>OZ025265.1:25912439-26227813 GCA_964019135.1 Arenicola marina
GTAACGCATGTCACTTATGTACGCGTTATCAACGAATGTTCATTTCAAAGGTATCTATTGTATCACTTAGGCACCCGTTTCGAATCCTTTTGTATAAATATACTTGATGCATTGCATGCATCAAGTATAAAAGAACTCGAAACGCGTGCATAGATACCTTTGAAATGAACATTCGTTGATAAGTGACATGCGTTACATATGAACCATGTAATGCATCACTACTGTGACTGACTTACGCACAAGGAATCACGCGTCACATAAAATTGCCGTCATCAATAATAAATTCTTTACAAATGAAACATATGTGATTGCACAAACTTATTTTTACAATACTTATAGTTACAGTTGTTCGTAGAGTCGTATTTCTGCTTCTGCTGCTTCAGTAAACCTCTACAGACTGACTCCATTTTTAGGTAATGATGGTATGCATGGTTCAAACCAATTTTTCGTCACTTAGACAAATTATTGTACTTTTCCGAAAGTCTTACATTATCAAACGATGTTCAGTATTTAACATAATGTTTCACTTAAATCGTCTTTCATAAATGTTTTCGTTAGGGAATCACATCACTTCATTCAGTATGAGTCAACTTGTTACAAATAATTGCCAAATGTTAAATTATCTCTCACTCGTTTGTTTCGTTGCCATATCTTAAAATTGTGGTCAATGTTTACACTCACATTTTATGTTTCCACGTTATGAACTTTGTAATTTCTCTGGTACGCAGCGGGTTTATAAAGACTTCAGTCACAAGGTGCAATGAAAGAAAACGTACTCGGTTAGAAAGAAGGCCAGATTTTGAAGAGGGGCTGCCATCATTGAGACTAATGAGATGATGACACGATTCGTTGGTTTTCAGAGACCGCGCGTATGTCTGTTTGGTGGTGTAACGGCAAACTACAGAGACTGCCATACCGCGGAAGCTGCGGGATGTGCATCTTATATATACATCGTGACAAATTCGATGACAAAGGACCTCGCACCAGACAGATAGTTGATGATGAGACAATTCGGTTATTGCTCGACTCCACATAAACTCACTGAGTCGTGGCGTGAATTATGCCTACCCCATAGATCGTTACCTCGAAAGATCCAAAACGTCACTTCATAAGAAGGATTGGTGTCATGAAAGTCGGATCTGCACCACGCATTCCCTTGTTGATTACTGACGTAGATACATCCAGCACAAGTTCAGTGGTTATTCAACGATTTATTTTAATAAAGTCATCATGAATAGATAAAACAGAGCTTACTTACATTGCATATTCGAAAAAGAAGAACATTGCTTGTTACCTTAACAATATCGTTCATTATTCACACTTACCTTCTCTGAGCATTTGCTCGTTATCTAAACAGAAACTCCTAGACGTAACTTCTCATTCGATTTACTAAATTGTGTTAGTCGTACTGTTTCACAATAGTGCTTTAGCAAATGACGCATTATAGGGAGACGTATAGCGTGTCAGTTACTTAATCAGTTTAGTTTTTGCTAACTGGAGTGCAGAGCCGATGTACATCACCTGCTTTGCAAAAGGGTTATGGGCCCCCCGAACACTTCACACGTATATCGTGCCAAGCGGAATGGTATGGTTCGCAATTTATACTTCACTTAGAATCTATCACATATACGTTGCCTGCGTTCGTTTGTCATTCAATGTTGGTTAAAAGATACCATCAACCTAAGTGAAACATTTTCTGTAATAAATCGATCATCACTACATGAACCGGTTTTCTCTTAGCGTGGACACACCACATGTTATATTACAACAATAGAACCGGTTATTTACATCTTACTGGTCTGATCATATGCTATCTGAACTAAAACTCCTCTACGTAATTTATAATTCGATTCATCAACTTGTGTTGCATTTCTTATTTCCCATTAGTTCGTTCACAAATAACTCATTTCATATGTTCACTTGTTCAATAGTTATATGCGTGTCGTTTCTTTTCACCCGTGACTAAACACATAGATTATGTTAACGACACATATCGTGAGTTATTTAATTAAACACTTTACGATTGTGTAATTGTAATGCAAACCCAGTTTATAGTATTTGCTTTGTAAAAGATCTATGCCCGACGAAGCATTTCACACATCAATCACGACATACGTGTAAATGTATGGTTTACATTTAGTATTCACTTGAAATATATTATATATATATAAGTTATTACGTTCTTCTGTCGTTCGCTGTAGTTGGGTATTAGAATTCCACCATGATTGAAGCATTTATTGTACAACCTATCGAACGCGCGGTTTATACTTACCTTGCGCAATAGTCCATTCACTGAAACAAAGTCATAGTGCATGTTGTATTAAACAAATCACTCGTCATGCACACCTGCATATTGGTCTTCTATGTTAACCAACCTGAGACTCATTCGCATAATTTGGGGATATACGTGTAACGTGCACTATTAATGCGCACTTGAAATGCCTTACTTACAAGTTATTACTTTCTTTTGTAGTTCAACGTATATTGATATAGAACTCCACCATGTTTGAAACAATTATTGTACTAAACCTATCATCACAACATAAAGCGGGGCTTATGCTTACATTGCGCAACATTTGACTTACAGAAAGCAAAGTCACAGTACATGTTACATTTCACACATCACTTGTTATCGACACCTAACTCTTCTGATCATATGACAATTAAGCAATGTTCCCATCACGTAATTTTTTATATTATTCCCTAACTTATGTCACGCATATTATTTCATATTAGTTCTTTAACAAATGACATTATATATGCACTTAGGCCCTCTAACGATACAAAATGTATACGTGTAATGCTTCTCTTAATACTTGTTTAAACACATCTCATAAAAGCGACAGCTATGACAAGTATTTACTCAATCGTTTTTGTTTGGTTAACGATAGTGTAAATCCGCGTTGCATCCCTTGCTCCACAAGAGATATATGGGAACAAACATTCCGCACATCAATCATCAAACACGTACAAAATGATTCAAATTTAATGTTCACTTCAAAAGTTTTACATAAAAATTATTACATTCTTCCGTCGTTCGCTGTATGTTGATGTATAGCTTCAAAATAATTGAACAGTTATTTTACTAAACCTATCATCACTAAAGGAAGCAGAGCTTATTCTTACAAATATTTTGCTAACTGAAAACAAAATCATATAACAGAGTTCATTAAACATATCACTCGCTATTCATACCTAACTACTCTGACTATATCTTAATTTAACAGAAACTCCTTCATGTAACTTATTGTGTAGTTTCTCAACTTGCACTACGCAAGTTATGTCGCATTGGATGTTAAATAAATTACGCATTACATTTCCACCTAGTTTCTCGGGCAGTATATAATATTCATACACGAAAGTTTTCCATTTCTTCCGTTGTTCGTTGTAGGTTGATCAAAAACTTTAACTTAATGGAATTTTTATTTTACTAAACCTATCATTGTTACATTAAGCACCGCTTACTTGCCATGTACGATCGGAAAAAAAACATAAGACTACATGTTACATTAAACATGTTACTCATTTTTCCGTCCTACGTACACTGATCATACCGTTTCTTTTCACATTTGTCCCAACATATATTATAACCACGACACCTATACTGCGGGTTATTCTCTTACAATTGGTAACTGCAGTGCAAGCCAAATTTACACCACTTGCTTTGCAAAAGATCTATGTTCCGCCAAACACGTCATACATCAATCGTGACACACGTGCAGAATGGTTCACATAAAATATCTACTTGAATGTCATACATAAAAGTTGTTACTTTATTCCATAGTTCATTGTACTCTGATACATAGCTTTAACATAATTGAAACAATCTTTTACATCATCACTACATAAACCCAAGCTTACTGGTATTGAGTCCCGAAATGTACAATATACCCATGTATCCGTTTTATCATTGCTATTATCATTACCAGTTCCACGAGTGTTACATAAATACGCAAACATGACATATGAAACACTGAATACATAAACTATTTTTTTTCACGGTTGTCTTTCCTGAATGTGACGTAAACTTGATGACATATAAAAGATAAAACATGTAGAATGCTATTCATACATTTCGTAATTGTCAAATGAGCTGCACGTATGTAACACATAACTATTTACTTGATGACATGAAAAATGAAACTTGAAAAATACTTTCGTATTCGATTTGTTAATTATATCTTATTGCCTAAGTATTTCCCATTTGATCTTTAAAAAATTACACATTACATTACTGCTAGAGACTCTGCCGGTGCAACAGCTATACATAAAAGCCATTACTTTCGTTCACTGTATTCTGATAAATAACTTCACTCATCATTCAAACCTAACTACACTGATCATACCGTTTTCCATATTTGTCTCATCCCAGATGATAACAGTGAACCTATAGCCTGTTATTGTCTTGTTCGTTGGTAAACTGCTGCGCAATTCAAATGTACATCCCTTGCTTTGCAAAATGTCTATGTTCCACCAAACATTTTAGTGTAACATGGTTTAAATTTAATGTTCACTTAATACATACAAAATTATTACTTTATTTCATAGTTCACCGTTGGATGATACACAACTTCAATATCACCGTTGGATGATACACAAATTCAATATCACGGAAACATTTTCCATTATTATTACTAGACTCTACATAAACCTGAGCTCCCTTGCATTGAATACCGAAATTTATAGTATACATATGTATTTTTTCACGGTTGTCTATTGAGTACCCGAATAAAATATAAGCTTGATGATATATGAAAGGCAAAACGTAGAATGATACCTATGTTTCATAATTGTCTAATGAGATACATAAATGTTGCACATAACTTAGACTTTATGACATATGAAACATAAAACTTACAGAATACTTACATATTTGTTGCACAATTGTCTAAGTATTGACCTAACTGGTACATAAAACATAAACTTGATTGCATATGAATCATCTAATACACAAACTTATATAATAATTACATATTTTTACCATTGTCTGATCCTACTTATGCGAATGCTGCATAACATTTAATTCATAATTCAATGAAAGATAAACTTATTTATTCCTTAAATCATTGCCGTGTATTACACATAAATCTTTCAAATTAAATAAAACTTTATAATTATATCTTAACATCTTCAACCATAGCAGTACCACGCATATAGGTAACAACACCTCATTCCTTCCTAACTTGATATCATTTATAAAAATATAGCATGCAAGCATCTCCACTCCGAAAGGTGAATCCCCTCACCCACACGCCTCATATCCTAACATTGACATTGCTAGAAATAGTGCACACACGACTCTATTCTCTCTATCATAGTACCTATTCTCTAACCACCCAACTCTCTACTCCTCACCTCTCAACATAAGGTATTGTCCAAAAATAGAAAACGCATGTATGTCCGCTGCATCCTCTCTGAGATTGCAACGTCACTGATTATTCAGACCTAATTCCTGTGATCATACCATTTCTTTTCACATTTGTCTCCACACAGTTATAACAAGGCCAGCTATAACCCGTTATTCTCTTAATCGTTGGTAAACTCATTGTAAGTTGATACATAACTTCAACATCCTGGAAACAATTCGCTTTATTATTGCCACATAAACCTAAGCTTTCTTGCATTAAATATCGAAATTTATAGTATACATAAGTATTCTTTGACGGTTGTCTATTAAGTCCCCGAATGTGGCATCAAATAGAAACTTGATGCTATATGAAAAGCTAAACATGCAAAATGTTACCTATATGTTTCACACTTTTCTAATGAGCTACATACATATTGCACATAACTTATACTTTATGCCATTTGAAACATAAAACTTACATAATACTTCATAGTCGTTTCTCTATTGTCTAAGTATTGCCCCGAATGCTACATAGAACATAAACTTGATTGCCTGTGAAGCATCTAATACACAAACTTATATAATAATGCTATATTTTTTACCATTGTGTTGTTCTAGTTATGCGAATGCTGCCCAAAATTTAAAATCATATTTCAATGAAACATTAAAAAAAAATCCTATTGTCATTGCCGTATGTTACACATAACTGTTTCATATTAAATAAAACGTTACCAATAAACCTGAACCATCATAGCACTACCACGCACAGAGGTAACAACACCTCATTCCTCCCTACCCTGATATCATTCATAAAAATAGAGAATGCATCTAAACTCCGAAAGGGGAACCCCCCTCCACACACCCGCCTCATTTCTTAATATTTATGTCGTTTCTAAAAATAGTGCATACGCGGCCCAACCCCCTCCATCAACCACCCTCTCCTCATCGCCTCAACACTAAAAATAGAGCATGCGTGCATAACCACTCCACCCTCCCCCAAAAGTCTCTCACCATCTGTTTCCCTAGCCATTTACGACAACACGATATGGAAAGGTAGGCATGGAAACTTAATTCTAGCCAACTCAATGTAGGAAGCGGAACAAACCAGTGGTGGGGATCTGACTCATTTTAGCTGTCTTTGGTCGAAATGTTCCGTCAGTAAATGATACTGACTGATACTGATCACACAGTACCCTCACTGTGTCCAAAAACTTCAGTTACCCCGTCATTCGCATTATGGTGGTCTAAGAACGGCCCGCGTGCTTTGTAAAAGAGGATCGAGTATAAACTGATGGGTACATAAATCTCCGACAAACCCTCAAAGTAGTCTGATTAAACACTCAATCCCTTCGAAACGCCCCTTCATCGTAATCTTCAGACTAACTCCATATATCATCCAACGTACGTGATGCCCGACAAACCTATTAGTTATAAGTTAACCGAGCCTATCACTTCCCATTACAAACATACATTTAAAAGTACCAACTACACAGAGAAGAACTTATAAACGCCAGACCTTATGTTCTCAATCAAAAACGGGGAACTGAATTCAATATTGTTTTTTACATTATCGTCCGCTCACCCCCATCTCGAAATACGATGAACAGCCAGCTGGGGTGAACTTCGCACACCCCCATTATATCCATCCGCCTCCTCTCACCTTCAAGCCAACAAAAAAAGAGACAAGGCTCAACACGCTCAGTGGTGACTAGTACTGGCTTTCCGTCGCGACACGCTTCGGTGACTCCACTGGTCTGGGTAGCCTCTCAATTTGATGTATTGGTTTCCTTGGGGTGCGGGCGTGGGGGAGGCGGGTGGGCGGTTAGAGTACGTACGTCCCTCACTCATAGGTGGTAGTAACGGAGGGGCGACATGCTAAATAGGGAGGGGACGCGGTGAACGCGGTGAATGCGGCAGAGGTGTAGGAAAAACGGTCGGACCAGGAGGGAGGGGGAAAAAGAGGCTGAGGGAGGGCGACTAATTTTACAAGATAACTGCTGTCCTTGCAGTTATCTGCCGATGACACATCTTAACGTCACTACATGATTGTGAATACCGTTCACGGTCATGGTTGGGTGAAGGTAGGAGGGGATCGGCTTTCGCGGAGGGAGGGGCGGGGGCAGTATTATCAGGAGTTGGTCGCTGGATGAGGAACAGGGGGTTGGCGCCCTCTTATTGTGAGAGAAAAGAGTAATGACAGTTGTTTGATGAGTCAGTCTGTTATTTCAATACTAATAAGCCCCTGTATGCTCTCCTCCTCAGGTAGTTTTACATCTGCAAGCAATTAATACGTCGACCAGAAAGGTGAATGGGTTGACCTTTATAACATAAGCAACCAGCTGTCAAGTATTAATTGTCTTCTCTAACCGCTCCTCCCGTGGCAGCTATAGGTGTAGGGATATCGGTCGGACTAGCAGGGTGGGGGAAAAAGAGGTATCGAGGCTGTGAGAGAGCGAGTGATTTGACAAGATAATTATGAAACTACTGTCCTTGCAGTTAACCCGCGATCATACATCCATGACGTCACTTCGTGATTGTGAAATACCGTTCACTATCATGGTTGGAAGGGTGTAGTAAGGGGTCTAGCTAGTGGAGGGGGGGGGGGTGGGCAGTGGATGAGGTGGGGGGGGCGTGAACAGGGGTGGGGGGTATAGGAGATACATTTGGGGACCAGAGGGTTGGGGGGGGGGGTACAAACCTTCACGCGCCAGGTGGCGATAGGAGACCGGCGCGCATGCGCGCCCGCAAAAGCGTTACCCCCAAGAACGTTAGCCCCATGAAAAAGTTACATCAAATCGTGCCCCTTCCTACTACTGAAGCCCTTCAAATGACACGCTTCAGTCCGTTTTCTTACAATTTATTCACTAATAATCACCTGAAAAGTTAAGAGGCTAACGTACGAGCAGTTGATGGATACCTCGCCAAAGGCAGACGTGTTGCAGCAGAGCAGAGTATTTCCACTAATAACGTGACAATATAGGCAATTTCCGAGCAGATATTGAACCGGGGTGAAAACATCCCTGTTCCTAGCCCCAGGTTGTGAAACATGGGAGTGTCGGTAGAGACCTGGCGCGCCAGGATCGGCGGTTTTCAAATGCCGGCGACGAAAAGGCAGTTCAAACAGCCCGCCATTGCTATACGGTGATGGTCTTTGGCGATACGGCTGTGTACGCTCCTCCTCGTATGCGCCGCACTGACCCCTCCAGGCAGTGGCCCGGCAAGCTTAAGCTCTGGTGCCTTGTGCAGCGGGGCGTGGCGAGCCACGGTGTGTGTGGCCAGTCCAGCGAATCATACAAGGGGGGTCACCCCCAGATATCCCGTCGTGGGGTGGCTACTGTTGGCGGCTGGAGATGTGGAGGCCAACCCCGGCCCCCCCAAAGAAGACGCGAGCCACCGCCGACCAACCGACCCTGAGCTTTGAAGCGGATGCAAGTCGGAACAGAAATCTGGAAGATCGTCTGACCGAGCTTGAAAATAAGATTAAACGAGTTGAAGAGGAAAACTGCACATTGAAAAAGCAACTTAACGCCATGGAGAACCAAAGCAGGAGAAATAATCTGATTATCTACTGTATCCAGGAGCAGCAAGAAGAAAACTGGGGTGTCTGTGAGACCAAGGTGCAAGACTTCGCCGCAAACAAGCTTCAGATGACATCCAACCTGGGTATAGAACGTGCCCACCGCTTGGGAAGGAAGACCGGAGGAGGGGGGCCACAATCCCAGCAGCCCCCGCGCCCTCTCATTGTAAAGTTCGGGTCCTGGCAGGAAAAGGAAGAGGTGCTTCGGGCCGCGCGGAGACAACTGAAGGGCACCAGAGGCATCTCCGCCTCCGAAGATTACAGTGCCACGGCGCGGGCGGCGCGTAAGAGGCTGGTGGTGCCAATCATGATGGCAAAGAGGAGGGAAGCGCCAGATAAGCGCATATACCTCAGGATGGACAGGCTCGTCGTAGAGCGCAAGGAGTTCGTCCTGAGGTCAGACGGCGAGCTCGAGGAGCGAACCCCATAGGGGGCTGGCCGAGGCTCCCGGGGTACATCGCGAAACAAAGGTATTGATCTGGAATATCCAGGGAATTATATCCAGACTACAGGATACTGACAGGTCGCTGCTTAAACAAAGGTGCTACCATTAAGACATAGTCGCTTTTTATGAGACCTGGGGAGCTAGTAAAAGTGACCTTACCGACTTCTTGGAAGGGTATGACACTTACTCTAAAGAGTGGACCCGCCGAGCTGCGAGGGGCCGTACACCTGGCGGCATTGCTGTTTTTGTAAGACGGTCGTTGTCACGCTTGGTATCAGTTATTGAGGTAGACTGTAAATATGTTATATGTTTATTACTCCGGAAAGAATTAAGGTTGATAATGGAGATGTTATCATGGTGTGTACTTACCTTCTACCTGATGGCTCGACTTCCTATGATGAAGAGCAAGGTGACGGTATTCTGATACTTGAACATGTTATGCTACAACTTGCAGTACGCCACCCGAATCACACTTGGTGTATATTAGGTGATTTTAATGCGCGAACGGGTCTGATGAAGGACTATGTAACTGAAGATAATCCTAATTTCGTGTTAGATGTAGGGGATTGCTACCCAGCAGATGCATTTGATATCCAACGGAATTCACAAGATACCGATGAAAATCCCTTTGGTCGAGATCTCATCAGTCTATGTACGACCATGATATCCATATGTTGAACGGCAGGTCGCCTAACGACAAGGAAGGGGTATTCACCTGTGTTACGGGATAAGCCTGGTGGATTATGTTCTATGCTCGACATCTGTCTTTAGTAACCTTTCTCGCCAGTTTACTGTCCTTACCGATGACCTCTCTGATCATTTTCCTCTGAGTTTTGGTATTAAATGCAAAGCTATGATGCAAGGGGAAGACGCCGCATTTTTGAAGGAAAAAAAGCGATATAAGTGGCGTGATGACTGTAAAGCTTTCTTTCTATACAAACTTACAGACTCTGTTGCACAGACCTTTGTAGAAAACTTATATGATGAAATTGACAGACGGGACATGGACGCCGCAGATAACGACTTAAACCGACTATACGACTATGCAGGCGGGCATATGAAGAGTAAGTCTGCCCTTACACGACGAGACGTCTGCCAAACTTAGATTTGTTAATGTACGCAGGGAAAAAAAAAAGAGCCTTTAATGAGGCAAATAGGCAGAAGCTACGAAATAATATGCACGATAGTCGACTATGCTGGAAAACGGTGAAAAGGTTTAGGGGAGGGATATCTCAATCCTGCGACCCGATAAGCTCTAAACACTGGGAGGAATATTTTAAGACTCTACTCAAAACTGGACAACAGCCAGAAGCAACCTTCCAGGAGAGGGCTGATTCTGAACTGACGGACCATATCAACTCCTGTTTGCACTGCAAGGTTGGAGGGCCGACGGCTTGCTATGAAAACTTTTTTGACAACGATATATCGGTTGACGAGGTGGAAACCGCCATTGCTAGTTTACCCTGTAATAAAGCCCCTGGCCCGGATGGGCTTGCCATTGAGGTACTTAAGCACAGTAGTGAATTCGTAAGCCCGATCCGAGCAGATATTTTTGACCATATTATGAGTAACGGTGACTACCCGCAGCAGTGGGCTGATGCTATTATATTCCCAGTACTGACGACCGGGCCGTGTGAAACACCGGGTAATTACAGAGGGATATCTCTACTAGCGGCCACAAGCAAAGTCTTTATGAAGATCCTAAGCTCTAGACTAATTGACTGGGCCGAAGCTAACGATAAGCTATCAGAGTGCCAATCTGGGTTCAGGCAGGGGAGATGCACTATTGATCAAGTGTATGTCTTGCAGGCAGTCATTTATAAATATTTAAGTAAACCAGGGAGTCGTTTCTATTGCCTATATGTAGATTTCAGCTTTCGACCAGGTCCCACATAGTCATCTATGGCACAGATTAATATCAGAAGGCCTACATGGAAGAACCCTTAGGGTGCTTATGTCTTTATATGGCAAACTTAGATCGTGTGTTCAGTGCCGCAATCGCCTGATTGATTTTTTTACCTGTACGCTAGGTACTCGACAGGGCTGTCTCCTCAGCCCGCTCCTCTTTATCCTGTATGTGAATGAGTATTTTGACATGCTGATCCGCAATAACTGTAATGGTATATTTGTAGACAAAACGTTCCCGAACTTGGTTGCATTGATGTATTTTGACGATCTCTCTAACCTTGCGGACACCGTCGGTAGGCTGCAATCAACTATACATACCTTAGAGGAATACTGCGAAAGATGGGGCATGGCGGTAAATATGAACAAAACCCAAGTAATGGTGTTTAGGAATGGAGGCCCACTGCGAAATAATGAAAGGTGGACTTTATCTGGACAACCTATACAAAGTGTCTCGTTTTATAATTACCTGCGAATTATAATGACGCCGAAAATGGTTTGGACTGCCACACAGAAGCGCAGAGCAGATCAAGCAGTGAAGGTGGCGGCATTGATTAAAAGCTTAGATTATCAATGTGGTGGCTTGGAGCGGAGTTTAATGTTAAACCTCTTTGATACCATGGCCCTACCTATTATTACGTACGGAGCGGAAATATGGGGACTGGAATGTATCGGCTATATAGAAAATGTACATGTTAATTCTTGTAAATATATACTGGGAGTTAGCAGGTTCTCCTCAAATGCTGCAGTTATTGGTGAGTTAAGGCGATTGCCGGTACGCTTTCACTGTGAAATTAAAGTCATCAAATATTGGGTCAAATTACTGCACATGCCACAAGATAGACTGATCAAGACCACCTATACAATGTTATGTAGCCATGATAGTGTAGGCATAACAAAAAAGAACTGGGCATCGCAAGTGAAGAATTGGCTTTTTAAATGCGGATTTGGTTTTGTCTGGTTAAGTCAGGAGGTTGGGGACCATCTGTACTTCAGGAGGGAAGTTAAGCAGAGATTAACAGATGTTTTATCGCAAAATTGGTATGTAAATGCGTGTGAAAGTATTAAACTAGCTGATAAATATTGTCTGTATAAAACCCTTTTAAACCCAGAGAGATATCTATCGGTGATAACGAGTGCAAGGTGAAGAAAGGTGTATAGCTGGTTCAGATGTAGTAGTGGTAAACTTATGATTGAGAGAGGCAGACAACTTAATATACCCAGAGAAGAAAGATTGTGTCCATGTTGTCAGAGATTTTGTATCGACGAAATTGAAACCCAATTCCACTTCATGTTTAAGTGTCAGCTTTATACAGATATCAGGGAGAAAGATATCAATAACAGCTTTTACAAACACCCATAAAAAGAAAATTTTATCCGACTTATGTGCGCAACCGACAAGAAAACTCTATACGGAATCTGTAAGTTTATTATTGCCGCATTTAGCAGAAGTGAACAACAGGGGTATTAATGTGGATGAGTTGATTATTGAATTGGACCGTTGTGTTTGTGTTTTTTTGTGTTGAATGCTTTTGTAATTTGTACCAGGGCTGGAGGCCAGCCAAGGTACGGAATAAACATACAAAGTGCTGCATTAAGTTGATGATAAAACCGTTTCCTGCTTCGATTAATATGTCATAGGTAAAACCTAAAGGCGAGCGTAGCCTCCAATGCTCCATACCATAGCGATACAATTTGTTTGGTACCATTTGTTTAACCCCCACTGCTTGGTGAGAACCATTTACTGAACCCCTGATAACTTATACATTACTCATTAATCCACAGGCGCTCAGATCTGCTGACAGAACCCCAGCATTAATGGCCGGTCAATTAAAACATGTAGGACTATCAAATTTCATGTCTTTCTTTTCTAATTCTGCGATAAAAGAAATAATATCAACTCTTGTTCTGTAAAAAAAGAAATCGTATCAACTCTTGGCTCATACAATCTTCTTTTTTTGTAGTTTTGAGGTCATAAATACCTGCAGCTATAACTATACAAACTGATGTTCACAGGTAGGGAAGCTATATGCATGTACTATAGCAAACACCTCTCTTTTAATTGTCTCAAGTTTAGCTGCAGGTGTGTATTTAGGTATTGAGATAACTATTACATAATAGCTCCATGTATTGAGACAACTATTACAATAATAGCTCCAGGAGTTGAGACAACTATTACAATAATAGCTCCAGGTTTTAAGACAGTTTTTAGTTTTATTAACTTCCTATTCTTTTCTGAATTTTGTTTAAGCTTAAATCCAATTTCGTACATTAGGTTCTGCTGCTTCAGTCATTGAGATTCAGTAGATAAGTTTCTGTTTTTAACATTGGCGAAAAGAAAGTCATCCTAGCTTAGTCCAAATCCAGGAATCGGTCAACCGTGTTCGACGCATCCTACACGGACGCTTGATGACGTGATATCAGTGATGAACTGACAACTGTCAAATAAACCCAGTTGAATGTGGCACAAACTAAACTTATGTGGTAAGGTGAAATGTTTCTAATGAGACCTAAGCACCTGATGTATCATCAACCTTGATCTAAATTTACAAAATCTAGATTAAATAATAATGTAAAAAGGTCATAACGTCAACGAAGCTGTGAACTGTTGACCAGTCTGCCGTGAACCGTCGTCTGCGCGTTCGACTTGTGCTGCCACCTGGCGAATACAGCGAGCGCTCTGTCGGGAGAGTGAAAACATGTTGTCTCTATGATAAGCCCTTCATCTCCTTGGTTATGTTTTCCAGTAACTTCTGGATTATGTACCGATGTTGGTAATTCGTTCCTTTATATCCGGCGGTGCGCTGCGCGTAAGTTTTAACAAAAAAAATGAACATGACGTTTCCCAGAAGGCAGTTAACGCATGCGTAAACAATGTGTCACATCTTCCGCTTCCGCTTTCCCCACTGGGGGTCGACTTGCGGTTGCCTTTTTTTCGCTCTTTACAGTATGGGATTGAGATACAGATTTTGTCAGTTTTTTACGTGTGTGTTATCTAAAGAGCTCGCTACGCTCGCTAAAATATTCAGGGCGTCATTAACCGTTTGAAACGTTCTCCTCCAAAATAATGGACATGTACTTTCAATGTCCGCTGTACGAAGAACTCAGAGAACAGTATAATACCGTATAATGTAAAGTCCCAGCATGGGTTTAATTCATTATTATCCACCTTAAATAAGATTCACCATGTTAATCTAGCTGCATTTGTTTACCACGCCTTCATACTGCTCGACAACTTCAGCGAGTAATATGTATATTAATAGTATACAGGTGTTTTTGTTCTTTTTTGTTTACTATATGTGCCATGGGCGGATGGCCTTTCAGTATAATAAGGTTCCTATAATAAAATTGCTATATCAATATATTGTTTGGCACTAGCCCCACAACTGTCATGCTAATCGGGGAACCTATTGAGCGTAACTTCATGTGTCATATTGTAGATGTATGTAAAAAAAGCTGGCAGACAGAACGGTCGCTTGTCGACAACACTAAATACACATACAAAATAAAAGCTATTTACTCTTTCATTGTATCACATGTGAATTATTGTCCGATTATGTGCTATTACTGCCGTATTGCAGATACAAGAATTCTGATCAATAAGAATTTACTTCATGGCTTCGTGGGTAATTATTGGAGTACTAAATTATAGGACTACGTGTTGGTATCACACCTACCCGGTGGTGACTCGGCTGGTTGATTAGATGGTTATTCAGGACGCTTTAACCACTTTTGGTCGGTGGTGACTCGAACGAATGGACTCGTCCAAGTGCAACACTCCTGACAACGCGGATTGTTTACCGATGTTGAGGCACGGGTACAGTTTAATGATTTTCGATAAAAAGTGGCGTCCTCTGCGCCATATCCTCGATTGCCAGTAACCTAACCGTTGAAATAATGTTACAATAGCGTTGAAATTCGGTTATTTAATAAGATTGAATCGACATGTTTTCGATGAGCAAAATGAACATCTAATCAATGTTGCTTATCGACATTTAATCAATGTCCGAAAAAAACGCTTAATCAATGTTGAATCAACGTTTTTATGCTATCTGGGAAGTCACCTCCTCCACGCCGCCTCCACTTGGCATCGGGGCGAATCAACAGGGTTTAATCATCATGTCACAAAATGTATGATGAAATAGGTCCTTAGGTTTAATGCAATAATAATATCGTATATAATGCTAATTCTATCAAGTAATATTTTAATTAGCATTTCAGCATGTGTATTTGGATAATTCCAGAAATATCTGCTGAATTAAGTTATTATGTTTAAATAAATATTACATGGTGAACTATGATCACCCGTAGATCCATGATATCTATGTTTGTAAGTGGCGCATGTCCCCTCACCGCCCCTGCTGTATGAAAGCATTTTTTTTATTTATAGAGCCTTTCATAAATATTCATAGTGGACCGCATAATGATTTGACGCAGCGTGGGATTGCTGCCAGGACGGACTCGGCGGCCATGTTGGCGGTCATGTTGGCGGCCATATTGGCGGCCATGTTGGCGGCCATGTTGGCGGCCATGTTGGCGGGCATGTTGGCGGCCATGTTGGCGGCCATGTTGGCTGCCATGTTGGCGGCCATATTGGCGGCCATGTTGGCGGCCATGTTGGCTGCCATGTTGGTGGGCATCACCATGGCGGGCAGCACCATGGCGGGGCCCATTTGCTGCGGGTCACTCCCACTGGATACACCGTAAATGGTAGCTCAAGGCCACTGCGGTCGGAAGTAAGACGGCAAGAATGTTTTTCTTTCCCTAGTTATCTGGAGGTGTATGTTAACATACATTACCCCCAAAGATCTCAGCTCTAGTTTATTTGTCCGATTTTTTACGAATTTTCTAGTTTAGGCAACATCTCGATACGTTATTATTGGGAAACTGTTCCGTTGCCATGGAAACGGAATTGGAAAACGAAACCGACACGCGTGTGCTGCGTACGTTCCGTTGTACTCCGTTGTCAACTTCTCCCACCATGGTAAACGAAAGTGAAATCCTTCAAATGGAAATACGTCATTTTGAACGAAGTTAGATTATCTCCATAGGTTCCCCTGTTAAACGTGTTCGACTATACACCGAAAAGTTCTCAGGTTATGTCAATATGTTTACTGTAGATGGCTAAGCTCAGTATTACCCATGGACAACGGCAAGCCTAGAGCGATGGCTTGAATAGGACGCCTATGGGAACCCTGGATACTACCAAAAATCCCTATCTTTCACCATTGGACAAATCTCTGTGACGTCATTTCTTACTCTAATTTTACATGGTCAGGGCTCTAGCTACTCGGTACCATAGCCAACGAAAG
The DNA here is from genome assembly GCA_964019135.1 of Arenicola marina. Taxonomy (NCBI): domain Eukaryota; kingdom Metazoa; phylum Annelida; class Polychaeta; family Arenicolidae; genus Arenicola; species Arenicola marina. Next base: position 25,929,026 of record OZ025265.1, read on the forward strand.
AAAATGGTGCAGTTTGACAAAAGCACTTGCGAAATACGCGACAAAACATTGTTCCCAACGTGAGAGCTAGACGGCTTTAACATGGGAAGTCCCAAAGGGAACTACCGTCACCCGTGGAACCGGAAGTAAGGTAGGAACGTATAATTATTATTATTAAGCAGCAATACGTAGGACCATTTCGCCTACACTATGTCGCAAATTACGTATTTCTAGCATTTATTTTCGATTTTTGATGATTGTTTGTTTGTACTAAACGTCTTTATTCATATTTCTATGACCTGTTTGAACGTCATAGCGATAGATTGGTGTGAAATGTGTCAAAAAGCAAAAAAAACTGAGAGGTCATTTAGTGCATTTTCTCACAGCCTTATTATCTCGTTTTACTCGAAAATGAGTATGACGTATCAAAAAGTGTGCATGCACGAAACATACGTCTCAAAGTGTAGCACGTTACCGAAATTACCCATGACCTCTACATTCAACATTAATCAAAATTAACGCGTTTTATGTGCTTTTTTGCAGAAAATCGCTATGACCTTGACCGTTGACCAAAATGTTCCACGAACAAAGAACAAAGTCGGGATTGACGATCATAGCTGTCTAATTGCGTGCTGTATCGAGTGGAGAAAAAAATGCTTACAAACAAACAAGATGTCAGTGGGACACTGAAAATTAGAAAAATCTGTGTGAGTCTAAATATCCTTTACTTCCGTTTGGAAATTTCTACTCAAGTCGACATTTCCGCGACTTCAAAGAGAGCATTGTAAGCAATATTTTGGGCAATGTGTGCACTGTTGACGCGGTGTAGGTCAATGTGCGTATTGTAGGCGCTGGATGTAGACTAACCTGCGCACTATAGACGATATGTAGGGCAAAGTGTTTCTTTTATGCGCTATGTAGGGCAAGGCACGTATTGTAGGCGTTACGCAGGGGAAAATGCACGCTCCATGCGCTATTATGAGTAATTTGCGCACTGTATTAAACGATATAATCGGAATTATATGTCTATACGTGGGTTTGGCCCGCAACGTCACGATGACGTCAACACGTCTTCAACACAGTGTTTTAATGCCATACCATAGGTACAATTAACATGCATTTTGAAGTCAAGAGCGATTCTCTTGATTTAATAATAACGTTGCCATGCATTTCACATGTTATTTAATATGACGTCATTGTGAAGTCACATGACGTCAATTGATGATCACAAAAATATTCCAGATAGCTATATTGCTCATGTAGCTGAAGAAGCAAGCCTAACATATCGTAGGAGCACATTAGCCATGACATTATTTTTGACGCACACTGATCCCCCTAAGGCAGGCCTGGCACAAGTTGTCCCTGAATGGAATGTTGGTGTTTTAGGCCACTTTTGTGCACATACAGGCTAAATTGGGCCAAGGAACCTCCCGAGACGATGAAGGATGAAGGAATGAAACATGCCCCAGATTAGGTGCCCGAGCCCGGATTCGGGTTGTCCCTGAAGACGACGTGTAACGTCAAAGAAATCGATTGTTAAAAATAAATCGCCATACCGTATAATAGCTGGTATAGGGCCTACGTAACATGTAGTGTCATGTAAATGCTTTATTGAATACTAAAAGGTCGTTGGCCCATTGGTAAATACAAGAATTTCAATTACACGTTTGAGTCAATTTACATGGCGTAATGTACTAGGGGATACCCAACTAACATAAAACAATTAACCGTCATAACGTCTTAGTGCTGTCACTATAATTTTGCTAATTTGCATAACTCTTTTGTATCTGTTGTTCCCATCACGACCTGGAATATGTGAACTTTGATTTTTTTATTGCTCTAGTCGCATAAATTCTGCACATTAGTTGTACATGGCATTCAATGAATCTAACATCCTCTACGTCTACCCTGTTATCGCGAGCATTAGCACAATATTTGGAAATATAATCATCGCGACTTCTATCCATTCTGCGGAAATCTTGGCAAATTCCCACGCCACATCTAAATTGAGCAACGATGCTTCTTAATTTAAAAATCATTCCAGCGTTTATGTACAATTCAAAGCAAATGTCCGTTGTAAATTCCCGGTAATAGGCCAAGCTCAGGCTGTCCTCGATTTTACCACGCCTGTCTTGCCAGGCATACGCGGTCAGAGGCTGTTGAAACATCGAGATAAAGATCCTTGCCTCCCCAACTCCTTGTGCCTGCCGTGCATATCCAAACCGAGGCGGAATAATAGGCCTCTTGCCCCGGAAAGTATATCTACCCTTTTCAGATAGATTTACTAAAAATAAGATAACTTGACAGATAAATACGTAAGATGTGTGACGTCATGAGATGAAGCACGGCAGCGTCCAAAAATAAGAAACAAAAGTGTTACCTAACAACCCAAAGACGTTGACCAGCACAGCGGTAGAAGCATTAGCTCTTTAAATATGGCTTGACGAAATTACCTAAAAATGCTATACCTCATCATTACGGATACATAGAAAACGAGCAGACATCCAAACGACGCTGCGTTCGGACGTAAGGCGGCAAGAATGTTTGTCTTTCCCTAGTTACCGGAAATTGTATGTTCCCTTCAACGTAAGTTGACAGAATTTGTGTTTGGTATTCGGGATATGAAATGTTTGGATGTGTCTTGTGTTATGATTAAGTCATTTATCTTGAGAAATGTCACGTGTTCGAGAAAACAAGCGGGTAGGGTACTATTTATGAATTGGTGGTAAAATTAAGGTTCTTGAAATATATGAATATCTCTTAGTTTTAAGATTTTAGCTATCTGAATAGCGGGGCCGTGTGTGCAATATAATTACTTTTTGTTATAATCATAATTGCTAGTTTTTAAATTTTAAATAACCTGTCAAATCGATATCTCAGTATGCAATAATATAGTTGGCTCTAAAAAAGGGTCATATGTATGGTATACAGTATGGCTCGTGGAAAGAAGTTTCCTAGCCTCTTTAAGATAGCAACAAAATTGCTTAATTTCACAGCTATTTTGTTTGTATGGCTGTGCCATGTTAAATGGACATCTATGGGTAATCCTAGCAGATCAAAAGGTATCGACACATTCTAGATGGTTCCTGGTAATGTATAGTTCTGGAATTTTTAATATTTCTGTAGCGTGTAGAATACCATGTATTTAGTTTTTGTTATATTAAGGCACAGATAATTTACCTTTAGCCAATTGTTTATCTTGAAACCATACTGGTTACAGTTAAAGAGATTTTGCTTCTGAAAATGATCATGCAAGAAGTTAAATATAATTTCCTCGAAGATTTTATAGGTTGCTGGTAATAAAGATATTGGTTGATGGTTATCAATATTTTCAACAAAAGCTTAGGTCTTTCTGATGCGTCACGTGACGTCACGATGGCGTCACTTTCGGTACATACAAAAAGTCGTCAAATATCAAATTTGTTTGTATTTTTTGGGCTAGCACGGGCACCCCCGGGCGTCCTACTTAAGCCATCACTCCATGCTTGCAGTTGTGGATCGCAGATTTTTCTCATTGACAAGTACACAAACAAACATATTCAGGAGACCAAGTGGCAAATAACAAACATGGTCGCAAACATATTAACAAGAACAAGTGACATAATGAGAACAAACACAGAAACACATTAACGCACAAATTTACAAACCGAAGACTTTAGACTTTCTCAGTAATAAGATCGCCGGTCACTGCACACGGCAGCAGGTTAAGTAGTTGAGCGTACAAGTAGCGCGCGTATGCCTCTAGAGAACAAGTGCATTCCGGCTGCCGCAACCATTGAGCATTGGCGTGCGCACATGTTGACGTCCAATATATTTACAATTAAAATAGACAAAATAGCACAAACAATAAACAACACTGAATTTGAATCATTAGAATCGCAGTCGAATTTGTACCAATGCAAATGCATGTCTAGGTGGTCTCGTACGGCTAAATCCATTAAGCCGATATATGGAGCTTTCAGAAAGAAACACAGTTATAGTGGTAAATGTCATGAATTCCTGAGAGAGCAAATCAAATTTCAATATGGAGGACTAGACTGGTAGAAAGATTAGAAAGATTGACTGATGTTCGGTAACAATGAGAAAGTGAATTATCACTTTGTCGAGTAACTTCCAGTTTATTCTAGCAGAATAAATAACCGATCCTTCCCGGGATTACTTGCCAGGGCGTTTCTTGTGACGTCATTTCAGGCGGGTCCGGATTATGATCATTTAAAAAAATAAAACTTTCGGGCGCACGTAACTTTGAAATATCACACTTCAAACTAATTTCTCAATATGGATGAGTAGGAAAACGACACAAAATATAGCTTATTCTGGTGAAAGGGAGGTTGATGATGATCAAAATATTATATCTCATTACTCATTTTTACTCACATCTCAATTTTATATTATTTGTATTGTGTCTTTATCATCTATTATCACAAATACTTACATTGGAGGACCGTCCACTGAGATACATCGCTTATCGAATATTGAATGTCACACTGTCAGCAAACCAATTCAGTTTTTTTTCTCCGATTTATTGAGTGCCGAATGGACGAATCCATTTTTTTTAATTATTTCTATCTGTTGCATTAATCAATTCAAATCACCATCCATCATTATTTGGTCACCATATTTTTCACCGCTGTTTCGCACACGTGTGGTACATCAGGTTACGTTGAAATCCACCACGGATAGTGAAAACCATCACGGCTCCATGACCTGGATGGATTGGAGTCAGGGGTTTGGATATCCAGTGAATAATTGGCAGGGCGCGAGCTATTTATATATACATATATGTAATCATATGACAGCCACCTATCTTCTGAGTCGTCCGCGCGTTGTAGTGATTACATCATGTAAGTTGGTGGATCGTGTGGCGGCCGGTCGTAAGACCTCTTGTCGTGGGTTCGCCGACTAAGCCACTTACCGGCTAAACTATGTACGTGAAATAGGCTACGGGCAGAAAAGAAAAATGGCTACGCAATGAAGGAACGCCAGGTGTTTCATATATCAAGACTGGCGTTATCAGGTGCGTGTACAATGACCGCCGGCCCCGTATCTGTTGAGAAAACCCAGATGGTGCAACGATACGCTTATATAATAAGGAGAGATATATCACAGATCTACGGTGTTCGGTTTAGGACATGCACAAAAACTCGCTCCACACTTTCTTTTTCAACATAAAAAGAAGGCATTCAGAACTTTGTAGCTGAACGAGATTGTTTGGGGGGCTGAACTGGCGCAAGGATGGAAAGGTACAAGAGGAAGGATCGGTAATTAAGTCACACTGGTACGGCAGCGTGGCGCTGCCATTCTGTTTTTCCTTTTCATGCCGCAGATATTCGCCAATGCGGAACTCGCATATGTGAATAAAATTTTGCCTATGTAGCCCCCAATACCAACTTGTCCATGGTTTGACTGCCACAGTTGGCGCCACTGTCTAGGTATCACCTACCCGCCTGTCATATTCCCGCCTCCCTTTCTTCCCTCACTATTTACAACCGAAAAGTCCGGATGCAACTCTGGGTTTGGAAAATGAACTCCTTCCGCAACATTTGGAAGGACCTGTTTTTGGAGGGGAAATCTTAAAAAGACATTTTCTAAGGAAATTTGGCACGACTTATTTTTTTAAATAATTAACGTGATGTTCTAAACCGGGCACCGTACAAATCGGACGCGTGAGACCGAACATACGTGCTAGTCACACTGTCCGGCTATATAGGCGACAAAGCAAAAAGCTAAACTTCAACTCTGCAGACATGAAGTGGGCACTGATCTTGGTAGCTGTTGTTTTTTGCGGTAAGTTTTAGCATCTAAAGCGGACTTAAGTTCATATGTTCATATGAACTTTAGTACACCTTGTTAGTTTAATGTAATGTGCCCAGTGGTACTATGCGTGCTGCTAAAGTGGCACATCCACATCCTTGAACACAAATCAAACTTACATAAATAAACATACTGTGTCAATTCCCGTAGTTTTAACTGTACTTTACTTCTTTACTTAAACTCACCGTTACTGTTAGCTTGGAGAAATAATGTGATCAAATTTCTTTCACGTATCATATGCTAAATGGACGTCAGTACTACACCACTATGGGGAATTATTTACCAACCTCCAGATTTACAGTAGCTCACATACTATTTTTACAAAGCATCTAAATACATCATTTGAGCGCCTAGGATTTCACGTCTTAGAACACAAAATGGTCTGTATGAACAAATTGAACCTAATGTTCCTGTACTCCTACAGAGGCCAGCCCTCGGGCGTCCTTTGTCGAGAGGACCAAGGGTTCTGACCAACGCATCATCGGTGGTTCGGACGCCGACATCGCTAACTACCCCTATCAGTGCTCTCTGAGGTTCTCCGGCTCCCACACCTGTGGCTGCTCTAACCTCAATGCCAACGTCGTGTTGACTGCTGCCCACTGTGTCGATGGAAGGCAAGTCCTGGCCCTAACCCCCTCAGTCTGATCGCAGTCTCCGTACCACAATGAAACCAAATCTAAACACCTTTAATCGTATGCTTATTATAGGACATGTTCTATAATATCGTCGTCAAGTAAAGTAGTATTGCCAGTTACTAAATATTTGACAGTAACCTGCTATATATACAGAATGGTATAGCAACCTTCAGTAAATTAAACATCTGTAGGTTACCATAAATCACAAGACGCACAATAAAAAATCTTATATGATTTGTTTGTTGGGTAGACGTTCTATATTATTGTTCGCTGTCGGTTGATGTGTTGCCCTATGAATCATGACAGTAGTTAGCCGCATATTTCAAGACGATTTCACCTGTCGTTCCATACAGTTCCTTTGTTATTTCCTGTCCATGCCGTGAGACCCGTTTAGTAATCGCCGTTTTTTCTATGTCTCACAGGGTCGCCTCCGGGTTCAGCGTACTCGCTGGCCAGACCAACCGCCAGGTTGGAACCGCCATCAGCGCTTCCAGCTTTGTCGTGGTAAGCATTGGGCACTCGGGGATACGCCCCGCCCTTACGACATTAATTGATTACGCTTAAAAAAATGAATGTGATCCTGTTATCTGTCTGGTCCAGCATAGTATTTTACAACCAGATGAGATACATTGAGAGAAACAACAACCATATTTATATAATCATCGTATACATAGGTAACGGATGAATTAATCTACAAGCGTTACACTCAAAAAGAGGTCAAAATGTGTGGCTAAAATGTTGTTATTGTGATATAAAACACTATATCAGTAATATTGGGAGGAGCAAATTAATACGATGGTAATTATTACATGTACCATGCCAGTGCAGTTAAATATTATCAGGCAAAAACATTACTGCCTGATCCATTCATCCTTGACCTTCGTAAGAGGGGCCCGTTGTGTGCACAAAAGCGGCCTAGAACACTAACTCGTTTCATTTCATTTGTCCCCTCAGAACTCTGGCTATGACAGCGGCGCCAGCGGCACCCCCAATGACATCGCCACCGTCACCCTTAACTCCGGTTTGGACCTCAGCAACTCCAACATCGCTGCCGCCGTGCTGCCCGCTGACAACAACGACCAGTTCGCTGGGGACATGTGCACCATCACCGGATGGGGCAGGACCGGTGGGTGGCCCCTTAGCGCATTGCCTCGCTTCCGGCAGTAAATATGGCCCGCGATAACCTTGTCATGGACTGATACGTTACCCGTAAATCGATCGTTCCTCCATGGCAGAGCTCACCATTGTTGCAACGTCGCTCACGTATGCCTCACGAAGCATTTACTGTTATAATCCATTACACGGGTTCTGATATGGAAGATTGACCGGTACCTTTTCAACTTAGGCTGATGTGTTATAGCGATTAGCCAATATGAGATATATAGATGTAAATAGTATCCTGGAACGTACGATTTAATGTAAGCGGCATCTGGGGCAAATAACGTTCATGTTCCATGCTAAAGACTCTCATTGCACGCTTGGGCGGTGATAGGAACCAGCAACGTGTTGCCCGACACCCTGCAGATGCTCGACATCCCCGTCATCAGCAACGCTGAGTGCACCAGCCGCATGGCCGGTGTCGGTGGCGCCACCATCAACGCCGGACACATATGTGTCTACAGCGGATCCAACGGAGCTTGCAACGTAAGTCGGTCGGCCAGGCTATAGTTGGATGAACGTGCCACAAACCAGGGTTTTACGCGCCTCAGTAATATTTATTTATCTAGAAATTCTGAATAATCCCCTGACCAATCCATGGAAGTTGACGTTATACATATTTCCTCTGTGTGAGGAACTTGTGGGACTGGTAGAGTTATTTTGTCGACAAAGGCGTTCTTGCTACTAATGGATAATTGTATCGTTTTGACCGATGTTTTTTTTTTATTATTTTTGTTGTCATTGATTTTTATAATTGACTTTTTATTTGTATTACCTATTATTCAACGAGACTTTTGTTAATGACTTCCATCTCCATCTTCGTTTTCGTTACCAGGGTGACAGCGGTGGCCCTCTGGCCTGCTCTGGCTTGGTGACGGGAGTGACTTCCTGGGTGGTGGCCAATGGTCTGGGTAACTGCCTGGTGACCTACCCCTCCGTCTACACCAGAACGAGCGTCTACCTGAGCTGGATCGCCGACAACTCGTAAATGACTCGTCAATGTGTGACACCATGTGAGCCATAACCAATAAACTAGACGTTCAGTAAAATGCCATCTTTGTCCTTAGGCGTAATATGTGGTACCTGACTTTTGCAATTGCGTAGTTCGTAAACATATCTAAATATAGGTGTTCTGTGAATTGGCCGAGGTTAGCTCTGACATCGAAGCCTTCAGTCAGGGCAGATGAAGGTTTTAAATAGCAAAACAACTTTCAGTGTTTATTTCAAACGCTCCGGTCGTAAAAATTGTCCACAATAGTATATGAGATAAAATTATTTCAAACCAAGAACAATCCCAACTTGTATTGTAACGCATTGTCGCGCACGAACCTGCAACTTTAGGCACACAAAATGGATGGGATGTATTACAAAAAAATCTGATCACGTGCAGAGCCTCTATGTCAGCCACTCCCAAGGCTTATAAACAACCCCACATCACAATCTCCCATTCTCTAGGAAGGTAACTCGATGGATAAAATGAACTACACTACCCAATAAGGGTAATGCCATGTTCACGCGCGCTCTTAGGATAACATGCATGCAAAGTTTGGAGCAAATTTTAGCAGCACTAAACTATTATCCCCTGAAGATTGGTAAACTATGAGCGTCTCCGCTTAATAAAATGGCTGGTCGTCTGCTAGTTTTGCTCACCTGCTCACTTAAACTGCTTGAGATGCCCGTTTCGCAAAGAAAATTACCAAACCAGAAACCAGATGATATGATGAAACAACGATCACAGATAAGTGTTCATTGTGCAAAACTGTGTGTAATTCTACGCCATTCGCCAGTTTGTTGACCTGCTTTCGCACCCTGGCAACTGTCTGTATGTTCGTCTGAGAGCTGTTGAAGTGGCTGCACTGCCACCCGTGTGAGTGTGGTCAGTGTGACTCATTTTCACTGTCTCGGGTTGTCAGTGTATCAGACACACGCCGTGACACACACAATCACTGCGTCAGTGTCTGTGACAGTTGCCAGTGACCCTGACAAGTTTGGCTTTTAGTTGTTACTGTGACAGACACCGTCACAGTGACACTGACACTATAGTCGTCACGGAAAATATTTGCCGCCTCGTTTTCTAATTTGACATGGGAATATTTCATTGACAAGCTTAAAGTTTATATTTGTCAGCTTCAACTAAAGACCCAGCAGAATTTTATGTACTTAAAACAATTCACATGATCCCAAAATTATTTCACGCAAACGCAGCAGACAATTTCATAAAACGTTTGCTTTTGGATGCTAACGTAATTGTTAGCATATGGAATTTGTATGAACAAATAATGCTCTGTCCCCTTTGCCCCGTTTTCTGATATTAGACTCTTCCAAGGTCCTACTTCTTTTACCCAATGAAAACGCAATAATATGACCCTCACCTTACGACGACATATAAAAATGTCAACACGCTTTCGTCTGTTATACACTTTCAAGTTCAGTGCAAATCACAAGGGTCTCGTGTAATGGAGGACATAAATGCATAAATTGTGGCTGTAAATGGTGCACAGACAAAATAATTTACGAAAGCGAGGCGGTAGATAATAAAGCCGCCGACTATAGTGAGAGCCTGAGTACGAGTTTGCATGCACGCGTTTGTGACTGTCACCTAATTTTAGGCTGGCCTAGCTGCAACTTTCAGGCTAACCAGGCTTAGATCGAGGGATGCATGGGGGGGGGGGGCGGGGGGGAATCATTCACTTTTGGGTACATTTGAAAAAGGGTGGGGGATGGTTCACTTCGAATGTTATGCCCTGGCAGCAATTTAAGTGTGAAAAGGAGGTGCACACAAAAATTGGTTGGTTTATCATGTTCATATCTCAGATGGCATATAATTTGCAGATGAAAAAGGGCAAAACAGGGAAGGGGAGGGGGGCTGGAGGAAGGCGGACCCCACAACCCGAGGCCTCTTCTCTCTGGATCAGCCACTACTCTCCTTTATAGTCCCAGGAGCCCCAATCTAGTGTTGAACTCCGGAGGTTACAGAGGTTACAAAGTGGGTCTTCCAGGACTAATATTCACCATAACAACATTTGTAGTAAGAAAATGGTGAAAATATTAACAATAATTGTGTTTGCAAAATTCAAGGCTAAAAAGGATAAACAATCTAGGTTTTTTTCCTAATTTGTTCAGCGCTGCTAAAGATAAATGAATAACATTGGGATTATAATTATGCATAGTCTAAGAGTAACACAAAAATAGTGCTATTGGCAATTGATATGCCAAAAATCATTTCCATGAACTCAATTATAAATTGACTGATTACACAATCGGTAGAAGGCTGGTTAAAATATTTAGTAGTTTGTTTAGAATCTTGCAAAAAAGACGTTATCCAATTTACAACCTTTCAATACAAATTTAATTTAGGCCACCATCACCGGTACCTGCACAATCACAAACATTAACAAAAGTTCAATGAAAGATATTTTACAAGCAAACTAAAACTATCACAATATGCTTTCCCAATAAATTGCCTTTGACTGAAAATCAGCCGTTTTGGCGTGCCATTAGTATCAATCTGTACCTTAAGTTAGAGGGAGTTTATTTTAATATATTTTATTAGGCCAAGCATATGTATTGATAAATTATATCAAATATATTAAGTATTAGAATCCCCAATTCGTGAAGTCATTCAAAGGGTATTTCCCCGAGAATGACTCTTCGTGATAAATTCGGAAAATTAAAGAAACAAAGCATATGTAAAGTCTAGAAAAGGTGTAAATAGTTCAGAAAACATTAGTGTAGATCATAATTATATTGGAGATTATATATGACCAGATTAATTCAAATGCGAATACGAATCGTAAATTACTGATAATGGGTGTGAAATAAGCTGTGCCGAGGCATATTTGTGAAATAACATTTTCAAGCTTCATGACCTATTTCTATGGAAATTTGCACGTTTTTCAAAGTGGTTTGGTCAAGATTTTTATTTTCAATGAAATTATAGCCCATTTTGTGAAGGTAGTGACTTCGAATTTTGGCAAAAAACTGTCCTGATGTTGCAAAATTGCACTTTATTATTACCATTCTGTAATTTGTTTATGGCTTTACACTTTTTAATATCATTCCTGCATTGAACTAGGTTTAGGCTGTTCAAAGAGCTATTACTGGTGATGATGACTTAAGATTGTGCTGAATTGTAGCAAAATTACATATTCGTAGTAGGTTTTGGTCACTTTGTGAAATGGAAGTAAAAATATAAATGAAGAATATTATTTTAACGGCACGGTAAAGTATCATAAAAATTCACCATATGGTGTGTAATTGGATATTCTTACATAAAATAATCGTTCTTTAATAAGCGTTCTTTTACTTTGCCATTATGGGAGGCTTACCTTAATAAATGCATGTGATGTATCCACTTGTCTGTTAAGTTGGCCTATTTCTATGAGATAAATTAAAAGTGTCTGCCAAAAGAAGGATTCACAGAGTATAAAACCGCTCATGTGTTATTGTTAGGCTAAAGTTGTTTAGTTTGTAACTGTTTCTTTATTTCCGTTCCCATTGTGATATACTAATAAACATTGCATTGATATACATATATATAATGGCGGCTAAAGGATACTGACCACTTACAGTTGGCTTAAAAGAAAATACCGGGCGGCTGCAATGAGATATAATAGTAACACTCTGTTGGTATAAAATCTATTTGCCGTTAATCGTTTTGTTTATGAAGAAACCATCACGATCGAGCAAATCGCACATCAACAGTACAAAACAGTGATTTTTGCCAATCAGGCGGGTGTCGACATGTTCTGAACACGCGACCAGAGTTAGCCAATCACACGCCAAAGCCTTGACGTCACCGGCAATGACCTTCCGCTCAACCAAAATTGTGTTTACATGGAAGAAACTGCGTCTTCGGAACAAATTGTCGGCCTAACACCCCTCATAAATAATAATATAATAATAATAATAATGTTTATTAAGTACTTTAGGCACAACGCCCATGGTACATATGTACAGTTTTCGGTGCAAAATTCATATAGATAACGTGCAAATACAAATATATACAAATCTATATCGACTACAGCGATGATAAAAATGACTCTTATGTTGAATGCTTCGTACACAAAACTGGCTAAAGTCATAACAACATTGTCGTTTTTACTGCTAAAGAGTGTGTTAAAATTTTCTAAAGAGGGGTACCGTGTATATAGTTTTGGCAGTCTATTATCCCGACTTGAGGCATATAATGGGCACACCAGAGTAAAATGATATTCGTCTTCCACAAGATATTTCCCATGTTTAAAACAGAATTTGCAATACCTATCTTGTGGCTCTATATTACAATGCCTACCCTTTTCAATTTCTAAGCTATGAGTGGAGCACCTCAACCTGGTTAGTGCCCTTCTGTGACTGATAACGTTAACACACCTCAAATATAATTCTGGCTCTAGTAAAGACTTAAATTGAGCTAGTGTTCTAAGTTTGCTGGAGCTATCCATATCAGATTGCCATTCCTGTTGGGAAGTGTCTCTTAACCTCTGTTTTACTTCATTCATGAAGACATTTACATTTCCAACATCTTGAGATATCCAACAAATACCAAATCCTAACTTAAGCAATATATCTCTAACATGTGTAGCCCAAGTCGATCTGCCGACTCTATCAAGGTTGTAAATCATGATATAACAGGCTATGGGTAGTCTAGATTTATCCATGTATATAAGTTTGCACCAGTATTTCAATAATCTTTCTACACATACTACTCTAATTGGATGTCTTCCACACTCGCCCCTTACAGCCACGCTAGAGGTGTAACTCGGGAGCTGCAGAACTCTCCTACAAAAATTATTCTGAACATTTTCTATACACCAATGAGTACTGTATCCCCATACTTCGCTACCATAAGTTAGGATTGGCACAACCATTTTGTCAAAAAACCTCCAGAGCATATCAATATCGAAAAATTTGGTACATTTTGACACTTGTAATATAACCGATACTGCTTTGTTTGCCTGAGTAGCAACATTCTGCTGAGCTTTAGTCCAACATAGCCGACTAGAGAAAATAATGCCCAGGTATTTGTAATAAGATATGACCTCAATTTCCTTTCCATGGAAATACCACTTTTCATTTGATTTTAAGACTCCCCCATTTCGAAAGACCATTACTTTGGTTTTAGATAGGTTAACCGATAGACCTCATAGTTGACAAAATTCTGACAAACAATCAATAAGCTTTTGCAGGTGGCCAATGGTATCGCTCATTTCGTTCATATCATCAGCATAGAATAGTGCAGAGACATTATCAAAATACTCATCCACAAAAATACCATTTTGTCCGGATTTGGCACAATTTTCAAGAACTGTATTAACATAAATAATAATAGTAACGGACTGATGAGACAGCCCTGACGCGTACCAACCAACATTGCAAAGTACTCTGAAATCCCTTCACTTGTCGCTACCGCAGATAACAGTTTGGAGTACATGGAGCGCAATACATGTAGAAATTTGCCATGCATTCCTGAGCTTACCAGCTTGTACCACAGTAGCGTATGAGGGACAGAATCAAAGGCTTTACTAAAGTCAACAAAAATGCAATAAAATCTCCCTCCCTTCTTGCTCAGGTACTTTTGTGCCAGACTTTGGAGTACAAATATATTATCAATGGTTGATCTACCCTTTCTAAAACCAGCTTGCTCTTCCCCAAGGATATTGAGGTTCTCCACCCATTCTGTTAATCTGGTGCATAACATTTTCATAAAGACTTTATTTAACACTGAACAGAGCGAGATGCCCCGATAACTGTTCGGGTCATTTTTGGGACCTTTCTTATATACTGGCACGATAAGTGCTTTGGACCAGCTGTCTGGAAAAGTGCCAGATACCAATATCTGATTAAACAGATTTGTAAATAAGGATGTAATAAAGTTAATAGTATTTTTCAACAGTTCTATCACAAATCCATCGACCCCTGGTGCTTTACCATTGGGCATCCCTAGGATGGCACTCCTTATTTCTTCCTCAGTAACTCTTCTATTTAACTCTTGTGGGTCATTCATACTGCATAAGTCACAATCCAAATGATGAGAATTTAGAAACTTTGTGGCTGTATCATCTAAGCCACCATGCAGTGCTGTTACATTGCTTGGCAGGTTTTCAAAGTATTCTTTCCAGTCACTCAGGGAGACGGCTGATACAGTTGCTAGCGGACGAAAGCTTTTTAAAACTTTCCAACACGCATTTGCGTCTGATAACTGTAATTTCATTTCATCTCGTTTGTTGTTCAAATATCCATATTTCAGACTCTTACAAGTATCATAGTATGTATCCCTTGCATTGATATACACAGTAAGTGAGAACTTATCTCTTCTCTTTCTATAAACATATAACGCATTTTCCTTAATATGTTTCAACGATGTGCATTCAGGCGTCCACCACGGCTGATTTTTACCAGATCGAGTACCACTTTGTTTCATTTCTGCTGCCATATACTCATACATGTTAACTAAAACATCTACAGCACCATTTATATTATTTTGACTAACAGTAACCTCAAACCTATGTACCAATTCTGCCGTTTGTGAATCATCCACTTTTTTGTACATATTCTGTGCTAAATGTGGTTTCCATCGAAATTTATGGCGGGATACTACTTTAGCTGTACTGCTTGCAGCATGCTCGCATCTAATCGACATCACAACTGGACAGTGATGCGACACATCATTGGAAAGTACTGATAAATCTTTAACAGAGTTAAATATATCACTAGATACAATAAAGTAATCAATCAGACTACCGCCTGTACTGCACAGGAATGTCAAATTTCCATCTGGGTCACCAATGGTGCGGCCATTTACAATATGAATATCAAATATTTTACAAAGTTCAAATAGACAGTCACCAAAGGAATTTACTTCCGTATCAACTGATGTTCTTGGTAACTGAAAGTTTGAGGACTGGTAATACTCTCTCCCAGGTATATAAGTAGCATCATCATTTAGGTTAAAATCTGGGAGATTACCAGTCCTTGAATTTAGATCACCAGCGATAATAATAGATACCTCAGGATACTGGGCTGTGACATCTATAATTGTGTCATGCACAATTTTGTATGACACCCCTCATAAATATTGACAAGCGAGTTTGATTTATAAATTTGAAACATCGATGCATTTAGAACAAAATTGTATACTGCTCAGCTGTTGGCTGTAACAATTCAAGTGCAAAAAAAGGACAGCAAACATAGGATATTTTTCTACCGCTATCCACTAGGCGACCAGCAGCTTTTGCGGCAATGGCTACACAAGATTGCCCCCTTGTGAATTATAAACCCACCAAACATTCAAGAGTATGTTCTGAACACTTTAAGAAAAATTGCTTTGAGAAAGATCTGTATGCTATAATTACGTAGGCAGAGGACCAAACGAACCTATAAAGCTGAGGCTGAAGCCTGAAGCTGTGGCAGCCATATTTTCCCATCGCCATCCCCTGCTGCCTCCAGCCCCTACTGCACAGCATGCACATGGCCCGCCAATCGACCCGGCTGCAAGCTTCACGCACCGCTCCTCCCTCCACCCCTCCCCCTATAAGGGCCCCTGAGGGGAGGGGGGGGGTAGCCATGTCGCGTGTCGATTTTAAGAAAAGGTCCATGTTGTGTGTTGATTTTAAGAAAAGGTCCATGTCGCGAGTCGATTTTAAGAAAAGCTCCATGTCGCGTGTCGCTAAGTCTTATGTCGCATGTCCTCCTATAGACCGCCATCCCACCCACCCTAACCCATACGGCCGTTTTGGTTGTAGGCCTACGGCCGTTCTGTCCATACACCGTTCAGTGGCAATGAGTTTCTAAAACAGCAGCTGTATCAAGTTACACCATCGATCGACTGCCGCTTCCCGAACAATGCCCGCCACTCTACGAGTCAAGTTAAAATTGGGCACTCTGCCACCGATGACGATGGACCCCTGACTCCACCCCCCACCTCCCCCTTCCCCTTATGAAATGATAATGCAACACGGCTTCACAGACCACGCGATGCGTCAACGACCTGTATAAACAATGCCTAATCCATCATCGTCACCCTATTCAGGCTCAAACTGGTACCCGATTACACCACCAGTGTAATCCGGTGTTTACTTCAAATTCTTTATCCGACTCGCCAGAAGCTTGTTGCTCTGTCATGTTGTAAACATCTGCGTTGAAACTCTAATGCGATGTAATTAGGTAATTAAATGGCTTCGCTATTATGGCTTCTGGTAATAGTAGTCATCTAAACCTACTGGTGGCTTCATCGTCGGTGACATCATCATCAGTGTCCTGAGACTGAGGGCCCATGGCAAGTTGGGTGGCCGTGTAAAAGTACTTGTAACTTCACTAATGCATGATTAATAAAAATAATTGTGTAATCTTTAGTTAATTTCCAATAGTTTAACTGGCAATGCAAATGATATGGACCCTACATTTCCCTTTAATGATTTTCACAGTTTGCATGGTTAGAGCAGCTGTCACATTCAGCTCAGCCAATTACCATGGTTTTATTTGTATTACTCAATCAAATTGGCTTCCAGCATATCATTTAAGTTGCTAAGGTGCTAATTACATTCAGGGTATAACATTATTTAGTCAAGCTACAGCTAACTACATATCTTAAAGGTGATTTTGATTTATCCAGCAATGTGGAAATATGGTTATATTGTCCATAGCTTTATGGACTAGCACACCAGCATGACATTGTTCTGCATATAAACTAGTTTCTTCAAACCTTAAATTGCATAATTTAGATCATCCTTTTATAATTTCAATGCTTCATATACATAGTTTGATCTGACTTTGCATCAATATTGACAATCATTGTCTATATAATATATTCAATTTGTTTAATTACCAATTGTTGGATATTTGTTTCACACAAAAACACTGTTTACATTCTGTTAAAGTGACTATTTTAGCCCGACTCAAATTTGACACATATCTGGTAATCAGGGCGATATACCCATGTAGTTATAAGTGCGGCTTGCATTCAGCTAGGTCTTCTCATACTGTATCTATGTGACTCATTGTTCTTTGTTTGCAAATGTTATACTAGCAACATAAATATAACGTTTTGTAAACGTTATGAAATCGCTTGAGCAATAACATTAGTTCAAAACTTGATATAACGCTTGCAAAAGGTCATGAAAGGAGTGGGACAATAAGACATTTGACAACATGAAGGAAGATGAACAGGAACAACAAGCGAGGGTTGATGATGATAATGACGGTGATGACTATTGAAATATTGTATTAATGTTGTACGTACATCCAACTTCTGAAAAGGATAATCAATACATCAGTACTTAAGTAAATACTTTACAGAGACTATTGATAGTGAACTATTGCATAATATTAATTGTGGCGGTGTTGCATTCCACATTATCTGGGAAATAATAAGTTTACATTGAATGACCATACAATCGAATATGTAATGCATAGTAAGTTTGTATTAATTTTAAAAATTACAAATAATGCTTAATAGTTGAAAGAATTTTGTTATGCTCAATAGGAATAATTGACAAATTAAAATACATTGTTTGGAATTTGAGGTAACTTTATGCAATTCGGTTCTGATATGAATAAAACTTTGATTTGTATTCGCTGACTTGATCTTCAAATAGGTTATATGGAAGAATATATGGATATTTTATTATTATAAGACAATAAATGAGTTTCTCAGATGTAATTCAAGCCTTGCGTGTGTGCCCTGAGTTGTTGCATAAGTAGCTTTATATTTTTTGAAGTGGCATACAAAATTAAACGTTTTTGGTCGGTATGACAATGGCCGATTTTCAATGAGAAATGACCCAAATGCAATAAAGTTGTCTACCGATTTATAGATATCTGTATTCGTACTCGGAGTCCAGATGACAGTCACAGAGAACGAAAAAAGAACAAAAAGAAATTCAGATGAAAAATCTTTCTGAGGGGCAGATATTATACTCCCCCTCAGAAATGTCCATCGTGCCGTATTGAGTTCCAGATACATATAACTCCTACAAACGTAGGAAAATCCTACAAACGTCTGGTGCCCTTGGATGGTATCAATTGGTGTTTTTGCCATAATCAGCTCACGGACTATATCAAGACTTAATTACAATGTTACTCTCTACGAATTCGTAATGATGAGCTGGCTCGCCCGCAGCTTGTTTCCTAGCAAGAAAACAAAACACAATGTATGGAATTGGAAAGGGCAAATTAATTTGCCGAGCGAGAAAGGAACTACATGACAAGCAAATTGTCAAATTAATTAAATAAAAGTGACGGAACACTTCGCCACTAACTGGCGGAACATTTCGCCAGTAATTGGCGGAACGCATCGCCAATAAACGTGAATAGACCACGTGACCCTAATATGGGTTGGCGTAACCAATTTCCATGTATTGTATGAAGGCGGAACACATCTCCCTGTACGAAGGCGGAACACATCGCCATGTACGTATGTGGCACACATCGGCATGGACGTTTGCCAAATACATTATCCAAATATATATTGACTGATCACCTTATAATTGGTAAAAGTGGATAGTCTGACAATACGTGGTAAATTTCGCACGTTTAAATAAAAGCGAAATTAAAAATGAATTAGGAACACTCAGAATTAATGTGTTGGTCTAAAATTGACATATCATTTTCAGTCAGCTTGAGTTACCACGTACTAAATTCTCAATTGAGCTGGTTACTCTGATCGTTTAGCGAGGAAAGGTGAGGGGGCATCCGCCACAACTGATTAGACATAACCAGATTGCTGATCAGCACCACAACCCAAGGGAGTAGCCAGCGTAAATCGTCATATAACTTACATACACGGGATCTCACCAGTCTTTGCCGGCTGAGGAAACTTTGCTTTTAACCATTACTGCGGTGTTCAAATAGTAAATTAAATTATTCACATTTTGTTTGTAACAAATAAGTTGTGTAGTTTCTTAGCCCCAGCTGTATTGAACACACATGTTTTCAGATGACATGTGGCTGATTATATGATACATGATTATCTAGGTTAGGCAAATCTACTTCAGACCTTGACATCGGTGTTCAAACAATAAACTAAATTGATCCTATCGTGATTGCAACAAATAAGCAAAGTGTGGTTTTCCAGCCCCAGCTGAGCTAAATACACCTACGTCTACATACGGCTTGTTATAAAGGAAATGATTACTGCGGCGGAGCAAAGCCTATTTAATTAATACCTGGACCCCGGCGCATAATTTTAAAACTTATCATAGTAAAACTTACTATTGTTAAGGGTCTGAAACTATACAACATACTGTTATAATAGCCTCATAATTGCTTAATCGATATGGATGCGTCGGGCAACTTTTGGTCCTGAGCTCCGGCTGAGCAGACTTATTGCCCTTCACCAAATCACACTTCTCACCATGCCTGCATGTCACCTACCGGCCACCTCATCCATTTTTGTCCACACAGTTGTCATAAGCTTACTGGAATCTGAAACTATACAACATATTGTAATTCATTGAGACATCATCGCATCATGGATATGGAGGCGTTGGGCAACTTTTGGTCCTCAGCCCCGGCTGAGCAGACCTATTGCCCTTTACCAAAACACTTTTAACCATGCCTGTATGTTACTTACAGGCAACCTCATCTATTGTTGTCCTGACAGCTATCATAATCGAAGTAGGAACTAAAACTAAACAAGATATTGTAATCATCGTTACATTATCTCATAATGGATATGTAGGCGTTTTGGCCACTCTTTGTCTTCAGTCCTGTCTGAGGAGACCTATTGCCTATTAACTATTTTCAGATTACCATCTTACAACTATACCACTTAGAAGTGTCAGATGAATAGGCCGTTTTGTCTGCAAGTTATAACAGTGCAATCAAGAAACTAGCATACTCAACTGTCGCCGTTGCTGGCTTGTTGTGTCAGCATAGTCATGTCGTATTTCCTATATTGTAACAAATGCATGAAGGGTAAGTTGACGCATGATCATGCTCTGCCCTTCATCGTTTTTCAACATGGGAAATGGATTCTTAGTTAACAGCCAAACAAATAGAGTACAAGTCATGTACTATATTATATAGATGTAAGCGTAATATTCGCAATTCTTCAGGAACCAGTCATAGGCTATATATGTAATATATATAGCAAAGACTACTCCGAATCCTATATCCAAGATTCTGAATAGTTTGATACGTTCAAAGACTACTCCATAAAATATATATATGATACAAGGATGCAGAAATTTATCCAGAAAAGGGTCAATAATTTAGCAGCCAGGCTTCTCTGCTTACGCAACAAGTTTTGTGTCGTGGACCTATCAGGTTTACGATTGGTGACCCCCCCCCCCATTACTGTAACTCATGATTCGCTTTATAATCTTTACCCGCTTATATTACATTACGACTGGCCATTGATGGGACCACGGCCGTAAGCTGTAACGGTCACATAAGTTTATTTGTTCCCAATTACAAATGCCGCGTTAACATTCTAAACTACAGCACAGCTGCGAATCCATTGTCATGTGCAGACTGACTGATTCAAACCAGGTTAGCTTCTATATATGCATTGCCCAAGTACTAGGAATTTAGAATACAAGAGTTAATGTCAATACTTCCTATATAAGGTAGGCGAGGGGCGTAATGTTCGTAACAGAAACTCAAACTGATGTGCTTTATGCCACGATTATCCTCGTCCTTGCTCATAGGGTTTTAACGAAAACACAAACCCATAAATTCAATGCACACCCTCGTCAACACAGGCACATGAACAACGTTGAAGCTTGCATGTCAATCCTGTCGCACGAATGAGTTATTTTCCTAAAGCGCTCGCATACAATGCTCACTAAAATTAACAGGTCGGATAATTGCTTACTTTGCTCATGGAATAATTGCTCAATCCATTGTCAAATTACATGCAGATTTGTTTAACTTCTGTAGACAAAGTTTACTGAACAAATTAGTAGCGTGGCACTAATGTGATTAAACGTATTATAGAAATGGACGTCACGGTGTCACTGCCACTTATGAAAAGTTCTATAATGAATGGGACCGTACACGAGTTGCATGAACAATCCCATCTGACCTTGCGCTAGATGTGCTGGCCAATGAAAGTTTTTCTGGTAAATATAACTTAACACCGATCCCATCATGATGAATGACACGATTTTATCTCTTTTCGGATGGCGCCAGAGTAAGAGAGATTAATTAATTTCGTCAATTTCAGTCCCGGGCCAAATTTTATTTTAATATCCCCCGGGATTTTTTGCCTCCGAGAGAATGTGATACATTAGAATGTCCGATCGCTCTCTGATGGCTATTCTTACATCACTCACCCTCCTGGAGCATTAAAATTAAATATATAGAGGATTGAATCTAGGCATCTCTTGGTGATTCGTCTTGGCTGTAGTATGTACAGTTCACCCTAATGACAAAGTATATGACTACGGTAGCAATAATATAGATTACTGTAGACTATAAGTAGGAAAATAGTAGCCAAAAGTAAACCAAAGATAGTACTCCAGGCAGCATAAGTAGCAACATTATTCATGCTCATTCTGGATAAACGAATGACAAAGAATTGACATTACCGGTACATATTGAGAAATTATTTTTGTCTTGATTTTAAACATATGAGGCCAAAACGAAACGCCTCTAACTATTGACTTTCGCAATAACACAAGCAATTCACTGCAATTTAAAAAGGGGCCTCGAACGGCAAAAACTAAATGTTAAACAATTGAAAATTAAAAGTAGGTATTTTGAACAAAAAGTTGGAAATTATGGTTGAGACATTTTTTTTTAGGGAAAGGTACAATCACTGGACAGCCTGTGGTTATTGACCACAGCTGCCATGATGTCACCAGTCATGCCGTCGCAGTCCATGTGCTGGGGTCGTTCTATCAGATGCATCACGCATTTAGACTTCTTTCTCCAAGACTGTGATTTGGCCTCGGTGCAGGTAGAGTGTTGAGCGCTTATTTCTCGTGGTGGCATACTGAAAAATGAAAAATGCCATCGTTTTTCTTTAACAGAATTGAACTAGAATGGTAAGTTTGAGTAGGCCCTAGCCTACTTTTCTTTTGGCATTCTGAACTGCTCATTGAAGCGAGCAAAACTATAAATCATTTGCCAGACAAGAAATATATTTTTTCAAAAGTATGGCTATGCGTTAGCCCTACCGATTTCCAAACCCAAATTTATTTCTAACCCGCTTCCTTAGGTTTCTTCAAATTAAAATGCATGATACTCGTCGGAATAAATTGCACCTTATAATCCGTTAAACCGAAGATCAAGACACGAAAGTTGTGTCAACAAATGTTAGGCACAAGTGTGAGTTAACATATGATGGCTCATAGGCCCATGGGTGTTGCAGGACCTCGACTCATTGTCAAGAAATCTACTATATTGGCAAGTCTTGCCCCAGGCTTTGATAAAAATGAGACCTGAGAAGTAGAATTGTGAATACTTGGGTTCACTGTCCCTTGTACCACAATGACTCCTTATTATATTCTTAAAACAGTGAACCATTAATACAATTTCTAACTGAATATAAGTGTATTTGCCTCTAACCTCGTCAGCATATGTTGTCCGAATGACCGACTGGGTAGAACTTCTTGCCGCCAGCCAGCAGCCGGTCTCTCATTGGTTGACTTAAACAAGAAACAGCGGGTTGCTAGAAGCGTCAACGTGGAAGAGTCCATTCTTGTTTCTGTACTGGAGGGGGGGGGGGGAGTGTTTCCTTACGGGCTAAATAACATCTTCGCGAACACATAAACTTAATTCTGAATTTCAGAATTGTTTTTTCAGCATATGCATTTGGAAATTTTCAGAATATCTGCTGAATTAAGTTATAATGTTTAAAGAAATCATACGTGGTGAACTATGATGATCCGTAGATCCATGACATCTATGTTTGTAATTGGCTCATGTCCCTCTCCTTCTCTGCCGTATGAAGGCAACATCTATATTGGCATAGCCTTTCATCAATATCTATAGTGGACTGCATAGTGTGGTATATCTATATATATATCGATAAGTATCCATGAATATTCGCCTGTCTAACATTTGATTACCACAGACGCCTATTACACTTAATTTGCAGTGGCGATATGTTTGTCACCACATTTGTCACTGACGATGTGTTTTCGCCTCACCATGTGGCCTGGCGATATGTTTTCCGCCCCATGGTTTTCATTGGCGATGTGTTTTCCGCCCCATGGTTTTCATAGCTCTTTATGTTATCCTATTGCGATACAGGGGAGGAGCTGCGGGCGAGCCAGCTGTCTA
The DNA here is from genome assembly GCA_964019135.1 of Arenicola marina. Lineage (NCBI taxonomy): Eukaryota > Metazoa > Annelida > Polychaeta > Arenicolidae > Arenicola > Arenicola marina. The sequence continues at coordinate 25,952,839 of OZ025265.1, forward strand.
TCACTTTTTCGTAGCGCGACACATAAATGAAGATAATGGAACAAATTTAAGAGCGACAAAACTGGTTTGCCCTTTGCATCGATGTATTCTATTGGAAATAGACACGTGCTCTAACAGTCAAATATTTCAGAATAGTATGAGGAACAATGACGTTATATGATGGAATCATTCAAGAAACCAGATCGAACATGTACATATAAATATGAATTAATAATATGTAATATTATTAATATAATAATATATATTTAATTTATTTATTTATAGCAAGGTCCACTGGCTGAATGTTCGCAGTGCGCGATATCTTCCTTATCACGTATGCAGTATGAAACCATAGCTCTATATTGTTATATGGCAGCTCATTGTAGTTGTCTGCAATATGTAATAAGTTATTTAGCATGTTTGTAACACGAATGTTTAGTTCGTTTATCATTATCGGTTAATAGCTCTCATAGTAACTTATCACCCTTTCGTCCCTTTATATCGGGGTCAAGTCGCAAATGTACGTTTGTGAAAATAACAAGGCCAGGGTGTCATTTCACTAAGATCTCGTAATGTTTGCTCGTAAAATTTCAAACTTGTATTGCTAACCCGAAAATAAATAAAAAATGTTATATTTAGCATCAATACATGGAAAGCACGTTTTTGAATAATATCAGCAGAAAATAAATTTCATGAATATGGCTGCACACCAGTCATCGCGGTATAACGCTTACTTCCGTTGCTCGTAAAATTCGGATCTGTCGTTAACTTAGCATGTCAAAGATACGGTTACGAGCTCATAACTCTTAGTGAAACGATCCCCAGGTCCCTGGCCGAGAAGGTTGGTAAGTAGTGTGATTGCTTGGTTTGTCATGACCGTGAGAGGACTTGTCCGACCATACGAATACTTGGTTTTTCATAAACGTGAGAGGGTTTGGCCGAAGGTGTGCATGTTTGCTTTCTCATGAGAGTGAAATGGCTTGGCAGATGGTGTGAATGTTTGACCTCTCATGACTGCCAGAGGGGTTGGAAGGCGGTGGAAGTAATTGGTTTAACATGCATATGAGAGGGCATGGAAGAAGATGTGATTGCTTGGTTTGTCAAGAACGTCAGAAGGTTTGGTTGACGATATAAAGGCATGATTTTTCATGAGCGTCAGAGGGCTAGGTAGACGATGTAGATTCTTAGTTTTCATGAGCGCAAACTGGCTTGGCATAGCATGCGAATGCTCGGCTTATCATGAACGGGAGAGGGCTTGGCAATATGGTGTGAATGCTTGGATTATCAAGACCCAGGGAGGTGTTGAAATACGATGTGATTGTTTGGTTTTTCATCACAATGAGAAGGCATGGCAGATGTATGTTTTGCCGATATGAAGGAGTGGTTTGCTATGATCTTGAAATAACATGGCGGCGATATGAACACTTCATATGTCATGATCGTGAAGAACATGGCAGAGGATGGAGGCTAGGGGGGAGAGGAGGGGTTATCGCAATTCATTATGGTTTCGCAAGGACAATTAAACCGAAACCCAGATTCACGGGGGAACAGCGATATCACGTTCTAGCCAGGCAACATTGCGCTATATATCACTAAGGGTTTGCTGTGGACCCCTTCCTATCTCCCATTCGATTGACACAGAGTTATGTGTCACTAAGTATTGTCTGTTATCCTATCGCCCATTCAGATAACACTGAGTTGTACAAGCCTTTCATCCGCCGCTGTCCTAGTTTTTAGATGGTGAGATCGATGTACGATGAGCATCCATTTGATTTGGTCTGGTTATTCAGGACGCTTTAACCACTTTTGGTCGACCACACAGACATGGCCACAGCAGGGCTCGAACCACCGATCCACGTGCCGTTAGGCTCTCAGATGGCTAGAGCACTCAAAGCGAGCGCTCTAGCCCACTGAGCTATCGCGCCGGCCCCGATGAGCATCCGTAATAAGGAACGTGTTTGCCCGAAAGTTATATATATATGCTTTTTTTTGGCCCAGAAAACGATTACTATAGGTGGCAATATCTGAGTTTATAGCTTAGATTATTGACAATTTAAGGCCATCAGAGTAAAACATGTGCAATTTTTTGTTAAGCTTAGATTGCTGATGGGGTATATTTTACAAAAAACACAGAAAGTATAACTCATGAAGTACAACATCTTATGGGAGCGGGGACTATCCCATAGATAAAAGTAATGGGTGCAAGACAAAATGTCCTCGGCCGTAGTCCTAGTCGAACCATGAGATTGTTCTTATACTTAGTATAATCGTCTACCCTTAATCACATCGTCAATTTTATATAGGGTGGTTTTACTGTTGAAGTAAATGCTTTTTGTTTCTGGTTAAGGGCAATTATGGAATAGGCAATGTGGAATAGTTCCGTATATAATAGGGGGGTTGGGGGGGGGGGCGCGGGCGAGGGAATAGACTTCTCCCAGGTAGAATTCTCCAAAGGTATTACGACGTGATTGATAGACACTATGGACTGAATTAACACATTATATACGTAATAAGACTGATCGAAAGTATGGATTATTTTATTCTGTAATATTAAAAGCACACCAAATTTCGAATGGACCTGACGAAAAACCGTGTATTTTCACGATGATTTCCTTTCGATCACCCGTTGTCGGACAAATTATGTCAATCACGAGGGGGGAAGGATCTTTGCAAATCACGAGTTAAACCCTCTTCGTCTAACAAACATATTATTGCTATCTGATGAACATTTAGCCAAATAACCGATTGACAACGATAAAGTCAAGCATTATGTTCTATCATTCTATATTGGTTATTAATTTGTCATTATAATTTGTCACTGTAATTAGTTATTACACTTTGTCATTATAATTAGTTATTATAGTTTGTAATTATAATTAGTTATTATATTTTGTAATTAAAATTAGTTATTATACTTTGTAATTATAATTATCATTATCATTTGTTATTATCAGTCTCATTGTAATTATTAACGTCATAGGTATTTTTTTAGCACTGACTCGACCATTGTTATCGCAAAATTCAATCCCCACCATCCCCTAAAGTAAAGATCCACGCATAAGAAATTTATCATTGTATAGCGTTATTCCTCGTGTACGAAAGGCAGGTGATGTCACAAAATTAGTTGCGTGTGATCAAACAGGTGTAGCAAATACTTGCTATAAAGGCGACCAAACATCCGAGACCGACACTCAACTCTATTCTGCAGACATGAAGTGGGCACTGATCTTGGTAGCTGTCGTCGTGTGCGGTAAGTCATAGCATATAAACCGGATTTAAAATCATATGGGATACCAGACATATCGTATATTAACCAAGAGAGATATCTACGTGGCTACGATTTCAAATATAATCATGAACAATGTAGTGGGGGTAAGTAAAACTATGAAACATATCTAACAAAAGACATGCGAAGTGTTTCGTAGTATTGTGAGTGCTAGCATTGAACTCGGATGTCCACATTACACAAATAAAACCATATAAAATCATATTGGCAATTCTATGGTCGATAGTATCTGGTTCAATTCAGTTTCGAAAACTTTAATTCTGCGTTAAAATTAGCTTGAAGAAACATTGTAACCAAACTTTTTTCGCGCATCATATGTTAAATGACCCACTATACGATGCCAGTACCACTATTGCGATGCTCAAGTTCCGATGACATCGAACACAAGAAGGCCACGGAGCATCGCAATACAACATTTCAGCTCATCAGATTTTACATCTTAGAGGACAAAATGGCTGTATGAGTAAATTGTACCTAAATTATCCTGTACTGCTATAGAGGCCAGCCCGCGGGCGACCTTCATCGAGAGGACCGAGCGTTCTGACTACCGCGTCATCGGTGGCTCGGACGCCAACATCGCTAACTACCCCTACCAGTGCTCTCTGAGGTTCTCCGGCTCCCACACCTGTGGCTGCTCCGTCCTCAACGCCAACGTCATGCTGACTGCTGCCCACTGTGTCGATGGAAGGCAAGTTCTGGCCCAAGCCCTCTCACTCAGATCCCACCCCAATGAAACCAAATCCAAACACATTTAATCGCACACGTTTTATGGGGCATGTTGAATATTATCGTCGTCAAGTAAAGTAGTAATATTGTTAATACGAAATCATATCTCAGTAACCTTGTATAGAATGCAATAGCAAACTTCAGTACACTAAATATCTGCAGATTGTCATAAACTAAAGATGCACTGCAAGGTTCTATGATTTGATCGTAGGGTAGGCGTTTTATGCTATTTTCTTCCGGCAAAATATCTCTTCGATAGATGTGTTGTTCTATGACTCATGACCGAAGTTATGCGTAAATTTTAGGACGCTTTCACCTATGTTTCTGTTGTTGTATGATGTCCAAACCGTGAGACCCTGTTTAGTAATTCGCCTTTTTGTTTATCTATACAGGACCGCCTCTGGGTTCAGCGTGCTTGCTGGCCAGACCAACCGTCTGGTTGGAACTGCCATCGGCGCTTCCAGCTATTTCCACTGTTTCTACTGCAACCGATCGCACGCACGCTTAGCAAACGAGCTCTCGATTTACAACCGATTTTCGCTACGAATTGGACGAGTCTTCAAAAATATTTGGCTACATAAGTTATAGGAATACTCCAGGAAGATATTTCTATACTCAAAAGGACGGAAATTCTGCATTTATGGTGACTGTGAACCATATAAACTTGATACCTCGGGACTATTGAAGGGCAAGGCGACATATTTATTCTCGCACCTGCTGCCTGTTACGAGTTAAGCCTGGGTGATAATCCCCTAACAGCAGGTATGAAGTGCGAAGGACTGCCCACCGGGTCGTGTCCTTTCAGCCGTGACGGGCTCGGCGTAGAGCTCACACAGGGCGACTTGACGCTGTGCGCCCATTGCCGCGACGTTCGCTTCCCAGCCTGCAGGGGAGCCCCACCCCCCTCCCAGCCGAACCCCGGCCTCTGTGTGGATGCCTGCCGGAAGACTGACTCCAAGTCGGACACCATACGATGCTTTCTCTGCCTGGTGTGGTTCCACCAGCTGTGCGTCGGGGCCACGGAGGCAGAGGCGGCGGGCCTGTGGACTTGCCCCACATGTCGGACGGTACCCAGTGTTGTCATGAGCCTCCACGCCATGGTGACAACACTGACGACCACCCTGACGGCAGTCAACAAGCGACTGACCAGACTGGAGGACCGAAACAGCGGCTTGCAGAAGGACGTAAAGGACAAGACCGACCGCTGCGACAAGCTGACGAAGGAGGTTTCAGACGTGAGACGGGAAAACGCCAAGCTGACTGCCAACATCCAGAAGGCGACATGGACAACACTACGGGCCGGACAGCCAGACAAGACGCTCCTCATCGGGACAAGCCTCATCAGAGACGTTGACGAGAGGAAGCTGAAGGACACGAGCGTCATCAGTGTCTCTGCAGCGACACTTCCGACCCTGACGGACCGACTGAAGGCCATCCCCAAGACGTTCAAGCGCATTGTCATCGTGGGAGGGGGCAACGACTGCTCTAATCGCGGCGCTTCCCTGGACACCATCGTGGAGCGCTTCAGTAAGCTCATCCGGGCTGCCAAGGACAAAGCTGCCTCCGTGATGGTGTCTGCCATCTGTCCACGACTTGGCACGGACATGAGGGAACGCATCGACATGGTAAACTCCGGCCTGCAAGGACTATGCGACGACATGGGATGCGACTTTACCGAAAATAGAAGTTCCCATTAGGCAGCAGAAACGTGTCTATTATCGAAGCTTTAAACATTTTGATGAGATTAAATACAAAGACGATCTAGCATCGGTACCTTTTCATGTAGGTGAAGTCTTTGAAGATGTTGATGACTCATATTGGTTTTGTAGCACATTGATCAAAGAGGTCGTTGATAGACATGCACCAACCAAGCAACGGGTAGTTAAGAATAACTGTGTGCCCTATATGAATAGCCATCTTCGCAAAGCCATAAATGTAAAAAATATGCTGAGACGGAAGTACGAGCAATTGAGTAGCCAAGAGAATTGGGAAAAGTACAGAAAGCAAAGGAATCTCATAGGACGTCTTCGGAAAGTAAGCATGCAAAAGTACATAAAGGGGAAATGTAGCGAAGCTACGACTAACGGGAAGGAATTCTGGAAAGTTGTAAAACCACTGATATCAAGAAAAAACGCAAGCAGCGGAAACGTGTTACTGAAAGAGCGAGACGAAATAATATCAGATCCATCAAAGGTAAGTGACATATTTAATCAATATTTCATAGACGTTGCCAAAGACATAGGCCAACTAGATGACATACCAGATGATCAACCTATAGACGAAACCCTTCTTTATCACAAAGATCATAAATCCGTTATGGCTATAAAGATAGGTAACCAAGGTATAACGGAAACTTTTAACTTTCGGGCAGTAAGTAGCCACGAAATATACAATGCACTTAAAGGCATTGACGTGTCGAAGGCTAGTGGCTACGACAAGATACCTCCGAAGCTTATCAAGCTGGGAGCTGCCATCCTGTGTGAGCCATTAAGGTATGTGTTAAATATGACGATTAATTGTAATACGTTTCCAAAAGAACTAAAATACGTTGAAGTCACACCAATTTTCAAGAAGAAGGACAACTTAAATAAGGAAAACTACAGACCAGTGAGTGTTCTTCCCTGTATCTCCAAGATATATGAAAAAATATTGTGTGACCAGCTTATGTCCATTATGGAACCCAGGTTATCACCCAGACTATCTGGGTTTAGAAAGGGACACAGTTGTCAAAGCCTACTGATGCGCTTAGTTGAAGACTCCAAGAATGCATTAGATAATAATCAAGTTATGGGAGCTATACTAATGGATCTCTCAAAAGCATTCGATTGTCTTCCACACAGATTATTGATTACCAAGATGAACGCTTATGGCATAAGTAAACAATCATGTACGCTAGTTGCAAGCTATCTTACGAACCGCGAACAGAGGGTAAAACTAGGACATAATCGGAGCGAGTGGCTTACCCTCAAGAAAGGAGCACCACAGGGATCTGTTTTTGGTCCACATCTGTATAATGTATTTACGAATGACCTGCTTGTATCCACCGCACGGGGAACCGATAAGTATAATTATGCTGATGATAATACTGTGGCGGCTCAAGGTAAGGAGTTTAAGAAGGTTAAAGTAACTCTAGAGAAGGCGTTATCGGAGATAACAACGTGGTTCGTCGACAATTACATGAAAGCGAACCCAAGTAAGTACCAGGAAATCGTGTTTGAAAAGAGAAACGAATTAAGTCAGCACAGATCGTTTTCGATTTCTGGAACAGAACTGGCAGCACAACAGGAAGTAACACTACTAGGTATTCAACTGGACGCTAGGTTAACTTTCGGCAACCATATATCAAGTTTATGCAAGAAGGCTGGAAAAAGTCTCAATGTTTTAGCTAGAGTTTCTAAATTAATGGATGTTGATAGCAAACTTACGTTATTTCATGCTTTTATTCTTTCACATTTTAATTATTGTCCCGTTGTATGGCATTTTTGTGATATGAAAAATATGCGTAAGATTGAAAAGATACAGGAGCGGGCATTGAGGTATGTGTTTAATGACTTTAGATCAGAATACGCAGATTTGAGGAAGAGAGCGGGTAGACCATTGCTATATGTTGAACGATTGCGCTGCATATCATTAGAAGTTTACAAGAGTATCAACAAGATTGGGCCTAGTTATCTTCATGACATGTATAACGTGAAGGAAAACAATTACATTTTAAAAAATGGGCCAAATATATGTATGCCACGCGTTAAGACAACAGCTTATGGCCATAATTCATTGAAGTATCAAGGTAGCAAGCTATGGAACATGCTCAACAAGGAAACGAAGTTAGCCAAATCTGCCAAGGAATTTAAAACAACGCTGTCAACCTCGGATGTGTTCTTGTGTCACTGTAATTCGTGCACATTATGTAGCATAGCTAATGGGTAAGGTTTTATGAGATGCAAAGGTTGTTATATTGTCATTGTCATATGTATATATATCTCATCCGCTCATGTCATTTTATCATTGTCGGTCAATAGCACGTGTGCTAATGTTTATTGTTGACTTTTACATACCGACGTTAAATAAAACTTTATCTTATCTTATCTTATCTTATGTCATGGTAAGGATTAGGCGCCAGAGCGTACGCCCCCCCACCCCCCACCCCCGATTCACGGCTGCTCCCCATTTATTTATTTGGGTTATAGAAGTTAAGGTGATCCTAATATCTGGTGGGGTGTGTTAGCATTTTGCAACTAGCCGCGATACTTTTGAGAGAAACAGCCACCATGTCTATATATCACAATATGCATAGTTAAACTCCAAACGTTACAAGGGGGTCCACAACAGCAGAAATGTTGTTACTGTGATCAAAAAAACATCATACCAGTAATATCGGAAAGAGCGAATTAATACGATGTTAATTATTACATTTACAATATCGGTGGATTGAAATAATATGAAGTCTGCAAAGGCTGCCGTCTGATCCATTCATCCTCCATCGTCGTTTCATTTCACTTGTCCCTTCAGAACGGTGCCTACGACAGCAGCGCCAGCGGCATGCCCAATGACATCGCCACCGTCACCCTCAACTCCGGCTTGGACCTCGGTAACTCCAACATCGCTGCCGCCGCGCTGCCCCCTAACAACAACGACCAGTTCGCTGGGGATATGTGCACCATCACCGGATGGGGCAGGACCGGTAGGTGGCCCCTTAGCACATTGCCTCGCTTCCGGCAGTAAATATGGCCGGCGACTCTGCCGCGCCTTGTGATAACCTGGACTGATATGTAACCAGTAAATTGGTCGCCTTCCATAGAACCATTTTTGCAACGTCGCTCACTTATGACTCACCAACTACTTAATATATTAATTGACGACGTGGGCTCTAACATAGAGGATGGATCGGGAAATTGTTAACTCAGGCCATTGTAGGTATCAGTCACTGTAGGTAGCCAATCTGAGATAAATAGATGTAAACAGTATCCAAGAACGTACGCTTTAATGTAAGCGGCATGTGGGGCAAATAATGTTCGTGTTCCATGCTAAAGACTCTCATTGCACGCTTTGGCGGTGATAGGAACCAGCAACGTGTTGCCCGACACCCTGCAGATGCTCAACATCCCCGTCATCAGCAACACTGATTGCACCAGCCGCATGTCCGGTGTCGGTGGCGCCACCATCAGCTCCGGACACATCTGCGTCTACAGCGGATCCAACGGAGCTTGCAACGTAAGTCTGTCCGCCCGGTTATAATTGGATTTACGCGCTACAAACCAGGGTTTCGCCTGCGCGAGAAATATCTATTTATCCCGCAATTAAATGTTGCCGAAATTCTTAAGAGTCTGGGGACCAATCCAGAGAATTTGTCCAAGTTACCGCACTTATTGTGCTGTCTTGCCGTATATATATATATATATATGTTTTTCCCATGGGAAGAATTCGTGGCTTGTTGATAAAAGTTGTTTTATGGACAACGTCTTCATTCGGCAGGCGGGATAACTATTTCGTCAGCGGCATAACCACGGAAACCAAGTGACTTAACTTGTCTTTCGACCGACGGTCTGTTCTTACATGCCATGAAGGGTTTGGTATTTTATTCATTTATTTTTCGAGACCTTTGTTAATAATGTCCGTCTCGATCTTTATCTTCGTTACCAGGGTGACAGCGGTGGCCCTCTGGCCTGCTCGGGAATGGTGACCGGAGTGACTTCCTGGGTGGTGGCCAATGCTCTGGGCAACTGTCTGGTGTCCTACCCCTCCGTCTACACCAGGACCAGCTACTTCCTCAGCTGGATTGCCGACAACTCGTAAATCACTCGTCAACGGTGTGATACCGTGTGAGCAATAACCAATAAACTAGACGTTTATCAAAATGTAAGTCTAGTCTTCCTTCACATGGCTAATAAGATCACAAGTGACGCCTCACGTGTGCGTTAATCGGGGGATGAGCGTGGCAAGTTGTATTTCCGTTCCTCGGGAAAGGGGTTTTCAATTCACCGTGAACTGGTAATGAGGAAAATAATTCTTCGTGAACTGGGAATTGGGTATTAGCCGACCGCCGTGATCAAGGATTTTCATTTATCGTGAACTGGGAATTTACATATTAAGTAACCGTGAAGTGGGAAATCGTCAATTTAGTATCATGTATCCGCCCTTCAATTGTATGCAGGGAGTGCTTCTTTTAATTCATCGTGATCTGGGAATCAATGCAAACTTTATTGTTCGTGTTCTGGGAACATGACGCCCCCCCACCCCCCCTAATTAATCCGTAATCGCACGTGAAAATACGTATTCGCATGTGGCTGCACCGATGCCATGCGGTCGTCAACGGGTTATGATCGGTTGCTATGGTAATGTCGTTCGAATTGTTTTGACGATGAAAGGTGACAAAATTCTGTTGTCAAGGCCACCATTCAAATACTGGTCAGCTTACGAACATCACACGCCACCGCGATAACGCTATGACAAAAAATTTAGGACATGCAGCTGAAGGATGAATTCGCCGCGTATTTTACTGTCCTTTCACGTAATTTGTTGCCGTGAATCGAAAATCTGCGCATGCTATCTATGGTTACATAAGACCGTTCCGTATATGGCCTTCAAGCGTATTTTACTGTCGTATGACGTAATTTGTTGCACGAATCGAATGTCTGCGCGTGGTATCTATGTTAACGTCAGAACGTTCCGTATATGGACTGACCGTAAGAAAGCGCAATCCACCGGCCGTTCAAAGCCTTTTGAATGAAAGCCCGCTATAGAACGTTTATCAACAATCATTATACGCATATCTTGAAGACAAAACAATCAGCCACAGCCAGACAATCAGAGCGACTGCATTGCTGAATGAACTGCCAACATAAAATATCTGTATAGAGGTACACACAATGCCGAACCATAATATATATTTGTTTAGGGTCGGTCAGATCCTACATGAGCCCAAGGCAACAGCTCATACGTCGTTTCCAACTGTCATATTCAACCGGCCGCATCAATTATGGAGTCTTCAATGTTTCTATAGTATGATTCCATAGTTAAAATCTTGACTACAATGAGGGCGTTCAGGCAGATGTAACAAGGCACCAGCGTGTTTGCTTTTCATTTGCTTTGGTCCAGGCATTTCTAACTGTAAACTCATGATATAGTAAAAGATAAGACATTTATCTCTCCATAATGCATGTCGTCCATTCGATGTGACTGTTGGAGGCGTTGTATTTTTGTTTACATTTCTTCGCCCAACGGAGCACCATTGTATTTGCCTGGTCAGGAGTGTTGTCAACTAACCATAGATACCGCGCGCAGACACCGTAGTCATAACGATTATCACGTCGCACGACATGGAAAACCCCGCGTAGATCTACAACATTAGATCGCCTGACACTGACAGTCACTCATGAGAAAACCGCATCCTTTTATCAACAGTCTAACCGCTCGTATATTACTGTATATTATATAAATCTACTCGGATGTTTATAACGCTGATATGAACAGAACTTTAGTGGTTCGTTGTGCATCCAAGGACAGCTTTAGTCGATTGTGTGTCTGAAGCGAGTGAAGGCAAACAAGCGGAAAGTAGGCAGCATGCACAGACCGTTGATGACGTTTTGAGCATTGAGCATAAGTATCCCTGTTTCGTAGGGTGTCGATAAGATCCTGTAGTAACAGTACAGCCCTATAGGGTTGTACTGTTACTAAGGGGTCTTATCGAGACCCTACAAAACAGGTATACTTATGATCTACGTCAGCTGCTTACAATTCGGCAGTTTACCTTCACTCGCTGTTTGCTGTTTGAAAGCTAAGATGTACCCTTGACTGTTCGATTATTAAACGCAACTTCATAATTATCTTACATAGGCGGTCCATAGATTCGTCTACCCTTCGACGCCACTTTAGTGAGAAGGAGTGGTGGTGGGGGGGGGGGGCAAGGGGTGTTTCAGTTCCGCGGGAATGGGGTTTTCATGTCACCGTGAACTGGGCTTGAGGCAAATAATTCTTCCTGGACTGGGAATGGGACTGTCTCGTAATTCGTTCGTTCGTGATCAAGGCTTTTCATTAGACGTGAAGTGGGAATTGTAATATTAAATAACCGTTTATTGGGAAATCGCTAATTTATATCATGTATCCACCCTTCCTATGTATACTAGGAGTAATTCTTCAGCGCTCACTGAAGCAATTTTGCCACCAAAACCAACTTCAAACCATCCTTTGCGACCTTGCTTATATACCGGAAGCGGAAGTGGCATGTATATGCAAATGACCGTTCGGGGCGTCAGTCATTTTGGAAAAAATACCCCAAGGGGGGCGGGGAGGGGTAAATCATGGAAATATAAATTCTATTTAGCACAGTGAACGCCCCAGCAAGTGCTCAACGTCAATAAAAGACGTTATTGAACACGTATCATTTCCGCCGGGGTTAGATCACGTCTATGTTTGCAAAATTTCCTAAGATGGACATTTGCCCGCAAGGGGCCAATGCGGGGAAGGGGTGGACACGAAAAAAAAAAAAAAAAAAAATGAAGTTTCATATGTCCATGCGATTGAAAAAACAGTAACCACATGAGCGATAATACAGGTCCCTCACAGATGAGCGATAATACCGGTCCCTCAGGCCGATTTTTCGGACTGTGTCGGACTCTATAATTGGCTTAAATTGAACCTGAATTAAACACTCTCGCGGGTAGGCGGCGCGTCAATTCGAACTGCCGGGTGGGACGTAACGCTTCGTCCGCACAATTATGACACTTTAATCCGATTTAGATGACTGAGAAACAACCGATTGGGCGAAGGTTTCAACGAATACGTGAATAAACCATATCATCTTCAGAAAACTGCCTAAGATACGAATAGCACAAAAGCCTTCTTCAACGAAAGGTACCGTCCGCTTTTCGATTGGCATCGATGGGTATTATCGCCCACCTTGCAGTGACACTGACAGTATTATGTTTTGAAATTTTGTAAACAAAGTTCCGTGCTTTTTGTCCAAACTTTCCCAGGTTTTCCGAACTTAATTGTCCTTGACAAATTAACTGCCGGTTCGATTACCAGGCTTTGTATATTTACATTGTCTGGTCCGGGTAGCATGAGTAGCCTTTTTCGGATCGAACAATTGAATTGTCAGTCAATAGGCTAAGTTTCACTGACACTTCGAGTGTTTAAATTGGCCTAACGAATGATGGATACGGCTTCAGCTCCAAAGGCGAAATAGGTAGGTTAACATTTAATAACACATTTTTTTTCACTGGTACCTTTTGACAGTCATCGCAGCACACATCCCTGTTACACAAGCACCAGATGATAGATCTGCCAAGGTACAACTCACTGTCAATGTTTTAAGCTTCAAGTATGGAAAGCTTGTGTCTATGACTATGTAAAGTTTGTTATTTGAAAAAAATGTATGTGACTTATATGCACATGACAAGTTCTTCAATTTACATCTTTCTGATTTCTTAATCAAGAATACCAGTTGGATTTTTTTTCTTTGGTCGGTTCACTTCATTTTAAAACCCAGCTAGAATAGACTAGAATTGTTTTTCTTTGGTTGGTTAGCCTTCCACTGTTTTTTTTTTTAAACTGACAAACTAAAGAAAAGATATAACTGAAGTTAAAGAAAAGGTAATTCACAAAAACCTACCCAATATATAGAGAGTCTTTAAATGAGAAGAAAACAAGCCAATTCATGAAGCTAAAAAAACAGAAAAGGGCCATTCATTGGGTAAAGCTGGTCAACAACAAAAAGCGCAATGAAGCAAGACAAGTGCCATCAATTGAGGGAAAGGCTAGGCAAAAATAATTGCATTTGCAGAATGTTCTGCTTTGTTGGACTGAAATTTATTTCCACGATTGCGGTCAATTTGCACAGTTTTAAAACCAAATGTTTAAGAAAACTCAGAGTACGTCTAGCTAAAGTTAAAAAAAAAATTCTCCAAAAATGAACGGGAAAAAAGTGTGAAGAAACAAACCATTGAACAGTTGAAACCAAAAACGTACACAAACAGGATATTGAAGCAAGAAAAACCCCATTGATTAGGGAAAAATCAATACAAAAAACCAATTACTTTTGCAGAATTTATGTGCCTAAACACATGCATGTCGATAAAATATTGAATTCTTTACCAACGCTTTTTACCAAGTCAGAGGGCGTGCATGCTTTCGTGTATTTTTTCATTGACCGGTTCCTTTTTGTAGTTACAGAAACAAAAAAACTGATAGACTAATGAAACCAATAAGCTTAGCTGAAAGTTAAAAAGCAAAAAGTAGGCAGTTCACAAGAATTAATGAAATATAACTTTGCGAAGAAAAGCTATTGAAGCTAAAACATGTCCAAAAAAGGGCATTAAAGCAAAAAATAACAGTTTCTGAAGAACATTCAAGAAAAAAGAAACTTATTTCAGCATTAGATTTAACTAGGATTAAGCTGCATTTGTTGTGAAATAACTGTCAACCTTTCAAAAGTAGACATGCTTTGGTTACCTCAAATAAAGGGCAGTGTATGTTCCAGAAAAAGAAACTCATCACTTAAATACATGCATAGATCTAGTTTATTTTATAGATCTACATCTGATAATTCAATGTAAAACCAATAACGTACCACATTTTTGCAGTAGGCCTAGATCAATTAACTGTATTCAGACACCTCTATATTTAGGAAATTTAAAGTTTGAGTGATTTTCAATGGGTGATCTGTCTTTTATGATTTAACAGCACCTCAAATCAGTCAAATGCTCCTTTCTGACGGAAATGAGCTGTGTTAAAGCATATATTGCACAATTTTCATATATAGATTTATCATTTAGTTGGAGGAGGGTTATTTTTTTCAACTGTTTTCAAACCAATGTTAACTTACGAGTTACAATATGTATGGATCTATGTTTTTTTATAAGCTGTTGATCTAACAGTTTAATTTAATTAATTTAATTGGGTATATGTTGATTTATAGTAACTTTAAACTCAATATAACATATACCATAGCATAGCCATAGGCATAAATGCATTCCTTCCTGATATATATATTATGTATTATTAAAGATATTTTCTTACATCTGATGATCTAACTTCGCTCGCAATTTAGGTGACACCTATACATATTATAATGTAATGCTTACAGGAAAGTGACATTTTGTTTGTCTGTTCTCAGGGGTATCTGGAACGGTCTATTGCCAACGATAAATTTTTGGCTGGTTTTACTCGAGTCAGCCCGCTGCGACCTGGGCGATAATAGAGAATTATCAGCAATTGTGGCGGTGATAATCGATGCACGATATCAATGACTTAAAGCAAGAAGCCGGTTTTACGTTTCTTTTTCTTTTGGGAATCTGAAGAATTACATTCCTAGACATTTTTCGTAGTTCGTCTTTCGTGAATTCGCGCAATTCATGGCAGAACAAACTTGAAGTTGATGCCTGGTGACGGCGGGACGGTGCAACATTACGCGTTCACCGCCATATGACCTTTCTTGGTGTACTAATATCTTTGCTAGTCCTATTTAAGAAAACAAATAAGCCACCGACCTTGACACCCTGCATCCCCACTTGTCCCTGTCCACCTCAATATCAAACCCGAATCTGCACATTATTGGATACGTCTTATGCCTGCAATGTGAGTAACGTTCATCGCTCTGACATTTCCGGCGACAGTAATCTCGGAAGGGGTATTTTTGTCGAGGCAAGCCGCTCTATCAACGCACATTCTCAGAGCCCTTTCAATGTACGTTTACGGAAATAATAAGGCCCAGCTTGAATGCTTGGTTTGTCCTTATCACGGGAAGGTTGGTAAATGGTGCCATTGCTTGGTTTGTCAGGACCGTGAGAGGACTTGTCAGACGATGCGAATGCTTGGTTTGTCATAAACATGAGAGGGTTTGGCAGAAGGTGTGGATGTTTGCTTCGACTATGACGGTGAAATGGATTGGCAGATGTTGTGAATGCTTGGTCTGTCATGACCGCGAGATGGCTTGGAAGGCGGCGATAATAATTAGTTTATCCTGCGTATGAGAGGGCATGGCAGAAGATGTGAGTGCTTGGTTTGAATTTAAGATTGTTTCATTGACGATATAAATGGCATGCTTTGTCATGAGCTTGAGTGGGCTTGGTAGACGATGTGATATCTTCGTTGTCATGAGCGCAAACTGGCTTGGCAGACCATGCGAGTGTTTGGCTTGTCATGAACGTGAGAGGGCTTGGCAATATGGTGTAAATGTTTGGATTATCCTGAGGCAGGGAGGTCTTGAAATACGATGTGATTGTTTGGTTTGTCATCACAATGAGAAGGCATGGCAGATGGTGTGTAAATGTGTGTTTTGCCGATGTGAAGGCATGGTTTACTATGATCTGGAAATAACTTGGCGGCGATATGAACACTTCATATGTCATGATCGTGACGTGTATGGCGAACGGGGAAGGGCTAGGCGGGAAGGGAGGCGTTATTGCAATACATTATGGCTTCAGAAGGAGAATTAAACCGGAACCCAGATTCATGGGGGAACAGCGATATCACGTTCTAGCCAGGCAACATTGCGCTATATATCACGAAGGGTTTGTTGTGGACCCCTTCCTTTCCATTAACACAATTTAAGTGTTGTCTGTTATCCATCCCTATCACCCATTCAGATAACACTGAGTTGTACAAATCTTTCATTCGCAGCTGTCCTAGTTTTTTGATGATGAGGTCGATGTACGATTAGCATCTGTAATAAGGAACGTGTTTGCCCGAAAGTTATATATATATATATGTATGTTTTTGTATCGCCCTGAAAACAAAACGTAGCATAGATAACAATCTAGGAGTCCATAGCTTAGATTATTAAGAATTCAAGCTTCAAGCTTAGATTAGCGGTTGGTTTTATTTTTTTTAAACACTGAAACTATAAAACTCATGCAGTGTAGCATCTTCTGAGAGCGGAAACTATACTATGGATAAACTACGACATAAAACCCAACGTACTTGAGTTTGTTGGCTGGCTCAAAGTAGGAAGCTTCAATTAGATGATATCGCGACAATGGGGAGGGTCAAAGGCGCAGGACCCATGTGTTCGTCCGCAGCCCTAGTCGAACTATGAGATTGTTCTGATACTGGGTACCGTCTACCCTTGATCAAATTGTCAATTCTTTTTGGGGAGGTTCTATTGTAGAAGTAAATGCTTTGTGTTTCTGGTTAAGGGCAATTATAGAATAGGCAATATAGAATAGTTGCGCATATAACAGGGATTGGGGGGGGGGGGGGGGGGCTCAGAGCGAGAGGATAGACGTCTCCAAGGTAGAATTATCCAAACTCCAAAGATAGATTGGGGCGCACAGTTTGCAATGAAAAATGTCGTCCTCGCTCAAAAAATGGATTGGACAGGCCACTGGTTATATAATCCCTCGTTCCAAAGACACGCCTGGCATCAATGTTTTACTGCAATTGATAGAAACTATGGACTGCATTAACGCATGATATGCGTAATAAGACTGATCGAAAGTATATTTGTAATTATTATCGACCATTGTTATCGCAAAATTCAATCCCCACCATCCCCTAAAGTAAGGAGCGCCGCATAAGAAAAGACCTTATCCATTTATCATCGTGTCATTTTTTCCTCATGTAGAGAAGGCGGGTGATGTCACAAATCAGTTACGTGTGATCAAACAGGTGTAGCAAATAGTCCGACTTGCTATAAAGGCGACCAAACATCCGAGACCGACACTCAACACTATTCTGCAGACATGAAGTGGGCAGTGATCTTGATAGCTGTCGTCGTGTGCGGTAAGTCCTAGCATATAAACCGGTTTTAAAATCATATGTGATACCAGATATATCGTATTTCAAACAAGAGAGGTATCTACGTGGTTATAATTGGAAATATGATCATTAACAATGTAGTGGGGGTAAGTAAAACTATGAAACGCATCTAGCAAAAGAAACTTGATGATGCATGTTGAAAGTATTAAATCCTATACAAAATCTTACGTAATTGCACCATATGTAAGTGAACTGCCCCGCACATCGTCAGATTTATGCGAAGTGTTTCGTAGTATTTTGAGTTCCAACATTGAACACGGATGTCCACATTACACAAATAAAACCACATAATATCATATTGGTAATTCTATGGCCGATAGTATCTGGTTCAATTCAGTTTTGAAAACTTTAATTCTGCGTTACAATTAGCTTGAAGAAACATTGTAGCCAGACTTTTTTCGCGCATCATATGTTAAATGACCCACTATACGATGCCAGTACAACTATTGCGATGCCTGAATTCCGATGACGTCGAACACAAGAAGGCCACGTTTTTCTACGTAAGATGCACCAGTCCAGACAAATATTTAAGTCTTTTCATGTAGTACACACACTAGACCTACACATTTTAACGGATCATCGCAATACAACATTTCAGCTCATCCAATTTCACGTCTTAGAGGACAAAATGGCTGTATGAGTAAATTGTATCTAAATTCTCCTGTACTGCTGCAGAGGCCAGCCCGCGGGCGACCTTCATCGAGAGGACCGAGCGTTCTGACTACCGCGTCATCGGTGGTTCGGACGCCAACATCGCTAACTACCCCTACCAGTGCTCTCTGAGGTTCTCCGGCTCCCACACCTGTGGCTGCTCCGTCCTCAACGCCAACGTCATGCTGACTGCTGCCCACTGTGTCGATGGAAGGCAAGTCCTGGCCCAAACCCTCTCACTCTGATCCCACCCCAATGAAACCAAATCCAAACACATTTAATCGTACACGTTTTATGGGGCATGTTGAATATTATCGTCGTCAAGTAAAGTAGTAATTAAATTGGTAATACCAAATCATATCTCAGTAACCTTGTATAGAATGCAATAGCAACCTTAAGTACACTAAATATCTGCAGATTGTCATAAACTAAAGATGCACTGCAAGGTTCTATGATTTGATCGTAGGGTAGGCGTTTTATGCTATTTTCGTGAGGCAAAATATCGCTTCGATAGATGTGTTGTTTTATGACTCATGACCGAAGTTATGCGTAAATTTTAGGACGCTTTCACCTATGTTTCTGTTGTTGTATGATGTCCAAGCCGCGAGACCCTGTTTAGTAATTCGCCTTTTTGTCTATCTATACAGGACCGCCTCTGGGTTCAGCGTGCTTGCTGGCCAGACCAACCGTCTGGTTGGAACTGCCATCGGCGCTTCCAGCTATGTCATGGTAAGGATTAGGCGCCAGAGCGTAAGCCCCCCCCCCCCCCCACCCCCGATTCACGGCTGCTCCCCATTTATTTATTTGGGTTAAAGAAGTTAAGGTGATCCTAATATCTGGTGTGGTTTGTTAGCATTTTGCAACTAGCCGTGATACTTTTGAGAGAAACAGCCACCATGTCTATATATCACAATATGCATAGTTAGACTCCAAACGTTACAAGGGGGTCCACAACAGCAGAAATGTTGTTACTGTGATCAAAAAAACATTATACCAGTAATATCGGAAAGAGCGAATTAATACGATGTTAATTATTACATTTACAATATCGGTGGATTGAAATAATATGAAGTCTGCAAAGGCTGCCGTCTGATCCATTCATCCTCCATCGTCGTTTCATTTCACTTGTCCCTTCAGAACGGTGCCTACGACAGCAGCGCCAGCGGCATGCCCAATGACATCGCCACCGTCACCCTCAACTCCGGCTTGGACCTCGGTAACTCCAACATCGCTGCCGCCGCGCTGCCCCCTAACAACAACGACCAGTTCGCTGGGGATATGTGCACCATCACCGGATGGGGCAGGACCGGTAGGTGGCCCCTTAGCACATTGCCTCGCTTCCGGCAGTAAATATGGCCGGCGACTCTGCCGCGCCTTGTGATAACCTGGACTGATATGTAACCAGTAAATTGGTCGCCTTCCATAGAACCATTTTTGCAACGTCGCTCACTTATGACTCACCAACTACTTAATATATTAATTGACGACGTGGGCTCTAACATAGAGGATGGATCGGGAAATTGTTAACTCAGGCCACTGTAGGTATCAGTCACTGTAGGTAGCCAATCTGAGATAAATAGATGTAAACAGTATCCAAGAACGTACGCTTTAATGTAAGCGGCATGTGGGCCAAATAATGTTCGTGTTCCATGCTAAAGACTCTCATTGCACGCTTTGACGGTGATAGGAACCAGCAACGTGTTGCCCGACACCCTGCAGATGCTCAACATCCCCGTCATCAGCAACACTGATTGCACCAGCCGCATGTCCGGTGTCGGTGGCGCCACCATCAGCTCCGGACACATCTGCGTCTACAGCGGATCCAACGGAGCTTGCAACGTAAGTCTGTCCGCCCGGTTATAGTTGGATTTACGCACTACAAACCAGGGTTTCACCTGCGCGAGAAATATCTATTTATCCCGCAATTAAATGTTGCCGAAATTCTTAAGAGTCTGGGGACCAATCCAGAGAATTTGTCCAAGTTACCGCACTTATTGTTCTGTCTTGCCGTATATATATATATATATATATATATATATATATGTTTTTATATATGTTTTTCCCATGGGAAGAATTCGTGGCTTGTTGATAAAAGTTGTTTTATGGACAACGTCTTTATTCGGCAGGCGGGATAACTATTTCGTCAGCGGGATAACCACGGAAACCAAGTGACTTAACTTGTCTTTCGACCGATGGTCTGTTCTTACATGTCATGAAGGGTTTGGTATTTTATTCATTTATTTTTCGAGACCTTTGTTAATAATGTCCGTCTCGATCTTCATCTTCGTTACCAGGGTGACAGCGGTGGCCCTCTGGCCTGCTCGGGCATGGTGACCGGAGTGACTTCCTGGGTGGTGGCCAATGCTCTGGGTAACTGTCTGGTGTCCTACCCCTCCGTCTACACCAGGACCAGCTACTTCCTCAGCTGGATCGCCGACAACTCGTAAATCACTCGTCAACGGTGTGATACCGTGTGAGCGATAACCAATAAACTAGACGTTTATCAAAATGTAAGTCTAGTCTTCCTTCACATGGCTAATAAGATCACAAGTGACGCCTCACGTGTGCGTTAATCGGGGGATGAGCGTGGCAAGTTGTATTTCCGTTCCTCGGGAAAGGGGTTTTCAATTCACCGTGAACTGGTAATGAGGAAAATAATTCTTCGTGAACTGGGAATTGGGTATTAGCCGACCGCCGTGATCAAGGATTTTCATTTATCGTGAACTGGGAATTTACATATTAAGTAACCGTGAAGTGGGAAATCGTCAATTTAGTATCATGTATCCGCGCTTCAATTGTATGCAGGGAGTGCTTCTTTTAATTCATCGTGATCTGGGAATCAATGCAAACTTTACTGTTCGTGTTCTGGGAACATGACGTCCCCCCCCTAATTAATCCGTAATCGCACGTGAAAATACGTATTCACATGTGGCTGCACCGATGCCATGCGGTCGTCAACGGGTTATAATCGGTTGCTATGGTAATGTCGTTCGAATTGTTTTGACGATGAAAGGTGACACAATTCTGTTGTCAAGGCCACCATTCAAATACTGGTCAGCTTACGAACATCACACGCCACCGCGATAACGCTATGACAAAAAAATTAGGACATGCAGCTAAAGGATGAATTCGCCGCGTATTTTACTGTCCTTTCACGTAATTTGTTGCCGTGAATCGAAAATCTGCGCATGCTATCTATGGTTACATAATACCGTTCCGTATATGGACTTCAAGCGTATTTTACTGTCGTATGACGTAATTTGTTGCGCGAATCGAATGTCTGCGCGTGGTATCTATGTTAGCGTCAGAACGTTCCGTATATGGACTGACCGTAAGAAAGCGCAATCCACCGGCCGTTCAAAGCCTTTTGAATGAAAGCCCGCTATAGAACGTTTATCAACAATCATTATACGCATATCTTGAAGACAAAACAATCAGCCACAGCCAGACAATCAGAGCGACTGCACTGCTGAATGAACTTCCAACATAAAATATCTGTACAGAGGTACACACAATGCCGAACCATAATATATATTTGTTTAGGGTCGGTCAGATCCTACATGAGCCCAAGGCAACAGCTCATACGTCGTTTCCAACTGTCATATTCAACCGGCCGCATCAATTATGGAGACTTCAATGTTTTATCTTTAATTATAGTATGATTCTTTAGTTAAAATTTGACTAAAATGAGGGCGTTCAGGCAGATGTAACAAGGCACCAGCGTGTTTGCTTTTCATTTGCTTTGGTCCAGGCATTCCTAACTGTAAACTCATGATATAGTAAAAGATAAGACATTTATCTCTCCATAATGCATGTCGTCTATTCGATGTGACTGTTGGAGACGTTGTATTCTTGTTTACAATTCTTCGCCAAACGGAGCACCATTGTATTTGCCTGGTCAGGAGCGTTGTCAACTAACCATAGATACCGCGCGCAGACACCCTAGTCATAACGATTATCACGTCGCACGACATGGAAAACCCCGCGTAGATCTACAACATTAGATCGCCTGACACTGACAGTCACTCATGAGAAAACCGCATCTTTTTATCAACAGTCTAACCGCTCGTATATTACTGTATATTATATAAATCTACTCGGATGTTTATAACTCTGATATGAACAGAACTTTAGTGGTTTGTTGTGCATCCAAGGACAGCTTTAGTCGATTGTGTGTCTGAAGCGAGTGAAGGCAAACAAGCGGAAAGTAGGCAGCATGCACAGGCCGTTGATGACGTTTTAAGCATTGAGCATAAGTATCCCTGTTTCGTAGTAACAGTACAACCCTATAGGGCTGTACTGTTACTACAAGATCTTATCGAGACCCTACAAAACAGGTATACTTATGATCTACGTCAGCTGCTTACAATTCGGCAGTTTACCTTCACTCGCTGTTTGCTGTTTGAAAGCTAAGATGTACCCTTGACTGTTCGATTATTAAACGCAACTTCATAATTATCTTACATAGGCGGTCTATAGATTCGTCTACCCTTCGACGCCACTTTAGTGAGAGGGAGTGGTGGGGGGGGGGGGGCAAGGGGTGTTTCAGTTCCGCGGGAATGGGGTTTTCATGTCACCGTGAACTGGGCTTGAGGCAAATAATTCTTCCTGGACTGGGAATGGGACTGTCTCGTAATTCGTTCGTTTGTGATCAAGGCTTTTCATTAGACGTGAAGTGGGAATTGTAATATTAAATAACCGTTTATTGGGAAATCGCTAATTTATATCATGTATCCACCCTTCCTATGTATACTAGGAGTAATCCTTCAGCGCTCACTGAAGCAATTTTGCCACCAAAACCAACTTCAAACCATCCTTTGCGACCTTGTTTCATATGTCCATGCGGTTGAAAAAACAGTAACCACATGAGCGATAATACAGGTCCCTCACAGATGAGCGATAATACCGGTCCCTCAGGTGTCGGATAATTGGCTTAAATTGAACCTGAATTAAACACTCTCGCGGGTAGGCGGCGCGTCAATTCGAACTGCCGGGTGGGACGTAACGCTTCGTCCGCACAATTATGACACTTTAATCCGATTTAGATGACTGAGAAACAACCGATTGGGCGAATGTTTCAACGACTACGTGAATAAAACCATATCATCTTCAGAAAACTGCCTAAGATACGAATAGCACAAAAGCCTTCTTCAACGAAAGGTACCGTCCGCTTTTCGATTGGCATCGATGGGTATTATCGCCCACCTTGCAGTGACACTGACAGTATTTTTTTTTGAAATTTTGTAAACAAAGTTTCGTGCTTTTTGTCCAAACTTTCCCAGGTTTTCCGAACTTAATTGTCCTTGACAAATTAACTGCTGGTTCGATTACCAGGCTTTGTATATTTACATTGTCTGGTCCGGGTAGCATGAGTAGCCTTTTTCGGATCGAACAATTGAATTGTCAGTCAATAGGCTAAGTTTCACTGACACTTCGAGTGTTTAAATTGGCCTAACGAATGATGGATACGGCTTCAGCTCCAAAGGCGAAATAGGTAGGTTAACATTTAATAACACATTTTTTTTCACTGGTACCTTTTGACAGTCATCGCAGCATACATCCCTGTTACACAAGCACCAGATGATAGATTTGCCAAGGTACAACTCACTGTCAATGTTTGAAGCTTCAAGTATGGAAAGCTTGTGTCTATGACTATGTAAAGTTTGGTATTTGAAAAAAATGTATATCACTTATATGCACATGACAAGTTCTTCAATTTACATCTTTCTGATTTCTTAATCAAGAATACCAGTTGGATTTTCTTTCTTTGGTCGGTTCACTTCATTTTAAAACCCAGCTAGAATAGACTAGAATTGTTTTTCTTTGGTTGGTTAGCCTTTCACTGTTTTTTTTTAACTGACAAACTAAAGAAAAGATATAACTGAAGTTCAAGAAAAGGTAATTCACAAAAACCTACCCAATATATAGAGAGTCTTTAAATGAGAAGAAAACAAGCCAATTCATGAAGCTAAATAAACAGAAAAGGGCCATTCATTGGGTAAAGCTGGTCAACGACAAAAAGCGCAATGAAGCAAGACAAGTGCCATCAATTGAGGAAAAGTCTAGGCAAAAATAATTGCATTTGCAGAATGTTCTGCTTTGTTGGACTGGAATTTATTTCCACGATTGCGGTCAATTTGCACAGTTTTAAAACAAAAACTTTGTTTAAGAAAAGAAAAAAAGTACGTCTAGCTAAAGTTAAACAATTTTTTTTCTCCAAAAATGAACAGGAAAAAAGTGTGAAGAAACAAACCATTGAACAGTTGAAACCAAAAAAGTACACAAACAGGATATTGAAGCAAGAAAAAACCCATTAATTAGGGAAAAATCAATACAAAAAACCAATTACTTTTGCAGAATTTATGTGCCTAAACACATGCATGTCGATAAAATATTGAATTCTTTATCAACGCTTTTTACCAAGTCAGAGGGCATGCATGCTTTCGTGTATTTTTTCATTGACCAGTTACTTTTTGTAGTTACAGAAACAAAAAAACTGATAGACTAATGAAACCAATAAGCTTAGCTGAAAGTTAAAAAGCAAAAAGTAGGCAGTTCACAAGAATTAATGAAATATAACTTTGTGAAGAAAAGCTATTGAAGCTAAAATATGTCCAAAAAAGGGCATTAAAGCAAAAAATAACAGTTTCTGAAGAAGAGTCAAGAAAAAAGAAAATTATTTCAGCATTAGATTTAACTAGGAATAAGTTGCATTTGTTGTGAAATAACTGTCAACCTTTCAAAAGTAGACATGCTTTGATTACATCAAATAAAGGGCAGTGTATGTTCCAGAAAAAGAAACTCATCACTTAAATACATGCATAGATCTAGTTTATTTTATAGATCTACATCTGATAATTCAATGTAAAACCAATAACGTACCACATTTTTGCAGTAGGCCTAGATCAATTAACTGTATTCAGACACCTCTATATTTAAGAAATTTAAAGTTTGAGTGATTTTCAATGGGTGATCTGTCTTTTATGATTTAACAGCACCTCAAATCAGTCAAATGCTCCTTTCTCACGGAAATGAGCTGTGTTAAAGCATATATTGCAAAATTTTCATATATAGATTTATCATTTAGTCGGAGGAGGGTTATTTTTTTCAACTGTTTTCAAACCAATGTTAACTTACGAGTTACGGTATGTATGGATCTATGTTTTCTTTAAAAGCTGTTGATCTAACAGTTTAATTTAATTAATTTAATTGGGTATCCCAGCCAGCATGGCATTATCGGCCCAACGTTGTTTCTAGGTAGGCAACGCAACCGTTTGCTAGTATACATAGGCGCAACGTAATACCGACCGTCATCTGCGCTCTGCACCCAACCGTTGGCAATGGAATGTTGGCCCAACATTGCGCCTACGTACCAGCGTACTGCCGTTAGCGCAAAACACAGCGCCATCTGGCGAGTTTTTGAAGCGACACTTCCATGCGGCAATTTTCCAAGTGACTGTAAGTTATCGTGAATTTTGAGATTTTGATTCATGTGGGACATTATTATTGTCTTGTCGGTCTGCTTTATAGCATCGGATTATGTACTTTATGCACTGACTTAATTAGAACTGTAATATAATGGTACAGCGGAAGAAAACGGTCACTGAGTATGCAGTTTCTGACCTTTCCTGTATTATCGCTCACACGAGTGCCTAGCTCTTTTGTTTTGGAGCTCTTTTATTAAATCAAACACTGTCAAACCAGTGCAAAACCTTCAGCCATGGGCAGGTGAAGGCTTGAATAGCACTTCAAACGATTTACTTTAATCTTACTACAGTGTTTGACTAGCAGGCCTGCCCCTGGCTGAAGGTTTTGATGTCATTAAACTTATTAGGGATGGGGCATATTAAATAGATAACTCAGATAACTATGTAACTATTATTTTATACTATATTATTATAATTACATTCATTTTCTCGTTCTCACTATATCTGGGGCGGCTTGGCACGTATGTTCGTTAGAGCCGCGCTGAAAGTGGTTGCCCATCTGTCGGGCAGTCGCTCGGCAGTATAAAGATTTACATCTGGTTGAGCAGCGCCATGTGATGGTCGTCACCCGTTTGTCCACCTTTCTAGTGTACTGGTATCCAGCGCTATCCACCAAGAGGTCCTGGAAATGGAGAAAGAAACCACTTAGATATTCGCTATTGGATTAATGAAGAAAATTGCCGAATAAAAAGCCTAGTATCTTGCAAATGAAATATTTACATGTATGTACACGATATCACAAGTGAGGGAAACATAAGGAAAATAAGGAGAAAAAAAAACATACTCAATTTGCCTTTACCAGTGTCACCTTCCACTATCTGGAACGTCCCATCCCTATAGACCGCCACCCCACCCACCCTAACTCACACGGCCGTTGTGGTAGTAAATATTAAAATATTAAACTGGTATTAAACAACATGCGTTGCAATCATAATATCTTTTGATACTAACATGTTGCCACCTTCAAAGTCCGGCGTAGCCAACACCTATATGGCAAACAAATTACTTGTACGCTTGCATTGAACGTCTATGTCAATTAATTTGCTATAAGACTATGAGGCTGCGAAAAATTAAAGAAGAAACACAGGATAAGTCTGTCATGTATTTATTCGCGATCGGCGCACCACCACATCTCTCTCTATGAACGAGATGCCTCAGCCGTCACCCTGGACCTCAACGGCGGTGGGGTCTCTAATGGGTTTAGAGGGTTGTTTAGGCTTAGTTTGTATTTGCGATGCAGAATTAAAATATATAAACATTCCGTTGACGTACGATCATTATAGAAGAGTTAGAACAACAATTATTTCTTAATAACACCGGGTCAAAGTTGGGTTGGGCATGGTGTAGGGGGTTTGGCGGTTAATGTTTAAGGGGGCAGCGTCATGCCTTGGTGAAGAGAGATTGAAATAGCTGGTTGTTATTAATAAGCTGAAACATGGCGGCTAGGGCTTACACGTCTGGGCGGGCAGGTGCACGGTCAGACGCCTGCAAATATTCATTATGCACCAACCGTATTCACCAGATGTTCCCTTGACTTATCATAAAGTGGATAATGAAAGAAATAACGCAGCGCGTTCTCACTTTTGAAACCACACTGGCCAAAAGTATCATTTCTAACATGTAAATTGCGACAAAGATCAAACTTTAACCCACTGCACCCCATGCGAATTTTGGCAATTAGTTCTTTGGATGCTTATGTTTAATTAATCGTTTAAATATATGAATAGTTTCAGCCCGCTTTAATTGTTCATATAATATATTCCAGTCCTTAATAGTTGCAGGTATGAAAGATTTAGAGTAATGCCTTGTTTTTGCCAGTATGGTTTGGTAGTTCATCGTTGATCGTAGCACGTAGACTCCCTGGCCTCGACTTGTTGGTAGGAGATCATATAGATAGGGTGGCGATTTCCCGTTTACAATCTGATAGAATAGAGCCAGTTTGTGTGCACGCCGTCTCTGTGCTAGTGTCCCACCCTACCTCTTCAAAAACACAACTTAGATTTTATGTTTTAGTAGCATCCGAGCGATGTATTTTATCCAACGAGGCTAAATCTTTGTCGTACGCCCCGCTTTGCAAGAGATATGATACAATTCCACCAACTATGACACTGTGGATGAGCCCGGGATAAAGCCCCACTGCCATAGAGAAGGCAAGAAATGTTCCTTAAAGTAACCAACATTTCATTGAAAAGTAGCCTTTCAAGACATTTTCCAAGACATGTTAAAAGAGAAATAGGACGATGATTAAGAAGATCTGTCATTCTTTTTATGAATGGGAATAATATTTGTCCTTTTCCGCAAACTAGGAACTTTGCACTGTGCCAAGGATTTTTTTATTAGGGATGTGACAGGCCTAGAGATGGACGAGGCCGTTACTTTGAGTAGCCGTGGGGTCAATCCGTCGCATCCGTATGCTTTTGGCGGGTTTAGCGAGGGTAGAGCTTTTAGTACTTCACTTTCTTTCACTGCACATTCACTCAGTTGTGGCCCAGTTATGTTAACAGGTCATATGGGAAGCGAGGCATCAGAGTCATCTACATTAAAGGCCTCTAAAAAGAAACGATTAAAGCAGTCGGCCTTTCCTTTGTCGTCGTCTATTAGTTAGTTTCCTACCATTAATAATGGATAACTGTCGACCTCTTTACCCCAGACATGGCTGGAGAGAAACGCCACCACTTCTTCGGATTATCCACACAACTAACTGCTATTTCGTGAAGTCTCAAGTTTTCGAACTCAGCTTAATTCTCTTTAATTCATTTGCATAAAAATTCCGGCCTCACGAAAATGTGCCCAATTTGCTGATGTTTATGTGGCCACATGGTGCTTACGATCCTTACATCGTTTAAGTCTACGTAAGCATCCATTATAAAACGATTTATCATTTGGCCCGACTATTACAACCTTGTTTGAGATTTATTGGCTAGCCAGGTTCAGGGCTATTTCCGTGAACTTGTTGCAGGCGTCATCTATATCACTCTGGTCAGACATATAATTCCATTCAGTATCCGAAGGTGCTTGATTTAGTGCAACCCAGTCCGCTCTATTATACTGGCACATTAGTCGCAAATAGGCTCGCGCTTAACAGTGCGGATATTTAAAGTAGTATACACGGTGTGGTGATCGTTGTCACTAACTGGTGGTAACTAATCCCTAATCCCTGGCCCCAAATTCCCAATCCATGACCCCTGGCCCATATTCCCCGACCGTAACAATAATCTTGTGAGTGAGACAGATGAGACCGAGGGACACATGAGGCCTCACACACACATGTACATTTCACTCAATGGGTCTGCCACAGTGGCAGTTTGATACTTCTCAAGAAAACCAAACCTTAATAGACAGATCCAGCCTTCGACACTAAGTTCCGTCCACGTTCGAGTCCTTACTTGTCATAGCTGATGGTAGGTACAATACCAGCACAATACAACAATACAACGGTTGGCGGGTCACCGGCAACAAATAACAAAGTGTCACATATAGTATAAACAGTCTCCTAACACACGGCTTACCGCATGACACTTGCCAAGACAAGTCTAGGCCAAAATACAATTCACACCCGGCCGGTCAAACAACTACCACGAAGGTAGAAATAACATATTGGCGCCAACCGCCCAAACCCATCATGGGCCACTCTGGGCGGCGATTGACCAATAACAGCCACGGTAATTTGCCATTGGTCAATCGTCGGGAATCAAGGGGGTATAAGCACAAATATTAGTACACCAAGATAGGTCATACAGCAGGGGTCTATACATGAAATATACATTATATTTACCCAAACAGCTTTTAACGCTTTAACTAAACTAGGAACATGGGTGCACTTTAACCCTCCGTTTGAACATTCCTGCGCTAATATAAGAGAAGATATTTTAGCCCGTTTACCATTCTATAGAAAACCATTTATCATTCGCTGAAGTTTCCCTTCAATTTTATTCGTTATAGGTAACACTGAAAGAAAATGAATAAGCTTCGGCATTAGTAAAGTCTTAATTACAGTGACCTATGAGCATGATGAGCGATAGCGCTTTGGATTTATACCTTCTTAATATTTGATAAATTTCTACCTCTTTTGCCTCGAAGTTTATTTCGACCATTCGCTTTAATTCTGCATTGAAATATATTCCTAGAAGCTTAAAATTATCAGTCCATTGTAGCTGATATTCCGGACATAACTGTTCTACTACTGACCCAGCCTTATTCCCTCTCCATACAGCATATGTTTTATCCAAGTTAATCTTTAAGCCTGAAACTAATTAAAAAAGTCTAAATGCTTTTAGCGCAGCTCTTAATGAAGACTCCTCTCCATTTAGGAGTCAAAATGTATCATCTGCATATTGCCCGAGTACACAGTAATCATTTTCAATGGTAATGCCTTTAATATCTTTATTTTGCTTTATATATTGTGCTAATGGTTCTATTGCCAAAATAAATAAATATGGTGATACTGGGTCTCCTTGACGACAGCCTCTGCTCAGTTTTAAAAAAGTGGATATACTACCGTTATTAGTTACGCAATTTTCAAAATTTTTGTATAATATTTGAATATATCTGACAAATTTATCGCCAAATTGGTACGTTTTTTAATGTATTTATGAGATAATCCCAATCTAGCGAGTCAAAAGCGTTTTCAAAATTCACTAGAAGTATTAGCCCTGGTCGATTTGCCTGTATCAGATATTCCATCATATCATAAACTAATCGTGTATTTTCCCCAATGTATCTATTTTTCAAAAAACCAGTTTGTGTGGAACTAATAATACTAGGGAGCGTTATCCTTAATCTAGCTGCTATTGCACCAGAAAAGAGTTTATAGTCAGTATTTAAAAGTTATAGGCCTCCAGTTTCGCATGTAACTTCTATCTTTTTCCGGTTTCGGAATACAAGTTATTAAACCCTGGTTCTGTATTTTAGAGAGGGAATTGTTGTTAATACCATACTGTAAACTTCGGTACAAGAAGTGGCCTAACTCCCCCCAAAAACATTTGTAAATGTCTCACGCCCATGGTCTCACACCCATGGTCTCACGTGTTAGTGCATATTTGACCCGTGTTCCACTTCCAGTGTTCCAGAAAAAGATGGTCATTCATGCTATACATGAGGCTTGTCACTGAGCAGACTGGCCTTCTGATCTTAGCACATGTGGACGATAAGGAACCCAGCCCCACCCCCCCCCCCTGCCTTACCTATATGTCATATATGGTGACATATGGGGTAGCCGACCACCTCCCCCCCCCACCCTCCCGCCCCACCCAGCCACGACTGAGGCTCTTGTGCCTATAGTTCAAATAGAGGATTCAGTTTTCTGTCCGCGCATAAACTGATAGACCACGCTGTAATTAAGACCAACAGACAAGTGATGTTTGAAAAGCTATGTACACTTACTCACATGTGAGTTAAACAAGGTCACTCACAATTAAACATTCTTTCATAATTAAACGCTTCTAGCAAGCATCAATTTAAGTTAGAAGATGGATATCCACTTTTTCCATTGCAAGATTTCAAGCAATCTATATCATATTTACCACACGTGTCACATCTGCAAACAGAACCCCCCAAATAAATGGGAAGCAGATAAGAACGCCTATCGTTTTTATCTAATGACAACTGTTCGACTTCACATGTCAACAACAAGTGTTTACTTATGCCTCATATTAATTAGGTACTACAATATTCAACAAAAGTATCAAATTTAAATTTGCATATTGAGCTCGCTAAAAACTAAGCCCAAGCGATATCTATGTCACAATTTGCAGAAAATTCGATTGTTTCATTCAATAAAATCAGAATCCTAATAAATAGCGCCGTTTCGGATGTGATGTGGCAAACGTGTCTATCCCGGGACACCGCAGAACTGTCGCGGCACTGCTACTTATAAGAACGCATCGCGCAGCAAAAAACTGATGACGTTTACCACTAAGTTTAAAGTGTTCGTGCCACGATTTTGTTTATCACAGTGTTAACTTGTTTTTGTATACCTAAAACAGGTCAATTCGAACCAATTTTCTACCAATATATTATAACATAAGTTACGCAGGAAGTAAAGTAAATTCCAAAGAGAACGTTATCAATTGCATACCCTGAAAACAAGACAATACTGTCAGATGACAGTAATATCTTGGTTTTCATGCTATAAAGGGCATAGATTTAACATTAAAACGTTTAATCTGATCAAAGAAGGGCCTTTGACATATTTTGTTGTACAAATCTATTGTTTTCGCTATATCCATTGCATCATTTTTGTATATAATTTTTCCAGTTTCAAACCATTTATAATGTCCAAGACATCATGCAATCATTGCCTAAGAGATTTGCATTGTGAAATCGTGGAAAGGTTGGATGGATTTGGACCTAATATGTAACTGAGCAACGATCCACATGTACCAAAGGTGCACAATGGGGTTGAGGCACTCGTAGATATACAAAGGAACCTACAACGTATCTTAGGTAGGTAGGAGGTGCAGGTCAGAGGTAGGAAGGTTTGATGCACGGAGGGACACTACATATAGTTAGGTATATACATATGTTCCGCCCAAACGACCCCCGTTTTCGCCTTTTTTCTCGCAATCCCCTAAGGAAAAATCTACAATTTCTCTCGATGTGCCCATCCGAAACTTTTTTTTTCAAAATTGCAGTTCTTGAATATATAGTCTGGTAGATATCGAAAGTGTTCAAATAATTAACCTCCAAACACTTTGTCATGAATGTCAGTGTCTATTTTAGATGCCTGTTTTAAAGCTGCATATCGAGCTATTTCCCGCCAAAACTGAAGAGGTCAAAATACAAATAAGAATCAGTCCTTGATTCATTCAAAACTTCTTTTGTCTATACTCCACGCATGCCAGACTGCCAAATGGAGTCACTTAGCCTTGACCGTGATATCAATTTACCACAAGTTTTAGTGGTAAACGTCATCAGTTGTACTGGACTTGCGTTTGCATATCAATTTCCTCTTACAGCGCATCAGTTTCGCGACTTTGTCACATAAACAAGAAATAAACGATGACGCGCTGTGGACAATAGAGCATTCGCTCGCTCACATACAAGTATGAGTATGAGCGGCGGTACCAGCTTATCGCCAGATCGCAGCGGCATAGTCCACCAGATGGCGCCACAGTGATGCCGGGAACCTCCTTAACTGTAAAGTTGGATACTTCGGCAACCGAGCAGTACGCGAAAATCAGTCCAGTTAAGTTAAGGCCCAAGCTCATACATTGATTGAGTAAAAAAAGTGTTGACTAAGTAACAAAAAAGGGGCTGTTTCCCGCCCGTTGTTCGTCATCAAAAACCGGTGCAATTTCGTTATTTCTGGATGTGAACATACGGTAGCTTTTT
Source organism: Arenicola marina (assembly GCA_964019135.1). Taxonomy (NCBI): domain Eukaryota; kingdom Metazoa; phylum Annelida; class Polychaeta; family Arenicolidae; genus Arenicola; species Arenicola marina. Next base: position 25,986,055 of record OZ025265.1, read on the forward strand.
TCCGCCTGCTTTCACAGAAAATAGTAGTAAACGAAAATCAGTTTAGTAAAACTAAGTTCCAAGCTTATACATTGATTGAGTAAAAAAAGGGGTTGGTTGAGTAAACAAAGGGGCTGTTTCCCGCCCGTTGTTAGTCATTTAACGTACCTTCAGTGGACAAAAGTTCCCCCATTGCTATTGATGGGCAGTTGTGGGCGCGAGACAGTGCGGGATTTGTTTGCTTTGATGACGGTTTGGGCGATAAGGCCTTGGGAGAAATATTATTACTGTTGGCACCAAGCAAGGTAGCCATGGTCGCCATGCGGGATGAGCACCCAGAACAGCGATATTATGCGCGGAATAAAAAAAAAATATGTGAAATAAGCTGGGTGATAAGCACCCAGCTATTATAATAGTGTTTTTTTAAAAAAATAATAAGTTTATTGTGCACTGTAGGCTCACAGCCTCAAAGTAAACATCAAGTAAGTAAGGTAACATTTTGGAACAAGCGATAGTGTTGACGCATCTAAGAGCGACAATGTTGATACATCGAAGGTGGACCATGCAGTGCATGCAGTGGTTCGGTTGCATATACATCCAAGGCGGCCCACATCTAAGGCGGCCCAATTGGTGACTATGCGGGACATGCGATACGACATGCGGCGGCTGCCGGTGCCAATGTGCTAGTGCATGCAGCGGCATAGGTGGGACAGACAGCTTCTTTTTATTAGTATAATGGCGCCTATAGCTGCCCCACCCATATCGATTCCAGATTCTACTGCTTATGCGCGAAGTTTAAAAAAAAATCTACCGGAGATGCAATCGGTTTATCATGAAGAAAAATGTGGCAGTTTTAACAAAACGTTTAATAAAAAATTTGGCTTTAAGTGGTAGCTCTACAACAAAGTGCACTTATGCTCTCATGAAAACTGTTAACTTCTTTGAGAAGTAAAATTGGAATGCTTTCGTACTGCTACTTGATGCATCGAATGCTTTCGATAAAGTAAATTATGTTAAATTATTATATGCTTATATGCACGCAAAGCAGCATCCAAATATTTGCTGGAATCAGACTATGTCAACTTATGTTTCGTCGTCCAATGGTCCTCTCGCCAATACTGTTTGCCGTTTATATTGCTTCGTCTTAAGACCTCTAGCTATGGGTGCGTAGTGGGCCATAAGTTTTGCGAGGCTTTTTGGTACGCCGATGACCTCACCCTGGTGGCTCCTACGATACTTGCACTAAGACAAATTCTTGCCCTCGTTTGTGCTCACTGCATCCTTTGGCACGAAATACTGAATCTTGGCTGAAAGAAATGATGAGCCAGACCCTAGCCCTGGCGTGGTCAGAGAGGCATGTGCCAGGGCTATGGTTACCCCAGATATTGCTGAGCTCGGGAACCAATGTAGTCTCAGTCTACAGGAATTGAGAGGGGGGCACGTGGCCCATGTGACCCCCACTCCCATGCCTCCGCCACTTGTGGATGGTGTGAAATTATGTAGGCCGTGTAATAATGTGTAAGCAAATAATCTATAGATTATGATCATATTGCGGAACTCATTGCGACCTTAGTTTATCAATGATCTGGGGGTATAGATTATTATTTCTTTTTAAGCACATCGATTCGAGAAGCCGGTGGAGGAAGAAGAAAAACCGTACAGATCGAGGACTAGAAAAGGAAGTGGATAAGGAGGTGAGTTTATATACCCTGATGACTTTTTTTTGCTTCATATATTTCGGAACTATCTGCATGTAGTTCATCAACATTATGTCCGATGTTTATCACCACGATTTTTCTTGCCAGACGCATTGCGGACAAATGGCGAAAATCTTCACAAAAACGCTTGTACTACTTCTGGCCTTCATCCTGGCGTTCGGAGTTATCCTGATCCGGACATACCATGTGAACCCGAACCTCAATATGGTGGAAACTGAGCACCGCGAACAGCAAGGAGGAGGGAATAATCAAACAAAGGTCAAGCTCAAGGAATATTCGGACCCCAAGCATTACATAAAGAAAACAGAAGAAGGCAGAAGGAGGAAAGGGAACCCGGCCAACACCATATGCACCCTGCAGGAGAGGATGTCATTACGTCATCAAGCGTGCGGTGACATCGCCGGAAGGGCTCAGCAAGGCGACTTGGGTGCTGCGTTGGTTGACAACATTCACCATGCCGTATGGAAAATCATCCCTAAAGCTGGAAGCAGGAGTTGGCTTCAATACTTCGTTAAATCTATTGGTGCCAAAGGACTTATTCCGATAGAGCGTCGTCGCTTTTCTAAACTTGGCCTCAACTTCACGTCAAAACTTCCAATCGTCGAACTCAACAGTCGCTACGCCAACTACACCAAATTCATCGTCGTGCGCCACCCACTCCAGAAGTTTGTCTCTGGTTACTATGAGGTGATCGTTAAAAGAAAAAAATATCAGGATCATTGTACTGAAATCATGATGGCTTTATATGGACATCAAGGAAACTGTACGCCGGGTAAGATACTGAGCTTAGCCGAATTTGCTCAGGCATTTGCCAAGGGACTCCTGCCGGGGCAGGTTCACTGGTCCAGTCAGAACCGTTTGGATAGACCATGTCGCAACTATCTGGACTTGATCCTGAAGAGTGAGACGGACGAATATGACGTCAACAAGCTCAGCAAGAAGATTGGGGTCACATCAAAGCCCGATATGCCCTATATACACACAGGCAACAAGAAGGCCAAGTTGGTTAAAGCCGGCGGCAGAGCGATAGGCCCGGATCTAACGAACTATGATCATTTATTGCAAGAGCTTCAGCGGGATATTCCGGACACTTTCGACTGGCTTCTGGATTACTTCCGGGACGACATGAAAGTGTTCGGTTACACATGGAATTCCACTTCAAGGATTTCTGGTTGTAGCTCGATGCCCGTGAGCAACTGCTGCTGATATGAACAATACATGTAATCAGTTATCAGTCTTGGTGTACCGCGTTTCGATTCGTTTTATACTTGATGCATGCAATGCATCAAGTATATTTATACAAAAGGAGTTGAAACGCGCACGGTTATAAAATAGTTTCAATTAAATGCATCACTCCAGTAACTGAGTTACGCACAACGAATCACACGCAACATAAATATAACTTCATCGAGAATAAATTGATTACAAATGAAATGCGAGTGGCTACGCAAACTTATTTTTACAATACTTACAGCGACAACTTTTCGTCAAGTGCCATGTCTGTTTCTGTTTCTTTCGTAAACACCCTACATATTGACTCGATGTTACTTAGTGATGGTATGTGTGTTTCAAAGCCGATTTACATCACTTACAAAAATATTTTTCTGGCAATCTTACATATCAAACGTGTTAGGCGTTCAGTATTTAACTCAATGTTTCACTTGAAAGTGTCGCATACATATTTTTCTTACTACACAACAATAAACAATACTATCACAACAATCCAGTGTTATATTCATACGTCACCCGTTTGTTTTCTTGTCGTGTCTTTATATTTGTGGTCAATGTTTACTTGTATGTCTATGTTGTCTCGTTCTGAACTGTATGCATTTTTTGTTGTTGCGCGCGTTTCGTTGTCTTTGCCTTGATACGTTTTGTCGGGGAGAGTTGAATCGACAATTAATTATTTTCGGTCGGTTATTTTCTCAAATGCTCGTCTGAATCTTTGTGGGCTTTTAAAAATCATGTGAAGTAGGGCTGGGAGGGCAGTGAGTCAAGCCCGCGGGCGCGCAAGCGAACGAGTCAGCAAAGAGGCGGAGTTTCACTGGTGTGTGACTGCACGTGTGGCGCTTATCGACAGAGCCCGCTGGCCGTCACGACCCAGTGATTTTCGAAAGATCGGGCGAGCGAGCGAGCGAGCGAGGAGACGGAGCGTCACGGGTTTTAGCGGTGTGCTGGGAGGAGCGGGGCAGAAGGAGAACTCCAATTGGTCAATATTATGGATTTCTACACGAGATGGATTTACATACACTAAATTTCCAAGGTGTGATAAATTATACATAAGAATACTAAACCCCGATATTTTCTGTCACTATGATGAAAACGACGAAAATAATACCGCTCGTTCACAATTTGAAATATTTTTATTCTACACGACATAATACGCTAATTACACCACGAGACCGTGTTTGCACGAGATCTACTTGCGGATTTAATTCATTATTAATATACATTTACATAAGATTACTAGTCACTGATGTATTTATCTACATTTGTATGTAACTTTTAATATAGTTCAGGGCTAGGCGGCCACAATATGTCATACATACGTTATATGTTGATACATATAATTGATACATTTATTATAGCTGCATCTTATCTAAACCCCGTGGACTACATTCACCGCAGTTGTAGAATCCCTCCTGGTTTGGGTGACTTGACATACAATCAACCAACTCGGTGAGTTCCGGAACACACTTATCATGGATCGTGTTGAGAGGAGTCAATGGGATGAATAAACTGATATCTTGATCGTTCGTTTTGATATACTCCTAGTAAAACGTTACATGTCTGGTTCATCGTGCGATATTTCATCAACGTTTCAGGGGTGTATAGTTAATATTATACACGTATCGAATAGTGAGCGTGGTGCAAACTATTTACATCAGAAACTCTAGGATATGTGCCAACAAAGTCTTATGTTGTTACATCATTTCCAATTACCTCGCACAATACTATGTTTATTCAACTGATGGCTTCGATGGATGTACAACAAGTTGGAAATTCAGAATACGTAAATTCATGAAACACAAACCACGGAGTTTTTTTCTTCATTTATTACATACATGAATATTAAATATCACACACAAACACACTTAATTTTGTACATAAACATACATGAACACTAAATTCTAGACATAGTTGCATGGACACAATTTCTAGATATATTTACATAAACACATCATTCATTATACGGACAGAGGATCATATCTAACGGTTTGGTATGTATTCCGTCGCTTGGCACCACCCGCTTTATGTAAAAGTATGAAAAGCCAACTTTTTCTTGGCTACACGTACACATGCGATTTTTTTCGCATTCGAAACCCTCTATTGATAACACTTTTCGTGTTCTTTGACTCTAATACCTCTTCAAATATGGTACGTGGATTCTGAACCCTGTGCTTTCGTACTCCTTTGGACGTGAGTTTTGTTGTTTCGGGCGAGTCTAAAACATAACACTGGCTGCTAAGCCCCGAAAAATATGTCCCATGTCCCTCTGCTTTGAATAGGCCTTGGGTCCTAGCATCTCTGGTTTTATGATGCGAACAACATTCCCTGTCATTGCTTCTCGAAGTGTTGGGGTGGTTATGGCAAAGTACATCTGTATCTGTTGTCAAAGGGACAGCCTTTTGAATTGAAATGTCTCTTCTGATACAATCGTAATAAAATTGGAGCATCCGCAGTTTGGCCAGTGATAGTATGAAAAATCCCGTGGTGATTGGTATATCAAATACGATTCGTTTTTTCTCGCTTTCAATCTTATACTATAGTCTGGTGCAACTTCTGTAGATCTTTAGAATCTTGGATCATTGATCTTGGCACATGCCTTGGCACGGCTTTGTACGTAACAAATATCACGGAACCGTTCTTTCGACATGAGACTGAAACCATAAGCTAGCTGAGTTACCAATATTTTTGGCTATGAAAGCCCTGACGGAATGAGCGGGATTGCCATCAGCATTACGTCTAGTGTTTGTCACATATCGAGTGAACGGTAAAAAGCATTTTTGGTTCATATTTGCCACCGTCTGATATACTACTATTTTCTTAGCTTGATGGCCACTTACGAGCAGTCTTTTGGGGGCTTGTGATAACCCCCGGGATTCTACCCATTCTTGCATATGGCTTCCCCATTTGTCGAAGGGTATGTCCATCGTACAAAACAGTGGGGGATAATCCTCATAATATTCTTTGGGGAACAGACCCCCAGCCTTGGCCCTCATCTCGGTATCTTCCCACACTTCTGGGACCTCGATGTCTACTTCTATCATTCCAAATAGTGATCCATCTCTCACTCCATCAAGGATAGAGTTTTCACTGCCTTCTCCTAAACCTTGCTTCTGTGTAAACCGAGGTCTACGCATGCGGATGAATTCTTGCAATCCTGGTTGCGATTTTTTAGTTGTCGTTTGAACTCACATTTCCACCACTCTGTAACCACACTGCTTTAAATACGAAGTACGATCGTCTGTACGTTTACGTCTTTGTTTTAACAGTCTTAATTTCTTCTGTATTAGGGGACATGCAGTCACATCCGTGGTAATATCATCCTTGAAATTCATAAACAGTCTGTGATGCTGAATCAAATCCGTCAACTATGTATCGTCCTATTCTTGTTTCTACTCCTTGGTTTAACTGATGACGAATCGTTAACTGATGGTCTTTAGTCATCAACCACTCCATCCAATCAAATGAATGTTGAGAGAGAGAGGATTTCTGAGCTTTGAACTGATCTTTTGCACGTCTTCTAATGAATGGTCCCATGGGAAATTCCTGTTGTAGACAATCCAGATACAAAGCATTTGCATCCCAGCCTGCGATGGCTTTACATGGGTACGTTGGATCATTACGGAGGTTCGTTTGTCCACCTCATGATGACGGGTGAAGATAATGGAAGGACCCCCCATGAGATTCGCCTTCATAGTGTGATGTAAATCTTCATCTTTCTGGCCAATTAAAGGTACAGCCGCTTTCTGTTTTTGCGCGCATCTTGCTAAGAGACATCGCGCTACCCCAGCAGTGGAAAAACATTCTTTAAACCAATCAACCCCCTGCTCTACAAACAACTCTCGCAAGTTAGTGACTGCTGTCACCATCGGTGCAACGTCAAGATTATTATATCACACGAGATAATCACGCATTGTAGACATGTTCTCTTGTTGCCATATTTCTTTCAAACGAGCATACTCCTGTTCTATTTCCTGCAATGTGTTCCCCAGAGTATTCAAACCTTTCAGTGAGGAATAAAATGCTTCCGAGGGTGGTAGGTGTGTTTCATTCAACTGTTCTATGTTTGAAAATCATTCATATGGATATGTGCCTTTCTGCTCTTCCACTTCGAATGCTCTCAGAAACGCTGCGTATGTCGTACCCATGGGAACATAATTCATGACATCAAGTAATTTAAACTTGCTATTGGCCACACATAAATATTGATTTGCCTTCTTGATAACGAAGGCATTTTTCTCTTCATGCATCCCCATGGCTTTGGTAATGGTTTGTTTTATCAAATTTAGGTCATAACTACCTAAATTGTAACCTATGACTATCAATTGCTGCATATACATTGCAAATTTCGCTTTTATACGACATATATACTGGTACATTTTCTTCCTGCCAGACTCAATCGCATCCTCTCCTATGTCTTCCATCCCCAACACTCGCGTGGTTTCTTCTTCCTCGTCCATATGTTCATCCCCTGAAGAATAGTCATTGTATTCGACGTTCCACTCGTTATCTCGTTGCAGTGAGGATTGAAACCGATAATATGAGTTTTCTTCCACATCCATATCTTTCTGATTGTCCTCCTCTTGTGCTGTGGCGTCCCATTTTTCCTTTAGATCTTCCAGTTGTTGTAACGCAGAGCCCCATTTTCCAGAAGCCAAGGCGTGGACATGAGATTGAATTTTGTGCAAATAATCAATCATCTTCCGTACCAATTGCTCTTCGCATTCGTCAATGAAACAGTGAGGAGTCAGAAATCCTGGCACATTGGAACAGATAGAGACCAAAATGGGTTTATGAGTGTAATCCTACTGCAACTTTCCAGGGTTAATCGAGATATCTTCAGCGAGGAGCGCTTCCATGTCATACGTGGCGAACCACGGATAGAAACGGTCCTTGGTATCGACGTGAATGTTTAGTTCAGCCAATTCATCAAATATTGTTTTGGGATTGGCGGCAAAACCCCGTTTCATGACATACTGGGTCTTGTTGGAACATGCACGTTGATGCCTTATCATGTTACATGACTTCCTGAAATGTCGTTCACACGTTTGGCATTAGTACTTACTCGAGAAACTCTCAATGTCCGTGATATATGAGAGATGGTTTTCGTATTCATTCAGAAACATATTCTTTCTCTCCTGCCCATCCGTATGCCGACCGCATGGTCTATATAGGGATTTCGCTACACCTTCTTCGCTTAAATGATACACCTGGATATTTACATTGAAACAGGCTTCCAAATGAGGGAGGTCGTGCACATCAACCCCTTGGAATCCTTCTCGCAAAGGAGGATCGGATGGGACATCGTGTTTCTTGTGATATGCACACCACTCCGGCAAAAGATCGATGGCGCTATCTTCCAGATTATCTTTCCGACCCCTATAATAGGCGACACATCGGAAAAAACATAATCTCTCGCGATGTATTCTATGTGATGCAGCTGATGGAGGTTGGACAGAAACGACAATCGCCATTTGATATTACGACGCGCATTGCTGACTCGCTCGATGATATCTAGTTTATCTAATCGTTTCCCTACGTGATTTATATCCGAGGGACGACTAATGGTGATGGGTTTGTCAAACAAATAACTGTTCTGATGGAGATAAAATTATTTTACTTCATTTCCGTTAAAGAGAAACATGCCGGGGGTTACATTCACTTTGATCGCGTTTCCTTCCTGCCGTACAATGATTCTAAGGTGGCTCATCATATCAATAGGTTGTTCAGGGTCAACAGAAAAGTTTTATCGTCCCGTTAGCTTGCCCGGACGGGGCTGATGACCTCCCAACACGACACGAGCATGTTTTGTGCATGACGCGTGCAGGGCTTCATCCACGACCGTCTTGTCCTCGCCATGGTTCGTTACCTCTACGAAATGGTTGGGGGTGGGTCACACCCGCCCCCGTCTGGTGTTTCTCCTGTCTGTGATGATAAAACTCACGCCAGCTGTTGTAAACTTGATCACATTCACGGCATCGAACTTCTTTGCCACTGGCATTTGCCTCGACTGGCATTTGTGATGTGGCAATTCACTTCCATTGCAGAACGTACGTTTGCACTGCGGACATGTTCTCCGACGTGCGTGCATTGTCATATACCTCTGATAGTTGCGTGTGCCACGAATGACCTTTTCATATAGTGGGCATCGATAGTTTGTCTCTGCATGAGTCCTCATATGCTGCTTAAGATCTAATTGATTTCCAAATTCTACGTCGCACTTTGAACAAACGTAAGTACGATGCTTTTTCTTGTGGATACGTAACGCCTGCTCAGTTGACAAAGTGGCGTCACATTGCGGGCATACCAGTGCCGGCGAATCGCGATGTCTCCTTTCGTGCCGTCGTTTCTGCGCTGCCGTCTTGAAGGGACACTCACATATACAACATGCGTACACCGGATCTAGTCCAACATCGTGCACCTGCATATGGGCTGCCAGATTAGTGCCATTGCGGCATTGGAGTGAACACTGTTGACATATGAAGCTGTCCATTCTGTTGTCGTTGTTGATATGATTCCGACGCCGGTATTACCATCTCTTTTATAGTAGAATTCTCACCCCCCCCTTACTCCCCTTCTCTGATTGGCTAAAAGTATCCTCTGCCTCTGAAAACATTCTCAATCATCCCCTCATTCCCTCGTTGGCTCTCAAACATGCAACACCTCATCCGTCCGCGTCATCACCACGCTGACATAATTTCTAAAAATAGAGCAAGCGGGCATCTCCCTCCCATATCCCCTTCAACGCTCCACCCACCCTGTTTTAGCTAAACATTGAGGTCATTGCTAAAAATAGTACATAAGCACCCCAACCCCCTCAGTCAACCGCCTGCTCTACAACCACCCTCTCTTCATCATTAAAATAGAGCATGCGTGCATAACCACTCCAACCTTCCCCAAGCGTCTCTCACCATCTGTTCCCCTAGCCAATTACGACAACGCCGATATGGAGAGCGGGGCATGGAAACTTAATTCTCTCTAGCCAACTAAATTTAGGAAGCGAGGGTAAAACAAACCAGTGGTGGGGATCTGACTTATTTCGGCTGTCTTTGGTAGAAATGTTCCGTCAGTAAATGATACTGACTGATACTGATCACACAGCACCCTCTCTGTGTGCAAAAACTTCAGTCACCCCGTCATTCGCATTATTGTGGTCTAAGAACGGCGCGCGGGATTTGTTAAAGGGGATCAAGGATAAACTAACGGGTACATAAATCTTCGATAAAACCACCAACGTAAGCTGATTAAACACTCAAAACTGTCGAAACGCCACTATACATCGTAATCTTTAGACTAGCTATCGGAGTAATCTCGACAGAACATCCAACATACGTGATGCCCGACAGAACTATTAGTTTTAAGTAAAACGAGCCTATCACTTCTATAGAAGCCATACATTTAAAAATACCAACTACACAGAGAAAAAACTATAAACACCAGAACTGAATTCAAAATGGTCTCGACATTATCGTCCGCACTCCCTGATCTCGAAATCCGATAAATAGCCAGCTGGGGTGAACTTTGCACACCCCCATCACATCCACCCCCACCCCTCACTTTCAAGCCCCCCCCCCACTCCCCCCAAAAAAGAGACAAGTCTGAACACGCTCAGTGGTGACTAGTGCTGGCTTTTCCTGGCGACATGCTTCGGTGACTCCACTGGTCTGGGTAGCCTCTCAAATTAATGTATTGGTGTCCTTGTGTATGGGGTGCGGGCGCGGGGGAGGCGGGTGGGCGGCTAGAGTACATCCCTCACTCATAGGTGGTGGTAAGGAGGGGCGACATGCTAAATAGGGGTGGGACGCGGTGAACTCGGTGAATGCGGTAGCCATGTAGGAAGAGGTGTAGGGATAACGGACTAGGAGGGAGGGGGAGAAAGGGGTAGCGGGGTCTGAGGGAGGGCGACTAATTTTACAAGATAATTATGGAACTGCTGTCCTTGCGGTTATCCGTCGATGACTCATCAATGACGTCACTCCGTGATTGCGAAATACCATTCACTGTCATGGTTGGGTGTGGGTAGGAGGGGGAGTGGGGTGGCAAGTGGGTATAGGAGAACAACAATATGGAGTAGTGCGATGAGGGGAGGGCAATGTCGAGCGGGGGGGAGGGGGAGCGGTAGAGAAAGGGGGCGGGGTGAATACACTTTAACCCTAGCAGGTTTTGCCTGGGGGTAAGGGGGGTAGTTTAAATGGGGGGATAGAGGAGATGTGAGTAATGGGGGGGGGGGGTGAAAAGTGGGGTGAGGGAAAGGAGGGATGACGTGCATAGTGGAAGTGGCAGGGAGGTGTGTGTGTGTGGGGGAGTGGGGGGCTGTACCCTTCACGTGTCAGGTGGCAATGGGAGACGGGCGCGCATGCGCGCCCCCAAAAGCGTTACCCCCATGAACGTTAGCCCCAGTGATTTTACGAAATATACTCTCAGCTTCTACTACTTTTACCGCGGAACCCCCCCGCCCACATCAATGTGTTAAGTACCCCTCCACCGGGGGGCCTGCGTCAGGCCAATAATTCTTGGTTGATTGCATATTCAGGACGCTTTAACCACTTTTGGTCATATCGCGTCAATGGGAGAATGGAGAATGGAGAGTGGACCAAGTCCCCGGTGGTAACCCCCTACTCTTTGCGAAGAAGGACATGGGATGTTTATCCTGCGACCACACAGACATGGCCAGAGTGGGGCTCGATGGTGCGCCTTTGGTGTGCCGTTGGTCGTTCAGCAAGTGACGCTGAACGACCAACGGCACACCGTGTTCTTAAGCAAACGCGAGAGCCATTAGCCGACGTGTTTTCTTGCTCCGGGCTTTGGTGCTTTCTGTGTTGGTGAAACGGCACATTGTCCCAGGTGACGCTGAACGAACCGGAAGCAGCCTCCGGATCAACCAAACGCTGGGGCCGCCGGACAACCACACGGTTCGCGACATCTCTCGGGGGCTGCGTTCGCGCGGGTAAAACTAGACGGTACCAGAAGTGACCTAGTCACGCAATTAGGGCAATCACGGTGTCAACGGCGCGAACGATCAGGAGTGTACTCGCATCTACAGCATCATGGCGGGTCTGGAGAAAATTACCTCTGTAATTGTGTAGTACTCGACTACATACTTACTTTTCGCCCCCCTCCCCCCCCCCCCCCCCCCCCAATAAAAAACAGATTAATATATATATTTTATTTCCTTTTCATGTTAAATCCGCCCCGACAGAGTCACTATGTTAGCAGGGTATTGTTTTAATATGTGATATGACCAAAAATAACCAGAGACGCCTGTTCAGGTTGCTGGCCGTCGAGTGACTGAGGCCGGGGTTTATTTCATGTCATGCTCGATGAACCAATGCTAAACGCCATCTAGTGAACATACCGGTAGCGGATCATTCATAACGTCATGCATACAAGACATTCACACATATATCCATAACAGTCATAACGCACTCGATATCAGGGGTGTACAGTTCTCGCGGGTTCTATTTCCGGTTTAGGTCTTTTGGGGACCAACAAAAATACACGTGCTCTTAGAACGAGTGCGCATTACGCTGGTGCCTTTCCTACAGCTGGGTGACGTACACTCATTGTAGTCAAAGTTTGAGTGTTGGGAACCGGCCGGCTGCGCGGTTTGTGCGTGAAGAATCGAGTGGGTGTAAAAAAAGTTAGATTGCTTTGATCTAGGCATTGCTAACTATAAAATCATAATATACTTGAAGAAAAGACATTTATCTCTCCATAATGCATGTGGTCCGTTCGATGAGAATGTTACAAGTGTTGTATTTTGAGGCAAATCATCGATGTTTACCTTTATGGCGACAACATAGAAAATGACCTGCCCAATCAAAAGGCACCTGGTATTGATGGTATTGTGAATGAGATGATTAAGGGAAGCAAGTCTGTAATGCTACCAATATTTGTGAATATCTTCAATAGGATAATGGGCTCAGGGTATTACCCTGCTTGTTGGTGTGAAGCCATGATATCTCCGTTACATAAAGCAGGTTCTGTAAATAGTGTGAATAATTACAGGGGTATTTCACTATTATCCAATTTGGCTAAGTTATTCACCAAAGTTGTAAATGGAAGGTGTGTTACATGGGCAGAAGACTCTGACAAGTTTCTTGAGGAACAAGCTGGCTTTAAGGGGGGGAGGATTACAGTAGATCACATTTTACACGACAGGCTATGATTCAAAAGTACTTGTCAAAAGCAGGGGGAAGATTTTACTGCGCATTTATTGATTTTTCGAAAGCTTTCGACAGGATTCCACATAAGCAACTATGGTTCAGACTATACAGTGAGGGAGATGGCATGGTGATATCATGAAAGTGTTACAATCAATGTATACCAAACTGCAGTCCTGCGTGCAAACCTCTAAGAGTCTTACCGACTCGTTTACCAACAATGTTGGTACTCGGCAAGGGTGTATATTGAGTCCCTTCTTCTTTAATATGTATTTAAATGAACTTGCATATACATGTAAGAAAGTTGGCTGTGAGGTTGTGTGTGTGAATCCGGTCTTCCCTAATGTAATTCAGTTAATGTTTGCAGATGATATTGTTAATGGAACAGACACAGTGGGTCGTTTACAGAAGCTATTAAATGTTTTAGAAGACTTTAGTAGCAAATGGGGATTGCAAATCAATGTGGATAAAAGTAAGATGTTTGTATTTAGAAATGGTGGACCCTTGAGAAGCAATGAAAAATGGTGCTACAAGGGAAAGCCTCTACAGGTTGTGTCTTACTATAAATATTTAGGTATCATATTTTCTTCCAAATTGATGTGGTCTGTGGCTCAAAAGACTCTCGCCTCCCAAGCGGGTAAAGCAGTGACAATTATTAAAGATTTCACAAAACTGTGATGGTTTGGAGGTAGAGACATATTTTGATCTCTTTGACAAAATGATAGTACCCATTCTTAGATATGGTGCAGAAGTTTGGGGTTACGACGTCAAAGATTGTATAGAACGTGTGCACACAAAATTTTGTTAATATGTCTTGGGCGTACCATGGAGTACACCAAATTCAGCAATTTATAGTGAGTGCGATAGATTACCTTTAAGGGTAAGGTGTACAATTAGTTGTGTTAAATACTGGGTGAAATTGTTAAGAATGTCTGAAACCACACTTACGAAATGTACTTACAATATGTTTTTTAGGTTGACAGAAGCTGGTCTTATGACCTGGGTTTCTAAACTCAAGCGCTTACTTTTCTCTTAGGGATTCGGCTATGCCTGGTTTCAGCAACAACTTGGAGATCCTGAGGCCTTTATTGAACAATTTTCCAAAAGGGTAATTGACTGCGCTTACCAGAACTGGCAGAGTAAGACAGACCTGATGAATTGTAAAGAATATAAGACGTTGCTCATACGCGAACCATACTTGTGTCTTCTCGAGGATTTTAGACTACGGCAGATCTTAGCCTGATTCAAATGTAGGGTGCTACAAAACTCTATCTGTAAATATTGCCTACAACATGAAACTATTTCTTCTCTTGACGAGCTCCACATTTTAATGAAATGCCCATTGTATGACAATCTTCGCAATAATTACTTTCCTACAAGATATTTAACGACATTAGGAGTTTTTTTATGTATTATGACATCCGAGGAAAAACATGTTTGATCTCCTTAGCAAGGTTTATACAAAAAGCATTCACTATGTATGAAAAACGGTTTAGCCTAATTTTTTCTAATTAACTAAGTTTGTTCTAGTCGGTTGCATGTTATTTTTGTGCTCTGTATTTGTACGAGGGGCCTGGTGCCTGAAGTTTTCAATAAACTATACATCTATCTATCAAAATATAGAAAAAGAATATCATAGACAAGCGGCGGGGGGGGGAGGGGGTTACGAAAACACAGTGAGCATAGTTTGGAAGTAAAGACACAGTCATGTGTCCGGGTGGACCACAGACTCCAGGGATGACGATGCCGTCCGGAAACAGGAGATCTGCCGTCGACACTAAAGACGGCTGTTGGCTACGGGCCGTCGCGGCAGTGTCATCACCGACAAACGGAGATATCGCCCTAATAGAAAGGGGCGTCAACAGGCTGAGCGATGCTGGGAGTCCACAAGCCAAAACGACGTAGCAGTCTAGCGCCCAAAACTCCGAAGCGCTCTTGGGAGTTGTCTTGACGCCACCGGATGTGCTGTCGACGCCTGTCCTGAAGTAGTCTGCCCATCTCCGATGTGAATGCTGTATTTATACCGAGGGCCACTCCCACGATAAACGCACCATCGACCGCAATGATCTAATCAACAACGGCTGCTGCGAACATGGCCATTACCAGAATGACTCGACCGAAACGAGTAAATCAACGATCACTGCTAAAATAGATGGAGACAGTCACATTACAAGTGAAACTCACATGCGAAGCAGACTGCTAACCGATCTCATGACACAGCATTATGCATACGGCAACAAGGCAATCCCCCCCTCCCCCCACCCCCCTAGTCTAGTCTAACCCGATGCCTAATGGCCATGATACATCTAAAAGTTTCGGTTACATTGTGTCCGAAACAAGTTTCGGACACTTAATTGCAAGAACACAGTTAAGTGACCATACCAATAAAATGTTGCAAAGTAGGTAAATATGATGTACTATAGTAACAGAGCAGAAGTCTGTAAAGGTTCTGATACGACGAATTTATTTATTACGACAGACATAATTTTTAAGAAAGCAACATGTCTTGGCGCTCTTGTCATAACCGTAGTAAAATGTAGGAAAAGGAACTAACAGTGACAAGTTGAATTTTTATGTCAAAATACCCATGAAAGCTAAGAACTGAAGCAATTTAGAAATATATTGTTGACACTATACATATACAGAATGTTTCTTTTCAAATTTGCCTATTCGAATTCTAGTTGCAGTTATGATTGAAAAACGGAAATTTTGACCTTGATGGCTGTCTATGCTTGCTACCGGATCACTCCAGCTCAGTGTAAACATTGGCGAAATCATCTAAGTATTGTGCGGCAAGTTTACTGATCGTGGCCAGTATGATTGAAAATTACAAGTTCGAAGTGTCATCTAAGTGTGATTATAGGATATAAGGAAATGTCGGTATGTATTTTGCATATGAGTTACAGATGATCTCAGATTTAGTTTCTAAAAGTGGATTTTGTGATTTACGCTTGTCTTGATGAGAAATTTGTATCTGTTTTTGTTATGGCTTTCCGTCGGGCGTCAAGCTTTCAGTTCATCATCTATTGTGGTTGTGACCTGTTTCAGACAAGCTCACTTATTATCACTTATTATCACTCGCCATTTATCAGCTCGCTAGAACAGTACATTCGTGAAAATTAATGTACAGTTTAGACAATAGAATGACGTCATACCAGTATTTTAAATAAATGTCAACATGTGGTGAGCACTGAAGTCCTCGTGTGTTAACTGCAGCCAGGACCTTGTGAAGAGAAACAGGGGCTACAAGAGGATAAAGGAAAGCGCACCAGCGGTACGGGTATGACGTTGGTTTTGTGTGCCACAGGTGCTGGGGCGTTGTTCCCGGCGGGTCTCCCGATGCCTCTTATACAACTCGACCCCATAGTGTTCCTCATTCTGACGACGACCCTGGTCCTTGTTGTTTGGGGCAATGCTTGACATTGTCGAGGGATCAGTTGAGACGGGCGTTCGAAAAGTTGTGCGGCTTATTGAACGAACCGGCGTGCTCTCCATGACGCGACCAATTACGCCAATTACGTCGCTGGCAATGTTTCCCTGAGAACTTTGGTGCAGGAGTGCCGCGCTTCGGTGCCATCGTTGGTGCGTGTGCTGGATGTGACGTAGCCTTGGGAGACCCACTCTGTTCCGCTGTTGGGTCCCGGTTCCAGCCTGAGTTTCGCACGGGGACTTTTAAGCAGAATGGACGCATTTGGAAATTTTGAATCATCTGGACGCACACTAGGGTTAAATATCACATTTTTGTATAGATCAATCTTGTAGCTATCAAATTCTTCCAAACAATCAAAAAGATTGATCACCTGTATGTGTGTTTGGAGGACGTTTTTCGGACCACCAACATCCGAACAGGGCGCCATATTTGTTTTGGCGCATGCTGGTACCTGGTGAATGCAACTTGATTCCCAGCCTACGGCTCTTCGCTAGATGGCGCTGTCAGACGGGCACTTTGCAGTTAAGGACAATAGCAGCGCCCTCTCTCACTGAGAATTCAAAGTTTGGGAACCAGGCTGCATTCACACGCACCAGCGCGCGCCAAAAACAAGTATGGCGCCCGGTTTGGACGTTGGTGCTTCGTAAATCATCTTGCGGACACAGATACAGATGATTAATCTTTTTCATTGTTTGGAAGAATTTGATAGCTAAAGAATTAATCTATACAAAAATATGATACTTAGCCCCAGTGTGCCTCCAGATAATTCAGAATTTCCAAATGCGTCTATTCTGTTTAAAAGTCCCCGTGCAAAACCCAGGCTGGAACCGAGACCCAACGGCGGAACAGTGGGTCTCCCGAGGCTAGATGGGACGATGCCTGGGCGCACGTCATTTCAACGCCGCCGCAACAAGAGCACAAAGGGCGCGAAACGGTACGTTAATTCAGGACCAACACTCCCAGACAAAAATTCTCCACTTGCACCATCGTTTAATTTTACCCCGAGAGACACATGGTAAACAAGATTATGATATGACCAACAGTTAACGTCATTTAGTAGTTCCATTTGCGTCGCGACTCAATGAATTGCGTCGTGTATGAAATAGAATTAGACTATGATTCAATTATATGCGGTATGTAGTAATAAAATTTGGAACACGACGCAATTCACGCTTTTTGACGGGCTGATGCTGCCATATTATGGATATATGTGTGAATGTCTTGTATGCATGACGTTATGAATGATCCGCTACCGGTATGTTCACTAGGTGGCGTTCAGCATTGGTTCATCGAGCATGACATAAAATAAACCCCGGCCTCAGTCACTTAATTGACAGCCAGCAATCTGAACAGACGTCTTTGGTTATTAGTGGTCATATCACATATTAAAACAATACCCTGCTAACATAGTGACTCTGTCGGGGCGGATTCAAATTGAAAAAGAAAAAAAATATATATATTAATCTGTTATTGTTGTGTGGGGTTTTTTTTGGCGGGGGGGGGGGTGCAAAGTAGGTATGTAGTCGAAAACTACACAATTACAGCGAAGGGTCATCTCCTCCAGACCCGCCATGATGCCGTAGATGCGAGTACACTCCCGATCGTTCGCGCCGTTGACACCGTGATTGCCCTAATTGCGTAACTAGGTCACTTCTGGTACCGTCTAGTTTTACCCGCACGAACGCAGCCCCCGAGAGATGTCGCGAACCGTGTGGTTGTCCGGCGGCCCCAGCGTTTGGTTGATCGGGAGGCTGCTCCCCGGTCGTTCAGCGTCACCTGCTGAACGGCCGTGCCCTTTCATCAACACAGAAAGCACCAGAGCCGGGAGCAAGGAAACAATGACCCTCGCGTTTGCTTAAGAACACGGGACGCGTAGCCTGCATCTGTCCAGCGACGTCATCCCGGCTCTTTGTCTGGATGCGGCCAGCTTATTCCCCCAGCTGTCCGATTATTCCGCACTCCGGCAACGGATGACTGCCATTATGGAGAGGGTGCTGGTGTCTCACCTCCCGGCACTGAGTCACCTTCACGTCGAGTGCCCCCCGCCCCCATCCCACCCAGCCACGTGCTATGAAGACGAAGAGCACCGTCGTGAGTCTGGGTGTCGTCGATGCGACTCCGGCCACTAAACCGGTATGGATGATCGCCGACGATTCGCGGATCTTGGCCCGACAGAGCGTGCTGGCTGGGTCACTGTGGCTGTCAAGGGCTGCTCCGACAGCTCAGTGGGATCGAGCGCTCCCCTCCTAGCGCCTTGCCCCCCCACCCTTTTATATACATGTTGTGGTACACAAGGACTGATAACTGATTCCATATATTGTTCATATCAGCAGCAGTCGCTCGCAGGCATCGCGCTACAACCAGAGGTCCTCGAAGTGGAATTCCATGTGTAACCGAACACTTTCATGTCGTCCCGGAAGTAATCGAGAAGCCAGTCGAAGGTGTCCGGAATATCCCGCTGAAGCTTTTGCAATAAGTGATCATAGTTCGTTAGATCCGGACCTATCGCTCCGACGACGGCTTTAACGAACTTGGCCTTCTCGTTGCCTGTGTGTATATAGGGCATATCGGGCTTGGATGTGACCCCGATCTTCTTGCTGAGTTTGTTGACGTCATATTCGTCCGTCTCACTCCTCAGGATCAAGTCCAGATAGTTGCGACATGGTCTACCCAAACGGTTCTGACTGGCCCAGTGTTCGTTTTGTGGCAGGAGTCCCTTGGCAAATGCCTGAGCGAATCCCGCTAAGGTCAGCACCTTACCCGGCTTACAGTTTAATTTGTGTTCATATAAAGCCATCATGATTTCAGTAGAATGTTTCTGATATTTTTTTCTTTTAACAATCACCTTATAGTATCCGGAGACAAACTTTTGGAGTGGGTGGCGCACGACGATGAATTTAGTGTAGTTGGCGTAGCGACTGTTGAGTTCGACGATTGGAAGTTTTGACGTGAAGTTGAGGCCAAGTTTAGAAAAGCGACGACGCTCATTCTCAATACTTCCTTTGGCACCAATAGATTTAACGAAGTATTGAAGCCCACTCCTGCTTCCAGCTTTAGGGATGATTGTCCATACGGCGTGGTGAACGTTGTCAATCAACGCCCACGCCACAACATCCAAGTCGTCTTGATGACCCCTTCCGGCGATGTGACCGCACGCTTGATGGCATAATGACATCCTTTCCTGCAGGGTGCATATGATGTTCTCCGGATTCCCTTTCCCGCCATCTTCTGTTTCGTTTATGTAATGCTTTGGGTCCGAATATGTTTTGACCCTGACCTTTGTTTGATTATCCCCTCCTCCTGGCTGTTCGCGGTGCTCGGTTTCCATCATATTGAGGTTCGGGATCACATGGTATGTCCGGATCAGGAACACTCCGAGTGCCAGGATGAAGGCCAGAAGTAGTACAAGCGTTTTTGAGAAGATTTTCGCCATTTGTCGTTTTCGATGATGTCGCAATCCGCAATGCGTCTGGCAAGAAAAATCGTGGTGATAAACATGGGACATAATGTTCAATCATGTTCGTCAATAAAAGTTCAGGATTCATCACGAGAATGAGAACTAAATCATCGGTTCTTCGCGTATTTTCCTGGTTTATAACCATAACCAAATTCACTGTATGTGACTATTGTTGAACTTGACTTTTTCTTTCTTTAAACGACAGTGTATGGAGATATTGATACGTTTTTTTAATGATAATAATAACAATGGTTATGGGTGGATACAAAAGATTGATGTGGGAATGGTTGAACCGCGAACGTAAGTAGGCCTCTATCTACAGTCGCGATACCTGAATTCTTGGTTACTAACAAAACTTTCGGTTTAATAAACTCAAGAAGAAGTTCGAGGAGGAAGTAGAAGAACCGGACAGATCGAGGACGTTACCGGACAAGAATCAAAGCGGATACGCAGGTGAGTTTCTAAACAGCCCTGTTGGCTCAGCATAGACCTATCAGGATTTTCTGTTTCATATTGCGGAACTCATTGTGACATTAGTTTATCAATAATCTGGATGTATAGATTATTATGTGTTTTTAGGAACATCGATTCGAAGAAGCCAGAGGAGGAAGAAGAAAAACCGCACAGATCGAGGACTAGAAAAGGAGGCCTGGTTAAACTTGTCTCCGACGGGGGGTCTGGCTAGAGGGTGAGGGGCGGTTGTTACTGCTGTTGTACGTCGTTGCCACGCACCACTTCCTCATTTGGCCCTCGCCGCCACACCGGGTGAGAGAGGGTCCGATGGGCCGCTGTACGCAAACGGCGGCCCGTAACTGCAGATTCTGTCAACTAAAGGTGGCGTTATGTAAACACATGGAACAATGCAGGATTAGTTAATGAAGAAAGCATCAAACCTCATATATAGTTGTTAAACTTGACTTTCTCGTTAACTGGACTAATGTAGGGGGAACTCGCTTGGCGGGAGGATACCGATTCGATTCAGGTTTCCATGAACCAACTCTAACGACACTGTATACTTTTACGAGCGCTCGCCTCCGTTGGCCACAATCAGTACTGTGTCAGTCAGCACACGGCGGCCCTGTGTATATAATACACCCAAGAGTACGCAACTCACGGCTGCTCACCGCCTACCCACCTTACACTTCGACCCGCCTCACGCATTAATCAAACGCGAATCCACCCAAATATCGGCATTTTTCTTGTCTAAAATGATTAAACTTTTGAAATAAACTAACCTGACGTCATGACAATTTTTACAGCACCTACTGAAACAATTTTCCCCCTAAAACACATTTCAAAGTCTTTTGCGACTTTGCTTACGTACAAGAAGCGGAAGTAACATGTATACGCAAATGACCTTTGGGGGCGTCAGTCATTTTGGAATGATGTCCCCAAGGGGGGAATGGAGTATTTGTTTTGTACACTGGGTGTAAATCATCGAAATATAAATTATAAATTATATTTAGCGCAGTAAACGCCCCAACCTGTTCAACGTCAATTAATGACGTTATTAAACACGCATCATTTCTGCCATGATAAAAAAAAACAATGTTATTTCAATTCGTGTGAAAAGGGGTAGACAAAGTAGGCAGACGAACCTTGACTGGACCAAAGGTTACAGGAGGATTGGAGAGGACTGATATTCAATAAAAATTTCGGGCGTTAAGTGCATAATGGATTCCTAGATTGTGAAATGAACAAAAATGGGCCTTCATCTCACTGTCATACCTAACCCTCTCTCACGATTTAAAATGAAAGGATATGACCTTTCAAAATGAGGACGAATTTTCGTATTTGAATGAGATCCCCGACTTTTATAAGGAGACCCTTCTTGCCTGCAACAGTACAAAAGACACTAGCAACCCAGATAATGCCGATATTTGCCACACGCGCTAACTGTAAAAGTAAAACAAGTAAAAAAATGCTTATTCAGTAAGCACTGGATCCGATGGGGCAGCATATTTGTAAAAAGTGACATTTTTAAGCTCCAAGAGGCATATGTCAGATTAGGCAATGAATCTGATTTTTTCAAATTGCAGCATTATATAAAAGACTTATTGAGACCTACATGCAGGTATTTAGCCAATTGCATGGTGAAGGTGAGAAATTAGTACCCCATGCTGTTGTTGATGTTCCAGTGCGTAGGTCGAGACAATTCTATCTGTGTTTTATAATGAAGAAATGCATTAGTCCTACAGCAGAATGTAGGTGGCGAGAGGAAGTTGCTAATCAGGATATTGACTTCACCCTGTTCTCCAACTCTCGCGTCATTGATATAGGGGATGTGAAAATAGAGTTAAGTTCAAATTTTTACATAGAATCCTAGCATGTGGCACCTTTCCAAATGTAACTATCGGGAACGGACCTTTGCAATGTATGTAATCAAAAACATTCAATTAGCCATATGATATTACAATGCCGAGAGTCCAGACATATATGGATGCAATTAAGCCAGATTCTACATGTCAACAAGTTAAATGTATCCATAGTTTTCGGTTTTAAATAGGAAAATGGTGTTAATAGTTTAACCGTCTCTCTTACATGCTTTTCCATTTACCGTTGTTGGGTAGAAACAGAATATAATAATAGTCAAACAAAACTTATCCCGTATACCATAAGGTTATTAGAGAGTTTTTTATCCACTTAGTACCCAAATTAGTACCCACATTGTTATCACATTGTGACGCTATAGGACATGCAAGTCAATCTCGTTTTATGTGTGCGATACCTCACGAGATCAGATTTTGGGGACAACGACGTTATATGCGACCTTAATTTTTCGCTGCGCTGTTCACTCGCTCCCTGCTTGACGAATCAAAACGCTGTCTTTCTAATCACGATTTAGAACGTGGAACCAGGCAAACTGCGCGGTGAGTGAGGCTAGAAAAGGGTGGGTCCATTCTAGATCTGCATGCAACCTAAATAAGCACCTGTTAACTATCTAGTGACAATATATTGTTGAAAGACTTTGAACGTACGAATTACAGATGACAAGCGGAATAAATCATAATTCGTGAAAATGGGGAAACGGCTGTTGTTTTCGACATATCGATTTATCTTGTAATTGACGAACACATATCAAATGTTTCTTAGCATCATACTGCTGATGTATATGGGTGATTTTATGAGCAGATATGATAGAGCCACTTGAGCTCAATAATACTTAATTGTTATTTTACCGCGAATGATTTTATTACAGTTTTGTCCAAATCAAGAAATCAATTATGAAGGCTTTGACAAATTATAACTACTACTCGCCGGGGGGGGGGGTGTCTATAGGACCCTGGCGGCGGGGGAGGGGGATGCCGATGGTTAGGGGTGGAGGGGTGGGGCATCGTTTTTTTTTCTTTTATGGGCTTGTCGATAAACCGCAAGGGGTGGGTGGGGGTGGATGGAGGGTGGGTAGGAGTAAATGGGTGGGGGGGGGGGGTGGAGGGGGGTAGCGGTAGGTGGGGGGGGGGGGGGCAGGACAGACACCCCGCCGGAATCCCCACAACTCGTCAAAAGGTACTCGGCGGGTCCTCGGCCTGGGTCCGGTAGCCAGGCCAGACAAAGAGTCGGCAATTGATAATGGTATATTGTTATATCGTTTATGTTAGTTAGTTCAGCGCGATGACTCACTCGATGGAACAAACAAAAGCCAGTGACCAGTAAGCAGGAAGCAATTCATTTATTTTTAACCCTCACCAATTTATTTACAACACATCACTTCCGACGGGTTCACCCGCGTTCTGCCTTCCTCCTCACTCCTCCTCCTCCTCCGGTCCCTCCTCCTCCCCCTCCTCCGCAACTTCTCCCATCACTCTTCGAGGTCGTCGTTCTCTATGTCGATGTCGATGTCGACCGCGTTCCCCATGTCGACCGGGTCCTCCTGGAGTTCCGGACGGGGACAGATGACGCGGCTCCCCGCGCGCAGAACGCCCAAGGCCGTTCGCTCGCCGTTTCGATACTCGTCCCACAGGCGAAACAGGCGGCTGTTGGTCTCCTTTGCGCCTGAGCGCACGTTTCGCACCACAAAGTCTCAATTGCCACTGTAACACTGCCGGGGAAAAGAACATCTTACGACGCAGCTTTTAAGTTGAATTATCTCCCGACTTGTTGACTTGTATGACGTTATGATGCAATACATTATTTTGGCAACACCGGTAATTTTCCTATTACACCCCCCCCCCCCCCAGACAAAATCACTCTTGACGGCTTGTAAATAGTTGTAACAATCGTTGTAAACATCCAAAAAATATGGCAGACAAAATCACTCTTGACGGCTTGTAAACAGTTGTGAAAATCGTTATAAACATCCAAAAAATATGGCAGACAAAATCACCCTTGACGGCTTGTAAATAATTGTAAAAATCGTTGTAAACATCCAAAAAATATGGCATCCCCATTAATTATTCCCGTTATAGATCATTAACTTAGTTGCCATCACCCATTCCTTGCGTCATTGCACACGGCACGCTTGATGCACACGGCCCGCTAATCGCTTCGCGCACCCCTGCCTCCAACCCAATCGACCCGGCTGTGTGCTTCACGCGCCCCCACCACGCTTCACGCGCCCCCACCACGTCCGCCCCCCCCCCCCACCCCTATAGACCGCCACCCCACCCACCCAAACTCACACGGCCGTTGTGGTAGTACGGCCGTTGCGTCCATACACCCGTCCAGCCAGTCCCACAGCTGTGATGTCATCACTCCCTCCCCCCAGCCCCTCCCCCTCCCCGCACCCATCCTTCTCCCTCATACACCACCCAATCGCACTGCCACAACTGCCACGACTGCCACCTCCCACGCTCCACTCGAGTGACTTAGTTCTGTCACCACAGCTGCGGGGAATGCGGAGGCGCCGGCAATATACAGTTCGGCCTTCGATTTCGTATCATATAGGCTGAAGAAGGCCAAGCATGGAGAATGTCTGGGAGTGTGGGAGGGTGGGAGCGCGTGGGAACCGGGGGCGGGGGAGGGTGAGAAGGGCGGTGGGAGAGTTGAGGGAGGAGGATTGGGAGGGGCCGAGGGGGGAAAGGATAGGGTAGCGGGGGTAATTTGAATAGGAATAACGTTATAAAACCTAACTGTATTAACATAAATATTGTGGCATTATATACATCCTCAATCATGCCCTTTGTATTTAGCAAATATTTGATGTCAAATACTGTGTACAATGTATACCTACATATTTGTCTGAGATATATATTACATAGATATAATTCTAAGCATAGGGGAAATGATATCTCTTTAATATATGTTTTTATCTAGGATTAAATTTTTTCAATTTAATTAAATTGAAATATTGAGTTTTTTGCAAGCCAACTAGTAACTGAACACACCAATAAAACATTGCAAAGTATGTAAATATAAATTAGACAAGAGTACAAAGTATGTGGATGCAAATGTCAACTAAATCTATGAAGAAATGAAAAAGTTAACAGACTGCATAAAACTCTAGAACATTCAGTAAAGAAAATTGATGAATTTGACAATGTCATGAATAATGTTTGTCATCACAGAAAGTAGAAAGTTGATTATCATAGCCTACTGAATTGTAATGTCCAGCCAGTGATATTTTAAGTGTTGTAAACTGGTCTTTTCAAATAATGGAACACGTTATAATATATACTATAGCAACCAAGAAGAAGTCTGAAAAAGTGATTATACGACACCAGTTTAGTTTTTACGACACATGGGATTTATTAGCAAAGCAATATGTCTGGGTGCTCTTGTCACAACTGGAGCTAAATGTTAGTAAAAAGAATAAAAGTAACAACAGGTCCCATATATATTAATTATTAGTATTCATTTTATTGTTATTCGTGATGCTTATGCTGGTTAAATAAAAAATATATATATATAAACCTGCCAAAAATATTTAATGTTACTTGTGTCCATATGTGCTATAGTTGTTCTTATGGATATTTTTCTTAGTTTGTAGTTTTTTTTGTTTCAATAATATATATCATATGTATAGACCTCAGTATAACAGTACCAAAAGGCTGTAATTTAATCAAAATTGAGTCGGACAGTCTAAAAAGGACATCTTATCATTACAGTATTTATGCAGCATTAATTTCAATGTAGATTTCAATTTTCAAATGTCATGAACAATATTTGTAACCCAGGGCTGACCTAATGTAGAACAAAGTCGATGATTATTATATCCTATTAACCCATATAATGTCCTATTCTATTGTAAAAGTCATAAATTTATCTTTTCTTCATTTAAATTGACGGAACACAATCTAATATAATATATCCGTAGCAACTGAAAGATTTGAAAAAGTTTCTATGTTATGTTTCTTACGATACACAGGATTTATTAACCAAGGAATGTGCTCTTGTCATTACTGTAGTTGGATGCAGGAGAATTAAGAGATGAAATAGACCTAACAAAATGTGAAATATATATTGATGACCCCTTTATTGGGATTTTTTATCTCTATGCAGGTTAAATAAAAATGTCTCTATATATGATATATATAATAATATATTTCATAACATTACTGAATTCCTTATGGGTTAATTGTTATCAATATTTTTAATAGTTTGTTGTTCTCTTGTTTCTTTATTATGTTTCATGTATAGACATCCGGACAAAAGTAGCTATGAAAGGTGTAATTTAATCAAAATTAATTGGACAACCTTAAAAGGAAATGTTATGAATTTGATGAAGTATTAAGTATCTCATGTTTTGTACCTTTACTTAGTTTTTGTACCTGCTACATTTGAAATACCTGCAGATTTTATTTTATACCATATGTTGTTAACTCAATTAAACTCATATGATAGAAGCAAATCCAATGCAAAGAGACAAATAGAAACTTGGATTTATTATCATCATGTTTGTGCAATGTATGAGCAAAAAAGTAGTGAATCATGAAGGTTATACACTGAATTATTATTGATTCTGTATGTTTACTTTACATATTCTTGATGAAAATCTCCATATATTTGAAGATGCCACAATTTTAAAATAGTTTGTGTTTCCTTGGGTGTATATGTCAAAAGTAGCAAAAGAAAGTGTAATTGAATTAATCAAAATTAAAAAGAAATGTTACAATTAAAGATTTATGCAGAACTAAAGCTAGCAGTAAGCTGAACGTAGACACATCAGCTTTACAAATTAATAATATCAACTCAAGTGTCCACCTATAAAAATCTAAGAACTGTTTGTTTTATAAATTAAGGCTTAATTCGATCACCATTCCCATAAAGAGGAAGCATAGATTATCTATTTTTGCTAGCATATTTGAAAGGACCCGTTAAACTGAGGTATGACTGAAGTCAACTGCCTATATACATGTATATACTTCATGGATATTAAGTTTGCCGCACCAGTTTTACTTAGAAATGCTACACAATTTATTTGTTCCACATCATTATACCGGTAATCCGATAAATACATGTAAGCTAGCTCACTCTGTGGAAATGGAAAAGTCACAGTACTGGTCTATTTTGTGGTTCTCATAAAACTGTTTGTCAAAATACCCATCAAAATCATTTTAGAAAAAGCAATTTAGAAAGATAATGTTAGCACAGTAACTTTACAATGTTGCTCTCTTCAAATTCGCCTATTTGATAGGTAGTTGCATTCAGGATTAAACGACTGTAATTTTGATGGCGAAGGCCGTCCATATCTGTCATCCGATCACTCCAGATCAGTGTAAACATTGGGAAATCATCTACCTGTTGTGCGCCTAGTTTAGTGAACGTGTCCAGTCTTATGGAAAATGACAGGTTCAAAGTGTCATCTACCAACATATCGACACGAAAAAGTTAACAGTTCTTTATTTAAGACGCACGAAAGACGAATTGCGACCCACCCCTTGTTTGCTTCACCGGCCGCGCAGCTTGCCTGGTTCCGCGTCCTATGTCGTAACTACTATGACAGTCTCTGCGCGCGGTATCCATTGTTAAGCAGGGGGCGAGTCAGGCTGCGCACTGAACAAAAAACACGTGTTCGTTTGTTTGTCCCCAAAATGCCAGGCCGGAAGTATAACCCGCGAGAACTGACATGCCCTATTGAACGAGTTGTACGAATATTAGGAGCTCAATGAATTCTATCTATGTCTGTAATTATGTCTGTGATTGTAAATGACCATTTTTCTTTTGTTTGAAAAAAAAAATAATAATTCGCCACGGTTAGACGGGGGGTGGGGACAGCGAGTGGACACGCTCTACTGTGAAAGGATGGTGCCGATGTTTCATACATATGGACCCTCTAGGTAACGAAGTGTAAGAAGTGTTAGTTTTAGCAGAAAGCGGGCACAACCTATCAATTGACCACTGATCAGGCAGGAACAGGCAAGACGACGTTGCAGATGAATTTAAAGAACACTTTGAAAGATGCGTATTTTGTCATCTCCCTCCTCGTAGTTGGACAGCAATATGAAACATATTCAGTCGCTTGTTGGCCGGTCTGCTCAAGTATTGTGTATATCCTTTGAGCTTTGTGCGTAGTTGCAGAAATGTCTTTGTTTAGGTTGATTAAGTTTCGGCGAACGCGGAACCACTCCGCGAAGGATGTTAAACGGATTCCGACGACCGGGTGCCGATCACTCCCTGGGGCTAATAGTTTTAACACGGGGGTTCACTTGATTTTCAACCACCAACGAAATGAACCACCTCCTCCACACCGCCTCCACTTTGCATCGATGCGAGTCAACAGGGTCTGAGCATAATTTCATGAAATTTCGGCTGATAATAGGTCATTAAGTTTAAGCAATAATAATACGTATGCAACTAGACGAGATGTGCTTACGAGCCATTTAAATATCGTATATAATCATTGTATCATTAAGCCGTATTGTTATTACTATTACAGCACATGCGCGTGTATAATTTCAGACTTGTCTGCTGAAAGGAATTATTAGTTTTTATGTATTTATGTATATGTATTTGGATAATGTCAGAAATATCTACTGAACTAAGTTAAGTTTAAAGAAATAATTCATAGGAAATTATGATGATCCCTAGATCAGTGATTTCTATATTTGTACTAGGCGTTTGTCCCCTCACCTTCCCTGCTATGTATGAAGGCAACATCTATTTTCATATAGCCTTTCATAAATATCCATAGTGGACGGCATAATGTGGTACATCTATATATATATATCAATAAGTATCCAAAAATATCTGTATTACATTTATTTCTCAGTAATAATGTGTTTGCCACTACATTGGTCATTAGCGATGTGTTTTCACCTCACCATTTTGCTTGGCGATATGTTTTCCGACAGGTGTTTTTCCATTTGCGATGTGTTACCCGCCACATGTATATTAGTGGCGATGTGTTTTTCCGCCACATCTTTATTAGTGGCGATACTGTTTTCCGCCACATGTTTATCAGTGGCGATGTGTTTTTTCCGCCACTGATAATCTTGAACCTTGTATTCTCGGCGATAAAGTTGCCCTATCCAACAACTTACATAACCCTTTGTGTTATTCTATTACAATACAGGGAACGAGGTGCGGGCGAGCCAGCTATATCACCCTTTCGTAGCGCAAGACATAAATTATACATAGGCCCTCGCCGTGTGCTGTCTGACACAGTACTGCTTGTGGCCAACGGAGGTGAGCGCTAGTGGGTATATTATACATAGGCCCTCGCCGTTGTTGTCTGATACAGTATTGCTTGTGGCCAACGGAGGTGAGCGCTCGTGCATTGTTTGGAGATGCAAGACGCGAAGAACGAAAAGCAAGAGTTGAACTCCTGTTACGTAACCTCCAGAGACCATCGGTGGTACAACTTTAGCAGCTGACCAAAAACGCGCTCTATTAGTCTGCAGCTTGCCCTGTCGAGGAGAAGTAATACCAGCACTGTGTGTGCTGTTCAACAGCCCGGCCAAATTGTGTTTTTCACTGGTGTGCACCCGACCGTGTACTGCACTGCCGGCTTGAGGGTTAAACATACCTATACTCATCAAACGAAGCTGTCCGTCTGTTTGGCTGTTTGTCTGTCCCACCTATATTGGCATCAGCAGCCGCTTTGAACGAGTTGAATGTGTCAGCATTGTCGCAGGGTGCTTATCGCTTTTCCCGCCTAGCCATCAATACCTGGCTGGGTGCCACTAATAACTAATAACATTAGTCTCAACGTCTTTTCGCCGAATTTAAGACCTTATCAGATATCTGTGGCAATCCGGTAGTCATACTGGTAGCAATGCGACGACGACTGCGGTAAGCTCCGTCGGTCACAGTTAGGCTTATTCAGTCATAAGCGCAAATGCCGTGACGCAAATCGTATTACTAAACCAAAACAAAGCTGCAAATCCATCGTCTTTTGCAGACGAACGGATGCCAAACAGCAATCCCCAAACCGTCATCAAAGCAACAACATTTCACACCCGCTAGAGTAACCGCAGAGTCTAATGTTGCAGTGAAGCAGACTGCATGCGGAAACAGCCTTAACCACCAGTTGCGGACTACATGCGGAAACTGCACTAGACATCAGTTACCGCAGCGTTCAACTTTACAGTTAAGCGGACGACACGGAGTATCCAAATTTACAATTAAGTCGACTACACGCAGTATCTAAATTTACAATTAAGCCGACTACATGCGGAAACAGCGGTAGACACCAATAGCGGATTTGCATATGTCTGAGCTACTTCCGGTTGCCAAGGACAACGAATCGGCTGCACCCAAGCTTTCATGTCCCCGCTCCGCGATGTTTCCGTGCAATTACAGCAACTGTTGTTCACCGAATTTATATAATCTTTTGCATAAAGGAAATTATCAACTGGTAGTTTATAGTTGATATGTATTTTTGAATAATATATTACCACATATTATATCGAATCCAATGATATTGAACTGAAGAGTGGGCGATAATTATCGATCAATTATCAAGTTTCGCTGCGTACATGCGAGCGCCGACCGCCACGGTGAAGCCACGAAATCAGGTTACGATGTGTATTACGATCCTACTGTGACAGGTCAACAACTGTCTGCTAGTTACAGGGGCAATCTGACATGGAGTAATCGATCGTCCCGTTCTCGGCAAAAACTTGTGGTGAACATCCCTTTCTCCAATGTGCAACGCCCGTTCTCGGCGGAAAATACATGAAACGTGTCTGGTGTAGGCAGAAAATCTGCATTTAGGCACGGAAGCATAGGCATACATCCAACCTGCTTATGTTTATAAAGCAGACGAGAATCTATTAATGTACAGGATCGCTATTGCAAGTTCAATAATGTTGAGTATTATGCTGCTTTTGAGCACACAATGCCGACACAGTGGTTTGAACGGCAAATTCCATTGACCAAAACTTGACTTTTCTCTGATATATATCGCATCAAATACCTTATGCATTGACGCTTACGAAGGAGAAACTCTTCTTTTAATAACACGATCCATCGATATTGACCTAGAAGCAATATAAACAGTGTTCGTAGCGTATTTTCACATGTTCATCGCAAAGAAACTTGACAACGCCCTTTCTCCGAGCATGGCAACTCCCTTTCTCGATCGATGTCTTCAAATGACAACGCCGTTTCGGCGATGCTGACTGCGAATGGCAACTACATTTGCTGCCATAATTTGTTATTAATTAATGGAGGGTGGGTGGGGGTTAAGGACGAGCTTTCGTCACCCGTGGCGCCACGTAGTGAGTACTGGAAACGTTAGTCCTACGCCCTAGCTAGATAATGCGTACGTGGGCGATAATTAATGAAAAGTGAGATTTTGCAGTTATTTATTTGGCTAATGCGTAAATTACGTCATTAAATAGATATAATAAAAATCAAAGAAAATAATACAACTTTCAAATAAAATAATAGATGAAAAAAAATAATACAAAAATAATATTTCAAATAAACTTTCAAATAAAACAATAGATGAAATAAAATAATACAAAAATAATATAAAATGCATAAATAAAAAAAAAAAAGTGGCTAGTTTAGATATTAGAGTAGTACCCATCATTGGTAAAGCCATTCTCAAATTGACATAAGTACCTTCAAGTTTCAAAATTATGCCAGGGCATCTCCTCAGTGAAGATTAATAATAAAATGAGTCCTGTTACCCCTCTTTTTTTCTTTTTTTTTGGCTTTATTGATGACTGATAAATTTACTATTTAAATATAGTTTTGTCAAATTGATATATCGTTTTAATTTATCGTCATCTGGGAATAAAGGAATGTATTGTTCATGAAGTGGAAACACGACCCCCCCCCCCCCCCCCGCCCCCCACGCACGCCTATCATAAGGCTATGTAGCATTTGATTTGTAGACTCGCAAACGATTTTGAAGCATTGGGGACTTTGCGGACAAGTCGTTCAGATGGATCAATTATTCAGCGTAATGCCAATTCCAACGTTAGCTACCATCGGAATATAAATGTCAACGTCCGAGAAAGGGAGTTGTCAACTTCCGAGAAAGGGAGTTGCCATGTGCGATTTTACAATACACACTTAAAATTCCTTTAAAACATGGTTTAACGTGTTTTTGACATTGTATGTTATGTATCGGGAGCCGGCATGCTTCATCGTTGCTGCCTGGACTGTTAAACGGAAGTTTCACAACGGAAAGAGGGCTAACGGCATTCCTCGCGTTGGGTGATATCTTTGTGTGCGGCTTTTCTCATGTGTCTCGTGTCAGCCCGTCGTCACAGACACGTTGGACACTTAGATGCATATGTTACTTGTTAAAACCATAATATAGATCAAAGAACCAATATTTATTACTGACAGAAGTTGAAAACTTCCGTCAGTATACTGCTATGTTCGGTTTGTAAATTTGTTACTGACAGAACTTGAAAACTTCTGTCAGTATAGTGTTTGGTTTGTAAGTATTTTTTTGTATGTTTGTCGGTTGGATAGAGGGTGCATGGTAACAGTTACGGTTGTAAGACTTAACACAGTGACAGATATATGAAATATCTCGGTTACGTTCGTTATTGGCATATATAGATCAAAGGTCAAGGTCACAGCAATTTTTTACAAAAAAATTAAGAACTCGTCTATCTCCGTTAATATTAGACCTAGAGACTTCGGGCAAGTTTCAAAATGTGCTACTATTCAATGCGCATCTTTCAGCCGTTGATCACTTTTTGACGCGTCATACTTATTTTCGAGCTACATGACGTTTTATGTTTTCCAAAAAACGCCAAAGATGACCTGTTCCAAAAAACGACAAAGATGAACGGTTTTGCTGCAATTTGACCACTTTAGGTTAAAGATGTCACTCTGGTATTCCGGCCTCTCATAAAAATATAAATGAAATTAGCCTCTGTGTAATCTGACATATTTTGGATACGTCACGATGACGTCACTTCCAATACATGAAAAAATCGGGAAAAATCGGAAACAAATTACAAAAAAATGCAAGTGACGTCATTTTGTAGGGATAGAGATTTCTAGTTCGGCGGAATAATAAAAACAATATGTTCCTATCTTACTTCCGGTTCCAGATGTGACGGAAATTCCCCATGGGACCTCCTATGTTAAAGCCCTCAATCTCTCAGGCTGAGAAAATTTGTTTTCCCCGTATTTCATCGGTACCTGGGTCAAACAGTTTCGCGATTTTTTTCTTTGGTTAAACATGGTACCCAGTAGCCTGGTCCTTACTAGATGGAATTTGGAACTGACGTCACAGGATTTTTTGGAAAGTTTCCCCATCGTGAAAGATAGAGATTTTTGTGGCTTGCAGAGGCTCCCACGAGCGTCCTATTGAAGCCATCGCTCTATGCTTGCAGTTGTAGAAGGATAGTAGTAGAATGAGTCATTAACTATAAAAACGGCGACATAGCCCTGTAACTTTTTGGTATATAGTCGACCGCGTTTAACATGGGACCCCTTTGGAGATAAACTTCCTTCAATATGACGTACTTCCGTTTGAGCAATCTCACTTCGCTTTACCACGGTGCCAGATGTGGAAGAGTACAAGAGACTCAGGGGAGGCTGACGGCAAACGCGTGTCTCAGTTTCGTTTCCATGGCAACCGAAGATTTTTCCAATGATAAAGTATACAAATTCCCTCTAATTTAGAAAATTCGTCAAAAATCGGAAAAAAAATAGCTAGACCTTCGATCTTTGCGTATAATGGTAGGGAAGATATGTCTCCGGATTACTATTGACAGTAAAGCATTATTATCTTTTACATCTTAGCTGCAGATTTCCTGCTTCGTCTGCTCGTTTTTCATTTATCCGTAATGATGAAGAATAGCAATTTTCGGAATTAGGTGAAGCTATATCTGAAGGACTAACAGTCCTACCGCCGTTCTAATCAACGTTTTGGATTGAGGGCACAAGTGTTTGTAGATATTTGGACGTTGCCGTGCGTCATGTCATGACGTCACCATGACGTGATGACGTCATCATATTATGACGTCCATTACTCGGAAATTATACCTCATATCGACTTCCGGTTTATTTGACGTTGTACCTTATATCCACGGGCAAATGTTGCCGTGCGTATCTTTTTTTGCGGTACCGAAACATGTGCGTCAAAAATGACCTCATTGCTAACGTGCTCCTACGAAATGTTGAGTTTGCTTTATTTTCAGCCACTTTGGCAATAGCTATCATAACCCGAGTTGATAATTAGGTATATTAAAGAAATAGAAGCCATCTTGAGCATTTTCGCGAAAGTCAAATGAAGCCATGTCA
This sequence comes from Arenicola marina, assembly GCA_964019135.1. Classification (NCBI taxonomy): domain Eukaryota; kingdom Metazoa; phylum Annelida; class Polychaeta; family Arenicolidae; genus Arenicola; species Arenicola marina. The sequence goes on from OZ025265.1 coordinate 26,020,630, forward strand.
CGTCACGATGACTTATTATTAGATAAAAAGTAAAATTCGTAGCGCCATTCATAATGAGTCTCTAATAATAGCGAGCGTAGCGAGCTCTTTAGATAACACACACGTAAAAAACTGACAAAATCTGTATCTCAATCCCATACTGTAAAGCGCGAAAAAAAATCAACGGGAAGTCGACCTCCAGTGGTGTGACATGCGCATGCGTTTAAATGCATTCTGGGAAATTTCATGTTTTGTTTTTTTTTGGTCAAAAACTTATATGCAGCTCAAACCCCCACATTAACAAACGAATGTACATAATTGGTAGATAATTTACATACAAAAACAATATTCCAACTGATGAAACGCTGATCATAGCGACAACATGCATTTTTCCTCCTCTCTCCTGACAGAGGGCGCTCAACACGCGCGCGCGATGCATTCGCTTGGTGGCAGCACAAGTTGAACGCGCAGACGACAGTTTCAGATTTGTCAGCAGTTTACCAGGCTTCGTTGATGTTACAACATTTTCACGTCTAGTCTAGCTTTTGTCAATTTATATCAAGGTTGGTGATACATTAAAGTGCTAAGGTAACTTATTTGTGTAATATTTAGATCTAGCCTAGGAGTTAGATCTATTTCACAGTTCATCAGGCGCCAGTGTAGGATCCATAGAACAGTTTTGACCCTGACCAGGGGACCATTTGACTCTTTTAGCTAATGTTTACTGAGCCTTTCAGTAACATAGACTTCTAATTGACTAATATAGATCTAGCTGGAAGTTAAGTTAATGTAAGTTCCCTAGATCTAGTTTAAGTTGGATCTAAGCTTTAAACAATTTGAGGAAAAAATTGCTTCGTTAACGCGTTACATGTTCTAGATCTAAGCTTAGGCCTAGATCCAGATCTAGATCCGTTAGGTCTACAATCTAGTTCAGCTTTTTTAAATATAGATCAAGGTTGGTGATCCAAAAGGTGCTAGATCTAACGTCACATTTAGGCTATAATCATATGACTTTCACCACTTATTTGTGTCACATTTAATTAACTGGGTTATTTGACAGTTCATCAGGCATCCGTGCAGGATCCGTCAAGAAAGTTGTACTGGTTCCTGGACAAGCTAGCGGAACCATTTGATTGGGACAACCGTCTTTTAGCCTTTCATTAAAATAGACTTCTAATGCAGATCTAGATCTAGATCTAGGAAATTAATGTAAGACTTACTAAGCTTAAAGTTACATGTGGAGCTAGCCGTTGCAACGGCTGTACCAAAATAAACATAAACAGGAAATGTTACCTTTGACCACAAGCAGTGTCAACGGCCACCGCCAAAGAAAAAGTGGCGCTCCGGACGCTTTTATTGTCTCATATAATTTAGCGCTTGGGCCCCCTGTCGGTGGCACCGGTAAACGACTTGCTTACACACGTTTATGACGTTTCAAATCAGCACAAGCTTTCATTTTTGTGGCGGACAATTCATGAATTTGAAATGTTTTGCTCATTGGCAGATAATTGGTGAGCGATATGGTAGGTGTTTATTGTCTGTTATGAACCTTAAGGCCTTAGGTTTGTGTTCTTATACGCAAATTTGGCATTCAAATACAGCGAAACAAGTCCACATGCAACTTTAAGTTGGATCAAAGCTTTAAAAAAAATTGAGGCAAAAATTGCTGTTGTTTGGCGGATTTTTAACAAATTTTTTAATTAAGCTTAGTCTACATCTAGAGATAAGTTAGATCTATTAAGATCTTCGAACATCTATCCATTGGCATTCTTTAATATAAGCTTACTTTAAAAAGTAACCTTGCTCTAATTATCGAATCAAAGCAACATCTGTGTTCATTCAAACGGGTTGTTTGAAAGTTCATTAGGCGTCCGTGTAGGATCCGTCAAATAACTAACTTCTAATATAGATTAGCTAGAAGGTAATATACAAAGCTGGATCCAAGCTTTAAACAATTTGGCGCAAAAATTGCTTTTTTTTGGTTTATAACAAACCCTTCAGTTAAGATTAGCCTACATCTAGAGATAAGTTATCAAGATCTTCGAACATCTATCCATTAGCATTCTTCATTATATTTAAAAAGTAGTAAGTTCTTACAGTAGTCCAATTATCAAATCAAAACAAGTTGTGTTCCCCTTCTTTAGCACATCTACTTCAAAACTAAAAGCTTCTATCACAGCTGCGTGTCATTTGGGATCTCTGTCTATCGTAGACTACTTCTTGCTGGTTTTGCTGCGTTGAATGAGGGCGGACCACCCTTACTTAAAAAAATATTCACAGTACTTTGCTTCACACTGGGTAACCGTAACACAACCCAGTCAACCAGTTGTCCAGTTTCAAATTCTAGAGATCTTGAGCATAATTACTCACGCTCATTACATGAGCTGAGTCGTGAAGTTACAAATCCAAATCAGGGAGCAGGAAGGCAGGAACATAACTATTGCCGGCCACATCTATCTGACCATGGCACTCCACCTACACCATGCAATGATCCCTCCCCATAAAACACTGCACTTTTACATTTTGAGAACAAACATTTTCGGTCAGTCAATGTACCAGGGGATGGAGATTGATTTCATTGCCTTAGCCTATTTTTAGATGGCAATTTCTCTCGAACAGAACTTTACAGATAACAAATAAAGCAACCTAGGGTAATAGGAACCTAAATCATGACAGATTCGGTCAGGGGCAGGTCACTTGACTACAAATCAAATGTACTACTAGACTACTAGATTTACTTTTTCAGTACCAAAACTTTGATATTAAATATACAAAATAGCATAATATGTAAAACTTCACCTTTAAAAAGAACAAGTCATAACCTGATAACTAAGGTTATGAGAAACAGTTTAGCCCAGTTATCATCAGTGGGGGTCCAAAAAATTGCTTCACAACAAAGTCAAAGTCTACACTCGCCTTCTAGGTTTTACTTACAACATATTAATAATAATCGCTCTTGATAACAAAGTGTCATGTTCACTTCAACTTCATTATGGCATTGAATTGGCGGCCGGAAGATGCGTCACATGACGTGATCGTCACGTCACCGGCACAAACGACGGTTTTACCTGTAATTCCGTTAATATCGGTTAATTCCTCATTGCACATTGCTCAAAATAGAGCCTGCGGTGCGCACGTTGTCGGATGAATGCGTTATTTGGCAAAAATTTCCCGTAATACGCGCTTTTTAACCCGAATTGTCCCCGTATAGGCGCTGTTTATCACAAATTGCCCCCTATATGCGCTGTTCAGCTTAAATCGCAGGTTATATTCGCTATTTAGCCTAAATGGCGCGTTACATGCGCTTTTTAACCGACAATTACCCGCTACATGCGCAATTTAGTCCAAATTGCACGTTATACGCGCTGTTTAACCCAAATTGCCCCTTAGATACCCAGTGTACCTCAAATTGCCAATTATGTGCGATATCTAGCTCAAATTGCCCGCTGAAAGCTCTATTTTGCGAACCAAAATCTCAATTTTGCCAACAAAAAGCTCAATTTTTCACTAATTGACCCTTCCGATCCCAATTTGACCCCTCAGATCCAGATTTGACCTATCAGATCTTGATTTTACCCCTTAGATCGAGATTTGACCTATCAGATCCGGATTTGACCCCTCAGGTCCAGATTGACCCCTAAGATCCCGATTGACCCCCTCAGATAAAGATTTGATCCCTCAGATCTAGATTTGACCTCTCAGATCCAGATCTGACCTCTCAGATCCAGATTGACCCCTAAGATCCTGATTGACCCCCTCAGATCCAGATTTGACCCCTCAGATCCGAATTGACCCTCAGATCCGGATTTGACCCCTCAGATCCAGATTTGATCCCTCAGATCCAGATTTGACCTCTTAGATCCAGAGTTGACCTCTCAGATCCAGATTGACCCCTCAGATCCAGATTTGATCCCTCAGATCCAGATTTGACGTCTCAGATCCAGATTTGACCTATCAGATCCAGCTTGACCCCCTCAGATCCCCATTCGACCTGGACATTCACATTTGCCCTCTCAGATCCCGAGTAATCATCTGGCATCCCCGCTAGACCCGTCAGACCCAAATTTACTCCGTCGGATCCAGATTGGACTCATATGATTCCTATTGACTCCCTCAGAACCTGATGGAAGCCGCCAGATAGAGATTTGACAATTAGGATGCAGATTTACCCGTCGCATCCCTATTTGACCGTCAGATCCCGATTGGACCCTGGTGATCCTGATTAAACATGGCAAATCCAGATTGGACCCAACGAAACCAGCTTTGACCCGTCGTATACCAATGTGTCCCACAGATCCCGTTTCGAACCGTCGAATTCGACCCTGCACATCTCGATTTGTCACACGCAACCCTAATCGACCCATCAGATCCCGATTGGTCCCACGAATCCTCACTGGAGCTCCCGCATCCATATTCGAAGACCCTGCGGACAGTAGTAAAAGGTGCGTGAAACGAATGTAACTTTCATTGGGGGTAACGATCCTTAGGGGTAACGCTGTATTGCTCGCGCATGCGCGCCGGTATCCCATAGCCACCTGGCGCGTGAAAGATTGGACTCCCCCCCCCCCGCCCCCTCTCCTGACCAACTTCCGATATTACCGTGCCTAGCTCATCGCCCCCACCCATCTCCCCCTTCCCCACACAACTCCCCCATATTACAGTCTCCTCACCGCCCCTCCCCCACCCCGACACCGACCGCATCCTACGCGCAGTCGACCATACAGAGGGTGACCGCTGTTTCACAATCACAGAGTGACGTCATGGCATGGATTCGCGGGGTGGGAGTGGGGGGAGGGGTGAAGATAAAGTGAGTATGTGGGAGGGGGTGAGTGGGAGAGAGGGCAGCTGGTTCATGATCGACGGAGTGTAGGGTGGGGGGTGGGGGCGTGGGGTAGGGCGGCGTAAGGTGCCCGCACCCCTCCCTATTAGGCATGGGGTGGGGTGGAGGGGCAGGGGGCGTGGGGGGTACGGTATGGGGTTATAATCGGTCTCCCCTTACTACTCATATAAATGAAATACATTAATTTAAAATGCTCAATTGTAAAGAACACTTTTTTGTCTCTTCCACCACGACCAATATTGGATTATTTCATTTCCATCAAATGTGAATTTTCGTCAGTACATTTGGTACGCGACTCCAAGGGGTGGGGGAGGGGGTTAGAGGATTACCCCCCCCCCCCCCCCTCTTCGTCGGTATAAAAAAAACATTGGCAAAGCAATCTGGCAGGGGCGATATGGGCACTCTTTAGCGGTTGCGATGGCCGCCGTTCGCTTAATAGCGACGCTAGAGACTCGGGACCGGTTGCAAAAGACGGGCAAACGGCGACTTGGGTATGGAACCCGCCTTCGCTTTTAGCCTATCACGCTTAGTTCCGCCGCTACGGGGCTCCGTAATTCAGCGAGTCCGAGAAGAGCGATTAGGGCGTGACCAAGGACACGTAGGAAGTCGGGATTTGAACGTATTCACTCTGAACGACGCCCTCGACCTGGAAAAATAGCCCGCGTTGAATAGCAGCCATTAGATGGCGCTCGTCCAGCACATCACGATATTTGGGTCCAATTTGGGCTAATTTGCGCTTTCAGCCAGCAATCTGGCCTGGCTACAGCTTTCAGTGGGCAATATGGTCTCGAACGCCAGGCCGAACAACTAATGAGCGAGCGGCGATGGGTCTTAAAATGGTCGAATTAGTCCCAAAACTCCCATTTTCGTCCCTTCTCAAGCTCTGCTTGACCGTCTAGTCTTTTTTTAGAACTTCGTTTTACCAGGTCTATCTAGACCGGCGCGGCGGTAGGTCGGCCCAAATATAAGAGGCGTATATAGTCAATTAAATTGACCCCCCCGGACAATTTATGGAGAAGTTACGGTCTGTCAAACTAGAGATCCTCCGAATTGTCGGGTGGCAGACACGCCAGTAATCAGAAAACTCCAACTCCTCCATTATCTTAAGTACAACCAACAAAATTCCAATCACCACATATTATTGCACTAGCATTTTTAAACGAGTTAATTATATACTTCAGTTGTGCATCAAAGTCAGGTCTATCTTTGTCCGGTCCATAAATATAACCAAGGGTTAATCTATTTAGACTATTGGTCTTCGTCTCTATACACGTTTTGGGGGCCGGCCCGATAGCTCAGTGGGCTAGAGCGCTCGCATTGAGTATCTGATTACCAGAGCTGGCCTAGAGGCCAGAGCGGGCAGCTTGCTGAAAGCCAGTGATCGTGAGAGTTGGCATAAAATTAACAAAAAGCTTAATTATGTCATATGTTTGTCCCCTATACATGAATACCTGCTTGAACTGAAAACCTTTAATAATTCAAAGATATCTGTCCAATAGTCCCGATGACTTTTGTAACACACTCAGCGCTCATTTTTGTCCGAACACCCTGTCGCAAGGATTGTTTTCGGCCGCCATTGCTGGTCCAAAGTGTCCAATGTGAGTGGCCTCACTCCGCGTATCCCATGCTGTCTTCAATTGCCTGCTTTCAGGCCATCGAAAAGCTGTTGAAAACAGACATGGCGCCTAATCGGTCAGCGTAGACGTTGGGCTCTCCTTATAAAGCCCAGCGATGCGCACATAGATATTTATTTGCGGAAAAGCAAGCTACAAATGAAAAGTCGAATGATGGGTGGTTCCACTCTCCCTCCCTTCTCCAACAGTGGTTAAAAACGTCCTGAATATACAACCAACCAGCTAGCGTGCGTTGTTTCTTTTCGCTGTCTGCGTCAGTTTTTGCATCGCTACTACGTCTACGGCGCTTTTCCCTGAGGAGTCCACGTGCCCTCGCGGATCCACACGGTGGAACCTATGTAAGGCATTATCTTGTTATTTGAAACCCATTTGCGAGTTATATGAGGGCCCACATTTGTAGTTAACCATGTATCTGACTGCTAATGTTGGGCGATAATATATGGATGTGTGCGTTAAGTTGTGAACAACAAGTGAGTTTACGTTCGCCATATTGAAACTACTCTTCCAACTCGTCACACGCGATCGATTTATCGCTCATTTTCTCTATTCTTGGATGAGCTCTTCTTTTACTGGAAGAGTTGAAACGATTAGACTCAAGTTGTGGGCAGGATATAATATCTTGGGCGCATGAGATACGATGTTATCCGCAGGCGATGAAGAGTGATTCTGAATGTCCAATAGACCGAACCAATGACAGGCGATGTGTGCATTGGCGACATTATAGGACTCTCCTGCAAGCGATGCTGAAGTAACTAACCCTTCCGCCGTATATCGCGGCGCGGTAGTACCCAACACTAACGCAGTAGATAGCGGGCCCGGCAGTAGCCAGCACTCCCGCAGTAGATAGCGGCGCGCTAGCACGCCACAGCGGCCGTGCACTGCAACCACAGCAGCACGACGGCACATCAGTACAAGTCGCAGACATGGAACAACCCCGAAATACTTTGGTTTGGAAACTAGTCTTAGGACTAGTGTTGTGCAACGTCTTATTCATTCTTGCCCACTCGATAAATACAAGCATTGCTGGATTCGTGTCCCTCAGACCCTTCAGTGAGGCGATACGTGGAAAGACACTGAACGTCACCCACACTAAAAAAGAACGCCCCCACTTTCCCAGCCCCCCATTATCCGCCACGATGACAGCATGCCCAGATTGGGCCATGTGCAACTCAGTAACCTTCAACGCTCACAACACATCCCAGTGGAATATCTCACTGAGCGTCCTTCATGAAATACGATCGAATGGATCAACATCGCCAGTGGCTCTACATACAGCCGCTGGACGCCTGGAGAATCTGCTGTCACTGTTCACCACGATGAAGGATGATATGAAGAAGCGCCAAATACACAGGAATACCTTTAAACTGTGGTCCGCCCTAAAGCCGGGTGTAACACCTATACTATTTGTCTGCAACCCCACCAAGGATGAATGGTTGGTACGGGAAGCACACAGTGAAGGGTGGCTGGTCTTCACGGCTCCTGCGTGCCACAACGGGGAACTCCCAGCCTTGAAGTTTCTCTTTGAGGCAGCCAAGGTAATCCAGGGGAGTCTGTTTTATTGCTTTGCGAACGGCGATATGCTATTTGAGCAAAGCTTAACTCGAACGTTGAAGACTTTATATGGATATGTGTCGCTGATGCCAAAACTTCTAGCATTTGGCGAGAGGACCAACATCAAAGTAAGTGCAATGAAACGTGTTTTAATGTTGGTTAATACGTACATGTGCACGGAATTGTCAGCATTCTAACCAAATTGAGAAAGTTTGGTCGGTGAGATGTGTTCCAGTGAAATAGTATAGTTTTGACATCAGAACCCATACAAGGTAAGGGTTTTGATAAGTGGCCTATCATTTCGCTGTCGCTGTCATTTGGAAGTAAATGTGGAAAAAACGTTATTTATTAGAAGGATAGTAACACACGTTTTCTGAATCCTTGAGTGTCACTCTCACAAAAAGTGCTCCGACAATCATCGGCCCGAAGCAGGCCCTTAATTGGCGTGCCTCCATTTGATATAAATTACCCCCTCCCCACATACACACACACACATACACACACATATACCCCCCCCCCTCCACCCCCCCCCCCCCTTCACCCCCTTCCATTCCCTTCGACGAGGTCATCTTTACTGCCGCACGATCAAAGCGAACCATGCACCCGGTTGCCTCGGCCGGCCGCTCGACTCGACGTCACACCCGTCCTCCCTCCCCCTCTCTTTCACCCTCCAGTGTCGGATCCAGAAATTTCCGAAAGGGGGTGCATAGTCTAGTTAGGTAATATCCAGTGAGAAGCTTGCGACAGGGAGGAGGGGGGGGGGTGGTGAGGGTGTGCAGAAGGAATAGTGACTATGCCCCCTATGCCCAGAAAAAGGGAAAATTTGTGCCTATTTACGAGCCAAAGGGTGGGGTGTGTATGACATTCTGGACCCAGTGTCGCCATAATGCACACACCCCATACTTCCGTCATAAACCTCCTGGGATAATGACGTGGGGTTGGATGAAGCCCATCCCAGATGCAGGTGCCAGGGCGCAAATCCACGACCTGCTGATCTGCAGCCCAACCTGCTTGTAAACCAATTGAACGTTGGTTGGTTGTATATTCAAGACGCTTTAACCAATTCTGGTCATATGGCGTCAATGGAAGAAGGAAAGGAGAGTGGAGCCATATCCCCGGGGGTAACCCCTGTACGCTTTGTGAATAAGAACATGGGATCTTTAACTTGCGACCACACATACATGGTCACAGTGGGGCTCGAACCATCGATCCACGTGTCGTTAGGCTCTCAGGTGGCCAGAGCGCTCAATGCGAGCGCTCGAAACCCACTGAGCTATCGATACGGCCATCAACCGAACGTTGAAGCCTACCATATGCATCATGGTACAGCTGCTAACTATCGAGGAACGTAGGATCTGTGTCTGGCTCCGTTTCGTCCTGCCATTTCGTCCTGCCACTACCTGTTGTCACAACGTGAAAGCTAAGATCGGCGGGCCCGAAAGGGTACGTAGGTATGGCCATCACGGCATCCATACCCCCACCCACGGATACCACAATCATACCTTGGCCCAGTGTAGCTTTCCTGTGCACAGAAGCAAAACAGGAATATGTTATACAGGCAGAACCGATCACTATGAAACCCGGTTAGCATTTCTGATGTGTTTTCTATCCTCGAGTATTTACCGATTTAATCAGTGGGGGATTCAGGAAGGAGGGGATGGGGCGGGGCACATGCCCACCCCCGCCCTTTTCACTGGAAAATGGGCGAAAAAGGGCACTTCGACGGGGGCACAGAGGGCACAGTCAATAATTATTTTGTTCGCACAACATCACTAGCGCAATCTTTGTTTCTCACTGGATCGCCGCCTAGTGAGTATTTAAAATAAACGGTGCCGCCCCCCCCCATCCCCCCCCCCCCCCCGACCCCCTTATTGTAAATTTCTGGATCCGCCACTGTTAATCATATAAAAGTGAAAACAGTATTCATGTATTAAATGAATAAAGATAAAAATATTTCGCATATTGTAATAACATCTTGAAGCGGGGCCGTTGAGGTCGGTATACCAGTAAAACTGGAGCGCTGTTACAAAACAAAAGAAGGTACATGCATTGGAAGATATTTGGGAATCCAAATAAATAACTTTAGGTAATGTTTTCAAATTAACACTAATTAACATGAACTAATGCCAGTGACTGAACAGCTTAAAGACGTTATGTGCAAAAATGTGGATATGCCTAAGCGTATGGTGTATATAGACTGCGATCGACATGTCCTGGGTTCGATTCCCGGCCCGGGCACCTACTCCAGGGGAATGCTTCTTCCAGTGACCCTTCATCCTTCAGCGTTCAGTGAGACTCCTTGGCCCAGTTTGGTCATTGTGTTTAAAAAGGCGGCCTGCACATCAACATTTCTTTTGTCTGTAGGTTGCTAGCGCCATTGCATTAGACCCGTCAATACCAAGAGGTAACTTGGGGCCCTGATTTATCACGTTAATTATGCCATTTGTTCCCCAGGTGGGGAGCAACCGAAGCGTGTCTACCCCCGAGGAGCTACGACGGCTCGCTGCCTCAGAAGGCAGCAAGGGCTTTGTAGCTGCCATCGACTATTTCCTGTCCACCAGCGATGGCTTTCCCTGGTCAGAGTTGCCTCCCATTGTGGTAGGCCGAGTCGCCTATGACAACTGGCTGGTAAGTGGAAGGGGGATGGGCAAAGGGTGGGAGAGGCTTGTGGCCACGTTTGTGGAGCGGTGATAGTGGTGGGTGAGGGTGTGGAGGTTGGGTGGGTGCGTGCGTGGTTAAATGAGTGGAGAGATGATGGTGTTGGTGAGTGAGGAAGGGGGTGAGGGTTGAATGTGTACCTAGCCACATATTGATGGGGGTGATAGGTAAGGGAGGTGAGAGGGGGTATGATGTTTGCTGACACAGGGACGTTGTGAATGCGGGATAGAATAAAAAACAATAATGCGAGAAATGTACTCTTTAGTGTTGTTTAAGGTGATTCTCTGTTAAATAATTTCAAGTAATAACAAAAATTCCGTGTTCCCGGAATATATTATGCCATAATATACAGAATCCATGTATTATCAACCGCTTAAGCCCCACGACCCTCCACCCCCCCCCCCCTCTGCCCGTGTCTCACTTGTATAAACTTGTTTCTACTACATATTGCATCATTGCAATCGTTCATTGTGTCTCACAAATGCACATATTTTGTCCAGTTATCTTTCATACTATTTGATGTGCATCGCATTGTAACGTTTCTCTCGCCTGGCCGTTTCGTTCTTCCTTTATAATCGACTCTCACACACGTAAATCCACTGTTCTGTGCTTTATTCCATCGTATATGTTTTCTTCCAAGCATGCATATAACATTTGACTTATCCAATCAGCCATTTGCACAATAATACGTAGAAATTCTGAAAACTATTCTGGAATATTATGAAGGGGTCCGATTTGCAAAAGGGGCCCGATTTGCAAAAGGTCGCGCGCCATGCACCATCAACGCCCCCCCTCCCCCCCCCCCCCCCCCCCCCTCTGCCACCACCACAAGCTTCATCAGATCTATACCTGGTGCAAGAGAAATGTTGTACATATCTATAGCATGTTAAGACTGGTAAACCACTTGGTAAATATACGGGTTTCCATATTTCTGACTGACATCTTTGTACAGTTATTTCAATATTTAGGGGCACGTAAGTTATTGGACGATCTTGTTACATATTTATGAATATTTGCTTTCGGACAAACATTTTACTTATAATTCTCATTGTATTGCTTGCACCTGAAAAGTAACATTCAGTGGTTTAACATCGGATTTAAATGCTGCTCCCCATAATTCGATAACGTAAAAGATAGGGAAAGATAAAACTATAGTATAGTATATTATGCAAAGTTTTACATTTAAACATCTGTGTTGCTATTTTAAGGATTCCTAACCCCCATAGCCATTTGCCATTTGTATAGAATAAAATGCTGAATAAAATACTGAATAGTTTCGCACGGCTCTGGGCGATATCATTGATAACAACAGGGGACCAAGAGTAGACTCTTGACGCACCCCATAGTTGATTTTTGACTTTGATGATTTGGTGTGGCTATATTCCACATACTGGTACCTTGTATCTAGATAACTGTTCAGCTCTTTTAAAGCTACTCCGCGAATCCAATACCGTTCGAGTTTCGATAAAAAAAAATCAAGATTAACCGTGTCGAATACCTTTGAAGAATGTACAAAATACCTCTAATGTGAACTCTCGCTTATCTATTGCTGAGGCAATTCCATCTTTTAAAAGCACTAGCGCCAATGTGGTGGAATGGTTAGCTCGAAAGCCAAAGTGATTCTCATAAAGCAAATTATACATGTTAAAGTAACTTATCAGTCGTTTGTACATTAATTGTTCTAATATCCTTGAAAAGGTAGAGAGAAATGGGACGGTAGTTGCTAAAATGTTTATCGTTGCCCCCTTTAAAGATGGGAATTACTCTAGCTAGTTTTACTCAGCTCGGTCGGGAAATATCCCTAATTTTTATTACCAACAACAAAATATTAATACCAACACCTCGTTCTGGTGCCATTTCGAATCCGTCCTCAGATTGCTCACTCGAAACGCCGGAAGTGGGCCACTCTGGACCTGACGGATACCGTGCTGTCCGTCCACCAATCAGGGAACGGCGGCTACTACGCATCGCATAGCGCCAAGGACGCGGGTGTCAACAACAAGGTCATTGGTGGCTTCGACTTCACACAGGGACTCATATCCTGCGCCAGTCACAAGACGACGTTGGGAGACGACAACCAAACCGTGGTGCTATATCACGTGATCAAGACTGGCTTCTGCGGCGCGGGGGATTGGCATCAGCCCAGGAAAAAATACAAAACTTTACGCGCTCGAGAGGTGCTTGAAAAAGTTGAAATGCCCGTGAAACGCAGACGGGGTATGGCTACTTCCTGAGTCGCGCGAGTGCTATTTAGACACATATTTTAAAGTAAGATGGGATGAAGGTGTCACTGTTTTTTCCTCCGTCGATTTCGAAAAGGTTGTTCGAAAAGAAAGTTACGCTGTTATTTAATTTGGATTTAATTGAATAAATAAAAAATAAATGTACAGATGAGAATACTATACAAGAAACAATTAGAAATACACGTCACTTAGACAAATTATTGTACTTTTCCGAAGGTCTTACATTATCAAACGATGTTCAGTATTTAACATAATGTTTCACTTAAAACGTGTTTCATAAATATTTTCGTTAGGGAAGCACATCACTTCATTCAATATGAGTCAACTTACAAATAATTGCCAAGTGTTAAATTATCCCTCACTCGTTTGTTTCTTAAAATTGTGGTCAATGTTTACACTCACATTTTATGTTTTCACGTTATGAATTTTGTAATTTCTCTGGTACGCATAACATAAACTTATATTTTTCTTTCACGGTTGTCTTTCCCGAATGTGACGTAAACTTGATGACATATAAAAGATAAAACATGTAGAATGCTATTCATACATTTCATACTCTCCTCATCGCCTCAACACTAAAAATAGAGCATGCGTGCATAACCCTTCCACCCTCCCCCAAGCGTCTCTCACCATCTGTTCCCCTAGCCATTTACGACAACACGATATGGAAAGGTAGGCATGGAAACTTAATTATCTCTAGCCAACTCAATGTAGAGAGCGGAACAAACCAGTGGTGGGGATCTGACTCATTTTAGCTGTCTTTGGTAGAAATGTTCCGTCAGTAAATGATACTGACTGATACTGATCACACAGCACCCTCACTGTGTCCAAAAACTTCAGTTACCCTGTCATTCGCATTATGGTGGTCTAAGAACGGCCCGCGTGCTTTGTAAAAGAGGATCGAGTATAAACTGATGGGTACATAAATCTCCGACAAACCCTCAAAGTAGTCTGATTAAACACTCAATCCCTTCGAAACGCCCCTTCATCGTAATCTTTAGCCTAGCAATCGGAGTAATCTCAACAAAACATCCAACGTACGTGATGCCCGACAAACCTATTAGTTATAAGTAAACCGAGCCTATCACTTCCTATTAAAGACATACATTTAAAAGTATCAACTACACAGAGAAGAACTTATAAACGCCAGACCTTATGTTCTCAATCAAAAACGGGGAACTGAATTCAATATTATTTTTTACATTATCGTCCGCTCACCCCCATCTCGAAATCCGATGAACAGCCAGCTGGGGTGAACTTCGCACACCCCCATTATATCCATCAGCCTCCCCTCACCTTCAAGCCCGCAAAAAAAGAGACAAGGCTCAACACGCTCAGTGGTGACTAGTACTGGCTTTCCGTGGCGACACGCTTCGGCGACTCTACTTGTCTGGGTAGCCTCTCAAATTGATGTATTGGTGTCCTTGGGGTGCGGGCGTGGGGGAGGCGGGTGGGCGGTTAGAGTACGTCCCTCACTCATAGGTGGTAGTAACGGAGGGGCGACATGCTAAATAGGGAGGGGACGCGGTGACCGCGGTGAATGCGGAAGAGGTGTAGGAAAAACGGTCGGACTAGGAGGGAGGGGGAAAAAGAGGCTGAGGGAGGGCGACTAATTTTACAAGATAACTGCTGTCCTTGCAGTTATCTGCCGATGACACATCTTAACGTCACTACATGATTGTGAATACCGTTCACCGTCATGGTTGGGGAGGGGATCGGCTTTCGCGGAGGGAGGGGCGGGGGCAGTATTATCAGGAGTTGGTCGGTGGATGAGGAACATGGGGTTGGCGCCCTCTTATTGTGAGAGAAAAGAGTAATGACAGTTGTTTGATGAGTCAGTCTGTTATTTCAATACTAATAAGCCCCTGTATGCTCTCCTCCTCAGGTAGTTTTTCATCTACAAGCAATTAATACGTCGAACGGAAAGGTGAATGGGTTGACCTCTACAACATAAGCAACCAGCTTTGAAGTATTAATTGTCTTCGCTAACCGCTCCTCCCGTGGCAACTATGGTGTAGGGGTATCGGTCGGAGGGTGGGGGAGAAAGGGGTATCGAGGCTGAGAGAGGGCAACTGATTTGACAAGATAATTATGGAACTACTGTCCTTGCAGTTAACCCGCGATGACACATCCATGACGTCACTGCGTGATTGTGAAATACCGTTCACTATCATGGTTGGGAGGGTGTCGTAAGGGGTCTAGCTAGTGGAGGGGTGGGGGCAGTGGATGAGGTGGGGGGGGCGTGAACAGGGGTGGGGGTCATGGGGGTTAGGAGTTTTGCTTGGGGAGGGGTAGTTTACGGGAGGGGTGGGTGGGGGGGAGTACAAACCTTCACGCGCCAGGTGGCGATGGGTGACAGGCGCGCATGCGCTCCGACAAAAGCGTTACCCCCAAGAACGTTAGCCCCACGAAAAATTACATCAAAAGTGGGCAGCTTCTACTACTTACAATGGTAGTTACTATAGGATTGCTATTGTTTCACTAGGAGTACAATAATATTACAATATCTACCATAGTAATACTATACTTGGAGCTACGATGGTAGTTAATGTAGTTTTACTATACAGTATTTAGACAGTTTGTTACCGTGGGATTACTGTATAGTTATACTAAAATGAGGTATTGAACGCGCAATCAAACACGATCAAACGTGCGACGTTTGATACCGACTGGGCCAACCCGTCTGCACAGTGGTAGGGGACGTTTGAATGGACCTGTTTCTTTAATTGTGCGCCCCGCGGGTCCGTTATTTACCTTTTGTTGAAATAATAACCTTAGGTGAATAACCGTGAAAAGAACTGCATTTCGGTCGGCACTGAAAGTTATAATGTTGTCAAAATTAAATTTAAAAGTATCCATCTTTTATTAATTGGTAACATATTCAATCGATCGCCGTTGTAAACGGGTGTCGAATCTCGTTGTTCATCCGTGTAAATGGGCGTCAGGTTTGTATTTTGTAATCAGCGCATTCACGCTCCAAGTACAATTACAGGTTACGAATTTGTGCCGGCCATTATATGCCGACTAAGATGTTTTTATAGCTCTCTTGCTGCAAAGTAAGGGGTTCGATGAAATGTAGCTATACATATAGTCTGAATAGTCTGATAGTTCGCGTCAGTTTAAAAATCAATTTAACAAAGGAAAACAACCTCAGGATATATACAGTCAGTTTGCACCCAGAGATCAACCTAACGATATTAAAGTGTTCGTGCCACGATTTTGTTTTGCTCATAGTTAACTTGGTTTAGGGAAGATAAACAAATAACAATTTGTTTTAATGGGAGTTTCCAGTTTTTATTCCCCGGTATCACTATAAACGGGTTCGCTAAAGTAGCAAAAGTGATGTCCGGCGGGTTTGTTTCTGGGAGCATTGCATCTGAGCGTTATTGGAAAATTCCCCAATGATGTCACAAGATTGACAGGTGAGCTTTGATGCAGTGCGTAGACATCTGTGGTCGAGGGCGTGTATTGTTTTCATGGTTGAGTGCGTTTCATTGAGTGCAAGCCAATGAGCAGACATAATCTGAGTCTCAATATAAAAGCACGTGCGTTTGTATTCCCCTTGACGTCACTTTCCTCGCTCACAGAAGTTAAATTGGTAAGTGCGAAAACAAGTGGAAAAAGTATGCCCTTCTACTATTTGGGGCGTTACAGCTCGATAATATAAGCGCGGACCCACAGAAGATTAATATGAGCTAAAGTTGTTTTGGTGTGGCACGAACACTTTAATTAGCTGAATGAGAGTGAAGGACTGTGCAGAGGAAGCGGAGAGGGATACGCCCCCCCCCCCCCTCTCCACTCCCCAAGCAAGAGGATCGACGCAATGTGGTGTGACATTGAAACTGGTAGGTTTACTTGTTTCGCTCTTAGAGACGTGTGTGTGTGCGAAGAGATAGGGGTGGTGGGATGGGATGCTATCCGCCGTGGAGCCCATGATAGAGCAAAGCGCACAGAGAGAGGGGCTCGAGGCCGGCGGGGTTGGTCAGCGCCCTATGCAGTATGAGAGGACTTCGAACTGCACCCATCTCGACCCGGCCAGTGGATACCTACGTTTTGTAACAAGAGCCTCGCCTAGTTTATGGCTTCTGGACCCATCCATCCGCAGAGAATTACACATGCCGGCAACACTACTTGCCACATGTGTGCGTCCTTGCGCATCGAAAAAGTTGGGGAGAGGCAGGTTTTTATAACCCATACAGCGGTAGTGGGGCTGGCCGAATTGATGGGAGTTGCAAGTGCTGGCGTCATGGCTGGGCATGGTGAGAGACTTGCACAAATTCAAACTTGTGTCAGTACTTGACCCTTATTATTATACCCTTCTCGATTTGATAGTGATCTCGGATTAACCTTCATACATCACTGTGCCGTGGTATCCACCGTTTGTATTTTATATGAATGGTTTTGTTTTAGCAACAAACTAAGTAGAATACGGTTCAACAGGCGGTTATTAATGGAGTTCCTTACACGAAGTATCTCTGTCATCGACAATAATATAGTTGCAATAGATATGTCTCGGCTAGCTTCAATCCAGGTTCCTAGCGAATCCCCCAAACGCCTAACATACGGGTAATAAGATAATGTAGAATTCTATAGCGAAACTTCTCTCATCTACGGTGCTATGTTTCGTAAGTAGATATATATGATCCCAGTCTTCAGCTGTGACATTAACATTTAAGTGCAACGCCCAAAAAGCTTCGTTGTTTTTAACAATGTGCGATTCCGAAATCAAACGCTTGTAAGTCTTTTTAGTAATTGCACTCATCGGCATATTCCGGTCCAGTGCAAACCCCCGCGTTCAAATGAGCCATACTGACTCCTCTGTACTTGCCCACTTCACGCCACTAAATGAGTGATCACACAAAAGTCCACAAAATTAATCTTAATTGCTATTTTTTTGAATTTTTCTAAACCAAGCATATTTCCATCGACATCGATAATGTTATAATAATAAACCTTTATCATATCCAGCTTTTTGTTGATAAAGATTGAATTAGTCATGAAAGTATGTAATTTAAATAGGGTATTTTCAGACATCGTTTTCATTGCTAATGAATTGCTAATGAAACCACGCTTTATACACATTTTATTAGGACATTTGGTGCATCGCGATAGTGAATTCAAATCTAATCTGATCTTTTTTCTTTTTTTGTTTTAGCCTTGACATATGGTTGGGGGGGGGGGGGTCATTGTTGCCATTATATTGCCACGCGCGATTAGTACTAATAAGTCTTTAACCCAAGATATCTTAAGCGCTCGCACCTGAGTAGGTATATGGGGAAGGTTTACTCCACCGATGTATTGAAAAATCAATATTTAATAGTTCCACCTGCCAACATGAAGGCGTTCGGCATCGATTTGAATTCTTAGGAGGATCTAGCATCCCAAATAAGGAGAAAGGCACGTGTCGTGCGTGAGGGAATGACCCACCACGACGGGCTCTGGTTTGAGAGACTGGATCTGAAACGCCAATCTAGGCGTCCAATGAGTATAAACTTAGACCTAACGACAGGTCATCGATGCGACAACTGCGGTAAGCTATGTCGGTCACAGATAGGCTTATTTTCTAGGCATAAGCGCAAACTCCGCGAAACAAATCTTACTACTTCAACCAAAACAAAAGCTGCAAATCCATCGTCTTTCGCAGACTTGCAGATGCCAACCAACCAACAATGCACCTGCGAACGCTACGCCAAAAAAGAGTGTTATTCTATGAGACACATTGTGAAATTGATCAAACAGTGTTTTAGTTACGAAACCCAAACGGAAGGCAACACTTAGAACATCAGAATAAAAAAATATCAGATCAGTACTTGCCTTATACTTTGCTCACGTAAGCCGAAACCTATGTAGGTGGAGTCGTACACCGCGGCCAGGAATATGAAGCCTCGGTATGGGTAAGTAATTTTACAGAATTGTATCCGGCTGGTGTCACCAGGGCGTCGGTCAGTTCGTCAGTAAGCGATCACGACAAGAGGCAATTCCACGGAAACTAGAGCCTTAGAGGTACTTCCTCAATGCCTTTTCACACTCGCTCGCTAGGGCGGCGCTACAAAGGCGCCGCGCATTTCTATAGTCAAAACGGAAACTGTCCGAACATCGAAATTTGCGAATTATTAGTTTACTCTACGAGTTGAGGACGAAATCTATGCATATTCCTTACCTATGAACTGGGGCCTGTCTAAGCAATTGTTTATCCGATCTGCAGTTCGATTCCTATCCTCACAATACACGACCTGCCATGCTATTTAATAGAGCAGACGATGTTGTTTTTATCGTTCTCTTGTCAGTTATGCAAAGGTGAAGGTCATCCAACGGCCACTTGATTGGTTTAAAATCTAGGTCAAGTTGGAAAAGTCCATCGCGTCATTTGACGAGGGTACCGAGGTTAAATGCAATTTCGCATGTGTAGGTGGCGCTTTTGCGTGGAGATTTTATGCGGCGTTCTAAAATAGCGCTACCTGGCGAATGTTTTTGCGATGCAGACGACAACTCAAGACAAAATGAATGTAGATGAATTGATCTTGAATGTTTTGAATTTTTGTGAAAGAGAAAAGAAGCGCGGTCAACTGTATTTGTCCCTAAATCGGTCGAGGGAAAGAGCTTGTGCGGCCCTCGGTATTTCGCGGGCCAGACTGCAGAGGACTCTTGGACAAAATCATAATGCAATCGGTAAGAATACTTCCATTGTTTGGTATATAAAAATAATGTGGTGTAGCATCTCTATGGATGTTTTATTAATTTATTTCTACCACTTTTTTACATTACATTGCTGTAAGCTTCGGCTGAATCTCAACCTGCTCGGATTTAAGTAAGAACTGTTGTAAATGTATTACCTAGTTACACCATCGTTTCTTATTTACACTGTCAAGATCAAATGGTTGCCGTTTCTAAGTGAGAGTGGGGTATCCATTTGATCTGAATATATGACACGAGGAAGCCGGATGACCGTCACCCTCCTCTCGATCCGTTAATCATGTTAATTAATTACTGACCACTTTAGAATTCCTGGACATTTTACAGTTGCGTCAAACCATTTCTTGACAACAGTTAAGAAGACTCTTTTCCCTTAATATGGCATTATCTTGAATTTCATAGACGCTATACGCAATACTATTACGAATTTTTTTCGAGAACACGCTAGTGCAACTATTTACTATCCTTGCTACTAGTGCGATATGCATCCGTCATCAGTTTGACACAAGCCCACAAGTACAAAAGTTAATGCAATAAAATTTAACTATAATTGTTATGAATTGTAAATAACCCTTTGAATGCCATGAATTCAACGCTAAAAAAAGAATGTAACTTGGCTGTGTTGATTGAGCCTAACCCAGCATTCCACCACTGTTCCGCAACAGCTACGAACGCAACGATAAATCCAAACAAGGATCAGACGTCACCGAGCGGGACGACATCCTGACATGGAGACGACAGTATCTGCGGCGTCTCCATGCCTTCCGGTCAGAAGGCCGTCCCATTATTTACCTGGACGAGACGTGGGTGAATGCGGGCCATGCCCCAACTAAAGAGTGGTGCTCTTCGGATGTGAAGCGCAAGCGCAAGGTGGAGCCCGGACGTGGAGGAAGGTAAGGCTATTGTTCATATATAGACTATATACGCACATGGTAATATGATGAATAAAGTTTGTATTGATAATATAATTATAAACTAGTTAGAAATAAATAGAATTTTAAAATTCCGTGTCAGAAACGGTGTGCCAACAAGTTTTCACCATATTTAAAAAAAGAGACTCCCTTTTATAATTTAATGCCACATTAGATATAATTGTAGTGTGTTTATTTAAGAGAATATGATGTAATATTTAATTACATGTATATTTTGATGCAGATGGATAGTCGTCGATGCTGGCGGAGCCAGTGGCTTCATCGAAGGAGCATCCCTCGTATTCAGGTGAGATATATTGTGAGCAGGATCTATGTGAAATCCTATCAAGAAGGGCCTTATATGTGTACCACTGCAAGCGGATACCCATATATATAAATGAATAAAATGCCGCACATAAAATGCCAGCCAATGCAATAGATCCATAATCTTTCAAGCAGATGTTTGGCTCATTCATCACATAACGTTTGGGATAATGTGACAATTATTACACCGACCCCTCTTATGTAATGCATCATCATATGGTCCTGGGAGGTTCGATGGCCTAGTTTTGCGGCCTCAAACACCAATTGCTTTCACTTCCATCATATAGCCCAGCTTGACCTTATAGAGTTCTTTGTATGCAATAAGGGCACATATATCCATGGGCAAATAATTATAATGTGTCTAAGGGGAAAGCTACTTTATGAACAACTGAGGTTAATATCCTTATTTATCACTATGTGTTCAGGTCCAAGAGCGGTACAGGGGACTACCACGCTGAGATGGATGGCCCCCGGTTTGAACGCTGGTTCACTGAGCAACTGCTGCCGGGGCTCCCTCAGCGTGGAGTCATTGTCATGGACAATGCCCCTTACCATACGGTAATGACCGAGGAGTTGAGGTGCCCTGGCTCTGCCGCCAAGAAAGAAGAACTCAGGACACGGCTTACGTCGAAAGGTAAATCACTAATACAAACCCCGTTGGTCATTCGGCGACAACCTCGGATGATGTGAAAATGCTGCATGACAGATCCACTTCATCAATTAGTGTAGATCAAGGGGGTGTGATTCGTTACTCGCATATATATACATACCGCCTAATGCACCTCAGTGATGTATTCCCATTTCTCTAAAAACTGAACAGACAATTAAACTCGAGCAACTTTATCCCATCTGCAACGGCTATGATTGGGGTTGGTGCTATAAACGAAGCAGAATGATTAAATCGCGTGCTGCTTATCGTCACAATTGCTTATATGTATGCAAATGGCAGACATATCCGTCAAACTTTATTTGTTTACTGCTTTAGACCAAATAAGTGTAATTATGTTTTCGAACAAATAGCCGGGTATAACAAAGGAATTATGCATTTGACAAAGCTTGAAATAAGTGGAAACCCATTGGTACCTTTTTGATTGACCTTTGATATAATATATCTAGGTGAATAATTTAATCATCTTTGTATATTGTATGTTTTGTATCTGTCGGAAAATAAATAATGAAATGCATATATTAAACGTGCAGCAAATAAACTGTTGTATTTTTACTGCAGGCATCAACACCGACGACGATATGCTGCGTGCCGAGCTGGCTGCCCTGGTCAAGCAGCACCGCCCCGCCAAGACATACAAGGTGGATGTCCTCGCTGAGGAGGCTGGCCATTCAGTCCTTCGGCTGCCGCCCTACCATTGTGACCTCAACCCCATTGAGATGGTCTGGGCGGTGGTGAAGGGCCACGTGGCCACACATAATACCACCCAGGGTATGGAGGACGTCCACCAGTTGTTCCTGGCGGGGCGGCAGAAAGTGGCCGATTGCAACATGTGGCCCGCATTTGTGCGGCACGTAGCACAAGTGGAAAAGAGGTGAGCCTTTCCTGCTTGCTCCACTACAGGACCGGCCTTTAAATACTACAAAACATCACGACGTGTTATACGAATAAGGTTTTCATTCTCATGCTATGGAACGAAAGGCAATTTAAAAACTTCAATTAGGATAGTCCAGACTAAAAGGCGCAAATGCCTCTCGCACGGCGGTTGGTTGTGTACACACCGTTATCCAACTGCTTGGGTGTGTTCTGCGCAGATACTGGACGGCCGACGGACTTCGGGACGGACAATTAGTGCCAGCTGTCATTGTTAATCCCGAGGCCGACTCAGAGGACAGTGATGGGGATAGTACCCCGGAAGAAGAAAGCGAAGCGCAGCCGCCGGCGCGGACGGATCGTTGCCCCGAGTGCGGCCGGATGAAGGGGCGGATGATGACGCGCTGGGCATAGTCTGGTTCGGGTGTGACGGGTGCGACCTCTGGTGGCACGAAGAGTGCTTAGACAGGTATTACATCTGCATCGGTTGTATTTGATAATATTCGTCAACCAGGAAATTGCGTATTGGTGGAATCATTCACAATAAGATCCTCTGGTTACCCTTTAGATCGATGTGACACGCAAAAAGAAGTCCGCTTGTTGCTTCTTTGCAATGAAGACAGATATGCAGTAAAACACTTTTTGAAAGTCATACCTGACCTCTTGTTTCCTTTGACTGCTGCGGTCTCGCATCAAAACTTAACAATTTGAATGTTATATTTTTTCCAGACTGTCCAATGACCGCATACTTGCATCGTTGCGCGATCCCACCCAGAGTTGGTTGTGCGAGGTGTGCCTCGTCCAACGCCTGCAGTCAGGAGATACGAGCGTCCTCCCAATTATATTGGACGAGAGAGAATCTTAGACGTAGTTGTTGATCTTTTCTATCTATTTATTATTCCTTGAAATATTTATCATGTTTATGCAGCATCTATCGCGTTTTTGTATCCTTGTTATATATTTATGCCGCATTCACTCGTCTCATTTATATATACTTCTATTAAAACATCCCGGCCTGCCTGTGATCTATTTTATTAGTTATAATCATTATGAAATGCATTTGTACATAACTCATATTAAACCTTTGCGACACGTCACAACGAGTTTATTTCGTTTATTCCTGACAATCGCGATTGTCACACTAGCTGCACCTCTACCAATCAACTGAAGGCTTTCAACTTTAACATAGTTGCACATTATAAATATACTATATCTTTCGATGGACGATAAGCGTGCAAGAAAATGAATATCTTTGGAAATTTACTGAGGACAATGCGACAACAATCATACATACATAACGGGCGGGTTCAAGCATCTAAACACGGTACAGACTGGACTGTGATAGTTACAGCACACACCATATTATAATGACAATGTCTCGGAGCCAAGCACTCGCATAACAAAAACATGCGTCACACGGGATCCTATCATCCCGGCCAATTAGCATAATCACAGTTTGAGAGCATGGGTGCATTATGATGAAGAACTTAAAATCTTAAAATAAAAGACACCCCTAAATTTATCACTAAATTAGGTTCAAAAGTATGGTATTCCCCTTGTTAGGCACTTGCTGAATACAAATCATACATTTGAATCAGTTCTTTGAAGATTAGTGGAGGTATTACTTCAGAGGACCCCGCCGGTTTGCTTGTTTATATTTTGTTAAGATAGCATTCGAAATAGATATTCAGGGGTCGATGTTCTACCGGGAAGGAGCAGATCTAGGAATTTGAAAGGGGGGGCTGGGGTGAAAATGACCGGCGGGACGGTCCCCGGGGGGGGGGGGGGGTACTAATTGGTACACCTCTGAATCCTTGATTTTGCATGGAAAGCGGCTATTCTTCCTTAAAAATTTTAATGGAATTTTTTTTATAGTCCTCAACATTCCCTTCCTTGAGGGAAGGAGGAGGTTTAAACCCCATTGGATCCACCACTGGCCGGGTGAACAGACACAGCGATCAAACCTTGGGCTAGAAACGAAATAGCGCTGCGCGCACCCTCTTCTGTGAAGAGTGATTAATCTTTCGAAAACGCAATGCATGCCGGGATGCATAAGGGGGCGAGGATGATCTGCTGTAGCCACTTTAACAAGACGCGTTTTCTTTCGAATAAGGAATAAGAACGTAGATGTACTTCATCCAAAATCGATATCAAGTTTACCATTATGATTCAATTTACGCCCGTATGATTAAAAACTGATTTAGAGATAAAACGCTACAAACTAATTCAAACCTATCACCCCTCACAGATGATTACATGGTATCGTCCAGTGACGTCATAGTAAACAGTCAATGGCGCCATAAAGCTGATCGGCTGCTTCGAAGTGCAGCAAAGCAACATTTGCTTATAGTTTAATTGCAAGTCTCTCAAGAAACGTGAGTTGGCATGCACTTATTACGCCCTGACTTAAGGTTCATACAGAAAGCATTTTTTTCCACAAATCAGTGAATATTTGCTCGTAAATCGGAAATTTCGATGTTCGGAGAGATTCCGTTGCGACTATACATATTAGTGCCGGGGACCCAGCCTAAGCCTAATAACACACGGTATTAGGTAATGAAAGGAAATATTCACTCTCACTCCTTGCTCTCACTCACTCCGTTTTTCAAAAATCTTGACACATGCCCCCGGCCGACAGCGGCGGTAGAAGTGGAGCTTGCGTAGCGCCACCGTGCGGGGAACTTGACGGTGTGACACTGATGCATGAAAATAGCGAGTCGTGAAAAAATAGAGCCAGCCCGACTCGCTTTTTTCACGCAGTTTCTTTTCGGACTCGGCTTTTTAACGTACTGACTTGTGGCTAACGAGTGAGGTAGGCTCAGGCGCTGTGCGTGGAAAAATCCAGATTGTGTTGTAGTGACCTCTCGCACGCACCCGGGGCTCCACTGCGGCTCGACGGGAGTTCCAAAGTTAACTGTGCGTGCGGTGCGAGCAAGCCGTCATCGGTTTGTACTGACCTGTGAGAGGTGCTGGGTGGTCAGCAGGGGTAGGAGGGGGGGGGGGGAGTTATAATAAGGTTTAAATTTTATCAGTTTCTCATCTAACATATATGCTTTTATGCTACTACGAAATCAATAAAGATAACGATAGGCCTGCCCGAGTGAAGGGTCGGGAAGGGGGGGGGGGGGGTGATATAGTTTCGAGTCTGTGCATGAGTAGAATACTAGCCCTCATGACTGATGTTTTCTTGTGCCGTTCACTTTCGGAATATGGCACGTAACTTCGTCTTCTTACTTTGTCTTTGTCAAATCATATCTAATTTTCAACTCGATTTCTTAGAACATTTTTTGAAATAAATATTTTCAGACAAAACATGCAAGGATTTCTTACAAGGGTTCTTCTCGCCCTATTAAAGGAGCAAACTTGCTTCGCGTCACTTGCTTCTCGTTTACCTTAATGTCTTTGGTGTTAACTTATGCTGTTCGTAAATAAGCCACAACTGTAAAATGATGCCGGTTTCTAAGCCGAGATTTGTAATAAATATATCCGACATTGCATACCGTAGATTGCTACAAAATAATGGCCAACAGATAAACTTAAGTGAAAACTGGCCGAACTAGCACCAGTATCCTCTAAAGCAAACAAATATAAATGGGTGGAGGTTTTCATCGGGGGGGGGGGCGGTATAATGGCTGCATTGGCAATATAATATACCCAAGAAATATAAGTGGTGGTTTTCCACTTAATCACATTATCAACCCGACAAACTCGAAAAGCTCAGACATTACCACAGGCCATTGCCAATCATTTTAACATTTCACATCAGGGTCCGTGTTCACAAGCATTCCTTATAAGGAGAACAATAGTTTTGCTTAAGTAAAAAGAAATAACTCCATAGAGAATTTAACAGAGAACCGTCTATACATACACAATTTTGAAGCAAATTCCTTATGCGAGATGCACGCAAGACCGCCAGTTTTGCAAATGTGCGTTGCCTAAGAATGGCGAAATAGTCTTACAATTGTTAACATGAAGAATTGTTCTTCAAGTATTTCCCCATGCAAAGGCTGTAGGGTCAATATCTTGGAGATGCGCCAAGAAGGAAACAAACCGCTTTGCAGGGAATGCGTGGGCTCATTCCTTAAGTCGATTCAAATACGGATTGATATAAATCTATGTAATCAGGAGCTTGTTTTGTAAAACTTTTGGGATCTATTAAAAAAACTAATTCCCAAGATTCTGAAATAATTACTGAAATCATGACTCTTGTACCTATCTTGCTACTACCGTGTGGTTAAATTCCATCGGAACAGAATTTCGTACAAAATCCAAGGTATTATTATCCACGTATCTCACTCATTAGCCAGTAAAAGTTGGCTAACGAGTAAGGTAGGTAGGTCCCGCCCTCTTTGGGTCTTATAAGCATTATTCTTACACTACGGCACATCGATAGGCTAAAACTGCTCTTATCTTGATACTACCGAGAGTTTATCAATATCGGAGGAGAAAATCGCACATAATCCAAGGTGTTAATATCCACCTACCTCATTCATTAGCCAGTAAAATTTGGCTAACGAGTGAGGTAGGTAGGTCCCTCCTTGGGTCTTATAAGCATTATTTCTTACACTTCGGCACATACATACGTTAAACTGCTCTTATCTTGATACTACCGAGGGTTTATCAATATCGGAGGTAATAATATCCACCTACCTCACTCATTAGCCAGTAAAAGTTGGCTAACGAGTGAGGTAGGTAGGTCCCTCTTTGGGTCTTATAAGCATTATTTCTTACACTTCGGCACATACATAGGCTAAAACTGCTCTGATATTGATACTACCGAGTGTTTATCAATATCGTATTAGTAAATCGTACATAATCCAAGGTTTTAATATCCACCTACCTCACTCATTAGCCAGTAATAGTTAGCTAACGAGTGAGGTAGGTAGGTCCCCCCTCTTTGGGTCTTATAAGCATTATTTCTTACACTTCGGCACATACATAGGCTAAAACTGCTATTATATTGATACTACCGAGTGCTTATCAATATCGGATTAGTCAATCGTACATAATCCGAGGTATTAATATCCACCTACCTCACTCATTAGCCAGTGAAAGTTGGCTAACGAGTGAGGTAGGTAGGTCCCTCTTTGGGTCTTATAAGCATTATTTCTTACACTTCGGCACATACATACGTTAAACTGCTCTTATCTTGATACTACCGAGGGTTTATCAATATCGGATTACTAAATATCGTACATAATCGGAGGTATTAATATCCGCCTACCTCACTCATTAGCCAGTAAAAGTTGGCTAACGAGTGAGGTAGGTTGGTCCCTCTTTGGGTCTTATAAGCATTATTCTTACACTACGGCACATCGATAGGTTAAAACTGCTCTTATCTTGATACTACCGAGAGTTTATCAATATCGGATGAGAAAATCGCACATCATCCAAGGTATTAATATCGACCTACCTCACTCATGAGCCAGTAAAATTTGGCTAACGAGTGAGGTAGGTAGGTCCCTCTTTGGGTCTTATAAGCATTATTTCTTACACTTCGGCACATACATAGGCTAAAACTGCTATTATCTTGATACTACCGAGTGTTTATCAATATCGGATTAGTAAATATCGTACATAATCGGAGGTATTAATATCCACCTACCTCACTCATTAGCCAGTAAAAGTTGGCTAACGAGTGAGGTAGGTAGGTCCCGCTTGGGGTCTTATAAGCATTATTTCTTACACTTCGGCACATACATAGGCTAAAACTGCTCTGATATTGATACTACCGAGTGTTTATCAATATCGGATTAGTAAATCGTACATAATTCAAGGTATTAATATCCACCTACCTCACTCGTTAGCCAGTAAAAGTTGGCTAACGAGTGAGGTAGGTAGGTCCCCCCCTCTTTGGGTCTGATAAGCATTATTTCTTACACTTCGGCACATACATAGGCTAAAACTGCTCTTATATTGATACTACCGAGTGTTTATCAATATCGGATTAGGGAATTGTACATAATCCAAGGTAATAATATCCACCTACCTCACTCATTAGCCAGTCAGATTTGGCTAACGAGTGAGATAGGTAGGTCCTTCTTTGGGTCTTATAAGCATTATTTCTTACACTTCGGCACATACATACGTTAAACTGCTCTTATATTGATACTACCGAGTGTTTATCAATATCGGATTAGGGAATTGTACATAATCCAAGGTAATAATATCCACCTACCTCACTCATTAGCCAGTCAGATTTGGCTAACGAGTGAGATAGGTAGGTCCTTCTTTGGGTCTTATAAGCA
Organism: Arenicola marina; assembly: GCA_964019135.1. Classification (NCBI taxonomy): domain Eukaryota; kingdom Metazoa; phylum Annelida; class Polychaeta; family Arenicolidae; genus Arenicola; species Arenicola marina. The sequence continues at coordinate 26,049,251 of OZ025265.1, forward strand.
TTATTTCTTACACTTCGGCACATACATACGTTAAACTGCTCTTATCTTGATACTACCGAGGGTTCAATATCGGATTAGTAAATATCGTACATAATCGGAGGTATTAATATCCGGGGTAGCCATGTCGCGTGTCGATTTTAAGAAAAAAGGTCCATGTCGCGTGTCGATTTTAGGAAAAGGTCCATGTCGCGTGTCGATTTTAAGAAAAGGTCCATGTCGCGTGTCGCTAAGTATTATGTCGCATGTCGATTCTAAGACAACCCCAATGTCGCGTTGTCGATTTTAAAAATCGCCGTGTCGCCGTGTCGAAAAAGCCCCTATGGGGCCCTAACGGGGGGCGAGCGTGGAGAAATAGAGCACAGTCAGTGGGTAGGGTGTCCCGGGCTTTTCACGCAGGCAAGCCGTGAAATATGCGAGACCACTGCACTATGTGTACTGAGAGGGAGCAGGACTCGCCTTCTCCACGGGGAGCGAGCGTGGAAAAATAAAGCCCAGCCATGAGGTGGGCTCTACAGATCCATATGGGTTAAGGGACCTAGGGGGTGGGACGGGGGGGGGATCAAGATAGCCATGACCAAATTTCCCCCATTGCTTAGCATGAGAGACAGCTATCCCTATGCGTGAGCGACAGGATCATCGCCATATTCAGTCTATGACAATCTGCCCCCCCCCCCCCCCCATCCCCATGCCAAGCCGCAATACTCTCTAACAAATTCTTTCTTCTCCGAGCCAAATTTGCACTATAGGTGTCACTGGCGTGTAACTTTCGATTTCTTTAGTCACAGGCGATAATATGGACTTTTGAGGCATTGTGGGCGATAACAGATGAAGCTTCTGATTTTCACGTGAGAAACTCGGGTTTTTCACGTTAAGAACTCGGGACTTTCACAAGCGGCAACGTTGTAATCCCGGTATTTTCACGAGGAGTTTCGTGAAAATACCGGGACTTTCACACGCTGTCTGTCTCTACGTTTTCACGCGATCCTCGCGTGAAAAAATGAAGTCCGTGGAAACAGCGAGACGGCACTCTTAAAATACTGCTTTGATGTCATTCTATTACTACCAGGCCTATCTCTAAGAGTCTAATCGATTCAACTCTCCCAGGAAGAAAAGAGCTCATCCAAGAATAGAGAATATGAGCGATGAATCGATCGCGTGTGACGAGCTGGAAGAGTAGTTTCAATATGGCGAACGGAAACTCACTTATAGCTAACAATTTATCGTCCACGTCCATATATTATCGCCTAACTTCAACAGATAGATACATGGTTAACTGCATATATGGGCCGTCATATACCTGACACATATCTTTCAAATAACAAAATATAAGGTCTTACATATGTTTCACAGAATTTTATTCATTGTTTCATTCATGTATTTTCCCTAAAACCTATTTTGTCACACTGAGCGAATATTGCATAGTAGCTTCCGCCATCTTGGAATAGCCTCTACCTCTTCTCTCTTCCACCTACCTGGGCGGAAGAGCAGAAGAGATCTTCTCGGAATAGAAGAGGCAAAACGATCGTACAACATGCACTCTTCCGGAAGAGGTAGACTTTGGAAGAGGCGAATCGATCACGCCCTAAGAGCACCAGCCGGCCACTCTCAGCTCTCGAATTACAACCGATTTTCGCTACGAATTGGACGAGTCTTCAAAAATATTTGGCTACATAAGTTATAGGAATACTCCAGGAAGATATTTCTATACTCAAAACGACGGAAATTCTGCATTTGTGGTGACTGTGAACCATATAAACTCTATACCTCAGGACTATTGAACAGGCAAGGCGACATATTTATTCTCGCACCTGCTGCCTGTTACGAGTTAAGCCTAGGTGCTAATCCCCTAACAGCAGGTATGAAGTGCGAAGGACTGCCCACCGGCCCGTGTCCTTTCAGCCGTGACGGGCTCGGCGTAGAGCTCACACAGGGCGACTTGACGCTGTGCGCCGATTGCCGCGACGTTCGTATCCCAGCCTGCGGGGGAGCCCCACCCCCCTCCCAGCCGAACCCCGGCCTCTGTGTGGATGCCTGCCGGATGACGAACTCCAAGTTGGACACCATACGGTGCTTTCTCTGCTGGGTGTGGTTCCACCAGCTGTGCGTCGGGGCCACGGAGGCAGAGGCGGCGGGCCTGTGGACTTGCCCCACATGTCGGACGGTACCCAGTGTTGTCATGAGCCTCCACGCCATGGTGAAAACACTGACGACCACCTAGCCTGAACAGACGTTAAGTCGCTGACATGTTGATAGGGCGACGAAATAACGTATGAACATGACCCATACACAGCCCTGTGCACCAGAGTATTTGTCCTTAATTACTGCAGAATCGTACCTGTGGGATGTAATCCGAGATACCCCAGCGATTCTACCACTCACAATGTAACTTGGGGACGCAATAAAACGTGTCTAAAAGTGACAGCTGGAGCCCATTTCGCACTTTTATTTCTGTATTTTTCGCTGCACTTAACTTTGCTGCACACGACGCCATGACAGAGACAACTGCGCTCGCTTGGCGGCGCTGATTGCCGCTGGAGGTAAGACCGTTAGAGCCAGTGAGTACGCTCATAAATATGGCCGCGATGGACACTGTGGCACTACTTCTCCAACAACTTTCAAGTGATTTGCGGCTCCCATATAAACACAACGAGGAGCAAATAGAAGCAATTCGTCGGCTTTTTTTTTGGAGAAGACGTATTTTGTGTCCTACCAACCGGGCATGGCAAAAGTGACATCTATGTCCTTCCCCCTCTGCTGAAAAACAAAGCCAGTGGCGAGGTAGTATTTTTAGTTTCCTTCAGGAGCAAGGTCATGTATGTTTGCTGTACATTTACAGATTAATGATATGCAAGTCAGTTATTTCGTGAATGTTATTTGTTGATGAATATCGCAAGTTTAAAATTACCCATGGAATCATTTTCTAAATAATTGTTACGACAATTGCATCTCTCTATATTAAGCCATATGACATATGACGAAACATATTAATCAATTTTAGCCACAATAAGGACCATCAGATATTGCGTTAATGTATGCCATAAGGCTACATTAATTATGCTTCAATGATACGCGCAAGAAGATACTTTGCGGGCGCAGCGCACTGGGAGAAATATATAAAGGCCATAGGATATTTCTGAGAGAGGGGCGGGCGTTTATTACACAAACAGAATATGTGGTTACTTAACAAAATTTGTTAAGCGGCGTTTTGGGGGTTGGGGGGGGGGTAGATCATATATATCATTTGCAATGGTGTAATTGTGCCATGATTCTGGTTCGTGGGTCAGCCTCTCATTCGAAAAATGTCACAAGTTTATAACAACATGTTCACTCTCTCCCTTGCCCCCACCCCCGGCCCCACATGACTCAAATGTGTCCTCCACACACCCATAAAAGCCATCAAGTACTCAAATCATTTCTACTCTCACGTACGACATCCCCTGAGCTTATTGCTCTTACGGCTATTGTACACTTCTTCGCTTAATAGTTCTCATGCTTATGTCGGATCTTGACAAATACAACTGCTTTTATGTCTGGCTCAATCCGGATCATTGCACAAATTAGGTAAACATCGCGCAAAGGCATTATGAAAGGAAACTATAATGTAGCGTTACAATAATAACATATTTATAATTATATTAATAATAATAACAGCAGGGGTCACCATGCAAATGTCCTTAATAAATTATAATTACTTTGAAACTCCACGTTCACTTCTTTTCTTCCGGAAAAGTTCGCAACAAACAACACAAGTCTCTTCAGCCATCACGCCACCCGCTTACTGAACTCGTCACAGCGAAGTGATTTGAGCGTATAAAGCCGTGTGGATCTCGTGTTACCTCTGGTGGCGCGGTGCATCATGGGTATCAGCATGGCGGCCCACCCTCAAAGTCCAAGTGTTTTCGAAAACAGTGAAAACTAAATCGGAAACCGTGCAGTCCCTTTCTATGATATGACCGTTTTATTGCGTCCAAGTTACATTGTGAGTGGTAGAATCGCTGGGGTATCTCGGATTACATCCCACAGGTACGATTCTGCAGTAATTAAGGACAACTACTCTGGTGCACAGAGCTGTGTATGGGTCATGTTCAGACGTTATTTCGTCGCCCTATCAACATGTCAGCGACTTAACGTCTGTTCAGGCTAACGACCACCCTGACGGCAGTCAACAAGCGACTGACCAGACTGGAGGACCGAAACAGCGGCTTGCAGAAGGACGTAAAGGACAATACCGACCGCTGCGACAAGCTGACGAAGGAGGTTTCACACGTGAGACGGGAAAACGCCAAGCTGACTGCCAACATCCAGAAGACGACATGGACAACACTACGGGCCGGACAGCCAGACAAGATGCTCCTCATCGGGACAAGCCTCGTCAGAGACGTTGACGAGAGGAAGCTGAAGGACACGAGCGTCATCAGTGTCTCTGGAGCGACACTTCCGACCCTGACGGACCGACTGAAGGCCATCCCCAAGACGTTCAAGCGCATTGTCATCGTGGGAGGGGGCAACGACTGCTCCAATCTCGGCACTACCCTGGACACCATCGTGGAGCGCTTCAGTAAGCTCATCCGGGCTGACAAGGACAAAGCTGCCTCCGTGATGGTGTCTGCCATCTGTCCACGACTTGGTACGGACATGAGGGAACGCATCGACATGGTTAACTCCGGCCTGCAAGGACTATGCGACGATATGGGATGCGACTTTACCGACAACCCCCCCTGTTTAGGCTTAATGACGGATCCTTCAACGACGGATACATGACGAATGACGCGACACATCTGACGTGCAAGGGCCAGAACAGACTCTGCCAACTGCTCAAGTTGACACCAACAGACGATGCGGACAAGGACAAAGACGTCTGTACCCGACCCCGTAAGACCCCCAAGGACCACGACGGACGTGGACGCAGCCGGACGGATCAGGACAGACCGGCGACGGGACCAGAACGACGACATAACGCGACAGTAGACAGGAGACCTGCGTATCGCATCGCCGACCGCGGAGAACGGGACCGTGACGGAGACGACTGGACCCAGGTTCAGCGACGGCACCGTGACGGAGGAGAGTGGACGCGGGGACAGCGACGGCACTGTGACGGAGGCGAGTGGACGCAGGTAGAGGGGCGGCACCGAGCCCGACGAGAGGCCACAGACAGATCCCGCGCGACAGAGAAGACGAACGACCAGCCTAGGTGTTACTACTGCGCGGAGGAAGGACATGTGACTGACAACTGCCGACATGGACACTACGTCACTTGTTACACTTGTGGTCGCTCGGGCCACAAGGCCAAGTTTTGTAAATAGGTAGTCGGCAATGGAAGAAGGGCCGATATCTTAAGTGATGGCTCCACTGACGATTTAATATTATGTAGCAAGTCTGATTTACATTTTATGAATGAGGGGAGCTGTCAATGTGATCTTACTGGGCAACTGGGCAGTAAAGCCCATATTTTAAGCGGTCTATCCGACACAGATGTTGTACATTGTAATGATGAGCTTTGTTTTATGGCAGATGACATGTCACGTGATGTTTTAACGATACCATGCAGAGTAAATATAAAAAGATATTTTAAGCCGTGCTGCAGATAGTGTAAGATACCGGCCTGATCAGCCTTTTATGATAAATGAGGATCATACATGTGCCCCTACCGACACAATAGCTACACCCAGGTATAATGAGGTAAGGCACGACCCCATATCTGTCGACAGGAGAATTTAGTGGCAGCGATCGAAGCCAACGAAGATGAAGAGTTATTTGGGCTCGCGCCATTTCATCAGAGAAATGTAAAAAATCTCAAGATAGCCCACATTAATATAAACAGCGTTCGACATAAGTTTGGACCGCTTAGCCAAGCACTGGGCAAAGGCGCATTAGATTTCTTGTTCATTCAAGAGACTAAGTTAGACGATAGCTTTCCGGCAGGCCAATTTACTTTAAATGGGTAGAAGGTCCACCGAAATGATAATACAGACAGCTCTGGAGGCATAATGGTGCAGGTAAGAGACGATATACCACACCGGCGGCGCAAGGATATAGAAATTAATAAAGACGAGAAGGGGCGTATCGAATCCCTGGCAATAGAAGTGACGCTGAATGCTGAAAAGTGGCTCTTTCTCAGTGTATACAAGCAGCCGAAGGTAAAACACGCATTACTTGTGACAAAGATCGATGGCCTTCTGAATGCAATCGCTGCTGAACAGGTTAACCTTGTACTGTTGGGAGATTTAAATGTAAACATGTTAAACCATAAAAATTGTCTGAATGACGTCTAGAGGTCTATGGTACTAAAAATATCGTTAAGTCACCAACTTGTTTTAAAGGTAAAACACCGACCTTAATTGATGTTGTGATTACAAATGTGTCGAAGCGCTTACGAGATGTATCATGTATTGATACGGGCCTCAGCGATTTTCACCATATGGTTTGCGTAGCAACGAAAATAGAAGTTCCCATTCGGCAGCAGAAACGTGTCTATTATCGAAGCTTTAAACATTTTGATGAGATTAAATACAAAGACGATCTAGCATCCGTACCTTTTCATGTTGGTGAAGTCTTTGAAGATGTTGATAATTCATTGTGGTTTTGTAGCACATTGATCAAAGAGGTCGTTGATAGACATGCACCAACCAAGCAACGGGTAGTTAAGAATAACATTGTGCCCTATATGAATAGCCATCTTCGCAAAGCCATCAATGTAAAAAATATGCTGAGACGGAAGTACGAGCAATTGAGTAGTCAAGAGAATTGGGAAAAATACAGAAAGCAAAGGAATCTCATTGGACGTCTTCGGAAAGTAAGCCTGCAAAAGTACATAAAGGGGAAATGTAGCGAAGCTACGACTAACGGGAAGGAATTCTGCAAAGTTGTAAAACCACTGATATCAAGAAAAAACGCAAGCAGCGGAAACGTGTTACTGAAAGAGCGAGACGAAATAATATCAGATCCATCAAAGGTAAGTGACGTATTTAATCAATATTTCATAGACGTTGCCAAAGACATAAGCCAACAAGATGACATACCAGATGATCAATCAATAGACGAAACCCTTCTTTATCACAAAGACCATAAATCCGTTATGGCTATAAAGGACGGTAACCAAGGTATAACGGAAACTTTCAACTTTCGGGCAGTAAGTAGCCACGAAATATACAATGCACTTAAAGGCATTGACGTGTCGAAGGCTAGTGGCTACGACAAGATACCTCCGAAGCTTATCAAGCTGGGAGCTGCCATCCTGTGTGAGCCATTAAGGTATGTGTTAAATATGACGATTAATTGTAATACGTTTTCAAAAGAACTAAAATACGCTGAAGTCACACCAATTTTCAAGAAGAAGGACAACTTAAATAAGGAAAACTACAGGCCAGTAAGTGTTCTCCCCTGTATCTCCAAGATATATGATATTGTGTGACCAGCTTATGTCCTTTATGGAACCCAGGTTATCACCCAGACTATCTGGGTTTAGAAAGGGACACAGTTGTCAAAGCCTACTGATGCGCTTAGTTGAAGACTCCAAAAATGCATTAGATAATAATAAAGTTATGGAAGCTATACTAATGGATCTCTCAAAAGCATTCGATTGTCTTCCACACAGATTATTGATTAGCAAGATGCACGCTTATGGCATAAGTAAACAATCATGTACGCTAGTTGCAAGCTATCTTACGAACCGCGAACAGAGGGTAAAACTAGGACATAATCGGAGCGAGTGGCTTACCCTCAAGAAAGGAGCACCACAGGGATCTGTTTTTGGTCCACATCTGTATAATGTATTTACGAATGACCTGCTAGTATCCACCGCACGGGAAACCGATAAGTATAATTATGCTGATGATAATACTGTGGCGGCTCAAGGTAAGGAGTTTAACAAGGTTAAAGTAACTCTAGAGAAGGCGTTATCGGAGATAACAACGTGGTTCGTCGACAATTACATGAAAGCGAACCCAAGTAAGTACCAGGCAACCGTGTTTGAAAAGAGAAACGAATTAAGTCAGCACAGATCGTTTTTGATTTCTGGAACAGAACTGGCAGCACAACAGGAAGTAACATTACTAGGTATTCAACTGGACGCTAGGTTAACTTTCGGCAACCATATATCAAGTTTATGCAAGAAGGCTGGAAAAAGTCTGAATGTTTTAGCTAGAGTTTCTAAATCAATGGATGTTGATAGCAAACTTACGTTATTTCATGCTTTTATTCTTTCACATTTTAATTATTGTCCCGTTGTATGGCATTTTTGTGATATGAAGAATATGCGTAAGATTGAAAAGATACAGGAGCGTGCATTGAGGTATGTGTTTAATGACTTTAGATCAGAATACGCAGAGTTGAGGAAGAGAGCGGGTAGACTACTGCTATATGTTGAACGATTGCGCTGCATATCATTAGAAGTTTACAAGAGTATCAACAAGATTGGGCCTAGTTATTTTCATGACATGTATAACGTGAAGGAAAACAATTACATTTTAAAAAATGGGCCAAATATATGTATGTCACGCGTTAAGACAACAGCTTATGGCCATAATTCATTGAAGTATCAAGGTAGCAAGCTATGGAACATGCTCATCAAGGAAACGAAGTTAGCCAAATCTGCCAAGGAATTTAAAACAACGCTGTCAACCTCGGATGTGTTCTTGTGTCACTGTAATTCATGCACATTAGGTAACATAGCTAATGGGTAAGGTTTTATGAGATGCAAAGGTTGTTATATTTTCATTGTCATATGTATATATATCTCATCCGCTCATGTCATTTTATCATTGTCGGTCAATAGCACGTGTGCTAATGTTTATTGTTGACTTTTACATACCGACGTTAAATAAAACTTTATCTTATCTTATCTTATCTTATTGTCTAAACTGTACATTATTTTTCACGAATCTACTCTTTTAGCGAGCTGATAAATTGCGATTGACTCAAGGATACCAAGAAAATTTTCTGTTGAACAATTGTCCTTCTGAAATCGACAATCGCAGTCAATGCCCATCATGAGCAATAAGTGAGCTTGTCGGAAATAGGTCACAATCACAATGGATGATAAACTGGAAGATTGATGCCCGTTGGAAAGCCCTAGCAGAAACAGATACAAATTTCTCATCAAAACAAGCATCACAAAATCCACTTTAAAAACTGAATTTGAGATCATATGTTATTCATATGCAAAATACATACCGACATTTCCTTATATCCTATAATCACACTAGAAATCATTTTTCTTTCTCGTGAATCATGCAAAGCGTATCCTATCCATCAACAACGCACTGGGTGTTACTTGTTTCAAACACCATGGCATCATCGCTGCGTATCATATCCTTTCAGTATCCAATAATTTGAACGATTGTATCATATTCCACATTCAAATGACCATTCTCGTCTGTATAATGACACATAATCCATGCGAAGTAGCCTGCGCGCCTTGATGCGAAAGACGACTTCATTCTTTCAATCTGAAGATAAACTAAACTGACTTGTGGCTGCAGCGTCCGACGTTCTTCCATGCCAGGGCGAACCGCTGTTTTAGCTTATCTCACGTATGACTCAAGCTTACCATTGATACAACAATACATTTCGTGGGTTCTCAGATAAAATATGAACCGACTTCAGTCAACTATTGTATTGGTTTCGGATGCGAGAGATGCACTGTACTTAAAATGTCTTAAAAGAACTCATCTTCACGCTACATGGACCAGGTGAGGCTCACCGACCGTACTTTAAGTCAGAGAATACCCTTGTAACAGTTCATTCTTGAAAAGATATGTACTCGGCTTGCGCCTCGTACATTCTTTTTCAAGAATGTACTGTTACATGGGCATTCTCCTTACCTTAAAGTACTGCTATGACGTCATTCTATTGTCTAAACTGCACATTATTTTTCCCGAATGTACTGTTTTAGCGAGCTGATAAATTGCGATTGACTCAAGGAGACCAAACAATTTTTCTGCTGAACAATCGTCCTTCTGTTACGAAATCGACCATCGCAGTCAATGCCAATCATGAGCAATAAGTGAGCTTGTCTGAAATAGGTCACAACCACAATGAATGATGAGCTGGAAACTTGACGCCGACGGAAAGCCCCAGCAAAAACAGATACAAATTTCTCATCAAAACAAGCATAGATCAGAAAATCCACTTTAAAAACTGAATTTGAGATCATATGTAATTCATATGTAAAATAGATACCGACATTTCCTTATATCCTATAATCACACTAGAAATCACGTTTCTTTCTCGTGAATCCCACGAAACTCGTTTGCAAAGCATATCCTATCCATCAACAACGCACTGGGTGTGACTTGTGTCAAACACCATGGCAACATCGCTGCGTATCATATCCTTTCAGTATCCAATAATTTGAACCATTGTATCCTATTCCACATTTAAATGACCATTATCGTCTGTATAAGGGCACATAATTCATGCGAAGTAGCCTACGCGCCTTGATGCGAAACACGACTTCATTCTTGCAATCTGAAGATGAACTAAGCTGACTTGTGGCTGCAGCGTCCGACGTTCTTCCGTGTCAGGGCGAACCACTGTTTCAGCTTAGCTCACGTATGACGCAAGTTTACCATTGCTACAACAATATATTTCGTGGGTTCTCAGATAGAATATGAATCGACCTCAGTCAGCTATTTTATTGGTTTCGGAAGCGAGGGATGCAATGTACATCTTAAAAGAACTCTTATTCACGCTTCATGGACCACGTGAGGCTCACCGACCGTCCTTTAAGTCAGAGACTACCCGTGTAACAGTTCATTCTTGAAAAGATATGTACTCGGCTTGCGCCTCGTACATTCTTTTTCAAGAATGTACTGTTACATGGGCATTCTCCTTACCAGAACTAGTTTTATTTTCACGTGAAGAATTCGGGTTCTCCACGGACTCGCGTTTTTAACGCAGTAAATTTGGGTGGTCTCACACTTTTCACGTGAAAGTCCCGGGCTTTTCACGGACTCGCGATTTTCATGCAACAACTTCCCGCTCGCTCCGATCCGCCACGGCCTACTGCAGACAGGCAGAGCGGCAAACACCATTATTGACATTGTTGACAGATCCAAGGCGACTACTCGTGCATACAGCGGGTGAATAGGTGGGACAGACTGTCTGTCCGAGTCCGACTACTCCGCTCGTATACCCGAACTCACCCCGCGGTGATTTTATTCCAAAGTACTATATGCAATATTGGATATGAGGCGATAATTAACACATCAAACATTATTGATCAATACCCCTAAGCCTGCCTATAATGATGAGGAACAAAAAAAATATTCAACCTGAACCTGCATCTACTTCATCTGGCGCGAATAATGGAGCTATTAGCGAGTTGAGTACTCTCTGCCTTTGACTCACTCCGCTAGGGCTCCATTATATCTCATATCTCCATTATATCGCCTACTCCCTAAATGCATTTTCACACTCGCTCGCCAGGGCGGCGCTGCGCAAATTGATAGGAAACATGCCCTGCGCATTTCTACAAATTAAGCTAAATAACACAGGTATAACACGGTATCGGGTGCTGAGTTCAGTCACAATTATAACTTTTTCGAAATGGTACAAGACGTTTTTTGCTGTATTAAATATGCAGAGCGCGTTATTTTTATGTTTGAGTCCTGAAAATTACAATGTTGCAAGAAAGTTCAGCTGATTTGACAATTTTTCAAGAATTTGTCACCGGTGTCACATGCGGAAATGCCCCCCTTATATCAGATACATGATATTGAGACTCGCCGTTTCATGTGTTCGTACGGTGCCATTATGATAGATACAGGGGCGGCATCTCAGCTCCTTATGATGACCTTTTGGTTAGCAAGGCATATAAAATTGACATTGACAGAAATTTGATACAATAGCGTACCATAGCGTAAAGTAAGTGAACACTTACCTTTATCTCTTGACTGTTTCTTTTCCATGTCACAAAAAATTGTGCAATAAAATCTTATACTATAACTAAAGTCATTTTGTAGTAGTATCAATAACGTGCCATATCATGCTAACAAATGTTTTTGAAGTAAAGTTGGTTACATTAATTCTGTTTGTGACTATTTCGCACTTTGAATATTTATGAATAATTCATATCATTTTAAGTAACATATTTTAGAAAACCTAATATAGTTATAAAATAATTTAAGGTGAGATTAACCATATGATCAAAGTATTATAAAGTAATGTTAATTAATTGTTGATATAATGAATTTTTTAGATTGTCTTTATATTATTTCAAATAATATAATAATGTACTCAATTAAACTTAATACAATAATATAAATAATATAAAGTAGGACCAATGATGTAATAGAAGCATCATGAAGTAATGTTAATTATTGCTTGATATAATAAATATTTTTGAAAGGTATAAATTACCATAAATATTTTTTAAGATGTTTCCTCAGTTTTAATATTAAAATTTAATGAAAAAATCAGGGATCGATGGTTATATATGTAAATATATCATATCTATCAAAGTAATAATGATTTTATATTATGACATATTCAAAAACACATAACTCTACCAAGGTTTATTGATTTATTTTGTACCGATCTGAAGAAAATGGCAAAATAGTGACAAATTAGGTAACAATTTGCCTCTTTTTTTTTACCCCGCGATATCACAGAAATGAATATGGTGACCAAGATCTATAAAGTGCTGTAACTTTTTAATTGATTAATATTTGTCACCAGATCTGATTGATTAAGTTTTTGATGCACTCTAGCTTCTGGATTTTTATCTACATTTAATTTTTTTACTAGGGCAGAGTGTATGGACAGGACTGCCGTACTACATAACGGCCGTATGGGTTAGGGTGGGTGGGGTGACGATTTATAGGGGTGGGGGAGAGGGGTGGGAGAGGAGAGGTGCGTGAAGCTAGTAGCCGGGTCGAATCAAGACAATTTTTCTCAAAGTGGTCGGAACATACCCTTGAATGTTTGGTGGGTTTAAAACGCCCACGAGCAATCTTGCGTAGCCATTGCCGCAAAAGCTGCTGATCGCCTAGTGGACAGCGGTAGAAAGATATCCTGTTTTTGCTGTCCTTTTTTGCATATGAATTGCCACACCCAATAGCTCAACAGTACATCATTTTCTTCTAAATGCATCGATGAGAGGTGTTAGGCCGACTATTTGTTCCGAAGCGGCATGTAAACACGTGTTGGTTTAGCGGTGGATCATCGCCGGTGACGTCAAGGCCTTGGCGTGCGATTATTTAAATCTGGTCACGTGTTCAGAACATGTCGACACCCGCCTGGTTGGCGAAAATCAGTGGTTTATACTGTTGATGTGCGATTGTTGTCGATGATGGTTTCTTTTTAAACAAAATGATTAACGGCAAATGTATTGTATACCAACAGAGTTGAACTTTTCTATCACATTGCAGCCACCCGGTATTTCCTTTGAAAGGACCCGTTGAACTGAGGTATGACTGAAGCCAACTGCGTACATGTAGAATTGCTATGCAATTTGATCCAAAGCATTATAAGTTGATAAATACATGTAAGCTTGTTTACATACTTTGCAAATGAAAAAAACGACAGTACTGATCTATTTTATTATATCTGGTTATATATATAAATGTCTCTGCAGCATGCAGAATATGCATCTTGCGATGCATAAGAGGGTTAAAATTAAACATGCACGTAAAAATCACATAACAGCTTTCATAAGGTAACTTTCTAGCTAATTTGCATAGTCATAACTATATCCAGCAATATAGTGGCAGCATTTGTTAAAAGTATCTGAACTGGAAAGATCAATAGCCATGCTTGCGGGGCCACGAGGCTCTTTGCCCACTCTTCACCAGCATATTTAGAACGCCTCGGGAGGGAATCGAACCCTCGTACAAGCACATCACCGACCTCCTGTCTATACCATGTCATTTGAAACAGCCTAAAGCTTCAGGAACCTAGTGGAGTACATTTCATGGGTAGGCACTGCATATTTATTCCGTTAGGACCTGCAACTTTAACCACCTGTCCGCGATTTATAATTTAATCTAGTGAACGGCATGGCTCTCTCCCTTGCTCCGTTTATGGGCGTGGTCAGAAAGGCATGTACCAGAGCTAGTCCCTTCTGGCGCGATAGACCATTCATTCCAAACAGGCCTCGCCCCCTCAAACACCGAGGCCCCCTTCACGGTCTCAAACAAAAGCCACCAACTGCTACTACTAGAGTACACCAGGCGTTGCAGGGTTACGTTGCCATTTTCTTGTAGGGGGTTTTAGCCAAGGATTGTCCACCAGGTGTCCAGAGAGGATACACTCCGTCAAGGCAGACCATCCGTCACCAATACGCCAAAATGCACTCTCCGTCAAGGCAGACAATCCGTCACCAATACGCCAAAATGCACTCTCCGTCAAGGCAGACAATCCGTCACCAATACGCCAAAATGCACTCTCCGTCAAGGCAGACAATCCGTCACCAATACGCCAGAATGCACACTTCGTCAAGGCAGACCATACGTCACCAATACGCCAGAATGCACACTCCGTCAAGGCAGACAATCCGTCACCAATACGCCAGAATGCACACTCCGTCAAGGCAGACCATCCGTCACCAATACGCCAGAATGCACACTCCGTCAAAGCAGACCATCCGTCACCAATACGCCAGAATGCACACTCCGTCAAGGCAGACCATACGTCACCAATACGCCAGAATGCACACTCCGTCAAGGCAGACAATCCGTCACCAATACGCCAGAATGCACACTCCGTCAAGGCAGACCATCCGTCAACAATACGCCAGAATGCACACTCCGTCAAGGCAGACCATCCGTCACCAATACGCCAGAATGCACACTCCGTCAAGGCAGACCATACGTCACCAATACGCCAGAATGCACACTCCGTCAAGGCAGACCATCCGTCACCAATACGCCAGAATGCACACTCCATCAAGGCAGACAATCCGTCACCAATAAGCCAGAATGCACACTCCGTCAAGGCAGACAATCCGTCACCAATACGCCGGAATGCACACTCCGCCAAGGCAGACAATCCGTCACCAATGCGCCAGAATGCACACTCCGTGAAGGCACGCCATCCGTCACCAATACGCCAGAATGCACACTCCGTGAAGGCACGCCATCCGTCACCAATAAGCCAGAATGCACACTCCGTCAAGGCAGACCATCCGTCACCAATACGCCAGAATGCACACTCCGTGAAGGCACGCCATCCGTCACCAATAAGCCAGAATGCACACTCCGTCAAGGCAGACAATCCGTCACCAATACGCCGGAATGCACACGCCTCTTCTTTTACACCCAAAAAGGTAGGGGAAATTAGGCGTATGTCCCGTTTGCCGTGGCGGGTAAATTCCCAGATTCATTCCGGATTGCCTGGATTAGATAAGACGTGCGCTACAGTAATGGGGTGAAGCCGCAAGGCTGTCAGGATAGGATGCACCTATTGCAGGACAGCCGCTTCAGGTTCGGATAACCCTGTCCCCTTTTAGATGGTGCGATCAGGCATTTAATCGAAGTGTAGGAGCTGTAGTAATGTAGCCGCTCCGCCTCCAGGATAACCAGTCTAACCCAAGTGGGGGTTAACCGCTTTGAGGTAGCCGGTCAGAGCCAATCGATATCAGCTAGTGCGAAGATAGATATCGTCCTGGAATGTCAGTGAGTGTATTTTAATTGCTTTGTTTCCGAGCTAGAATCAGAGCCTCTGTGCTGGAGACAGCTTCGAAGCAGGCTATGATCCCAAGCTCTTCAAACAGTGCAACAGGATTAAATTATGGAGTGAGATGAGTGTATTATTAGCCAATTCGCCTCAATGTCGGTAACATATCTCCGGTGCGTATGAAGCGAGTTGAAGATATGTCACACAATAATTCGGCCGATGGGGAATTGAGTTTTCTATGTCCAGTCAGTATGATGTAGCACCCAAATAATTTTTACTGTCGTTACCCAGCTATTGTGGAAGATAAATCAAGGATATGGAGCGTTTACTTAAATAGACCAAACGTTTACTCTAAAGTAGCATCTGATTGGTTGGTTGTATATTCAGGACGCTTCAACTACTTTTGGTCATTTCGCGTCAATCTTTGCGAAGAAGGACATGGGATCTTTATCCTGCGACCACACAGACATGGCTACAGCGGGGCTCGAACCATGGATCCACGTGCCGTACGTTAGGCCAGAACACTCTAGGCTAGCGCTCTAACCCACTGAGCTACCGGGCCGGCCCCACTAGCATCTGAAAAAAACCAGTTACAATTGAGACTAGCACAGGCCGGCCACCATGTGCTTACCACGTGGAGCGAGAACCGGAGTCCGGGGATCACCAATTAAATGCCCAGACAGAAATCACTTAGCCTTAAGGTAGTACGCGAGATCACCGTGGCGCCACCTAGCGAATGCAATTTATGTGACCATTTTTCGACTTTGCGAGCATTTTTTCTCTACCAAATCTAAATATTAATACTATGTACATAACAGGAAATAATATAAACTAAAGATATCAGGACTTTTGTGAAAAATGTGAAGGTTTTTTTTTTATCCCCGAAATTCCGTAAGTGACAATGCTGAGTTTCCATAGGGGGTTTAGGTGGGACAGTTGAATATTATTATATTATTCTTGTAAGTATATCACAAAGTATTCCTTGTGCAAAAATCAGTATGTTTTGCCGTCTTGTGTTTTTGTTTACAATACAAAATAAGTGAAAATATCTGAAACTTCCATAGACCGCCATGTTAAAGTGTAATAGGGGGCCGGGGTGCTTCTATCTCACTTTTTGGAAAAAGTAGCCTGAAAACACCTTATTTTATTATCACGTCGTAATAAGCATATAAAAAGATGTACCTGGTGATATATTTCACAATCTTTTACCGTAAGTTTTGAAATGTAGCATACTACCTTAATATAACACTAACTAGTTAGGAGATCCAAACAGCCATTAAACAACTGTTAAAAAGCATCTAACTAGTGGGAACCAAGTCTTATACTATAGTCTGACTCGTTCGAAACACGTCTGCCTTGTTCGCTAACTCAGTCTGTTCTGGAGCCACGTGGTCCGAAAACTCTCAGCGCCCGATCAAGAACCCCAAAAAGGTAAAACACATAAAATAAACTAACTACCGAAAATACTCGTTAAAACGCAGGGTGTTAAAACACCCGATTCCCACTTCTCCACAAAGTCATAGTACATGTCAGCTGTAGTGACTATGCTTAAAATAAAAACGCGACCATTCCATTTGGTCCCAGAGTGAGAGCCGGCGTTTTTATCTAAAAATGTGACGTCATAGTCTAATAGACGACGAGGCTATAATACAGTTTCTGTCGTGCTATACATTCGCTGCGCTGCGCCTTGCTATTTTCTGCCGGGTATTGGCCGCGTCTGCGCATGCACCTTGGTAGATGACCTATGACTTATAACGTCATGAATATTCAGTACTGGCGCTAAAAGGGGGACGGGGGCCGGATGGCGCTTGCCCCCCCCCCCCCCTGGAACCGGCCCTGTGCAGTAGGCCTACTTACCGTTCCGTTTAAAGCCAAAGATAATCCAAATGAAAGTCCATTGCAACAGAAAGTAAACATGGGATTAGCGCACAATTTTGGCCAGAAGAGAACCAGGCGCAGTCAAACGCCATTAGTCATTGTGAATCCCACTGGCGCCGAGGTGGAGCATCATAATTTTTGATCATAGGGATGTGCGTACCGATGAATAAAAGAAAAAAATATTATTGCATCACTTTGTTTACTAATGTTCCTGAAAATCAGTTTCTTCGGACGATCATCACTTTGCGAAAAAAATCTTTTGTTTTAACCATGACTCATAATCGAAAGAACGGAATTTTGCATTTTTTCTTAGCGGAAACGTTCTAAATGGGTATCATTTTGCCATTGACCCCCCTACATACGTCGCGATCCGGTTCGCAGCTCCGTGACAATCCGTCGGCCCGCCCAACATCCAAGACCCCCCCCCCTCTACCCTACATCCTAGGGCCTGGCTCGAGCAGCCATGGAGTGCCATGCAGCTGTTGTAATAAATGTATAGATCTAGTCGCGTTATATTTCAACGTTGTCGTATTTGTTCGCAATGATATCAGCTCCATTTAGTCTTTTCTTGTTATGTGTCTAACTTATATGTTGTCGGCACAGATTAAAATAGGGTTCCGCTGCAGCCTCTCGCCCACGCCCACCGCCGATCGATATTGACACCTCGGCGCCTAGCGACGGACGCAGTCTCCTGCAACCGCTGGATCCGCCGCTGGGGTTAGCCATTAACTTTGTATTAAAGCAATATATTCTGCAATATTTTGTATTACCAACCTCTTCTCCATGTCAAATGAGTATATTCTGGCTTGGATTTCAATCTTGAAAGCCTGTGGGCTATCCGGAGAGAACCAATTTGTTCACCGGAGCAGAAGTTGGTGGCCGGCTTTATATCCCTGCGCGCCTGTTCGCTGTTCTGTATTTTGAGTGTGATGTCGACGGCGACTCGCTATCACGTCCGCGCGCGATGTAAATAAACCGTTTTATATTGTCATTGTTGTATTACAGGCTCAAAAAGAAACATATGCATCATATTCTTGAGATACTTTTAGTCTTTATTCCAAAATGTAAAAAATCTAAGATGGCGCATGTAAGTATATTGCGTTAACTATTATATATATATATGTATATCTGACTTTTATCGCCGCCTGCACTGCCATATATGCGCGTGTCCGGTTGGCTTCGTTCTCTTCTACAGTAACTACCTCTCTTGTACTTTCATCTTATTCGGACCTTCCTGAAAATAAACATAGTGGAACTCGGGATCTCGGGCGTGTTATGTAGCTGCACCCCGGAATGCTATATGACACAACCATGCAGCAAGTGCGACGTTGACGTGACTCGACCCCTGTTCTCGCATAATTCTAATGCGGATTACATTAATTTTTCACTCTCTTTACGTGTTTATCGTACTATCGACAAAGTGCGAGCTCACTTAGACCTGCTTACACCCGATTGTATGATTCTTGTCAGAAGGCAGCCCTGCGATATCTCGGCTACTGTTACATATGCAAAACTGTGACGTCGTATCCCGCTGCGGCCATTACCCGGCAGAAAATAAGAAGTCGCACAGGCGGTAGGGGCGCTCAATGAACCCTCGTGCTATACATTCGCTAAGGGGGCCACAACAACCGTCGTGCTATGCATTCGCTAGGGGGCGCCACAACAACCGTCGTGCTATACATTCGCTAGGGGGCGCCACAACAACCGTCGTGCTATACATTCGCTAGGGGCGCCACATCAACCGTCGTGCTATACATTCGCTAGGGGCGCCACAACAACCGTCGTGCTATACATTCGCTAGGGGCGCCACAACAACCGTCGTGCTATACATTCGCTAGGGGCGCCACAGCAACCGTCGCGCTATACATTCGCTAGGGGTGCCACATCAACCGTCGTGCTATACATTCGCTAGAGGGCGCCACAACAACCGTCGTGCTATATATTCGCTAGAGGGCGCCACATCAACCGTCGTGCTATACATTCGCTAGGGGCGCTACATGAATCCTCGGGCCATACATTCGCTAGGGGCGCCACAACAACCGTCGTGCTAAAATTCGCTAGGGGGCGCCACAAGAACCGTCGTGCTATACATTCGCTAGGGGTGCCACAACAACCGTCGTGCTAAAATTCGCTAGGGGGCGCCACAAGAACCGTCGTGCTATACATTCGCTAGGGGTGCCACAACAACCGTCGTGCTATACATTCGCTAGGGGCGCCACAACAACCGTCGTGCTATACATTCGCTGGGGGGTGCCACATCAACCGTCGTGCTAGACATTCGCTAGGGGCGCCACAACAACCGTCGTGCTATACATTCGATAGAGGCGCCATAACAACCATCGTGCTATGCACTCGCTAGAGGCGCCACAACAACCGTCGTGCTATACATTCGCTAGGGGCGCCACATCAACCGTCGTGCTATACATTCGCTAGGGGCGCCACATCAACCGTCGTGTTATACATTCGCTAGGGGTGCCACAACAACCGTCGTGCTATACATTCGCTAGGGGCACCATATCAACCGTCGTGCAATACATTCGCTAGGGGCGCCACATCAACCGTCGAGCAATACATTCGCTAGGAGCGACACAACAACCGTCGTGCTATACATTCGCTAGGGGCGCCACAACAACCATCGTGCTATACATTCGCTAGGAGCGCCACATCAACCGTCGTGCAATACATTCGCTAGAGGCGCCACATCAACCGTCGTGTTATACATTCGCTAGGGGCTCCACAACAAACCGTCGTGCCATACATTCGCTAGGGGCGTCACATCAACCGTCGTGCTATACATTTGCAAGGGCCGCCACAACAACCGTCGTGCTATACATTCGCCAGGGGCGCCACAACAACCGTCGTGCTGTGCATTCGCTAGAGGGCGCCACAACAACCGTCGTGCTATACATTCGCTAGGGGCGCCACAACAACCGTCGTGCTATAAATTCGTTAGGGGCGCCACATCAACCGTCGTGCTATACATTCGCTAGGGGCGCCACATCAACCGTCGTGCAATACATTCGCTAGGGGCGCCACATCAACCGTCGTGTTATACATTCGCTAGGGGCGCCACATCAACCGTCATGCTATACATCCGCTAGAGGGCGCCACAACAACCGTCGTGCTATACATTCGCTAGGGGCGCCACATGAACCGTCGTGCTATACATTCGCTAGGGGCGTCACATCAACCGTCGTGCAATACATTCGCTGGGGGCGCCACAACAACCGTCGTGCTATACATTCGCTAGGGGCGCCACATGAACCGTCGTGCTATACATTCGCTAGGGGCGCCACAACAACCGTCGTGCTATACATTCGCCAAAGACGCCACAACAACCGTCGTGCTATATATTCGTTAGGGGCGCCACATGAACCCTCGTGCCATACATTCGCTAGGGGCGCCACAACAACCGTCGTGCTATACATTCGCTAAGGGCGCCACATCAACCGTCGTGCTATACATTCGCTAGGGGGCGCCACATCAACCGTCGTGCTAGACATTCGCTAGGAGCGCCACATCAACCGTCGTGCAATACATTCGCTAGGGGCGCCACAACAACCGTCGTGCTATACATTTGCTAGGGGCGCCACATCAACCGTCGTGCTATACATTCGCTAAGGGCGCCACAACAACCGTCATGCTATGCACTCGCTAGGGGCGCCACAACAACCGTCGTGCTATACATTTGCTAGGGGCGTCACAACAACCGTCGTGCTATACATTCGCTAGGGGCGCCCCATCAACCGTCGTGCAATACATTCGCTAGGAGCGACACATCAACAGTCGTGCAATACATTCGCTAGGGGCGCTACATCAACCGTCGTGCTATACATTCGCTAGGGGCGCTACATCAACCGTCGTGCAATACCTTCGCTAGGGGCGCCACATCAACCGTCGTGCAATACATTCGCTAGGGGCGCCACATGAACCGTCGCGCTATACATTCGCTAGGGGCGCCACATCAACCCTCGTGCTATACATTCGCTAGGGGCGCCACAACAACCGTCGTGCTATACATTCGCTAGGGGGTGCCACAACAACCGTCGTGCTATACATTCGCTAGGGGCGCCACAACAACCCTCGTGCTATACATTCGCCAAGGGGCGCCACATCAACCGTCGTGCAATACATTCGCTAGGGGCGCCACATCAACCGTCGCGCAATACATTCGCTAGGGGCGCCACATCAACCGTTGTGCTATACATTCGCTAGGGGCGCCACATCAACCGTCGTGCTATACATTCGCTAGGGGCGCCACATCAACCGTCGTGCAATACATTCGCTAGGGGCGCCACATCAACCGTCGTGCAATACATTCGCTAGGGGCGCCACAACAACCGTCGGGCTATAAATTCGCTAGGGGCGCCACATGAACCGTCCTGCAATACATTCGCTAGGGGGCGCCACATCAACCGTCGTGCTAGACATTCGCTAGGAGCGCCACATCAACCGCCGTACAATACATTCGCTAGGGGCGCCACAACAACCGTCGTGCTATACATTTGCTAGGGGCGCCACATCAACCGTCGTGCTATACATTCGCTAGGGGCGCCACAACAACCGTCATGCTATGCACTCGCTAGGGGCGCCACAACAACCGTCGTGCTATACATTTGCTAGGGGCGTCACAACAACCGTCGTGCTATACATTCGCTAGGGGCGCCCCATCAACCGTCGTGCAATACATTCGCTAGGAGCGACACATCAACAGTCGTGCAATACATTCGCTAGGGGCGCTACATCAACCGTCGTGCTATACATTCGCTAGGGGCGCTACATCAACCGTCGTGCAATACATTCGCTAGGGGCGCCACATGAACTGTCGTCCTATACATTCGCTAGGGGCGCCACATGAACCGTCGCCCTATACATTCGCTAGGGGCGCGACATCAACCCTCGTGCTATACATTCGCTAGGGGCGCCACAACAACCGTCGTGCTATACATTCGCTAGGGGGCGCCACAACAACCGTCGTGCTATACATTCGCTAGGGGCGCCACAACAACCCTCGTGCTATACATTCGCTAAGGGGCGCCACAACAACCGTCGAGCTATACATTCGCTAAGGGGCGCCACAACAACCATCGTTCTATACATTCGCTAGGAGCGCCACATCAACCGTCGTGCAATACATTCGCTAGAGGCGCCACATCAACCGTCGTGTTATACATTCGCTAGGGGCTCCACAACAAACCGTCGTGCCATACATTCGCTAGGGGCGTCACATCAACCGTCGTGCTATACATTTGCAAGGGCCGCCACAACAACCGTCGTGCTATACATTCGCCAGGGGCGCCACAACAACCGTCGTGCTGTGCATTCGCTAGAGGGCGCCACAACAACCGTCGTGCTATACATTCGCTAGGGGCGCCACAACAACCGTCGTGCTATAAATTCGTTAGGGGCGCCACATCAACCGTCGTGCTATACATTCGCTAGGGGCGCCACATCAACCGTCGTGCAATACATTCGCTAGGGGCGCCACATCAACCGTCGTGTTATACATTCGCTAGGGGCGCCACATCAACCGTCATGCTATACATCCGCTAGAGGGCGCCACAACAACCGTCGTGCTATACATTCGCTAGGGGCGCCACATGAACCGTCGTGCTATACATTCGCTAGGGGCGTCACATCAACCGTCGTGCAATACATTCGCTGGGGGCGCCACAACAACCGTCGTGCTATACATTCGCTAGGGGCGCCACATGAACCGTCGTGCTATACATTCGCTAGGGGCGCCACAACAACCGTCGTGCTATACATTCGCCAAAGACGCCACAACAACCGTCGTGCTATATATTCGTTAGGGGCGCCACATGAACCCTCGTGCCATACATTCGCTAGGGGCGCCACAACAACCGTCGTGCTATACATTCGCTAAGGGCGCCACATCAACCGTCGTGCTATACATTCGCTAGGGGGCGCCACATCAACCGTCGTGCTAGACATTCGCTAGGAGCGCCACATCAACCGTCGTGCAATACATTCGCTAGGGGCGCCACAACAACCGTCGTGCTATACATTTGCTAGGGGCGCCACATCAACCGTCGTGCTATACATTCGCTAAGGGCGCCACAACAACCGTCATGCTATGCACTCGCTAGGGGCGCCACAACAACCGTCGTGCTATACATTTGCTAGGGGCGTCACAACAACCGTCGTGCTATACATTCGCTAGGGGCGCCCCATCAACCGTCGTGCAATACATTCGCTAGGAGCGACACATCAACAGTCGTGCAATACATTCGCTAGGGGCGCTACATCAACCGTCGTGCTATACATTCGCTAGGGGCGCTACATCAACCGTCGTGCAATACCTTCGCTAGGGGCGCCACATCAACAGTCGTGCAATACATTCGCTAGGGGCGCCACATGAACCGTCGCGCTATACATTCGCTAGGGGCGCCACATCAACCCTCGTGCTATACATTCGCTAGGGGCGCCACAACAACCGTCGTGCTATACATTCGCTAGGGGGTGCCACAACAACCGTCGTGCTATACATTCGCTAGGGGCGCCACAACAACCCTCGTGCTATTTATTCGCCAAGGGGCGCCACATCAACCGTCGTGCAATACATTCGCTAGGGGCGCCACATCAACCGTCGCGCAATACATTCGCTAGGGGCGCCACATCAACCGTTGTGCTATACATTCGCTAGGGGCGCCACATCAACCGTCGTGCTATACATTCGCTAGGGGCGCCACATCAACCGTCGTGCAATACATTCGCTAGGGGCGCCACATCAACCGTCGTGCAATACATTCGCTAGGGGCGCCACAACAACCGTCGGGCTATAAATTCGCTAGGGGCGCCACATGAACCGTCCTGCAATACATTCGCTAGGGGGCGCCACATCAACCGTCGTGCTAGACATTCGCTAGGAGCGCCACATCAACCGTCGTACAATACATTCGCTAGGGGCGCCACAACAACCGTCGTGCTATACATTTGCTAGGGGCGCCACATCAACCGTCGTGCTATACATTCGCTAGGGGCGCCACAACAACCGTCATGCTATGCACTCGCTAGGGGCGCCACAACAACCGTCGTGCTATACATTTGCTAGGGGCGTCACAACAACCGTCGTGCTATACATTCGCTAGGGGCGCCCCATCAACCGTCGTGCAATACATTCGCTAGGAGCGACACATCAACAGTCGTGCAATACATTCGCTAGGGGCGCTACATCAACCGTCGTGCTATACATTCGCTAGGGGCGCTACATCAACCGTCGTGCAATACATTCGCTAGGGGCGCCACATGAACCGTCGTCCTATACATTCGCGAGGGGCGCCACATGAACCGTCGCCCTATACATTCGCTAGGGGCGCCACATCAACCCTCGTGCTATACATTCGCTAGGGGCGCCACAACAACCGTCGTGCTATACATTCGCTAGGGGGCGCCACAACAACCGTCGTGCTATACATTCGCTAGGGGCGCCACAACAACCCTCGTGCTATACATTCGCTAAGGGGCGCCACAACAACCGTCGAGCTATACATTCGCTAAGGGGCGCTACATGAACCCTCGTGCAATACATTCGCTAGGGGCCGCCACAACAACCGTCGTGCTATACATTCGCTAGGGGCGCCACAACAACCGTCGTGCTATACATTCGCTAAGGGCGCCACAACAACCGTCGTGCTATACATTCGCTGGGGGGTGCCACATCAACCGTCGTGCTAGACATTCGCTAGGGGCGCCACAACAACCGCCGTGCTATACATTCGTTAGAGGCGTCACAACAACGGTCGTGCTATACACTCGTTAGGGGCGCCACAACAACCGTCGTGCTATACATTCGCTAGGGGCGCCACATCAACCGTCGTGCAATACATTCGCTAGTGGTGCCACATCAACCGTCGTGCAATACATTCGCTAGGGATGCCACAACAACCGTCGTGCTATACATTCGCTAGGGGCGCCACAACAACCGTCGTGCTATACATTCGCTGGGGGGCGCCACATCAACCGTCGTGCTAGACATTCGCTAGGGGCGCCACAACAACCGTCGTGCTATATTTTCGATAGAGGCGCCACAACAACCATCGTGCTATACACTCGCAAGGGGCGCCACAACAACCGTCGTGCTATACATTCGCTAGGGGCGCCACATCAACCGTCGTGCAATACATTCGCTGGGGGGCGCCACATCAACCGTCGTGCTAGACATTCGCTAGGGGCGCCACAACAACCGTCGTGCTATACATTCGCTAGGGGGCGCCACAACAACCGTCGTGCTATACATTCGCTAGGGGCGCCACATTAACCGTCGTGCTATACATTCGCTAGGGGCGCCACAACAACCGTCGTGCAATACATTCGCTAGGGGCGCTACATCAACCGTCGTGCTATACATTCGTTAGGGGCGCTACATCAACCGTCGTGCAATACCTTCGCTAGGGGCGCCACATCAACCGTCGTGCAATACATTCGCTAGGGGCGCCACATGAACCGTCGCGCTATACATTCGCTAGGGGCGCCACATCAACCCTCGTGCTATACATTCGCTAGGGGCGCCACAACAACCGTCGTGCTATACATTCGCTAGGGGGTGCCACAACAACCGTCGTGCTATACATTCGCTAGGGGCGCCACAACAACCCTCGTGCTATACATTCGCCAAGGGGCGCCACATCAACCGTCGTGCAATACATTCGCTAGGGGCGCCACATCAACCGTCGCGCAATACATTCGCTAGGGGCGCCACATCAACCGTTGTGCTATACATTCGCTAGGGGCGCCACATCAACCGTCGTGCTATACATTCGCTAGGGGCGCCACATCAACCGTCGTGCAATACATTCGCTAGGGGCGCCACATCAACCGTCGTGCAATACATTCGCTAGGGGCGCCACAACAACCGTCGGGCTATAAATTCGCTAGGGGCGCCACATGAACCGTCCTGCAATACATTCGCTAGGGGGCGCCACATCAACCGTCGTGCTAGACATTCGCTAGGAGCGCCACATCAACCGTCGTACAATACATTCGCTAGGGGCGCCACATCAACCGTCGTGCTATACATTTGCTAGGGGCGCCACATCAACCGTCGTGCTATACATTCGCTAGGGGCGCCACAACAACCGTCATGCTATGCACTCGCTAGGGGCGCCACAACAACCGTCGTGCTATACATTTGCTAGGGGCGTCACAACAACCGTCGTGCTATACATTCGCTAGGGGCGCCCCATCAACCGTCGTGCAATACATTCGCTAGGAGCGACACATCAACAGTCGTGCAATACATTCGCTAGGGGCGCTACATCAACCGTCGTGCTATACATTCGCTAGGGGCGCTACATCAACCGTCGTGCAATACATTCGCTAGGGGCGCCACATAAACCGTCGTCCTATACATTCGCTAGGGGCGCCACATGAACCGTCGCCCTATACATTCGCTAGGGGCGCCACATCAACCCTCGTGCTATACATTCGCTAGGGGCGCCACAACAACCGTCGTGCTATACATTCGCTAGGGGGCGCCACAACAACCGTCGTGCTATACATTCGCTAGGGGCGCCACAACAACCCTCGTGCTATACATTCGCTAAGGGGCGCCACAACAACCGTCGAGCTATACATTCGCTAAGGGGCGCTACATGAACCCTCGTGCAATACATTCGCTAGGGGCGCCACAACAACCGTCGTGCTATACATTCGCTAGGGGCCGCCACAACAACCGTCGTGCTATACATTCGCTAGGGGCGCCACAACAACCGTCGTGCTATACATTCGCTAGGGGCGCCACAACAACCGTCGTGCTATACATTCGCTGGGGGGTGCCACATCAACCGTCGTGCTAGACATTCGCTAGGGGCGCCACAACAACCGCCGTGCTATACATTCGTTAGAGGCGTCACAACAACGGTCGTGCTATACACTCGTTAGGGGCGCCACAACAACCGTCGTGCTATACATTCGCTAGGGGCGCCACATCAACCGTCGTGCAATACATTCGCTAGTGGTGCCACATCAACCGTCGTGCAATACATTGGCTAGGGATGCCACAACAACCGTCGTGCTATACATTCGCTAGGGGCGCCACAACAACCGTCGTGCTATACATTCGCTGGGGGGCGCCACATCAACCGTCGTGCTAGACATTCGCTAGGGGCGCCACAACAACCGTCGTGCTATACATTCGCTAGGGGGCGCCACAACAACCGTCGTGCTATACATTCGCTAGGGGCGCCACATTAACCGTCGTGCTATACATTCGCTAGGGGCGCCACAACAACCGTCGTGCAATACATTCGCTAGGGGGCGCCACATCAACCGTCGTGCTAGACATTCGCTCGGAGCGCCACATCAACCGTCGTGCAATACATTCGCTAGGGTCGCCACAACAACCGTCGTGCTGTACATTTGCTAGGGGCGCCACATCAACCGTCGTGCTATACATTCGCTAGGGGCGCTACATCAACCGTCGTGCAATACATTCGCTAGGGGCGCCACATCAACCGTCGTGCAATACATTCGCTAGGGGCGTCACAACAACCGTCGTGCTATACATTCG
This sequence comes from Arenicola marina, assembly GCA_964019135.1. NCBI lineage: Eukaryota > Metazoa > Annelida > Polychaeta > Arenicolidae > Arenicola > Arenicola marina. The sequence continues at coordinate 26,077,275 of OZ025265.1, forward strand.
CTAGGGGCGCCCCATCAACCGTCGTGCAATACATTCGCTAGGAGCGACACATCAACAGTCGTGCAATACATTCGCTAGGGGCGCTACATCAACCGTCGTGCTATACATTCGCTAGGGGCGCTACATCAACCGTCGTGCAATACATTCGCTAGGGGCGCCACATGAACCGTCGTCCTATACATTCGCTAGGGGCGCCACATGAACCGTCGCCCTATACATTCGCTAGGGGCGCCACATCAACCCTCGTGCTATACATTCGCTAGGGGCGCCACAACAACCGTCGTGCTATACATTCGCTAGGGGGCGCCACAACAACCGTCGTGCTATACATTCGCTAGGGGCGCCACAACAACCCTCGTGCTATACATTCGCTAAGGGGCGCCACAACAACCGTCGAGCTATACATTCGCTCAGGGGCGCTACATGAACCCTCGCGCAATACATTCGCTAGGGGCGCCACATCAACCGTTGTGCTATACATTCGCTAGGGGCGCCACATCAACCGTCGTGCTATACATTCGCTAGGGGCGCCACATCAACCGTCGTGCAATACATTCGCTAGGGGCGCCACATCAACCGTCGTGCAATACATTCGCTAGGGGCGCCACAACAACCGCCGGGCTATAAATTCGCTAGGGGCGCCACATGAACCGTCCTGCAATACATTCGCTAGGGGGCGCCACATCAACCGTCGTGCTAGACATTCGCTAGGAGCGCCACATCAACCGTCGTACAATACATTCGCTAGGGGCGCCACAACAACCGTCGTGCTATACATTTGCTAGGGGCGCCACATCAACCGTCGTGCTATACATTCGCTAGGGGCGCCACAACAACCGTCATGCTATGCACTCGCTAGGGGCGCCACAACAACCGTCGTGCTATACATTCGCTAGGGGCGCCACATCAACCCTCGTGCTATACATTCGCTAGGGGCGCCACAACAACCGTCGTGCTATACATTCGCTAGGGGGCGCCACAACAACCGTCGTGCTATACATTCGCTAGGGGCGCCACAACAACCCTCGTGCTATACATTCGCTAAGGGGCGCCACAACAACCGTCGAGCTATACATTCGCTAAGGGGCGCTACATGAACCCTCGTGCAATACATTCGCTAGGGGCGCCACAACAACCGTCGTGCTATACATTCGCTAAGGGCGCCACAACAACCGTCGTGCTATACATTCGCTGGGGGGTGCCACATCAACCGTCGTGCTAGACATTCGCTAGGGGCGCCACAACAACCGCCGTGCTATACATTCGTTAGAGGCGTCACAACAACGGTCGTGCTATACACTCGTTAGGGGCGCCACAACAACCGTCGTGCTATACATTCGCTAGGGGCGCCACATCAACCGTCGTGCAATACATTCGCTAGTGGTGCCACATCAACCGTCGTGCAATACATTCGCTAGGGATGCCACAACAACCGTCGTGCTATACATTCGCTAGGGGCGCCACAACAACCGTCGTGCTATACATTCGCTGGGGGGCGCCACATCAACCGTCGTGCTAGACATTCGCTAGGGGCGCCACAACAACCGTCGTGCTATATTTTCGATAGAGGCGCCACAACAACCATCGTGCTATACACTCGCAAGGGGCGCCACAACAACCGTCGTGCTATACATTCGCTAGGGGCGCCACATCAACCGTCGTGCAATACATTCGCTGGGGGGCGCCACATCAACCGTCGTGCTAGACATTCGCTAGGGGCGCCACAACAACCGTCGTGCTATACATTCGCTAGGGGGCGCCACAACAACCGTCGTGCTATACATTCGCTAGGGGCGCCACATTAACCGTCGTGCTATACATTCGCTAGGGGCGCCACAACAACCGTCGTGCAATACATTCGCTAGGGGCGCTACATCAACCGTCGTGCTATACATTCGCTAGGGGCGCTACATCAACCGTCGTGCAATACCTTCGCTAGGGGCGCCACATCAACCGTCGTGCAATACATTCGCTAGGGGCGCCACATGAACCGTCGCGCTATACATTCGCTAGGGGCGCCACATCAACCCTCGTGCTATACATTCGCTAGGGGCGCCACAACAACCGTCGTGCTATACATTCGCTAGGGGGTGCCACAACAACCGTCGTGCTATACATTCGCTAGGGGCGCCACAACAACCCTCGTGCTATACATTCGCCCAGGGGCGCCACATCAACCGTCGTGCAATACATTCGCTAGGGGCGCCACATCAACCGTCGCGCAATACATTCGCTAGGGGCGCCACATCAACCGTTGTGCTATACATTCGCTAGGGGCGCCACATCAACCGTCGTGCTATACATTCGCTAGGGGCGCCACATCAACCGTCGTGCAATACATTCGCTAGGGGCGCCACATCAACCGTCGTGCAATACATTCGCTAGGGGCGCCACAACAACCGTCGGGCTATAAATTCGCTAGGGGCGCCACATGAACCGTCCTGCAATACATTCGCTAGGGGGCGCCACATCAACCGTCGTGCTAGACATTCGCTAGGAGCGCCACATCAACCGTCGTACAATACATTCGCTAGGGGCGCCACAACAACCGTCGTGCTATACATTTGCTAGGGGCGCCACATCAACCGTCGTGCTATACATTCGCTAGGGGCGCCACAACAACCGTCATGCTATGCACTCGCTAGGGGCGCCACAACAACCGTCGTGCTATACATTTGCTAGGGGCGTCACAACAACCGTCGTGCTATACATTCGCTAGGGGCGCCCCATCAACCGTCGTGCAATACATTCGCTAGGAGCGACACATCAACAGTCGTGCAATACATTCGCTAGGGGCGCTACATCAACCGTCGTGCTATACATTCGCTAGGGGCGCTACATCAACCGTCGTGCAATACATTCGCTAGGGGCGCCACATAAACCGTCGTCCTATACATTCGCTAGGGGCGCCACATGAACCGTCGCCCTATACATTCGCTAGGGGCGCCACATCAACCCTCGTGCTATACATTCGCTAGGGGCGCCACAACAACCGTCGTGCTATACATTCGCTAGGGGGCGCCACAACAACCGTCGTGCTATACATTCGCTAGGGGCGCCACAACAACCCTCGTGCTATACATTCGCTAAGGGGCGCCACAACAACCGTCGAGCTATACATTCGCTAAGGGGCGCTACATGAACCCTCGTGCAATACATTCGCTAGGGGCGCCACAACAACCGTCGTGCTATACATTCGCTAGGGGCCGCCACAACAACCGTCGTGCTATACATTCGCTAGGGGCGCCACAACAACCGTCGTGCTATACATTCGCTAGGGGCGCCACAACAACCGTCGTGCTGTACATTCGCTGGGGGGTGCCACATCAACCGTCGTGCTAGACATTCGCTAGGGGCGCCACAACAACCGCCGTGCTATACATTCGTTAGAGGCGTCACAACAACGGTCGTGCTATACACTCGTTAGGGGCGCCACAACAACCGTCGTGCTATACATTCGCTAGGGGCGCCACATCAACCGTCGTGCAATACATTCGCTAGTGGTGCCACATCAACCGTCGTGCAATACATTGGCTAGGGATGCCACAACAACCGTCGTGCTATACATTCGCTAGGGGCGCCACAACAACCGTCGTGCTATACATTCGCTGGGGGGCGCCACATCAACCGTCGTGCTAGACATTCGCTAGGGGCGCCACAACAACCGTCGTGCTATACATTCGCTAGGGGGCGCCACAACAACCGTCGTGCTATACATTCGCTAGGGGCGCCACATTAACCGTCGTGCTATACATTCGCTAGGGGCGCCACAACAACCGTCGTGCAATACATTCGCTAGGGGGCGCCACATCAACCGTCGTGCTAGACATTCGCTAGGAGCGCCACATAAACCGTCGTGCAATACATTCGCTAGGGTCGCCACAACAACCGTCGTGCTGTACATTTGCTAGGGGCGCCACATCAACCGTCGTGCTATACATTCGCTAGGGGCGCTACATCAACCGTCGTGCAATACATTCGCTAGGGGCGCCACATCAACCGTCGTGCAATACATTCGCTAGGGATGCCACAACAACCGTCGTGCTATACATTCGCTAGGGGCGCCACAACAACCGTCGTGCTATACATTCGCTGGGGGGCGCCACATCAACCGTCGTGCTAGACATTCGCTAGGGGCGCCACAACAACCGTCGTGCTATATTTTCGATAGAGGCGCCACAACAACCATCGTGCTATACACTTGCAAGGGGCGCCACAACAACCGTCGTGCTATACATTCGCTAGGGGCGCCACATCAACCGTCGTGCAATACATTCGCTGGGGGGCGCCACATCAACCGTCGTGCTAGACATTCGCTAGGGGCGCCACAACAACCGTCGTGCTATACATTCGCTAGGGGGCGCCACAACAACCGTCGTGCTATACATTCGCTAGGGGCGCCACATTAACCGTCGTGCTATACATTCGCTAGGGGCGCCACAACAACCGTCGTGCAATACATTCGCTAGGGGGCGCCACATCAACCGTCGTGTTAGACATTCGCTAGGAGCGCCACATCAACCGTCGTGCAATACATTCGCTAGGGTCGCCACAACAACCGTCGTGCTGTACATTTGCTAGGGGCGCCACATCAACCGTCGTGCTATACATTGGCTAGGGGCGCTACATCAACCGTCGTGCAATACATTCGCTAGGGGCGCCACATCAACCATCGTGCAATACATTCGCTAGGGGCGCCACATGAACCGTCGTCCTATACATTCGCTAGGGGCGCCACATGAACCGTCGCGCTATACATTCGCTAGGGGCGCCACATCAACCCTCGTGCTATACATTCGATAGGGGCGCCACAACAACCGTCGTGCTATACATTCGCTAGGGGCGCCACATCAACCATCGTGCAATACATTCGCTAGGGGCGCACATGAACCGTCGTCCTATACATTCGCTAGGGGCGCCACATGAACCGTCGTCCTATACATTCGCTAGGGGCGCCACATGAACCGTCGCGCTATACATTCGCTTGGGGCGCCACAACAACCGTCGTCCTATACATTCGCTAGGGGCCGCCACAACAACCGTCGTGCTATACATTCGCTAGGGGCGCCACAACAACCGTCGTGCTATACATTCGCTAGGGGCGCCACAACAACCGTCGTGCTATACATTCGCTGGGGGGCGCCACATCAACCATCGTGCTAGACATTCGCTAGGGGCGCCACAACAACCGTCGTGCTATATATTCGTTAGAGGCGTCACAACAACGGTCGTGCTATACACTCGTTAGGGGCGCCACAACAACCGTCGTGCTATACATTCACTAGGGGCGCCACATCAACCGTCGTGCAATACATTCGCTAGTGGCGCCACATCAACCTTCGTGCAATACATTCGCTAGGGATGCCACAACAACCGTCGTGCTATACATTCGCTAGGGGCGCCACAACAACCGTCGTGCTATACATTCGCTGGGGGGCGCCACATCAACCGTCGTGCTAGACATTCGCTAGGGGCGCCACAACAACCGTCGTGCTATACATTCGCTAGGGGGCGCCACAACAACCGTCGTGCTATACATTCGCTAGGGGCGCCACATTAACCGTCGTGCTATACATTCGCTAGGGGCGCCACAACAACCGTCGTGCTATACATTCGCTAGGGGCGCCACATTAACCGTCGTGCTATACATTCGCTAGGGGCGCCACATCAACCGTCGTGCTATATATTCGTTAGAGGCGTCACAACAACGGTCGTGCTATACACTCGTTAGGGGCGCCACAACAACCGTCGTGCTATACATTCGCTAGGGGCGCCACATCAACCGTCGTGCAATACATTCGCTAGTGGCGCCACATCAACCGTCGTGCAATACATTCGCTAGGGATGCCACAACAACCGTCGTGCTATACATTCGCTAGGGGCGCCACATCAACCATCGTGCAATACATTCGCTAGGGGCGCCACATGAACCGTCGTCCTATACATTCGCTAGGGGCGCCACATGAACCGTCGCGCTATACATTCGCTAGGGGCGCCACATCAACCCTCGTGCTATACATTCGATAGGGGCGCCACAACAACCGTCGTGCTATACATTCGCTAGGGGCGCCACATCAACCATCGTGCAATACATTCCCTAGGGGCGCACATGAACCGTCGTCCTATACATTCGCTAGGGGCGCCACATGAACCGTCGTCCTATACATTCGCTAGGGGCGCCACATGAACCGTCGCGCTATATATTCGTTAGAGGCGTCACAACAACGGTCGTGCTATACACTCGTTAGGGGCGCCACAACAACCGTCGTGCTATACATTCGCTAGGGGCGCCACATCAACCGTCGTGCAATACATTCGCTAGTGGCGCCACATCAACCGTCGTGCAATACATTCGCTAGGGATGCCACAACAACCGTCGTGCTATACATTCGCTAGGGGCGCCACAACAACCGTCGTGCTATACATTCGCTGGGGGGCGCCACATCAACCGTCGTGCTAGACATTCGCTAGGGGCGCCACAACAACCGTCGCGCTATACTTTCGATAGAGGCGCCACAACAACCATCGTGCTACACACTCGCAAGGGGCGCCACAACAACCGTCGTGCTATACATTCGCTAGGAGCGCCACATGAACCGTCCTGCTATACATTCGCTGGGGGGCGCCACATCAACCGTCGTGCTAGACATTCGCCAGGGGCGCCACAACAACCGTCGTGCTATACATTCGATAGAGGCACCACAACAACCATCGTGCTATACACTCGCTAGGGGCGCCACAACAACCGTCGTGCTATACATTCGCTAGGGGCGCCGCATCAACCGTCGTGCTATACATTCGCTAGGGGCGCCACAACAACCGTCATGCTATGCACTCGCAAGGGGCGCCACAACAACCGTCGTGCTATACATTCGCTAGGGGCGCCACATCAACCGTCGTGCTATACATTCGCTGGAGGGCGCCACATCAACCGTCGTGCTAGACATTCGCTAGGGGCGCCACAACAACCATCGTGCTATACACTCGCTAGGGGCGCCACAACAACCGTCGTGCTATACATTCGCTAGGGGCGCCACATCAACCGTCGTGCAATACATCCGCTAGGGGCGCCACATCAACCGTCGTGCAATACATTCGCTAGGGGCGCCACATCAACCATCGTGCAACACATTAGCTAGGGGCACCACATCAACCGTCGTGCAATACATTCGCTAGGGGCGCCACATCAACCGTTGTGCTATACATTCGCTAGGGGCGCCACATCAACCGTCGTGCTATATATTCGCTAGGGGCGCCACATCAACCGTCGTGTTATACATTCGCTAGGGGCGCCACAACAACCGTCGTGCTATACATTCGCTAGGGGCGCCATATCAACCGTCGTGCAATACATTCGCTAGGGGCGCCACATCAACCGTCGAGCAATACATTCGCTAGGAGCGCCACAACAACCGTCGTGCTATACATTCGCTAGGGGCGCCACAACAACCATCGTGCTATACATTCGCTAGGAGCGCCACATCAACCGTCGTGCAATACATTCGCTAGGGGCGCCACATCAACCGTCGTGCTATACATTCGCTAGAGGGCGCCACAACAACCGTCGTGCTATACATTCGCTAGGGGCGCCACATGAACCGTCGTGCTATGCTTTCGCTAGGGGCGTCACATCAACCGTCGTGCAATACATTCGCTGGGGGCGCCACAACAACCGTCGTGCTATACATTCGCTAGGGGCGCCGTATGAACCGTCGTGCTATACATTCGCTAGGGGCGCCACAACAACCGTCGTGCTATACATTCGCTAGAGACGCCACAACAACCGTCGTGCTATACATTCGCTAGGGGCGCCACATGAACCCTCGTGCCATACATTCGCTAGGGGCGCCACAACAACCGTCGTGCAATACATTCGCTAGGGGGCGCCACATCAACCGTCGTGCTAGACATTCGCTAGGAGCGCCACATCAACCGTCGTGCAATACATTCGCTAGGGGCGCCCCAACAACCGTCGTGCTATACATTTGCTAGGGGCGCCGCATCAACCGTCGTGCTATACATTCGCTAGGGGCGCCACAACAACCGTCATGCTATGCACTCGCTAGGGGCGCCACAACAACCGTCGTGCTATACATTTGCTAGGGGCGTCACAACAATCGTCGTGCTATACATTCGCTAGGGGCGCCACATCAACCGTCGTGCAATACATTCGCTAGGAGCGACACATCAACAGTCGTGCAATACATTCGCTAGGGGCGCTACATCAACCGTCGTGCATTACATTCGCTACGGGCGCTACATCAACCGTCGTGCTATACATTCGCTAGGGGCGCTACATCAACCGTCGTGCAATACATTCGCTAGGGGCGCCACATCAATCGTCGTGCAATACATTCGCTAGGGGCGCCACATGAACCGTCGCCCTATACATTCGCTAGGGGCGCCACATGAACCGTCGCGCTATACATTCGCTAGGGGCGCCACATCAACCCCCGTGCTATACATTCGCTAGGGGCGCCACAACAACCGTCGTGCTATACATTCGCCAGGGGGCGCCACAACAACCGTCGTGCTATACATTCGCTAGGGGCGCCACAACAACCCTCGTGCTATACATTCGCTGAGGGGCGCCACAGCAACCGTCGTGCTATACATTCTCTCAGGGGCGCTACTTGAACCCTCGTGCTATACATTCGCTAGGGGCGACACAACAACCGTCGTGCTATACATTCGCTAGGGGGCGCCCCAACAACCGTCGTGCTATACATTCGCTAGGGGTGCCTCAACAACCGTCGGGCTATACCTTCGCTAGGGGCGCCACAACAACCGTCGTGCTATACATTCGCTGGGGGGCGCCACATCAACCGGCGTGCTAGACATTCGCTAGGGGCGCCACATCAACCGTCGTGCTATGCATTCGTTAGAGGCGTCACAACAACCGTCGTGCTATACATTCGCTAGGGGCGCCACAACAACCGTCGTGCTATGCACTCGCTAGGGGCGCCACAAAAACCGTCGTGCTATACACTCGTTAGGGGCGCCACAACAACCGTCGTGCTATACATTCGCTAAGGGCGCCACATCAACCGTCGTGCAATACATTCGCTAGGGGCGCCACATCAACCGTCGTGCAATACATTCACTAAGGGCGCCACATCAACCGTCGTGTTATACATTCGCTAGGGCTGCCACAACAACCGTCGTGCTATACATTCGCTAGGGGCGCCGCAACAACCGTCGTGCTATGCATTTGCTAGGGGCGTCACATCAACCGTCGTGCTATACATTCGCTAGGGGGGCCACAACAACCGTCGTGCTATAAATTCGCTAGGAGCGCCACATCAACCGTCGTGTTATACATTCGCTAGGGGCGCCACATCAACCGTCGTGCTAAGCATTCGCTAGAAGCGCCACATCAACCGTCGTGCAATACATTCGCTAGGGGCGACACATCAACCGTCGTGCTATACATTCGCTAGAGGGCGCCACAACAACCGTCGTGCTAGACATTCACTAGGGGGGCCACAACAACCCTCGTGCTATACATTCGCTAGGGGCGCCACAACAACCGTCGTGCTATGCATTCGCTAGGGGCGCCACATCAACCGTCCTGCAATACATTCGCTAGGGGCGCCACATCAACCGTCGTGCTATACATTCGCTAGGGGCGCCACATCAACCGTCGTGCAATACATTCGCTAGGGGCGCCACATCGACCATCGCGCAATACATTTGCTAGGGGCGCCACAACAACCGTCGGGCTATGCATTTGCTAGGGGCGTCACATCAACCGTCGCGCTATACATTCGCTAGGGGCGCCACAACAACCGTCGTGCTATAAATTCGCTAGGAGCGCTACATCAACCGTTGTGTTATACATTCGCTAGGGGCGCCACATCAACCGTCGTGCTAAACATTCGCTAGAAGCGCCACATCAACCGTCGTGCAATACATTCGCTAGGGGCGACACATCAATCGTCGTGCTATACATTCGCTAGAGGGCGCCACAACAACCGTCGTGCTAGACATTCACTAGGGGCGCCACAACAACCCTCGTGCTATGCATTCGCTAGGGGCGCCACAACAACCGTCGTGCTATGCATTCGCTAGGGGCGCCACATCAACCGTCGTGCAATACATTCGCTAGGGGCGCCACATCAACCGTCGTGTTATACATTCGCTAGGGGCGCCATATCAACCGTCGTGCAATACATTCGCTAGGGGCGCCACATCAACCGTCGTGCAATACATTCGCTAGGGGCGCCACATCAACCGTCGTGCTATACATTCGCTAGACGGCGCCACAACAACCGTCGTGCTATACATTCGCTAGGGGCGCCACATGAACCGTCGTGCTATACATTCGCTAGGGGCGTCACATCAACCGTCGTGCTATACATTCGCTAGGGGCGCCACAACAACCGTCGTGCTGTACATTCGCTAGGGGCGCCACAACAACCGTCGTGCTATGCATTCGCTAGGGGCGCCACATCAACCGTCGTGCTATACATTTGCTTAGGGCGCCACAACAACCGTCGTGCTATACATCCGCTAGGGGCGCCACAACAACCGTCGTGCTATACATTCGCTAGGGGCGCCAAATCAACCGTCGTGCAATACATTCGCTAGGGGCGCCACATGAACCGTCGTCCTATACATTCGCTAGGATCGCCACATGAACCGTCGCGCTATACATTCGCTAGGGACGCCACAACAACCGTCGTGCTATACATTCGCTAGGGGCGCCACATGAACTCTCGTGCTATACATTCGCTAGGGGCGCCACAACAACCGTCGTGCTATACGTTCGCTAAGGGCGCCACATCAACCGTCGTGCTATACATTCGCTAGGGGCGCCACAACAACCGTCGTGCAATACATTCGCTAGGGGGCGCCACATCAACCGTCGTGCTAGACATTCGCTAGGAGCGCGACATCAACCGTCGTGCAATACATTCGCTAGGGGCGCCACAACAACCGTCGTGCTATACATTTGCTAGGGGCGCCACATCAACCGTCGTGCTATACATTCGCTAGGGGCGCCACAACAACCGTCATGCTATGCACTCGCTAGGGGCGCCACAACAACCGTCGTGCTATACATTTGCTAGGGGCGTCACAACAATCGTCGTGCTATACATTCGCTAGGGGCGCCCCATCAACCGTCGTGCAATACATGCGCTAGGAGCGCCACATCAACAGTCGTGCAATACATTCGCTAGGGGCGCTACATCAACCGTCGTGCTATACATTCGCTAGGGGCGCCACATCAACCGTCGTGCAATACATTCGCTAGGGGCGCCACATCAACCGTCGTGCAATACATTCGCTAGGGGCGCCACATGAACCGTCGTTCTATACATTCGCTAGGGGCGCCACATGAACCGTCGCGCTATACATTCGCTAGGGGCGCCACATCAACCGGCGTGCTATACATTCGCTAGAGGGCGCCACAACAACCGTCGTGCTATACATTCGCTTGCGGCGCCACATGAACCGTCGTGCTATACATTCACTAGGGGCGCCACAACAACCGTCGTGCCACACATTCGCTAGGGGCGCCACATCAACCGTCGTGCTATACATTCGCTAGGGGCGCCACAACAACCGTCGTGCAATACATTCGCTAGGGGCGCCACAACAACCGTCGCGCTATACATTCGCTAGGGGCGCCACATCAACCATCGTGCTATACATTCGCTAGGGGCGCCACATCAACCGTCGTGCAATACATTCGCTACTGGCGCCGTATCAACCGTCGTGCAATACATTCGCTAGGGGCGCCACAACAACCGTCGTGCTATACATTCATTAGGGGCGCCACAACAACCGTCGTGCAATACATTCGCTAAAGGCGCACATCAACCGTCGTGCTATTCATTCGCTAGGGGCGCCACAACAACCGTGGTGCTATACATTCGCTAGGGGCGCCACAACAACCGTCGTGCTATACATTCGTTAGGGGCGCCATATGAACCGTCGTGCTATACATTCGCTAGGGGCGCCACTTGAACCGTCGTGCAATACATTCGCTAGGGGCGCCGCATGAAACGTCGTCCTATACATTCGCTAGGGGCGCCACAACAACCGTCGTGCAATGCATTCGATAGGGGCGCCACATCAACCGTCGTGCTATACATTCGCTAGGGGCGCCACATCAACCGTCGTGCAATACATTCGCTAGGGGCGCCACATCAACCGTCGTGCTATACATTCGCTAGGGGCGCCACATCAACCGTCGTGCAATACATTCGCTAGGGGCGCCACATCGACCATCGCGCAATACATTTGCTAGGGGCGCCACAACAACCGTCGGGCTATAAATTCGATAGGGGCGCCACACCAACCGTCGTGCTATACATTCGCTAGGGGCGCCACAACAACCGTCATGCAATACATTTGCTAGGAGCGTCACATCAACCGTCGTGCTATACATTCGCTAGGGGCGCCACAACAACCGTCGTGCTGTACATTCGCTAGGGGCGCCACAACAACCGTCGTGCTATGCATTCGCTAGGGGCGCCACATCAACCGTCGTGCTATACATTTGCTTAGGGCGCCACAACAACCGTCGTGCTATACATCCGCTAGGGGCGCCACAACAACCGTCGTGCTATACATTCGCTAGGGGCGCCAAATCAACCGTCGTGCAATACATTCGCTAGGGGCGCCACATGAACCGTCGTCCTATACATTCGCTAGGATCGCCACATGAACCGTCGCGCTATACATTCGCTAGGGACGCCACAACAACCGTCGTGCTATACATTCGCTAGGGGCGCCACATGAACTCTCGTGCTATACATTCGCTAGGGGCGCCACAACAACCGTCGTGCTATACGTTCGCTAAGGGCGCCACATCAACCGTCGTGCTATACATTCGCTAGGGGCGCCACAACAACCGTCGTGCAATACATTCGCTAGGGGGCGCCACATCAACCGTCGTGCTAGACATTCGCTAGGAGCGCCACATCAACCGTCGTGCAATACATTCGCTAGGGGCGCCACAACAACCGTCGTGCTATACATTTGCTAGGGGCGCCACATCAACCGTCGTGCTATACATTCGCTAGGGGCGCCACAACAACCGTCATGCTATGCACTCGCTAGGGGCGCCACAACAACCGTCGTGCTATACATTTGCTAGGGGCGTCACAACAATCGTCGTGCTATACATTCGCTAGGGGCGCCCCATCAACCGTCGTGCAATACATGCGCTAGGAGCGCCACATCAACAGTCGTGCAATACATTCGCTAGGGGCGCTACATCAACCGTCGTGCTATACATTCGCTAGGGGCACCACATCAACCGTCGTGCAATACATTCGCTAGGGGCGCCACATCAACCGTCGTGCAATACATTCGCTAGGGGCGCCACATGAACCGTCGTTCTATACATTCGCTAGGGGCGCCACATGAACCGTCGCGCTATACATTCGCTAGGGGCGCCACATCAACCGGCGTGCTATACATTCGCTAGAGGGCGCCACAACAACCGTCGTGCTATACATTCGCTTGCGGCGCCACATGAACCGTCGTGCTATACATTCACTAGGGGCGCCACAACAACCGTCGTGCCACACATTCGCTAGGGGCGCCACATCAACCGTCGTGCTATACATTCGCTAGGGGCGCCACAACAACCGTCGTGCAATACATTCGCTAGGGGCGCCACAACAACCGTCGCGCTATACATTCGCTAGGGGCGCCACATCAACCATCGTGCTATACATTTGCTAGGGGCGCCACATCAACCGTCGTGCAATACATTCGCTACTGGCGCCGTATCAACCGTCGTGCAATACATTCGCTAGGGGCGCCACAACAACCGTCGTGCTATACATTCATTAGGGGCGCCACAACAACCGTCGTGCAATACATTCGCTAAAGGCGCACATCAACCGTCGTGCTATTCATTCGCTAGGGGCGCCACAACAACCGTGGTGCTATACATTCGCTAGGGGCGCCACAACAACCGTCGTGCTATACATTCGTTAGGGGCGCCATATGAACCGTCGTGCTATACATTCGCTAGGGGCGCCACTTGAACCGTCGTGCTATACATTCGCTAGGGGCGCCGCATGAAACGTCGTCCTATACATTCGCTAGGGGCGCCACAACAACCGTCGTGCAATGCATTCGATAGGGGCGCCACATCAACCGTCGTGCTATACATTCGCTAGGGGCGCCACATCAACCGTCGTGCAATACATTCGCTAGGGGCGCCACATCAACCGTCGTGCTATACATTCGCTAGGGGCGCCACATCAACCGTCGTGCAATACATTCGCTAGGGGCGCCACATCGACCATCGCGCAATACATTTGCTAGGGGCGCCACAACAACCGTCGGGCTATAAATTCGATAGGGGCGCCACACCAACCGTCGTGCTATACATTCGCTAGGGGCGCCACAACAACCGTCATGCAATACATTTGCTAGGAGCGCCACATCAACCGTCGTGCAATACATTCGGTAAGGGCGCCACATCAACCGTCGTCTTATACCTTCGCTAGGGCCGCCACAACAACCGCCGTGCTATACATTCGCTAGGGGCGCCGCAACAACCGTCGTGCTATGCATTTGCTAGGGGCGTCACATCAACCGTCGCGCTATACATTCGCTAGGGGCGCCACAACAACCGTCGTGCTATAAATTCGCTAGGAGCGCTACATCAACCGTTGTGTTATACATTCGCTAGGGGCGCCACATCAACCGTCGTGCTAAACATTCGCTAGAAGCGCCACATCAACCGTCGTGCAATACATTCGCTAGGGGCGACACATCAATCGTCGTGCTATACATTCGCTAGAGGGCGCCACAACAACCGTCGTGCTAGACATTCACTAGGGGCGCCAAAACAACCCTCGTGCTATGCATTCGCTAGGGGCGCCACAACAACCGTCGTGCTACGCATTCGCTAGGGGCGCCACATCAACCGTCGTGCAATACATTCGCTAGGGGCGCCACATCAACCGTCGTGTTATACATTCGCTAGGGGCGCCACATCAACCGTCGTGCAATACATTCGCTAGGGGCGCCACATCAACCGTCGTGCAATACATTCGCTAGGGGCGCCACATCAACCGTCGTGCTATACATTCGCTAGACGGCGCCACAACAACCGTCGTGCTATACATTCGCTAGGGGCGCCACATGAACCGTCGTGCTATACATTCGCTAGGGGCGTCACATCAACCGTCGTGCTATACATTCGCTAGGGGCGCCACAACAACCGTCGTGCTGTACATTCGCTAGGGGCGCCACAACAACCGTCGTGCTATGCATTCGCTAGGGGCGCCACATCAACCGTCGTGCTATACATTTGCTTAGGGCGCCACAACAACCGTCGTGCTATACATCCGCTAGGGGCGCCACAACAACCGTCGTGCTATACATTCGCTAGGGGCGCCAAATCAACCGTCGTGCAATACATTCGCTAGGGGCGCCACATGAACCGTCGTCCTATACATTCGCTAGGATCGCCACATGAACCGTCGCGCTATACATTCGCTAGGGACGCCACAACAACCGTCGTGCTATACATTCGCTAGGGGCGCTACATCAACCGTCGTGCTATACATTCGCTAGGGGCGCCGCATCAACCGTCGTGCAATACATTCGCTAGGGGCGCCACATCAACCGTCGTGCAATACATTCGCTAGGGGCGCCACATGAACCGTCGTCCTATACATTCGCTAGGGGCGCCACATGAACCGTCGCGCTATACATTCGCTAGGGGCGCCACATCAACCGGCGTGCTATACATTCGCTAGGGGCGCCACAACAACCGTCGTGCTATACATTCGCTAGGGGCGCCACAACAACCGTCGTGCTATACATTCGCTAGGGGCGCCACAACAACCGTCGTGCTATACATTCGCTAGGGGCGCCACATCAACCATCGTGCTATACATTCGCTAGGGGCGCCACATCAACCGTCGTGCAATACATTCGCTACTGGCGCCGTATCAACCGTCGTGCAATACATTCGCTAGGGGCGCCACAACAACCGTCGTGCTATACATTCATTAGGGGCGCCACAACAACCGTCGTGCAATACATTCGCTAAAGGCGCACATCAACCGTCGTGCTATTCATTCGCTAGGGGCGCCACAACAACCGTGGTGCTATACATTCGCTAGGGGCGCCACAACAACCGTCGTGCTATACATTCGTTAGGGGCGCCATATGAACCGTCGTGCTATACATTCGCTAGGGGCGCCACTTGAACCGTCGTGCTATACATTCGCTAGGGGCGCCACATGAAACGTCGTCCTATACATTCGCTAGGGGCGCCACAACAACCGTCGTGCAATGCATTCGATAGGGGCGCCACATCAACCGTCGTGCTATACATTCGCTAGGGGCGCCACAACAACCGTCGTGCTATACATTCGCTAGGGGCGCCACATCAACCGTCGTGCAATACATTCGCTAGGGGCCCTACAACAACCGTCGTGCTATACATTCGCTAGGGGCGCCACATCAACCGTCGTGCTATACATTCGCTAGGGGCGCCACATTAACCGTCGTGCAATACATTTGCTAGGGGCGCCACAACAAACGTCGTGCTATACATTCGTTAGGGGCGCCACAACAATCGTTGTGCGATGCATTCGCTAGGGGCGCCTCATCAACCGTCGTGCTATACATTTGCTAGGGGCGCCACATCAACCGTCGTGCAATACATTCGCTAGGGGCGCCACATCAACCGTCGTGCTAAACATTCGCTAGGGGCGCCACATTAACCGTCGTGCAATACATTTGCTAGGGGCGCCACAACAACCGTCGTGCAATACATTCGCTAGGGGCGCCACATCAACCGTCGTGCTATACATTGGCTAGGGGCGCCACATTAACCGTCGTGCAATACATTCGCTAGGGGCGCCACATCAACCGTCGTGCTATACATTTGCTAGGGGCGCCACATCAACCGTCGTGAAATACATTCGCTAGGGGCGCCACATCAACCGTCGTGCAATACATTCGCTAGGGGCGCCACATTAACCGTCGTGCAATACATTTGCTAGGGGCGCCACAACAACCGTCGTGCAATACATTCGCTAGGGGCGCCACATCAACCGTCGTGCTATTCATTCGCTAGGGGCGCCACAACAACCGTCGTGCTATACATTCGCTAGGGGCGCCACAACCACCGTCGTGCAATTCATTCGCTACTGGCGCCACATCAACCGTCGTGTAATACATTCGCTTGGGGCGCCACAACAACCGTCGTGCTATACATTCGTTAGGGGCGCCATATGAACCGTCGTGCTTTACATTCGCTAGGGGCGCCACATCAACCGTCGTGCCATACATTCGCTAGGGGCGCCACATGAACCCTCATGCTATACATTCGCTAGGGGCGCCACAACAACCGTCGTGCAATGCATTCGATAGGGGCGCCACATCAACCGTCGTGCTATACATTCGCTAGGGGCGCCACATCAACCGTCGCGCTATACATTCGCTAGGGCCGCCACATCAACCGTCGTGCAATACATTCGCTAGGGGCGCCACAACAACCGTCGTGCTATACATTCGCTAGGGGCGCCATATGAACCGTCGTGCTATACATTCGCTAGGGGCGCCACAACAACCGTCGTGCTATACATTCGTTAGGGGCGCCACATCAACCGTCGTGCTATACATTCGCTAGGGGCGCCACAACAACCGTCGTGCTATACATTCGTTAGGGGCGCCACATCAACCGTCGTGCTATACATTCGCTAGGGGCGCCATATGAACCGTCGTGCAATACATTCGCTAGGGGCGCCACATCAACCGTCGTGCAATACATTCGCTAGGGGCGCCACATCAACCGTCGTGCTATACATTCGCTAGGGGCGCCACATCCATTACAGCAATGGGCAACTATGACAAACGCTCCCCATCCAATTAGAAAATAAGACATTCAATTTAATTGCATAAATCATAACTCATGCTACGTTGGCAAAAATACATATGTAGCCAAATATCAATGTTTCGTATGTTTTTGAGATCGCCGTATGTCATTGAACCTGCTAAACTTCACTGATTCGAAGAGTATCGACGATAATGGAGAGCATTTATTTCCTTATGCTTTCGGGTCAGATTTGACAAGGAGGTAAGAATCGACAACAGCATACGGCCTTTCTGGTGCAGTAGTTAGCACACTAAACCGCAGCTGACTAGGTCTTTGATTTGCATCTGGGCACAGGCACCTTATCTGTGGTAAGTTTCTTCCATTCCCCCAGCGGTTCCTTTGCCCAGCTTAGCCCTTATGCATAGAAAACACTTCAATCCGTGTAGGTTGATTTGCGACAATGTGAAGGGTCGAGGAAACGAAGAGCCGAGCCATGTCTTCTACTGGATCTTCATCGTGCACAAATCGTGTAATTTGCGCGGGTGGGATTCGAACCATGCACAGCCCGCTTGGCTGGCCTGGCAAAGCACACTTTACAACAGGTGAAGCGCTGCCTACTAGGCCCCTAATGACAATATCACCCAATGCATAGCCACCTGCCCCTCCCCCGACCCCCCCCCCCCACCCCATCTGGATATCAAATGGTTCAAATTTATATAATGACATCAAATACGACATCGAATAAATATGTGTCTGAAATCTGTCTCGCTCACACCGACCGAAATCTATGGATGCGATTAGGATTATCACAGATATTAGAAGACCCGTATCTTTGGGATTACCCAACAATACCCGGTTAAAATCCCCGAGCGTCGCAGGGGATTTCTGCCCCCGCACCCCCCCCCCCCCCCCCGCCCCCCACCCCTCACCCACAGCGAGGACAAACCTGGTGGCGGATTCCCGTAGCAATACGTTTTATAGAACTCAATAGAATTTCTATGGACAAATCGATAGAAATATGATTTTCTACAGAACGTGTGTACATAATTCTATAGAACAATTATTTTCTGTAGAACGTAAACAGATATTTCTATAGAAAGTAAACAGATATTTCTATAGAAGATGTAGGGATACTTCTATAGAGCAATTGGTTGCTATAGAACGTATATAGAGATAATATTTCGACGGAGCCATTTTTCTTCCTCTCGTAGCCGGTTATGATCGGGTACGTTTGCAGGTTTGTAGAAGTACTCTTTATAGCTCGGGCAGCCTGTGCTGATTCAGGGGTCAACCCGAAACAAATCGCAATAGTAATCAAACCTATTTGTTCTCATTCCTTATGTATTTGTGAATATCATTTTCAAAATCTACCAAAATCTATTCATTGGAACTTTTACGCGGGTAGTTTACCCTACCCCCGTAACACCAGAATGGATTACGTATTTGTCCGAACACGAAGTGGCAGAGAAGCGTTGTAATTATTGAGACCCCAACTACGAATTTAGACCTGCGTACCCTTCGCCAACTATATTTAATGGGGTGTTATTTCGTCTACTAAATACAACAAACAAAAATAAAATATCTTGACTATTAAAGTTGCTACATATTTTTTTAACGAGGGACCCGTCTCCCGGTTTTCCGACTGTCGACAGACACCGTGTTTTTTGCACAGCGCGCCGGATAGGCCTCGAGTGTGACAGTCTGTAACTTTTCAATAAATTGTCCGATTTCCACAATTTAATCGACTATGTATGTGTCTTATATTTGGGTAGATTTACCGCCATACCGGTCTATATAGGCATGGTAAATTTTTGTTTGTTAAAAAGCTATAATTGAGAGGGGATGGGGGGGGGGGGGAGCGTGGTGCCTCGATCGATCGATCATCATTTGCAGTTTCACCGTCACCAAGACCGGTTTGATTCATTTCTATCTACAACGTTTAATTTTTAATAAGTGAAGCGTCTACCCAAATCAAGGGTGCCTCACCCTCAACATGGTGTGTTTCGCTCCCCTGACTTGGGGTACCACCCCAACTTGGGGTTTCTCCCCTCCCCTAACTAGGGAGTCTCCTCACCCCTAACTTGGGGTGTCTACCTTTCCCGTAACTTTGGGTATCACTCAAGCTTTGAGTGTAGCCCCTCCCCTAACTTGTGGTAGCCCCTCCCCTAACTTGGTGTCCCCCCGCTTCTAATTTATGGTGTCTACCCTCTTCTAACTCTCTGTGTCTCCCCTCCCCAAACTTGAGGCCTCTCCCCTCCCCAAACTTGAGGCCTCTCCCCTCCTCAAACTTTTGGTATCTTCCCAAACTTGAGGAACCACACCAACCTAGGGTGTCTTCCCTCATCTAATTCGGGGTGTTCCCCCCCATAACCCGGGGCCTTTCCCCTCTGCAAACTTGGGGTACCACCTAGACCTGGGCTATCTTCCCGCCCCTTAATTTGGGGCGTCTCCCCTCCCTTAACTTGGGGTATCTCCCCTCCCCAAACTTGAAGCACCGCCCTTACTTGGGGTGTCTCGCGACTCCTATATTGGGGTATTTCCCCTCTTCTAACTTTGAGTATCACCCCAATTTGGGTTGCCTTCCCTTCCCTAAATTGGAGTGTCTCCCCTCCTCAAACTTGGGGTACTACCCGAACTTGGGGTTTTCCCCCCTCCCTTAACTTCAGTTATCTCCCCTCCCCTAACTTGAGGTGTCTCCCCCATTTTGGGGCACCACCCCAACTTGGGGTGTGTTCCCTCCCCTACCCTAGGGTGTCTCCCCTCTCCTAACTTGGGAGAACTTGCCAGAACTTGGCTTGTGCACCACCCCTCCCGAACGTGTCGGCCTACGACACCCCCCCCCCTCCTAACATATGTCTTTGCAGTAGTAGGGGCAGATCTAGGAATTTGAAAACGGGGGTTGGGTGTTCATGGGACACCACCCCTAACTTATGGGGTGTCCCCGCCACTAAACTGGGGCGTCTCCCCTCCCCTATCTTGGGGTACCATCCGAATATTGAATCTCTCCCTATCCCCTAAGTTAGGCTACCACCCCAACTTTAAATGTCTTCCCTCCCCTAATTCGAGGTGTCTAACCTTCCATAACTTGGGGTGTCTCCCGTTTCCTAGCTTGGGGTAGAGCTCCAATTTGAATTGTCTCCGCTCCCGTATCTTAGGGCATCACCCGAATGTTGAATGTCTTCCCTCCCCGAACTTGGGGTACCGCCCCGACTTGGGGTGTCTTCCCTCCAATAACACCAGGATTACCATCCAAACTTGGAGTATCTGCCTTCCCCTAGCTTGGAGTGTGTTCCATCTACTTACTCCTTAAACTCCCTACCACCCCCACCCCCCCACCTTCCCCCTTGGAATTTCACATTAGATAGAGATGAAATATACATTGTGGAGGAAGAAAGATTGTCATTTCTTAACCCCCCACCCCTTCCCCTTTCACATACGTATTTTATTGATGTGATCAGGATAAAACGCGTCAATAATCGATTGAATTGTGAATATCGGACCATGTTTCGAAAAGTCTGTCAAACCGGAGGCCCATCCGGCTTGCCATGCAAATACGCTGCGTCGATCGACAGCCGGAAAGCATGAAAAGAGGTTCCTACTTTAAAATGTCCTAAAAACTTTAATATACAAGATATTTTATCTATGTTTGTTGCATTTTGTAGATTAATAACTATCCATCATACACACTGGAAATATGGGTACGCAGGTCACATTTCGTAGTGCGGGCTCAGCTGCCGCGCCTCCCTATCCTTTCGTTTATGTAAAAATACATTGCTTCTTGTGGGGTTAGTAGGGTAAAGTAATTAAGCCATCCCCTTAAAAATATGTTCCAATAAATTGATTTTGGTAGATTTTGGAAACACCACTACGAGATACATACGGAATAAGAAAAAACAGGTTTGATTACTATTGCAATTTGTTTTTGGGTATATGCCTAGGTTGCCCGGACTATTATGTGAAAGGATACATGAAGTTAATTCTCTCTTCCTAGATTTATTACGCGAATCATGGCATTAAGTTTATCCGACATCATTACACCCCGTGGGCAAATATCTTACAGAATTTCACTAAAAGCAATTCTAAAGGTTTATATCGATTTTTCTATTGAAATTCTAAACGTTTTCCTATAGAGTTTTTATAGAATTTCCATAGAGTTTCCATAGAATTTTTATGGAGTTTCCATAGTCTCCATCGAGTTTGAATAGTTTCCATGCCGGTCTTACAACTGACGGCAGGCACACAACCGAACTCTGGATTTAACACACGTAGGCTACGTTCTCTGCGACAAGCGAACGAGTGGTTTGACGAATTCTGGAATATATTGTGTAAGAAGAATCCTGCAAGCGATATATGAAGGGATACCGACGGCACGGCACTATATAAGGTGATATTCGAAGATTTAAAACTTTGCATTTAAGAACGTCGGAAGCCTTGCTAGCATATTGACTTTCGCACGGTTGCCTGCTGCGAAGTGAGAGTAGCGGCGGAGCCAATCCTTTGAACAATAAAATTAGCAGCATGAGATGTGAAGATCTGCCCAACGGCCGTGCCCGTTCAGCCGAGACGGAGCTGATGTTGCACTCACCCAGGGCGACCTTGAACTCTGTACTATGCACTGCCGCGACGTGCGTTTTCTGTGGAAACTCTATGGAAATTCTATGAAATGTTGGTGGTTTAGGCCACTTTTGTGCACATGAAGGCTAAATCGGGCCATGGAACCTTCGGGACGATGAAGGATGAAGGAATGAAACATGCCCCAGATTATGGGCCCGAGCCCGGATTCGAACCCAGGACCTGATCTGCGGTCGAGTACGCTAATAACTACAATAGGGAGGCCCCCGGAAGCTCTATGAAGACAAGATGGAAATTCTATGAAAACTCTGTGGAAATTCTATGGAAATTCTATAAAAACCCTATGGAAATTCTATGGAAATTCTATGAAGACTATGGAAATTCTATGAGAACACTATGGAAATTCTATGAAGACTCTATGAAAGTTTTATGGAAATTCCATGAAAATTCTATGGAAACTCTAAAGGAAAAAAAGGAAAAGAAAAATCGATAGAAACCTTTAGAATTTGTATATGATATTTTCGTACTGGTTTCGCGAACATTGCTGGGGTTGAGGGGGTTCCGCAGCAACCTCCCTTGTCACCGCCAAAATCCGCTCGGTCGGGGCGTTTTATCGACAAAATCCGCTCGGAAGGAGTATTTTTTTTCGCGGCAACCCGCTCTATGAATGCACATTTTATAAGCCTCCCATCCCCCCGGTCGCAAGTTGGAAACTATCCGCTCTATAGGGGTATCTTTTTCATCACACATGTCCGCTATACAGGGGTATCTTTTTCATCACACATGTCCGCTATACAGGGGTATCTTTTTCATCATAAATATCCGCTCTTTCCGGCATCAAGGGGCACGGCAAGGGGAACACCCGGCACCAGATTTGTATAACAGCCACCCCCCCCCCCCCCACCCTCCACCGAGGGGGAGTTTAGTTGGCAACGGAGCATAGGCGACTAAATTAACATGTAAATGATGGGCGCATGTAGACGTCTAAGGTCAGTAGCCGGATAAAATATGTAGTGAAATAGGCCACTGGTGTCGAGGAGATCACCCCGCAGTAAGAATAAACCACCGGAGACAGCGCGAGAGAGAGACGGAGAGAGAGAGAGTGAGATTAGAGAAATACTGAAAACCCGCCATCCGTGGTTTTTACGACAGACAGGGTGCTCCCCTGGTGTGTAACGTTCTCCTTCATGAGTAACCAGCCACCTCCCACCTCCCACGCCCTTGGCCATGTCCATACATGTCTTCGCCGGGGTAAATATGTCTGTCGCGCCTATCTCTCCTGCTTTCAGCATGCCTCCGCGCAAGAAGACAACAACCAAAAGAGGAGCACAGGCAGCCATATCCACTGAGAGAAAAATGAAGCACCCAGCGACAATAGCAGGTGTAGCGTGCCCGCTGTGCCCGGGCATGGTGGCTACCATCACCAGGCAGGTTGGTCACAGCTAGACAACCTGGCACGTCCATACGTGCATGTACCTGCCATTCGCTCCGTGCCTGACGGTGCCTCGTAAGCACCCGATCCACCCCTGGGCGCATTTCGTTGGTAGCCCGGTATATATTCCTGCGGTAACCCGAATACTCGAATTACGCAAATCAGGTATTTACCAATGGGCCAATGGTCTTTCAGTATTCAATAAAGCATTGATGTATTACACGGGACAATCGGGAGAAGATGGCGGCTGATTGATAAGTGATAGAATTGGTTGGCTCCAGTGCCCTTGCATGCCCCGGGTGTGAACGGTGTGTGCATTTCCTTGGAATAGGAATATCCCTATCGGCACACCCGGAAGTGTCC
Organism: Arenicola marina; assembly: GCA_964019135.1. Lineage (NCBI taxonomy): Eukaryota > Metazoa > Annelida > Polychaeta > Arenicolidae > Arenicola > Arenicola marina. The sequence goes on from OZ025265.1 coordinate 26,101,451, forward strand.
TGTCACGTGTTGCGGGTACCGGGTGGGATACAGGGCGCCCGAAGAAATGCGCCCACTATTTCCCACTACTACCCAGGGGTCTGTGCGCCCCCCCCCCCCCCCGGGAAAGTTGGCGCAAGTGCCCCCCAAGCAAACCCGCTTCTCGATGGGCACAACAGTGTCAATGTTAAAATCCTTAGACGTTAGTAAGGAATTAACTGTAGGTTTTATTATAATGTGTGCGCGAACAATCATAGTGTTTACATATTCTATATACCTTGTTCCATCATCTAACGGTCTACGATCTTACCCGTCGCTACGGGGCGGCCGTCGCTGCGGGGCGCTCCCCGCAGCGACGCCTTAATAACACTGCCTACACTGTTAGCGGCCGTCTCGCATGCTTGGCCAGTTTAATGTTGGCTATATTCATTATTCAGCATGCGTCTGGGTGGGGAGGATGTCAGGGTGGGGAGGTGCAGGCGTCTGGGTGGGGAGGATGTCTGGGTGGGGAGGATGTCTGGGTGGGGAGGATGCTGGGTGGGGAGGTGCATGCGTCTGGGTGGGGAGGATGTCTGGGTGGGGAGGATGTCTGGGTGGGGAGGATGTCTGGGTGAAGAGGATGTCTGGGTGAAGAGGATGCCTGGGTAACACTGAGTAACACTTCCCGAAATATCAAACTACTAAACGGGTATTGAACTGAAGAGTTGCAATCATAATATTTTTTGATACTAACATGTTCGCCACCTTTAAATTGCAATCACTGAGTAACACTTCCCGAAATATCAAACTAGTAAACGGGTATTGAACTGAAGGAGTTGCAATCATAATATCTTTTGATACTAACATGCTCGCCACCTTCAAAGTCCGGCGTAACTAACACCTATACGGCCACGGAATTATTTGTAGGCTTGTAGACTTGTATTGTACGTATTGTTTATATGTCACTTCATTTGCTATCGGAAACACCCTTAAACTGAAAGACGCCAATATGGTAGGGGAGAAATAGTTCACAATCCGCCAACCGCCACTTTAGAAACTGCATGGTACGTATACTAACTAATTACTTGTAATGTAGGATTGTATTGTTTCGATATCAATTTAATTTGCATTGCTATTGGAAACACCCTAAAACGGAAAGACGCCGATATGGTCGAGGAGAAATAAGTCCGCCAACCGCCACATCAGAAACTGGTACGTACGTAAGAAAGAAGAAACACAGGGTAAGTCTTTAATTTATTTATTCACGATCGATTTGCCTCGACCACCGCAGCAAGTCTTTCTGTTTGTCTCGATCTCTCTGATTGGGCTAGCCATTCGCACTCAGGCTCCCACCACAGCCCGCCGCCTCACTCTGACGCCGTCTCTCATTGGCTAACATTTGATAACATTCGCCCCCCCCCCCCCCCCCAACCCACAGCAACCCACAGCGTCAAGGAACTAATAGTCTACAAAAGTTACACATCTCTTATTCTGCCTACTTCATAAGCCACTGATCATATAGGGCTGTACAGTTCTCGCGGGTTCTGTTTCCGGTTTAGGTCTTTTGGGGACCAACAAAAAAACACGTGCTCTTAGAACGAGTGCGCATCACGCTGGTGCCTTGCTGCAACTGCGTGACTCGCACTCATTGTAGTCAACGTTTTAGTGTTGGGAACCGGCCGGCTGCGCGGTTTGTGCGTGAAGAATCGAGTGGGTGTGAAACTATTTTTTGTTTGCTTTGGTCCAGGCATGGCTAACTATAAAATCACAATACAATTAAAGATAAGACATTTATCTCTCCATAATGCATGTGGTCCGTTCGATGAGACTGTTGGAAGCGTTGTATTGTGAGCCAAATCATCGATGTTTACAGTTCTACGACAAACGGAGCACCATTGTCCTCACCTGCTCAGTCCATATAAGGAGCGTTGTTACGTAACCATAGATACCGCGCGCAGACACGCGCGTCATGATGATTATTACGTCATACGATATGGAAAACCCCGCGCAGCACGTTAGATCGTCTGACACTGACAGTCACTCATGAGACAAACGCATTCTGGTTTATCAACTGCCTAACCGCTCATACATTACATAAATCTACTCGGATGGTTATAATTCGGATATGCACAAAACTTCAGTGGTTATTTGTGCTTCCAAGGACAGCTTTAGCCGATCTTGTGTGTGAGACGAGTGAAGGCAAACAACCGGAAGGTAGGCAACACGTACAGGCCGTTGTTGCTAGGCATTGACGTAGAGCATAGGTATCCGTGTCTCGTGGGGTCTCGATAAGATCCCGAAGTGACTGTACAGCCCTATTATTTAAAATGTGATCGTATCGCTGATGTGTGTATATTCTAACTTACCGTTTTAAGTTTGTGCGAATTGTGGCTCTCTTCGAAGAAAACCCATGCGTTCAACTTCCATCGGATTCAAGTTCCACTCTCCGACAGAGGGCGCGCGCTAGGGCTTTGAGTGAGTTGCGCGAGCTCCCTCTGTTGGGAGTGCAGTCAATCAGCCGCCGGAGGCGGGGGGGGGGGGTACTTAATACATCGCTGGGTTGGGGGGTATGGGGGGGGGGGGGTCCGCGGTAAAGCCCCCCTGCCTCTTTCACCGCCAAAATCCGCTCGGAAGGGGTATTTTTTCCGTTGACCCGCTCTATGTCGCAGTTCCGTGCAGACACCCGCTCGGTTTTTTTTATCGGCAAATCCGCTCTTTGATGAGATTTTACGAAACATTGGTGAACTGGGTTGTAATTTGCTTCAGACCCCCCCCCCCCGCCCCCAGGTCGCAATTAGGTTTCAATGGACTCCCCCCCTCCCCCCGCCTTTTCAAATTCCTGTATCCGCCCCTGCAACCCCATACTTCACAATTTGCTGAATAAGTGTTGCAACATATATATATATTTCGTAACAAAAATTAGTTTCATGCAAGCGTAATATTCGCAAATCATTCTCGTAATTCGTTCGTAACCTAACCCGGAAATCACAATGAGCGAATATTACGGGAATGTTTGTCAGGAAAATTCTGCGAATATTACGGGAATGTTCGTCCGTAACATTCTGCGAATATTACGGGATTGTTCGTCCGGGACATTCTGCGAATATTACGGGAATGTTCGCCCGTAACATAAAACGAAAATCACACTGAACGAATATTACGTGAATGTTCGTCCGTAACATCCTGCGAATATTATGTGATTGTTCGTCCGGAACATTCCGCGAATATTACGGGAATGTTCTTCAGTAACATAATACGGAAATAATATTCCGCGAATATTAAGGGAATGTTCGTCCGTAACATAACACAGAAATAACACTGAGCGAATATTACGCGATTGTTCCGTGTTTGCTGGGTAGGCCATTTAAGGCGCGGACCTCCCCCCCCCCTCCCCCCCCCCCCCCCTGTTTTTGAGGCAGAACGCTATCTAAGGCTATCCGGTCGCCAGTTTTCAGTGGACCCCAGCCCCCCGTCAAAAAATTGGTGGATGGCCCGGTCGCAAATATGAATCCCTGAGTGCGCGCATTCAATCGGCATGCCAATTGTGTGCCGCTCAACACCACACGGGACATTCGAGAGAAAATGACGGCTGACAGAAAGGTTAGAGAATAGGTTGGTTTCGGTGCCCCCACGTGCACCGGAAGTGAGCGGTGCTCGCATTTCATTGGCATAGGCATATCTCCATCGGCACACCCGGAAGCGCCCTGTCACGTGTTGCGGGTACCTGGCGGGATACCGATCCTGGCCCAAAGAAATGCGCCTACTGTAGATGTATTCCCCTCCTTGCTTCGGGTTGGCACTCTCGATACTTGATCAATTCACTTCCTTTTTTTTTATTTATATACTAGTCTACAAACACACATACTGGGCAGAGAATCAGTCCCAACGTTCTATGCTACGAGAAATGCACGGGTATTTATGTCTGATACTTAAATAGTCAATTAACGACCTATGAATCAAATGCCGGTAGCGAACGTTTCCAATGTGTATCTTGAATTAGGGGACCAATTGGGATAGAATTCAAATTGGAGTAGTTTGCTACCAGCCTATGATTCGCTAGGTCGTTAATTGGCTGCATGAGAAAGTAATCAGACTTGGGGGGTGGGGGGGACTGCGCTGTCAGATGACAAGCTTTGTTTAACAGACAACAAGGCTCGGTTATCAGATAACATGGTTTGATTATCAGATAACACTGTTCAGTTATCAGGTAACACGGTTCTGTTATCAGATAATACGCTGTGGTTATCAACTAACCTGCTTTGGTTATCAGTTATGTTCATATTCTAAAAGGTTTGGTTGTCACAATTTGTGTTCCTCATCAAACAAGGTTTTGTTATCACAAGTTGTGTTCATCATCTAACAAGGTTTGGTTATCACAAGTTGTGTTCATCATCTAACAAAGTTTGGTTACCACAAGTTGTGTTCATCATCTAACAAGGTTTGGTTATCACAAGTTCTGTTTCTCATTAAACAAGGTTTGGTTATCACAAGCTGTGTTCCTCATCTAACAGGGTTTGGTTGTCACAAGTTGTGTAATCATCTAACATAGTTTGGTTATCACAAGCTGTGTTCCTCATCTAACAGGGTTTGGTTGTCACAAGTTGTGTTAATCATCTAACATGGTTTGGTTATCACAAGTTACGTTCCTCATCTAACAAGGTTTGGTTATCACAAGTTGCGTTCATCATCTAACAAGTTTTGGATATCACAAGTAGAGTTCCTCATCTAACAAGGTTCGGTTATCACAAGTGGCGTTCATCATCTAACAAGGTTTGGTTATGACAAGTTGTGTTCATCATCTAACAAGGTTTGCTTATGACAAGTTGTGTTCCTCATCTAACAAGGTTTGGTTATCACAAGTTGTGTTCCTCATCTAACATGGTTCGGTTATCACAAGTTGTGTTCCTCATCTAACAAGGTTCGGTTATCTCAAGTTGTGTTCATTCCATAACAAAGTTTGGTTATCACAAGTTGTGTTCATCATCTAACAGGGTTTGGTTAGCACAAGTAGTGTTAATCAACTAACAAGGCTTGGTTATCAAAAGTTGTGTTCCTCGTCTAATAAGGTTTTGTTATCACAATATTTGGTTATCATTAAGTAAGGTGTTGTTATAGACAAAGTTAGTCCCTAACCAAGATGTTGAAAAGCATGTAACAAGATCGCCCAATAACCTACGTGCCCCTAAATATAGAAATAACTTGACTAAAGATATCAGTCAGAAATATGTATGTAATTTATTTCCTTCACTTGCGTGTATTTAACAAGTGGTTCTCTGTTCTAGACATGTTTTCAGGAAAGTCGGAAAAAGTATGTCGTTAACAGATATTATTGATAATTGAGATATAGTATTTGTGATGGTATACCTTTTGTAGCCCATAATATTCTTCGAGTGAAGTTGTTTTGTGTACGGAATTTATTATTTTGCTTGTTTGCTTTTTTTTTCGCTTTTTTTCTTTTTCTACCCTATGCACGAGCATATAAGCACTGCTTCCGCTGAGTTTAGGACGTAGACAATGTAATGTGCTAGTTTTATATGAAATAGACCTATTATCATAGTTATCAGATAACACATTGTACCTTAAACAGATGTCCTGACCAATGCCTTTGTTGGTAAACGTGCGCCATACCGTGTCTCTTGTACGAACACTAGCACATGGTCGATGAACACCATCGATTGCAACGTGCTCTTATAAAAAGCGATATTTATGTATTGTGATTGTGCTATGTCCAATAAAAATGATCTGCCTAAGACCGCTATGACAGTGTCATTATATTCATCGTTACGGTTTGGATGCCTTGTTGACATATCTGAGCAGTTACGTCTGTTAGCACAACATCTAGGGAGAGGTAACGTAACAGTAGTCATTGGGTGAGTTCGGATATGCGACCGGGAAAAACGTCGCAGATATTTGGAGCATGCGCTCTCATACTTTCCGCTCATGTGCGGATCAAAATTAACCGAACGCAAAATCCGCGGTCCCCGTGAATGCTGCACTTGCTGAACTGCACAAATCGTGAAAATCGTTAAACAGTACCATAAAATAAATCAACGGATACGTGTTGGGTTCATTATTTTATTCTAGTTGTTATAATACTATTTACAGATTTTTTGCAGGTCGAAATACTACTTTATATATATATTACCTATTGTTGGGCCTGGACGCAATGTTGGAAATCCTAGTGATCGCCCTCTGGCTGGGGAGTGAAGTCCGGGAGTCAAATGTACGACGAGACCGCCCTTTCGGAACACAATTTCCGCGTTCGGTTATGCACTCCGCGGAGTCCGACAACTCCGCTCGCATACCCGAACTCACCCAAGCTGAGACTAAAAAGCCAAGCTTTCTTTCGCTAGGTGGGGCTCCATTCATCCGGCTGACGGACGGCTCCTGTTGGCCAGGGAAAATCAGTCATAAGTTCTCTAAAAAAAATTCCAATTTTGCGTACATCGGACGACACATTAGTAGAAAATTAGTAGTATTTTAAATATGATTTTCCTGAGTTAGGTGTTATTAGTGGTATTATTAGTAGTGTTAGTTATTTTTGTTGTACAAGAGACCGTGAGTATGCAGTGCAGAAATAAACAATTGAAGTACAGCAAATTACTTCGTTTGTTAGAACTAGCGACGACGCGCATTTACGCCCTAGCGGGAGAGAGTTCGAAAGCATTGAGTTACTCGACCATATATATAGATATGACGCAGCCCCAAGCGGAGTCCGAGATTGGCTAAATACACCCGTCGGGAATATCCTCTTAACACAACGTCATATATCTACTTATTTGACACATCATATATGCATCTCTCTCATGTTACATGTCTCTGTCATAAGACCAGGGGGATCCAGAGCCCAGTGTCGATTTTTCAAAATTCTCGGTTTTGAATGTCGATTTGTCATGTTTCGTGTCGCTTTTTGGCTAAATTCAATGTCGTTTTCTTTCGCTTTTTCATTTTGTCAGTGTCGGAATTTGGAGGTCAGTGTCGAATGTCGATTTTTCAAATATGCCTGTGTCGCTTGTCGCTATTGACCCCTTCCAGATCCCTATTCTTGTTGACTATTACCCCGCAATTATGAGAAGCAGGCGCGGTAATACAACGAATACTTGATAACAACAACAAAACGCATCAGGTATAAGATAACAAAATAATCCTGATAGTAGGCGGACTTACGGGACACCCCTCCCTCTCCCTTACTGGACACCCCTCCCCTTCCCTTACCGGACTCCCCACCCTCTCCCTTACCGGACTCCCCACCCCCTCCCTTACCGGACAACCCACCCCCTCTCTTACTGGACTCCCCACCCTCTCTCTTACTGGACTCTCCACCACTTCTCTTATAGGACTACCAACCCCCTCTGTTACTGGACTCCCCATCCCCTTCCTTACCGGAGACCCCACCCCCTCCCTTACCAGCTACCCCACCCCCTCCCTTACCAGATACCCCACCCCTCCCTTACCGGACAAGCCACCCGCTCTCTTACTGGACACCCCACACCCTCCCTTAGCGGACACCCGACCCACTCCTTTACCGGACTCCCCACCTCTTCCCTTACCGGACACCCCACCCCCTCCCTTACCGGGCACCCCTCCCCTTCCCTTACCGGACAACCCACCCCTCTTACCGGACTCTCCTCCCCCTTTCTTACCGGACTCCCCTCCCCCTTCCATACCGGACACCCCTCCCCCTCCCTTACCGGAAACCCCTCCCCCTCTCTTACCGGACTCTTTTCCCCCTCCCTTACCGGACACCCCTCCACCTCCCTTACCGGACAAGCCACCCGCTCTCCTACTGGACACCCCACCCCCTCCTATACCGGATGCCCCACCCCCTCCCTTAGCGAACACCCGACCCACTCCTTTACCGGACTCCCCACCTCTTCCCTTACCGGACACCCCACCCCCTCCCTTACCGGGCACCCCTCCCCTTCCCTTACCGGACAACCCACCCCTCTTACCGGACTCTCCTCCCCCTTTCTTACCGGACTCCCCTCCCCCTTCCATACCGGACACCCCTCCCCCTCCCTTACCGGAAACCCCTCCCCCTCTCTTACCGGACTCTTTTCCCCCTCCCTTACCGGACACCCCTCCACCTCCCTTACCGGACAAGCCACCCGCTCTCCTACTGGACACCCCACCCCCTCCTATACCGGATGCCCCACCCCCTCCCTTAGCGAACACCCGACCCCCTCCCTTACCGGACTCGCCACCCCCTCCCTTACCGGACACCCCACCCCCTCCCTTACCGGACACCCCTCCCCCTCTCTTACCGGACAACCCACCTCTCTTACCGGACTCTCCTCCCCCTTCCTTACCGAACTCTCCTCCCCCTCCCTTACCGGACACCCCTCCCCCTCCCTTACCGGACACCCCTCCCCCTCCCTTACCGGACAACCAACCTCTCTTACCGGACTCTCCTCCCCCTTCCTTACCGGACTCTCCTCCCCCTCCCTTACTGGACACCCCTCCCTCTCCCTTACCGGACACCGCTCCCCCTTTCTTAGCGGAGTCCCCACCTCCTCCCTTACTGGACTCCCCGCCACCTTCCTTACCGGACACCCCTCCCCCTCTCTTACTGGACTCCCCTCCCCCTCCCTTACCGGACGCAACTGCCCCTCTCTTACCGGACACGCCTCCCCCTCTCTTAGCGGACACCCCTCCCCTTCTCTTAGCGGACACCCATTCCCCTCTCTTAGCGGACACCCCTCCCCCTTCTTTACCGGACTCTCCTTCCCCTCCCTTACCGGACACCCTCCCCCTCCCTTACCAGACACCGCTCCCCCTTTCTTAGCGGACTCCCCACCCCTTCCCTTACCGGACACCCACCCCCTCTCTTAGCGGACAACTCACCCCCTCTCTTACCGGACTCCCCACCCCCTCTCTTACTGGACTCCCCACCCCCTTCCTTACCGGACACCCACCCCCACTCTTACTGGACTCCCCACCGCCTCTCTTACTGGATTCCCCACCCCCTCTCTTACTGGACTCCCCACCCCTTTCTTACCGGACACCCCACCCCTCCCTTACCGGGCACCCCTCCCCTTCCCTTACCGGGCAACCCACCTCTCTTATCGGACTCTCCTCCCCCTTCCTTACCGGACTCTCCTCCCCCTTCCTTACCGGACACCCCTCCCCCTCCCTTATCGGACAACCCACCTCTCTTACCGGACTCTCCTCCCCCCTTCCTTACCGAACTCTCCTCCCCCTCCTTTACCGGACACCCCTCCCCCTCCCTTACCGGACACCCCTCCCCCTCCCTTACCGGACAACCCACCTCTCTTACCGGACTCTCCTCCCCCTTCCTTACCGGGCACTCCTCCCCCTCCCTTACTGAACACCCCTCCCCCTCCCTTACCGGACACCGCTCCCCCTTTCTTAGCGGACTCTCCACCTCCTCCCTTAATGGACTCCTCGCCACCTTCCTTACCGGACACCCCTCCCCCTCTCTTACTGGACTCCCCTCCCTCTCCCTTACCGGACACAACTGCCCCTCTCTTACCGGACACGCCCCCCCCTCTCGTAGCGGACACCCCTCCTCTTCTCTTAGCGGACACCCATCCCCCTCTCTTAGCGGACACCCCAACCCCTCCCTTACTGGACTCCCCGCCCCCTTCCTTAAGGGACACCCCTCCCCCTCTCTTATTGGACTCCCCTCCCCCATACTTACAGGACACAACTGCCCCTCTCTTACCGGACAGGCCTCCCTCCTCTCTTAGCGGACACCCCTCCCCTTCTCTTAGCGGACACCCATCCAACTCTCTTAGCGGACACCTCTACCCCTCTCTTACCGGACACCCCTCCCCCTCTCTTAGCGGACACCCCTCCCCCTCTCTTACCGGACATCCCACCCCCTCCCTTACTGGACACCCCTCCCCCTCTCGTAGCGGACACCCTTCCCCCTCTCGTACCGGACACCCCACCCCCTCCCTTACCGGACACCCCTCCCCCTCTCTTACTGGACTCCTCACCCCGTCCTTACCGGACACCCTACCCCTCCCTTACCGGACACCCCTCCCCCTCCCTTACCGGACACCCCTCCCCCTCTCTTACCGGACACCCCACCCCCTCTCTTAGCGGACAACTCACCCCCTCTCTTACCGGACTCCCCACCCCTCTCTTACTGGACTCCCCACCCCCTTCCTTACCGGACACCCACCCCCACTCTTACTGGACTCCCCACCGCCTCTCTTACTGGATTCCCCACCCCCTCTCTTACTGGACTCTCCACCCCTTCCTTACCGGACACCCCACCCCTCCCTTACCGGACACCCAACCCCCTCCCTTAGCGGACAACTCACCTCCTCTCTTACTGGACACCCCACCCCCTCTCTTAGCGGACAACTCACCCCCTCTCTTACTGGACTCTCCACCCCCTCTCTTACTGGACTCTCCACCCCCTCTCTTACTGGACTCTCCACCACTTCTCTTATAGGACTACCAATCCCCTCTCTTACTGGACTCCCCACCCCCTCTCTTACAGGACTACCCACACCCTCCCTCACCGTAATCCTTGCCCCCTCCCTTTCCAGACCCCCACCCACTCTCTTGGCCGGTTGGTTGGCATCCGTCCGTCTGCGAAAGACGATGGATTTTACGTGACACGATTTGCGTCGCGGCATTTGCGCTTATGACTGAATAACCCTATCTGTGACCGACAGAGCTCCCCGCAGACGTCGCATCGATGACCTGTCGATACGTCTTGGTTTGTACTCACTGGGTGCCTAGATTGGCGTTTCAAGTCCAGTTTGTCAAACCAGAGCCCGTCGTGGTGAGCCATTCCCTCACGCACGACACGCGACCATTCCCTCTTTTCGAATGTTAGGTTCTCCCAGGAATCCACTCCCACTCTCCCTTACCTTACATAAAAGGCGCTGGCATAAAAACCACGCAACAAATAATAAAAAAATCACATTATAGGTATGGATAGACTATTGATAACGAATCAATGGTACATTCACATGTACAAATGATCTTGCCCTATGTGTCAGCGGCTTTCTTCTATTTAATCTTTCTATTCATATAACATATTACTGGATCTGGATTTAATGTGAACTGGCGGGTTGCAAGGTAGAGAAGAACAAAGACAAAACAAGGTTGTTTAGTGCAATAAACGTATTAATATTATTAGTAGTAGTATTATTTACCAGCATTGTTTGGTCTAAACTATCTGAATATTTAGGCACAACAAGGTTGCTGCTGCCACAATTTCAACATTGATCAGTCCGTCATAACATGTCGCGTCAAAGCCAGAGCCATATTTGTACAATTTGACTCACCAGCAGTGAAATATTTCATTTATACATTAATCGAAGAATCACAGATTAGAATCGAAGACCTGTTTCCAAAAGGGGGCATCCGTATGGGGAGTATCACATTGTAGTACACGAGTAGCGCGATGTAGGTGTAACACATTAGCATATGCTACAGCAGTACCACGGATAAAATCGTTGCTGCCCTCCCCCTCCCCAAACCCCCGCCCCCGCGTCCTCCCATCTATGCCAGCTTGACAACCCATGACGTAAGCGGGTAAACAGTGGAGTGTTTGGAGGCGTCACCCTCATGTCATTAAATTACCATAAGTTTGGCCATAAATGTGTGCTTGGCAAGACAGAGCATGAGTGGCCGTGCCGCAGGAACTCAGCGTCATGAACCAACGATCTGCATACAATAAAACATCTGAAAAGGTTCCCTAAATAATTTCCTTGACTTACTAAGCTCTTAGCGCACGTCGATTTCATGATACTGTCGATACGAGAAGGCCCTGCCGCTGCCGCCAACGGTAAAAACCCTTACATAATAGCAGCGTCTACATAGGATGATCATTCCACTATGTTAATAATGACTATAATTTTCAGAATATTTTACAGTATTTATGCGAAATAACTTATATGTCCACAATAAACAAAAAAACACAGTGTCAACGCACATGTCTGTGTAGAGAAATAATGTCAATGACAGTAATAAGGCAAGACGCATACATTAACGCTGTAGACAAAAGATATATGAATATTTTAAAGTGTTAAGGGTTTAATCGCAACTAAATAGTTGATTCCTTCTTCCCCAGTTTACTAAGCAAGGCTCACACACCCCAGACGACTAAACATGGCACTTGGGGTCTGGAAGGGGTAAATGGCGACTAGCAGCACAGGCATATTTGAAAACTCAACATTCGACATTAACCCCCAAATTCGGATACTGAGGATCGGAAAAAGGGACATCGACACAGATTTTGAAAAAAAACTACACTGAATTTAGCCAAAAAGCGACGCGGGACGTCGTGAAAAATCGACATCCGACACTGAGATTTTGAAAAATCGACAATGGACACTGGACCCCCTTCCAGACTTAATATTAAGCGAGGAGGCACGAATTTACGCCGTAGCCAAAATGTATATCCAAATAATGATGTTTATTGTCCACGGATGTGCATTTCAAGTAGGCATAAACTTATATAACATGGCAAAAAGCACAAACCGCAGCGTATTTACTAACATAAAGTGTGCTTTCACAAGTAGCTCAATACAGATACACACCGACCCGCCAACCCAGAACAAACATGAAAGGGCCACAGTAGTAGGCGTTTTACCTTGTGCCGCAGAATGTATATATATATATATAAGCTGTTGGTTATTTTATTAATATTAATGTAATTGCTCTCTAGAATTAGTGCAGGGATGAGTTAAAGTCTATCTTATTATACCATTTACTGAACACAGTAATAGCCTCATATCTTATAGATTTGCGAAACTGATAACCTTTGGGGTACGGAGTAGCGTCGATCCTTTAGTATTATGACTGTGGATACAATACCTCGTAACAAATAAAGATGAAATCGGTCATCGCGAATACCCCAAAATAAGGAGAGTAATATGGAATCTCCAAGATGAAGACTGCTCAGGATTGCTCAATATCGTATGGAAGGGTTGCTATCGATTTTTCTTTGAAAATTCTAAACGTTTTTCCATAGAATTTCCAGAGTTTCTATAGAGTTGCCATCGCATTTCCATAGAATTTCCAAAGGGTTTCATAGTATTTCCATATAATTTTCTGTGAGTTTCCATAGAGTTTCAATAGAATTTCCCTCAATAGGAGAACGAAGAGAGAGTGAAGCCATGTACCCAGGGATAGACCCCTATGCTTGGCGAAGAAGGACATGGGTTCTTTATCCTGCGACCACACAGACATGACCACAGCGGGGCGCGTACCACAGATCCATGCGACGTTAGGCTAGAACGCACGCTGCCAGAGGTCCAACACTAAGCAAAACTCTATGGAAACTCTACGGAAACTCAATGGAAATTCTATGGCAAATCTATGGAAACTCAAGGGAAACTCTATGGAAATTCTATGGAAACTGTGGAGATTCTAGAAAACTCTATGGAGTAACGATTAAAATATCCACAGAAATAACGATAGAAGCCTTTAGAGTTGTTTTTATGGAAATTTTGTAAAGTATTTTCCTTCGGGGTATAATGATGTCTTACGAAATTAATGCCATAATTCGAGTGATAAATCTAGGAAGGGAGAATTGCCTTCATGTATCCTTTCACATAAAGAGTACATCTACAAACCTGCAAACGTACCTGATCATATCCGGCCACAAGAGGAAAAAACTACCATGTCGAAATATTATATGTATATATACGTTCTATGAAAACCAATTGCTTTATTAGAGCATTTCTACAAAAATATCCATTTACGTTCTATAGAATTATGTACAAACGTTCTACACAATTATGTACAAACGTTCTATAGAATTATGTCCAAACGTTCTATAGAATTATGTACAAACGTTCTATAGAATTATGTGCAAACGTTCTATAGAATTATATACAAACGTCGTATAGAATTATTTACAAGTGTTCTAAAGAATTATGTACAAACGTTCTGTAGAAAGTCATACTTGTAGTTCTATAAAATATTTTGCTACGGGTGGGCACTGTAAAAAACAGTCTAAGGGGGATATTGCGAATATCGAGGAATTGCTCGATAGTCACATATATATATATATATATATATCGATATATCGATATAACATATCACCGTAAATACAGAAAGAGCCTTCGCGTTCGACCAGTAATTGTTCGCGCATCGATCCCCCAAAATTGCCAACAGCTAATCACGAATCTCCACGTCTTCCTGTGACTATGGTGCACATGGGTGCGTAAGGCTAGGATCGGGCTCCTTGCCACCACCCCGGTTTCCCGATCACGAAGAACGAATTTCTTTATTTCCGTGGTTGGCATCCGTCGGTCTGCGAAAGATGATGGATTTGCAGCTTTGTTTTGATTAAAGTAATACGATTTGCGTCGCGGCATTTGTGCTGATTACTAAATAAGCCTATCAGTGACCGACAGAGCTTACCGCAGTCGTCGAAGCGGCGACCTGTCGATAGGTCTTGATTTGTGCTCGCTGGTGGGCGCCTAGATTGGCGTTTCAAGTCCCGTTTCTCAAACCAGAGCCCGTCGTGGTGAGCCATTCCCTCACGCACGACACGTTATTTAAAAGTTCATGATTACTGAAAATCCTTGATCACGGAGGGTCGGTTAATACCCCATCCCCTATTCGAGAAGAATTATCTTTCTCGTTTCCAAGTCACGGTAAAATGAAAAGGCCCATTTCCGAGGAACGAAAATACCTAATTGCCCCCCGTCCCCTGCCCCTCTACTGTAGCACCAGATATGGAAGTCAAATATAAAATACATGGTGCTGAAACCCTGAATGCTACATGTCTTCGTACCGTAATAATAAAGATAATCTGTATTGCCATGAAGAGTACACAACAGAACTGGTTAGCAAGAAGCAGAAGCCGCGGCTTATTCGCTCAAAAAAAAAAAAAAAAAAAAAAAAAAAAAAAAAAAAACCATCAGAAAAACAGAAACAAAATTAACATGGAAAAGTATACGACAATCTAGATAATATCGATTTGACCCAATCGTTGCGCTATAATAGTTCTTTCTTTCTATTAACTCATTAACAGATATGATTATATTGTGATAGTTACACATCAAATCAACATTAATATTAGTTAACTTCAATTACTCGTATCAATTATATTTAACAAACTATCCTTAATATTTCTCTTAAAAAGGTGAAGCGATGATTGAAAGTTTACCTTGCCAAACCATTTATAAAAAAAATATATCCCATTATATACATATTTTCGTCAATTGACACTTTTTCTTAGGAACATGTAATAGCTGCGACCTTCTACTGTTATACTTATGTATTTCAGCATTTTTTTATAAAGAAATCTTTTATTATATGAGGTTGCAATCCATTGTATTGCTTAAACCTAGATGATAAAACGCAAAACTCGTATAATGATGTGAGCGGGAGAATCTTATTCGTTACGAATAACGGCGCTGAGTGGGCCCATTACCGTGCCATTACGCTGGGCACACATCCGCGTGGGAGGGCGACACCGCGTACAACGCCCCGGATATATAGGCCAATGGCGGATCCAGCGGGGGTGGGGGGCTACTACGGCCATAGCCCTCCCACCACCACCCCCTGGTCCAGCCCGCAGAAGCCTGCCCCCCGCCCCCCAAGACAGGTTTTGCCCCCGAGAATAAACAAGCCTATCCCTGTCCACGAGCAGCAACCTGATGCTGAAGAAGGGCCAGTGACCACCCCCCCCCCACCCGCCCCCACCCCCTGCTTCCGCCGCCTATGCACGGTAAGCTCGAAATTCAAGCCCCCCCCCCTTCCCCCACGCCTTAAAGTCTGGATCCGCAACTATAAGCCTAGCAGTCGTATGTTTGAAAGCAAGACGACAGGCGGGGACCACTGAGTCAATAGCATTTGCATCATGCATGGATATTTCTAAACGGGAGACCATAACCGTGTTTGCATCAGCGACTTTAAACTTCAAATCATCCAATCGTAATGAACAGTTGTTGCAAGGCTACCGTGCCTGCAATAGCCACACGACGCCATTTCCACATGAATTACTGGGAACCTACAGTGTTTGGGAGTCTGGTTATCACCCCCCTCCCCCCCACGCACACTCCCTCCGACCCTTCCCTCTCTCCCTCTTCCCCCTCCCAAGCCTCACCAGCCGTTCAATGCGTCACCCCTATACCCCACCCACTGGCACTGTATTTGTTAGTATGCGCCGCCCTACAGCCGTTCAGCAAATGTGGTGGCGCTAAGGACCGAGGTGGTTACAAGCCCCATAGCGGGACAAGAACATTTCATCTCTGTATGTATCTTATCACCGGAGAAAATAGAACGGGTGTTGGATAAAGAGATTAGAGCGAGATTAGAGAGGAAGAGAAGAGAAGATAGAGAAAGAGAAGATAGAGAAAGAGAAGATAGAGGAAGAGAAGATAGTAGAGAAGGAAGAGGAAAGTAAAGTAAGTATGTGTGTTCATTGCGTATCTTCGGATACATCCCCCCAACCCGTCAACAATTATTTTCATATATACATTTATTCATTTATTTCTGCATGTATTGATATACGTAATCGTGTATTTATTTGCTGACTAACCATTGAACAATACAGAAGAAATATATGTACTTCGGGCGTACCCTTCAGATCCGGACAGGAAACAATGCGTAAAATACCGCGGAAATACAGAGGTTCGTCTTTTTCACGGGGCCGGTGGACGGACATTTCGGCCAAGGACGTTTCGGCCTAGGGCCTTTCGGCCTAGGGCGTTTCGGCCTAGGACGTTTCGGCCTAGGGCCTTTCGGCCTAGGGCGTTTCGGCCTAGGGCCTTTCGGCCTAGGGCGTTTCGGCCGAGGACGTTTCGGCCTAGGACGTTTCGGCCTAGGACGTTTCGGCCTAGGACGTTTCGGCCTAGGGCGTTGCGGCCAACGGACGTTTCGGCCTATGACGTATCGGTCTAGGGTGATTCGGCCTAAGACGTTTCGGTCTAGGATGCTTCGGCCTAGGACGTTTCGGCCTAGGACGTTTCGGCCTAGGACGTTTCGGCCTAGGATGTTTCGGCCTATGACGTATCGGTCTAGGACGTTTCGGCCTAGGGCGTTGCGGCCAACGGACGTTTCGGCCTATGACGTATCGGTCTAGGGTGATTCGGCCTAAGACGTTTCGGTCTAGGGTGATTCGGCCAACGGACTTTTCGGGCTAGGGCGTTTCGGCCTAGGACGTTTCGGCCTAGGGCGTTGCGGCCAACGGACGTTTCGGCCTATGACGTATCGGTCTAGGGTGATTCGGCCTAAGACGCTTCGGTCTGGGATGCTTCGGCCTAGGACGTTTCGACCAGGTATTTTTGCGAGGGCGGACGTTTCTGGCGACTCAAGCTAAATGCTAAGTGTTGTGATATGACTTAAAAGCTGAAGAGCAACCTTGAAAAACCCGGCACACCCTTGGCGCTCCATGCAAAGCCTGCCACGTAAACCAAATATACTATATATGTTTTGCCTTGACCTCGGCACAATTTCTCCTCACCCTAGGAAATTACATACGCAGCGCATTGCTGGGACTTGCGGGACAAGGGACATTGAAATCTTTGACAATTCTGTGACACTAATGTCATCAGTTTCAGTAATGTCATCAGTACCACTAA
Source organism: Arenicola marina (assembly GCA_964019135.1). NCBI lineage: Eukaryota > Metazoa > Annelida > Polychaeta > Arenicolidae > Arenicola > Arenicola marina. Next base: position 26,118,937 of record OZ025265.1, read on the forward strand.
TGACATCAGTTTCACTAATGTCATCAGTTGAACTAATGTCATCAGCTTCACTAATGTCGTCACTTTCACCAATGTCATCAGTTAACTAATGTCATCACTTTCACTAATGTTATCACTTTTGCTAATGTCATCAGTTTCAATAATGTCATCAGCTTCACTAATGTCATTAGTTTAACTAACTTCATCATATTCACTCATGTTATCAGCAACAGTAATGTCATCAGATTCACTAATGTCACCAGCAACAGTAATGTCATCAGCAACAGTAATGTCATCATCACTTTCACTAAAGTCATTAGTTTGACTAACGTCATCAGTTTGACTAACGTCATTAGTTTGACTTACGTCATCTTTTTGACTAAGGTCATCAGTTTCAGCAATGTCAACAGCTGAACTAATGTCATCAGTTTCAGTAATGTCATAAGTATGACTAACGTCATAAGTTTGACTAACGTCATAAGTTTGACTAACGTCATAAGTTTGACTAACGTCATCAGTTTGACTAATGTCATCAGTTTAACTAATGTCTTAAATTTTACTAATGTCATCAGTTTGACTAATGTCATTCATTGACTAATGTCATCAGTTTCACTTATGTCATCACTTTCACTAGTGTCTTCACTTTTACTAGTGTCATCAGTTTCACCAATGTCATCATTTCACTAGTTTCATCAGTTTCACCAATGTCATCAGTTTTACTAATGTCATCACTTTCACTAATGTCATCACTTTCACTAATGTCATCAGTTTCAGCAATGTCAACAGTTTTGCTAATGTCATCAGTTTCGCTAATGTCACTGGTTTCACCAGTCATCAGTTTCACTAAAATCATCTGTTGTACTTATGTCAACACTTTTACTAATGTCATCAGTTTGACTAATGTCATCACTTTGACGAATATCACCAGTTTGACTAATGTCATCAGTTAGACTAATGTCATCAGTTGGACTAATGTCATCAGTTAGACTAATGTCATCAGTTTGACTAATGTCATCGGTTTGACTAATGTCATCAGTTTGACTAATATCACCAGTTTCACTTATGTCACCAGTTTCATTAATGTCATCAGTTTGACTAATGTCATCAGTTTCACTAATGTCATCAGTTTGACTAATGTCATCAGTTTGACTAATGTCATCAGTTTGACTAATGTCATCAGTTTGACTAATGGCATCCCTTTCACTAATGGCATCCCTTTCACTAATGTCATCAATTTCACTAATGGCTCCAGTTTCACTAATGTCATCAGTTTCACTAATGTCATCAGTTTCACTAATGTCATCAGTTTCACTAATGTCATCAGTTTCTATAACGATATCAGTTTCGCTAATGTCCTCAATTTGACTACTGGCATCAGTTTGACTAATGACATCAGTTTCACGAATGTCATCACTTTCACTGATGTCATCAGTGTCACGAATGTCATCACTTTCACTCATGTCATCAGTTCACTAACATCATCAGTTCAGTAATGTCATCAGTTTCACTAAAGTCATCAGTTCACTAATCTCATCAGTTTCACTGAATGAAATAAATGTCTTCATTTCCAGGAATGTAATAAATATCTGTATTTTTAGGAATGTAATAAATGTCTTCATTTTTGGAATGTAACAAATGTCTACATTTTAGGAATGTAATAAATGTCTTAATTTTCAGGATTGTAATAAATGTCATCATTTACACGAATGTAATAAATGTCTTCATTTGAGGAACGTAATAAATCTCTTAATTTTCAGGAATTTAATAAATATTTTCATTTTCATCAATTTCATAATTACCATTCAAGTTACCAATATGATCAATGCCAATAACGGCTATTTAGGCCAATAATTTTTAATGAATGCAATAAGTTTCATTAATGCCATAAGTTTCATTAATGCCATCAGTTTCATTAATGTCATTAGTTTCATGAATGCCATTTGTTTCAATATTGCCATTACTTTCTTTTGTTTGTTCATTTCATATTCATCGATTTGGTACAATGTTCCAGTATGGGTTTTGTTATTTTTTGTAGGATGATTTTCCGCCAGGTGGCGTGTCAGGCGTTCTTGGTCGGCCTGACCCTAATCTTTCAACCAGGTAAATAATTGACGTGGCTGTTTATTTCCCTAAAGGTTTCGGTCAGACGGAATGGGCGGGGGTCGCAGGGTGGGAGGGAGCGGGGCCAACAATTTTCATTGGAATTTTTTACCGGTTTTATTCATGTCCATTTTATGTTATCTGTCCGTACGCCTGGACTTCTACGGCTTTGATCCTCTTTGCTCTTTCTCTGATCTGAATCATTCACTCACTGCATGCCGTGGAACAGTGTATACTCCACTTCATGCAGGTCTCAAGCTGTAGCAACCAGTTTTATCATCTGCACCGTATCACTTTAAATACGTTCCCATGCTAACGAAGGGTGCCTCCCCCCACCTTGGCGTGTCTCAATCCCCTAAATGGGGTACCGCCCTAAATTGGGTTGTCTCCCAGCCCCTGGCTTAGGTTATCTCCCCTTCCCTAACTTGGGGTGTCTCTGCTCCCATATCTTAGGATTTCTCCTCTACACTAACTTCGGGTGGCACCCCAAACTTTGGGTCTCACCCGCCATGAGGCCTCTCCCGTCACCAAACTTGGGGTCTCACCCGCCATGAGGCCTCTCCCGTCACCAAACTTGGGGACTCACGTGCCATGAGGCCTCTCCCGTCACCAAACTTGGGGTCTCACCCGCCATGAGGCCTCTCCCGTCACCAAACTTGGGGTCTCACCCGCCATGAGGCTTCTCCCGTCACCAAACTAGGGGTCTCACCCGCCATGAGGCCTCTCCCGTCACCAAACTTGGGGTCTCACTCGCCATGAGGCCTCTCCCATCACCAAACTTGGGGTCTCACGCGCCATGAGGCCTTTCCCGTCACCAAACTTGGGGTCTCACTCGCCATGTGGCCTCTCCCGTCACCAAACTTGGGGTCTCACCCGCCATAAGGCCTCTCCCGTCACCAAACTTGGGGTCTCACTCGCCATGAGGCCTCTCCCGTCACCAAACTTGGGGTCTCACCCGCCATGAGGCCTCTCCCGTCACCAAACTTGGAGTCTCACCCGCCATGAGGCCTCTCCCGTCACCAAACTTGGGGTCTCACCCGCCATGAGGCCTCTCCCGTCACCAAACTTGGAGTCTCACCCGCCATAAGGCCTCTCCCGTCACCAAAACTTGGGGTCTCACCCGCCATGAGGCCTCTCCCGTCACCAAACTTGGGGTCTCATCGGCCATGAGGCCTCTCCCGTCACCAAACTTGGAGTCTCACCCGCCATGAGGCCTCTCCCGTCACCAAACTTGGGGTCTCAACCGCCATGAGGCCTCTCCCGTCCCGAAACTTGCGGTCTCACCCGCCATGAGGCCTCTTCCGTCACCAAACTTGGGGTCTCACCCGCCATGAGGCCTCTCCCGTCACCAAACTTGGGGTCTCACCCGCCAGAGGCCTCTCCCGTCACCAAACTTGGGGTCTCATCGGCCATGAGGCCTCTCCCGTCACCAAATTTGGAGTCTCACCCGCCATGAGGCCTCTCCCGTCACCAAACTTGGGGTCTCAACCGCCATGAGGCCTCTCCCGTCCCGAAACTTGCGGTCTCACCCGCCATGAGGCCTCTTCCGTCACCAAACTTGGGGTCTCACCCGCCATGAGGCCTCTCCCGTCACCAAACTTGGGGTCTCACCCGCCATGAGGCCTCTCCCGTCACCAAACTTGGGGTCTCACCCGCCATGAGGCCCCTCCCGTCACCAAACTTGGGGTCTCACTCGCCATGAGGCCTCTCCCGTCACCAAACTTGGGGTCCCACCCGCCATGAGGTCTCTCCCGTCACCAAACTTGTGGTCTCAACCGCCATGAGGCCTCTCCCGTCACCAAACTTAGGGTCCCACCCGCCATGAGGCCTCTCCCATCACCAAACTTGTGGTCGCACCCGCCATGAGGCCTCTACCGTCATCAAACTTGGGGTCTCAACCGCCATGAGGCCTCTCCCGTCACCAAACTTAGGGTACCACCCCTAATTTCTGGTCTCTGTCTGTGGAAACGTAACACATATTTATTTGTTAAGATATTTTTGAATAAATATCATTGAACATTTTCTCTTACAATGAAAATTTCGATGTTCGAAGAGTTTCTGTAAAGACTATAATCTTCAATAGATTGTGTCTTATGTCTTTCCACTGGTTCTCCAGCTCAGCAGTGTAGCAATGGCAAGTGCACATACACTTTATGATAATGTCGAGAATCTACCATTCACAAATATGTTTCCTAACCTTTCAGATGGGTCTGATGAGGCTTCCTCGAGTTCTGAGTACACGTGCACTGATCACAGCACCGAAGCCGGATATAAGTGCGATCGAAGTTAGTGTCCTTATTACCAGTGTTGTCTATTTAGTAGAGCATAAGATAAAAGTAAAAGTAAAAAAACTCGCCTTTGATTACTAAAGATGTTCGAAATCACAATAATTACAGTTTTCCGGCGCAGAAAGAGTGCCGCGTGTGATCACCTGATATATGAGACCCACTACATGTATCACTACGCGTTGACAGTATTACATATAGTACAGCTCGTTTGTCTATGTATGTTAAAAGCATGTGACGTGCCCGAGCGTCAAGTTTCACCAGTTAGCGTGTTGGCTATAGGCGTATCAACCAACCTGCCATACATACCCAATGTCAGCTTTTGTACGAGAAGTATATGCGGCATTCTCGCCCACCACCGGATGGTTGACTTGTTGTTTTGTTTGCAAATGAACATAGAGTATTGAGTCTCTAATTAATAACGCATTATTCCATTACTTCCTGTCCAGAGCTGGACGCGCCGTGGATTCCGGTATTCAAAGGCCGCGCTGGAGTCGGGGAGGACATGTTCCGCGCCCTCAGCGAGGGCCCCGTGACGTCATATCCGGGAGGCAGTGTCCCGGTGGTGGGCTTGAAGAAGACGGGGCCAAACTGCACGGGGCATCTTAAGACGACCTTGGCCGCCCACTGGGGGAGTCTCGGCGTCGATAAGGTGGGTAACTGCACATCAAGGGTGATGGGATCCAAACCTGATCAAAGTCGAATGAAAAGTGTTTTATTCTTCCTAATCTGTGAACAAGATGGAAACTTTGTGGAGTTCTTAAGTGTTTTCAAACGACATCTCTCCTCCACGAAAGCCCGTTGTTGCCAAGGGATCACATTTCTTTATTTACAGCTTTGCCGGCGTCCGTCAGATAAACTGTAATTAAAGAAATGTCATCCCTTGGCACCAGCGGGCTTCCGTACTTTTCGACGGCTTTGTTGTTTGATTATAAAATCCTTGATTTCAGCCGTGTTATCGTACCTTACATACACAGATGTAGATGTATAAATGTATAAGATGTAGAGAAGGCTTTGGTTCCCTATATTATTACTACGAAGCATAAACATACTTTCAGCGCGCAGTATTTGCCCGTTTGTAGTTGCGAAGTCGACAGGATTAAAACGTTTCCTCTTTCACAGTTATTCGAGCTTGAAGGCGGAGAAGGTTCAATAAATTCCGAAAACCGTCGAACAGTAGCACAAGAAAAATCGACTGCAAATTACATATGGTCAAAATGCTTGATTTGCAGGTCATGGTTTCCGTGTACAAGAATCAAACCGAAGTGAGTTGGCTGATTTTTGACGGAGACGAGAAAAATGTATCCGCTTCCTCCTGGTTCACGAAGGACAACCTGGCTGGTTTTTCGTTGAGAAATGTCGGCACCGCACAAAATTTTATGGGCCTGTAAGTGTTACTTCTGCTTCATACATCAGAGACGAGAAGTATATGGGGATCGGCATAATAACGACTTGCAATCCACATGGTACGAAAATATCGAGGCTCAGGAATGTTGAGTGGTTCTCTACTATAAGTAAATGGATCTGCTACGGCTAAGAAGGTGCGTATGTTAGAAGGTCACAAATGAGCGTATGTTAGAGTATAACAAAGATAGATGTTAGCGGGGTAAAAAATTGGGTGTGTCAGCGGGTTAAGAAGGTGGATGTGTTAATGGATTAAGAAGGTGGGTGTGTTAATGGGTTAGGAAGGTGGGTGTGTTAATGGGTTAAGAAGGTGGGTGTGTAAGCGGGTTAAAAAATTGGGTGTGTTAGCGGGTTACGAAGGTGGATGTGTTAATGGATTAAGAAGGTGGGTGTGTTAATGGGTTAAGAAGGTGGGTGTGTTAGCGGGTTAAGAAGGTGGGTGTGTTAGCGGGTTAAGAAGGTGGATGTGTTAGAGGGTTAAGAAGGTGGATGTGCCAGCGGGTTAAGAAGGTGGGTGTGTTAATGGTTTAAGAAGGTGGGTGTGTTAATGGGTTAGGAAGGTGGGTGTGTTAATGGGTTAAGAAGGTGGGTGTGCAAGCGGGTTAAGAAGGTGGGTGTGTTAGCGGGTTAAGAAGGTGGGTGTGTTAATGGGTTAGGAAGGTGGGTGTGTTAATGGGTTAGGAAGGTGGGTGTGTTAATGGGTTAAGAAGGTGGGTGTGTAAGCGGGTTAAGAAGGTGGGTGTGTTAGCGGGTTAAGAAGGTGGGTGTGTTAATGGGTTAGGAAGGTGGGTGTGTTAATGGGTTAAGAAGGTGGGTGTGTAAGCGGGTTAAGAAGGTGGGTTTGTTAGCGGGTTAAGAAGGTGGGTGTGTTAATGGGTTAGGAAGGTGGGTGTGTTAATGGATTAAGAAGGTGGGTGTGTTAGCGGGTTAAGAAGGTGGGCGTGTTAGCGGGTTAAGAAGGTGGATGTGTTAGAGGGTTAAGAAGGTGGATGTGCCAGCGGGTTAAGAAGGTGGGTGTGTTAATGGTTTAAGAAGGTGCGTGTGTAAGCAGGTTAAGTAGATGGATGTGTTAGCGGGTTAAGCAGGTGAATGAGTTAGCGGGTTAAGAAGGTGGGTGTGTTAAAGGTTTAAGAATGTGGGTGTCTTAATGGGGTAAGAAGGTGGATGTGTTAGCGGGTCAAGATGGTGGGTGTGTTAGATGTTTAAGAACAAGGTAATACGTGTGTTAACATATCGGATGTGTTAGAGGGTTAGGACGGAGAATTAATGCATTACATGATGAAAGTTGCTATTTCAACCAATAATCCAAGTAGTCTGGGAATCACAGATGACAATCGATGATTTGTTTTCATTAATTGACAACCGTGGGGATAATTATAATTTATAGAGAAAAGACATTTTAAATGCACGAAAAGGCATTGCTCCCATCAGGACTTAAACGCACAATCCTACAAAGAAAAGGACATAGTAACTTTAAGTTGTCGCGTTTCTTCTATTTTGTGGTCGCCCTGTATTTAAAACCGCAGGAGATGGTATTCCGTCTGTTATTTTAGCATACAGGTCACCCTACCGATGAGAATATGTCACATGACTAGAGAAAATGATGCTTTTGTGCCTAGCATTTATTCTAGAATCCAACTGCGGGACATTTTTGACATCATCGTTTTGCAAATATAATCCTGATGCAGACCCCAGGTATCCAGGCTACTTGGTGGCAGAAGGCGAAGAGAAAAATGTTAGTTGTTCCTTTCAGGCTTACCGGGGAGAATGTGCGGCGTTCGTTTTACTTGAACAACCATTCGGGGTGTGAGGGTGATCGTGGTTGGCTGATGGTCTTGGAACCCGGATCTAGTGCTTGTTACTGGGACGACCTGTTCGGCCGCGAGTACCTCAAGCCGGCCATATTGTTCTCACCCAGCGGCGAAGGCAATCAGGAGTGGCAGACAGGTGAGGATGTTTGAATTAACCGATCTCGCATGGAAATCATCAAGCTAAAGTTGCTATTGTAACAAATTTGGAAGGTTTGCAGAGGCAGTCGAATGCCTAGGTCACCGATCACGACTAAACCCGGGCTAGCTCAGTCGGTAGAGCATCGGACAGTTGATCGTAGTTGATGGTCCGTTCAATGCTCGAACATTATTTGTTCACGTTTACAGATGCCAATAGGTATTTTCTCTGAAAATGTAGTCTTCCCGACTGATCGGCAGATCAGTGTACATATGCGGCCCATTGGCATGTTGACATTTGTTAGTAACATCATCTTTAAGCGTCTGATCAAAATCAAAAAAGTCGAAATCTGTACCGCTGATGACGTACAGGTGGCCAATGACAGACATGACATGACGAAGTTACCAAGGCCAATTACCGTCAAGAGCCGGACAATTAAAACGGCAACCCGTTGCGCGGGGCCGCCCCCGATGGGTTAGAGCGCTCTCTCTTGCCACCTGAGAGCCTAACGGCGCTTGGATCCGTGGTTCGCGCCCCGCTGTAATCCTGTCTGTGTGGTCGCAGGATAAAGATCCCATGTCCTTCGTTGCGACCATACGACCATATGACCATAAGTGGTTAAAGCGTCCTGAATATACAACCAACCAACCCTTTGGGCTTATGGTGGCGCCGGCGGGGGTGGGGGGGATGCAAATGATTGCGGTCGGACTAAGATAGCGCCTTTTCATTTTGTGAAAGCACCCATGTCTTAGCGCTGCTCTTTGCGGAACTATTCGCTACTTAAAGTTACCAACGGCCATTGTAACAGACAAATATTTATATCATGCCTCAACAGCGAATAAGTTTAATGTGTGACTAACGACAATGCTTGTATGTCTTATCAGAACTTTGCAAGCCTGGCCTGTGGTCAACAATTCTCGGCTACGGCGACAAAATTTCCTGTTGTAAGCATGTGGACACGATTCCTTCGGCCAGCGTCGACGATTGCGCCCAAAGTGCCTGTAGAAAGGGTTACCACGTGATTAACTACAGTGGACCAGAGAAAAGGTGTTTCCTCAAGAACTGCACCACAGAGGACTACAATATATCAACTTACCCGTCCGGTCTACACAGGGTAGAGGCACTTACTAGTAAGTAGATCATGCCTACAGTAACAATAGCTCACTAGGCCAGTCCTTGCCGGTTAGTAGATCCGCACAGCCGTACGTTGTACCAGTGCTCATTGGTTGGTGGATCCACACAGCCGTACATTGTAGCAGTGATCACTGGTTAGTGGATCCGCATAGTCGTACATTGTACCACTGATCGCTGGTTAGTAGGTCCGCACAGTCGTACGTTGTACCAGTGCTCACCGAATAGTGGATCTTCACAGCCGTACTTTGTACCAGAGCTCACTGATTAGTGGATCCGCATAGTCGTACATTGTACCAGTGCTCACTGGTTGGTGGATCCGCAAAACCGTACATTGTATCAGTGCTCACTGCTTAGTTGATCCGCACAGCCGTACATTGTACCAGGGCGCATTGGTTAATGGATCCGCACAGCCGTACATTGTATCAGTGCTCACTGGTTAGTGGATCCGCACAGCCGTACATTGTACCACTGATCACTGGTCGGTTTGATCCGCACAATCGTACATTGTAGCAGTGCTCACTGGTTGGTGGATTTGTACAGCCGTACATTGTACCAGTGCTCACTGATTGGTGGACCCGCACAGCCGTACATTGTACAGTGTTCACTTGTCAGTGGATCTGCTCAGCCGTATATTGTACCAGTGATCACTGGTTAGTGGATCTGCACAGCCGTACATTGTATCAAAGCTCACTGGTTAGTGGATCCGTTCAGCCGTACATTGTACCAGTGATCACTGGTTAGTGGATCCGCACAGTCGTACATTGTACCAGTGCTCATTGGTTGGTGGATCGGCACAGCCGTACATTGTACCAGTGATCACTGATTAGTGGCTCTGCACAGCCGTATATTGTACCAATAATCACTGCTTAGTGGATCTGCACAGCCGTACATGGTACCAAAGCTTACTGGTTAGTGGATCCGCTCAGCCGTACATTGTACCAGTGATCACTGGTTAGTGGATCCGCTCAGCCGTACACTGTACCAGTGCTCATTGTTTGGTTTTATCCGCACAGCCGTACATTGTACCAGTGATCATTGGTTAGTGGATCCGCACAGCCGTACATTGTACCAGTGTTCACTTGTTGGTGGAACCGCACTATCGTACATTTTACCAGTGCTCATTGATTGGTGGATCCGAACAGCCGCACATTGTACCAGTGCTCACTACATAGTGGATCAGCACAGCCGTTCATTATACTAGTGCGCACTTGTTGTCCGTCCGCAACATACGGAAAAAAACATGTTGTCTGTATCTACGTACCTAGCAGGGGATTTCCGTTGACTTTCTGCCTTGTAATGCGCAATCAACGAGATAGTGTGAAGATTTTTCCGGGTGCCAACAAAATTTTGATGTTTCTTGCTGAAGTAGCAAAATGGCGGACGGACAACAAGTGCGCGTGGGTCATGTGACGCCGCGTGACTCATCGCCCACGTGACCTAAATCCCGGGGGCTCACCATGGGGGGACGGGAGGACCCGGGGCTCCAGGTGGGGGGGAATATACTTAGGAGAGGCCCCCTGCGAGTAGGGGGTAATAACTTCTATCGTTGCTGCACAACAAAAGAAATTATGGCACATAATTTCATATATCTAAGCTTTCTTTACAGGGGACCACATGATGGCAGATTTCCTTACAGTGTCCATCCTGGTGAAGCAACAACGTAAATATCACTTATTTCTTCATGACTTTTCTATCGAATTGTATATCGAAAACGATCGATTTATTTGTCGTTATTTGGCGGCATATTACTTATAATTATTTACAATGCTTCAGGAGAAATTAAAGTAGCTTCCAGTAAGAATATGGCTGCCGGATGTGACGTCGCAATTTGGGGAACACTCCCTCCCCGTGCGCCTGCACTGACAGACGGCACGTCTTTGGTCACGTGGGACTCGTCACTCTGTGTTCAACTGAATGATACCGCTGGCGGGTTGATAGTTGTGGACCTGAAAGAATGGAGAGCGGTAGGACATGTCAGTCTCAACATTGTGGGTGAGTGCTGGATAAAGACCCGGTAATGGACTCCAATGGGAAGGAGAGCTGTAGGACTTGTCAGTCTCAACATTGTGGGTGAGTGCTGGATAAAGACACGGTAATGGACTCCAATGGGGAGGAGAGCTGTAGGACTTGTCAGTCTCAACATTGTGGGTGAGTGCTGGATAAAGACCCGGTAATGGACTCCAATGGGGAGGAGAGCTGTAGGACTTGTCAGTCTCAACATTGTGGGTGAGTGCAGGATAAAGACACGGTAATGGACTCCAATGGGGAGGAGAGCTGTAGGACTTGTCAGTCTCAACATTGTGGGTGAGTGCTGGATAAAGACACGGTAATGGACTCCAATGGGGAGGAGAGCTGTAGGACATGCCAGTCTCAACATTGTGGGTGAGTGCTGGATAAAGACACGGTAATGGACTCCAATGGGGAGGAGAGCTGTAGGACATGCCAGTCTCAACATTGTGGGTCAGTGCTGGATAAAGACACGGTAATGGGCGATCTCCCGACAGACCGCGCTCCGCTTGCGCTATTGCCCCTCTGCCTAAGTAAACTGGGCCGTATGTAACCGTCGGGATTACCGTACGCAAAACTTGAATTCAATTGGAGATATATCCGAAGTTTTGCATCCAATGCATCATTAAGAGGACAATTCGGCCACCACTGGCTTTTTTGGCGTTTTTAAGTATGACGCCATATATATTTCGTACAGTTGATATTGACGCAGTCAGATAATCAGTCAGTCCAAGACAAGTCTCCAAAGGATTCTGAAGCTGATAATGTAGGTGGAAAATCGTTGAATGATCCGCTTTAAGTGAATCACCGATCACGCCCACTAGTTGTCACCATAATCTTAAATGGTCTGTCGTGAAAAGTCCTCATGGCTCAACACCCATGTGATGACCCCATGGAATGGAATATTCGGGGAAATGACAGGCCTGAGTCATACGTGGGCTATGTTGAAACCGGCAAAACATGCAAGAGTCAGGTCTAGTAGGTGTAAGAACTATACATCTAGGAATCATGTTCGTTATCAAAATAGCGCACTGTTTCGTGTGTCACTGTTTAAATGACGCACGTTTGTGTTAATAATAATGCCCGACTATGTGTAAAGTACAACAACAAAAATGTTTCCTGATGCTATATGTGCAGGAGTCTGATACGGGTATCTACACGCCTGTCTCATTGCAGACGACCACCAGCTGTACAACGTGGCGACAGCAGCCTACATTGCGAGGTGTGAGGCTTCTAGTGAATACAACGACGTATACAAGTGTGACAACATCTATGATGGTGGCATTGGTGACGGGGGTGGTGAATCGTGGGCATCCAGGAAACAGGGCGTCGGTGCCTGGGTCCTAGTTGAGTTCTATGTTGATGTCATAGTTCATGAAGTCCACATCCTTCAGCGCTGCGGTACTTTGGATATGACCCAGATCATAGAACTCCGGTTTACGGACGGCACCCACCGACAAGTAAGTTGTATCATTGTCATGTTAAGTCGTACCAGTGACGTCATCCTATACTGTTTGTAACACACGCGTATGTGCGTATATGTGTGGTTCTGCCTTGCTGAAATCCCTCTGTCTCTGCCAGACGTGAGCGTCCAGTGCGTATGTGTGGTTCTGCCTTGTAGACATCCCTCTGTCTATGCCAGACGTGAGCGTCCAGTACGTATGTGTGGTTCTGCCTTGTAGACACCCCTCTGTCTACGCCAGACGTGAGCGTCCAGTACGTATGTGTGGTTCTGCCTTGTAGACACCCCTCTGTCTACGCCAGACGTGAGCGTCCAGTACGTATGTGTGGTTCTGCCTTGTAGACATCCATCTGTCTATCCCAGACGTGACCGTCCAGTACGTATGTGTGGTTCTGCGTTGTAGACACCCATCTGTCTCTGCCAGACGTGAGCGTCCAGTACGTATGTGTGGTTCTGCCTTGTAGACATCCATCTGTCTATCCCAGACGTGACCGTCCAGTACGTATGTGTGGTTCTGCGTTGTAGACACCCATCTGTCTCTGCCAGACGTGAGCGTCCAGTATGTGTAGTTCTGCCTTGTCGACACCCCTCTGTCTACGCCAGACGTGAGCGTCCAGTACGTATGTGTGGTTCTGCCTTGTAGACATCGTTTTGTCTATGCCAGACGTGAGCGTCCAGTACGTATGTGTGGTTCTGCCTTGTAGACATCCTTTTGTCTATGCCAGACGTAAGCTTCCGGTACGTATGTGTGGTTCTGCCTTGTAGATATCCCTCTGCCTATGCCAGACGTGAGCGTCCGGTATGTGTGGTTCTGCCTTGTAGACATCCCTCTGCCTATGCCAGACGTGAGCCCTAATTAAGCCCTTGACTTGTTTTATGAATATAGATATGTATTTAAAATTATGTTGTGTTCTCAGGTACACCTGGCGTACTATCCTGACGTTATGTTCGCGGACTGTTCCGGCCAGGACTGGCAGGTGTTCCCTATCTCCCCGGTCGTCACAGGATCCATCAACTTTACCAATAAAGCTGTCTACAACTCTACTAACAATGGCCTTCGAGAGATCAAGGTTATTGGTCGAGGTGAGTGCAACCCATGTCTTTGTCTTGTTTGTGTATTGTTTGGATATATTGGCATTATCAATGCTCACGATATAGAAGTCTAGTTTTTTTAATGAAGATGTTTAAACATTTAAATGAAATCACGCTGCAGTATCTATATTTTGCGGGAATTAGGCAACTGACAAGCCGTACCGCTAACAAAGATACTTGTCTTCCACAGTGGCTTCAAGCAACAACTTTACAGTCGCCATTTTGGATGACAACACGCTTACCGCGGCCAGCGACTTCATCAACATCCCGGATGAATACAAGTGTGGCTCTGTTCAGGTGTCAAACACGGAACTGTTGCACGACGACGACGCCACTGTATTCATCCACTGCGACAAAGTAGTGCGCGGTCGTTTCGCCGTCATTCTCTACCATGGTGTCGGGCTAGGAATGTGCGAGATCAAAGCATTCACAGGTTGGTTGTTTGCCCCATTGTTCTAGTGTTTTCCACGGAATGGTTGATCTATAACCAAACATTGTATGTGAAATTAACTGTTACCTCTGCTATAGACATCGTGCGTAGTTACGTAACAACTATCGCCATCTTTAATGCTCACAATGACAGTTCTCAGTTAATAAAAATTATTTATTCTTATCATATACATACTGAACCTTTCATGACCTCCTGGCAGTCATTCAGTTTTTGATAAATGTCGCCATGGTGGGTCGCGCCATTCTGGGTCAAATCTCATCGACCGCCCGTCTTCTTTTCAATCGCTTGTATACCCATGTCCGGTAATAGATAATGGCCTACTTTGCTGAATACTAAGGGGGGGGGGGGCGGGGTAAAGTTTCGGGGGGTAGGCAGGTAGATGATGGTTGACGAGGGGGGGGGGGGGGGGTGGCGTATCGGTTTGGGCCAGAAATGTGCAAGAACCTGTACAATGAACCTCGTTGACTGGTTTTAGGTATGGATTCTGACGTACATCATATCGCGACAAGGGGCGGGTCAGAAAAATCTGCACATGCCTACACGGTAGTGAAAGGGGGGAGAATGATGGGTCCAGTACACGAAGAATGTCCGTCCACATGGCGCGCAGTTCGCATTGTAAACGGACATCCACCACCGCCACCCCCCATCACCCCCCACTCACTCTTCCTGGATGCGCCAATGTCGACGTCATTATGCAACTCGTTAGCGGCCCATCAGCGGAGTGCTTGATGTTCACTAGTATTGTGTCTCTTAATTCACAGGATCGAGTGAGTTCTACATCGGACAACTGACATTCGAGGGCGAAACTTCAGGCGATACTTCAGGCTCAGGACCGGACAGAATCGTGATACCTTCTACCAGCCAGATTGCAGCAGCGACAGGCAACGGAACAGTGGTGGGATGGCGGTATGTACGACGATCTCAGACTTGCTTGGATAGTAATGAGCTAGTAACCAGGGTTTATAGCTTCCCATGTTGATCTGCTGGTAGCGGTGAAAGAAACAGGATGTCTGACAGCCCTCCTCTCCTTCCTTCTCCTGCGTCGTCAGTCCATAGTCTTCAGCGTGGCGCCACATAGTGTCACTCCATTGTACTAAGACAGGATGTTATAGTTATTTCCGGTAGTAAGAAGTCCTCTCCTGTGTAACTTCGCGTCTTCTTCAATGGCAAACTCCACAAATTCCAGATATAGCGCCGCGCACGCCGGGACAGCTATTCTCCACATATGGCGACCCGCCTCGCAGAGTGAATTCCAGCTGGTTGGCCAGACAAACGTTACCGTGACAACGCCCGGCGCATCACTTCTCAACCTGGCGCGCGCGGAACGTTTTGAAGTACAAAAAGGAGATGTGTACGGTAAATATGTACAGATAAATCAACGTATTACAAAAGCATAAAATATTAAATGTGTATGCACTGAGGAAGTATTAGGGAACGACATTGGGAGAGAGAAAAGTGGAAAAGTTGTTCTAAATTGACTGGGATACCACACAGTTTGGCCTGCCGACTACCATATTAATTGGCATACCGACTACCATATCGACTTACATACCGACTGCCATATTGAACGGCATACGGACTACCATTTTGACTTGCATACGGACTACCATATTGACTGGATACCGACTACCATATTGACTGGCATACCGACTACCATATTGACTTGCATACCGACTACCATATTGACTTGCATACCGACTACCATATTGACTGGATACCGACTACCATATTGACTGGCATACCGACTACCATATTGACTTGCATACCGACCACCATATTGACTGGCATACCGACTGCCATATTGACTTGCATACCGACTGCTATATTATCTGCCATACCGACTACCATATTGAATGGCATACCGACTATTATATTGACTGGCATACCGACTGCATTATTAACTGGCATACCCGCTACTATATTGACTGACATACCGGCAACCATATTGACTGGCATAGCGCCTACCATATTAACTTACATACCAAGTACAATATTGACCGGCGTACCGACTACCATATTGACTGGCATGCCGCCTACCATATTGAAAGGCACACCGACTACCATATTAAATGGCGTACCGAGTACCATATCGACAATTGACCACATTGTATTTATACCTGTTTAATCTCGTCACCCATGCTATAGCGAAATAGTGACAGGCGAATGTGATACAGCAAATAGGATTGGCTTGCTATGGGTAAAATTGTCTATCTGCTTTGACAATCAACGTACCAACCAAGCAATTAGGCTTGACAATAACTGCGTGACAATAAGAGTTAACCTTCGCCATTTGCTCCTACGGTAGGAATCGATCAGGAACCATCCACAGGGGGTGAGCCTGTCATACCCTTCACGGACTGTGAAGGACTCCCAGACTCCACACTGGCGCTCACCGTCACGACACCGCCGCTAGTCGGCGACACTGTCGCAGCCACCGCCCTGACCACGTGCCGCCGCTACATGTTCCATGCCGTCGTCCAACCTAAGGAGGAAGGTACGGTTTGCTGGGTTTTGTAAGCTTAAACTTTAATCTACATGCATTACTCTTCGTTTTGGATGGCCATTGTTTATTACGAAGTATCTACGCACGTTCGCAACAGTTGGTGACACTCATAAACTCTGTGGTTGTCTCAGTCACCTTGACTTCATGTCATCTTCGCCATACAACAATGACCCTTGCTCGTACTGTCACTATGTGTTTGTGTCTGCTAACCTACCGGTTCTGTGCATGCCCGGCACAAGGGCTGCGAGAAATGTGTGTCCTCTAACCCAACCCTAATCTAACATTATGTGTATAAAAACAAACTTCACCTAACTTTATGCCTTTCTTATTAACCAGTGCAATGAAGGACGTGTATGTTTTATATTAGGTTTCCTTTCTCTGTTTCTCTCTACGTGTTCAATCTTCCCATTATCGCTTACATCTCTCTCGTTCATGATGACGCATATTTCCCCAGGTGCTTCCATTCCTCCCATATTAGGATTTTGCTTCATCAGCGAACGTTTCGTTGCAATACAATACACCTCTTCGGCAACAATGGCAGTGGATTTCTTTCTTCTTACTGGTCTTTGCACTTAAACTTTTACTTTTACGCAGCAAGCGACATTTTATGGCCCAACCATCATCTTACAAGATAGTCTGGCGGGCTTCTAATGTAACACATCGACAGATATGTGTTACCACAACCCCACCTGTCTTCTCGCAAAATACCGTATTCTCTTGAAAAGACGTGTCTCTTCGCTGTAACGACCTTCAAAGCTTCAAAGCTCATATGTTACATATAACACAAGCGAAAAATGATTTATTTCGTTAATGTCGGGCATGCCAATTGCATATTTTATTTTATTTTAGTCGTGCTTTCCTCATTCAAAATCCATAAGTGAAGCGCATGTTCTGCTTTGCTTTTGACAAGACGGCCTTGGAAAATACAAATATGAACTTTGCGCGCAAGTCATGTATTGCATTTGCAGTAGGATGTTTATCTTACGTTACGTTATTTATCTCCAATAAGTATATGTATTTAAATGAAATTAAACACACTTGCATGCACGCAAACACGCGATTAACCGCCATGCTCTGGCTGAACGTTCATAAAGACAGTCCATAGAGAGAGCGTTAATACATTGGCTTCCCTATTCTCTATATTGTATGCTATGCTCTGGATTATTTGCACACAGATACACCGTGGTCTACACTGAAACCATATGGACGTACATCGTGCTTACTGGGAAATGACTCCGATCTCGTTCGGTTCACCAATGATGATGAATCCGTCCAGTGTGGTTACGACGGTACATTCACACAGCCTCAATTGGTACGTTGCCTTGGCTCTGGTGAGACACGGTAATAGTCTTTGAACTGATTAATGCAAACACTATTAGTCCTTATCGCTAAAATGTATTGCCTGGAGCCTGCTCAGCATCCATAAAACGATGCAATAAATCAGTAAACTACACGCAAATCTGTGTCGTATTTCACATAGCTTCTAACTTACGGTTAGCTATCAAGAACCAAATACCTTCCCTACCAGGTTTACCATTACATTTTGAAGCCATTGTTACAGTTTGTTGTTCAATATGAATGTCGGTCTTTTATGTCTGCTGACTAAATGTAATATGCAGATTGCTTTCTTTGGCGGGAACAACTGTTCGAATAGCTTTAACATGTGTCACAAGGAATCTCTTACTTTCGTGATAGTTTCAAGCAATTTATGTGTCTGAGTATTAGTACAGTACAGGTATAAGTTTAAAGTCCATGAACTTGCAATGTGTCGTATCTAGCTTTTAAGTTATCAACAATATCGGTCCCATACTGATATCAACACTACGTTGACATCTCAGCGTTGGCGTCTGACGTGGGAAGGTCATTTGATGAATGAGAAGCCACTGCTCTGTCTGGATTACGACCTTGACCTTAAAGATTGTCGTCTGCTCAAGGCCGGCGTCTGGGATTTCGTCGGCGGTCAACAGGAACCAATACGAATTAGAAACAAATTCCTGAATCTGTGCCTGACATATAAACTTGAAGACTCCTATGGACAAAAGCCAGACTATCCATTGTACATTGATAGCTGCAATAGCTCGCTGAAGCAGCAGCAGCAATGGGAAGTCAATGCCGACATGTATCAGTGTAAGTATATTGGCTTCATCATACACGTCTTCGTCTTTTTTCATGGATTATAATTTCCACTAAACTATTCATAACAATATGTAACTTTCTAATTATAAATCTCTACACAGTTAAGTGCACGGTCCGCAGATAGACAATAGACTCATAATATTCACTTTGCCGCTGCATCGTTTACGTAGATTCAAACCAATTTTTTGTCATTAAAAATTTAAGGTTGAATTGGCAAGTTTCTGTCTTTCATTCGCTTTTAGCGGGTTGGATTTACGGTTGCTACCAAGATGACCCTGACCTTCGCGACGCACAGCCACCGGCGGTTACATTGGATCCTTCACTAACCCAGCGTGACGTCACTCGCATGTGTCTGCGCAACTGCTCCAACTTCCGGTTTGCCAGGGTCAGTCATAAAGGCACCGCTGTACTCTGTCATTGTGACGACCTTGTAGGGCGCTACGGGGCCACAGATAACTGCTACTCTGGAGGAGGAAGGTGCGAGGACGGCATATGGGGTGACAGATATTACGTCTTTGGGACAAGTAAGTACGACCTGTCTAACAGAACTGTTTAACAGAACTAACAGCTAGCCATAAAAATCAACACACATTATGAATCATTTTATTTTGTGGCCTGAAATTGCCGATATATCTATTCCAAGCCGGGATCCTCGCTGGAAGAGAAGTGAATCAGCAACGCACGTGTCAAATCTTATGATTCGTGAAGTATCTATTTCAACCCATTATTGCAAGAAATGTAGGAACTTCAAACTGCTGTAAGTTACAGAACGACGATGCCTGATACAGCATGTATGCATGTGATATATACACCCATGCCATAGAAGGTATATTCAAATCTGGTTATGTTTGTTCAGGTGACTTCTGTCCTCCTCCGGAGCCACGTGGAAACGACACCTACGGCCCGGAATACTGCTCGCTAGGTGGCGTGCCGCCCGGTGGCACGTGCACTTTGACATGTGCCGAAGCGACGCATGAACCCCGTTTGGCCGATGGAAGCAGGAACGGGACAATCAGCTGTAATGATACATTGTGGGACACATCTGTCGCCTGTCGAGGTAGCTATACACTATCGACTATGCCTATATGCGTGCTCAACTAAGCCGGGTATACATTTGTGACAGGTGACATTGGAAGTTCCAACTCAGGCTGCCAATGAGTATGAGCACGTGGCCAATGCAGCTTTGTTGCAATGTCCATTATAAATTTAAAGACTACAAGTTATTGGAATTAAAGACGAGCACCCGGATATGTTTTTAGTCTTCTCTCACTGTTGGTAGTTCGCTACATTGTTTGGTAAGTCAGTGCATCTGACTATCAGGCACTTTAATTCCCAATGTGATATCTCTGCCTTCTTTTTCGCCTCCCGGTAGAGATGACCTGTGACCCGCCGGAAGGTGGGAACCACAGTGAGACTGTATCCCAGCGGCCTGAGTACAATCTGACCGAGACGGTTACGTTCCGGTGTCCTTTCGGATATAATGAAACACTCGGTGACGTGACCAGAACGTGTGAGGTGAACAACACATGGACGGGTTCTCCATTACACTGCAAACGTAAGTCCTTGTTCCGGCCGTTCTCATTTGACTTACGAATGGTTCTGATTTTCTCTGAAAAATGGGAACAATTGTCCGGTTAGCATATCAACATTTGGTTTTAATAGCATCTTTTTTAAAACTTGATCAGAAATTGAACACGTTTTATTTAAGCGCAGGTAAGGAACATGCACAGGCTGGTTTACGAATTATTTATAAATATCTATTTGTCATTCCGGTGAAAATTCAAGCGTGTCAGATGGATTCTAATCTGAATGCTCAGGGTGTGACTCCAGTGTGTACATATGAGGCTCCGGTGTGTACGGCGAGGCTCTAGTGTGTACAGGTGAGGCTCCGGTGTGTACAGGTGAGACTCCGGTGTGTACAGGTGAGGCTCCGGTGTGTACAGGTGAGGCTCCGGTGTGTACGGCGAGGCTCTAGTGTGTACAGGTGAGGCTCCGGTGTGTACAAGTGAGGTTCCAGTTTGTACAGGTGAGGTTCCAGAGTGTACAAATGAGACAACAGTGTGTACAGGTGATGCTCCGGTGTGTACAGGTGAGGCTCTGGTGTGTACAGGCCAGGCTCCAGTATGTGCAGGTGAGGCTCCGGTGTGAACCGGTGAGGCTCCAGTGTGAAGCGGTGAGGCCGTTCGGTGCAGAAGCGAATCGTATGCGGGAACAGGTGAGGCTGCAGCAGCCAACGATGACACCATTGTACATAAAGCTGGCATTACGTTACTGGTGATATCCCGACTGGTGAAGCCCACCGCCGTGAATGACATCTCTTTCGCCTTTCTGTCACGACGAACAGAGCTCCAGTGTGCCGCACCTGTTCCGGTGGATGGCGGAGTAACTGAAACGACGAACAGCAATGGGACGTATCCAGTAGGAACGGTGGCACGTGACCGATGTATGCCAGGCTATTGGCCCATGAACGTCACTTTAGAACGAATCTGCAACGCGAAGACGGAATGGTCTGGCGATCTTCTACGCTGCGAGGGTGAGTTTCCCTTATTAAAAACACTCAATGTATGCTTATTACATTTACATAATGTTTAATAGCTTTTTAAAATATAGGTTTCAATATGTAAATACGGCTATATCTATAAGTTGTCTCATTCGCAGTCATGACGTGCGGAAAGCCAGCCAACGGAACCGGAGTAAAGCAGAACTGGACGAGTGACCTATATGGGTCAGAGGTCAACTACACGTGTCTTCCTGGCATGAGGCATGTCTCGGGAAATCTCACACGCACGTGTCTAGAGTCTCGGAAATGGAGCGGTCGGACGCCATCTTGTCAATGTGAGATCCACTGATGTATTTCGGTTGCATTTTATTTCTATCGATCATTGGAATTATCGTATGTCGGTTGCATGCAATAAAAGCTTGCAAACAAACAGATCACTCGGAAGTTGGGATCACACAAAGCGAAAGGTTCACATATTTAAATATTACAGTTTTAAGCGAAGTTTTCAAATGATCCTCGTAACAATGATTGATATTATGTTATTACTTCCTTATTATTTATGTCTGGTATATCCATGTCCTCACACATTTATTCCCGTTCGCATTCTCGATAGATATCCTCTGCGACCTTCCACCAGAGGTCCCTGACACAGACCTTAATGTCCGCAGTCTTCGCGTTGGCTCCTTGGCAAGGTACCGATGTCTGCCGGGATACAAGAGCCCATCCACGGGTGACGTCATCAAAACATGTGTGGACAACGGAACTTGGGTGCCGGAGGACATCAATATTGATTGTCAAGGTAACTCTTACTGATTCCGAATTGATGGGACGTGGTTAAAGTCGACAAAACCCCGAGCCGCGGCGGGCGTGAGTGCGGCACCAATACTTACTGTATCTCGCACCAATCAAAACGCGAAGAGTTGAGATTCAATGCAGCATTTTATGTTCATCTTAATTATTTCTCTAGGTGGCGTTGTGAAATATGTATATACCGGGGTCGTTTGCTGCATAATGTACGTAAGTGCAAAATGGAATCGGAACGCAGCCGAGACTCGATCCTTGTATCGCCAATAGAGGGGACCATCTCAAGATGATCACTCCCTGTCCCACAAGTGTTCTCGTTTGTCGTAGACCGTCGGCCTGGCTACTATATGGATTGCATAATTGTGCATTTGACATTTTTAATCATGACAAACCGTACAGACGTCCCCATGAACCTTATCTACAATGTTGCACAATACGTGAACAGATAACTGCCCTGGCCAAAGTGAGGTGCGCGAGTTATTCACACACGTATAACTATAATCGCTTCTAGGTTACGTTAGGCTAGGGTAAGAGGAAAGGTATTGCCGCTTCCACTATCCCACCGCGTGTAATGGGATTGGTACACACCGCATCTCAAACTTATGGCAATGGCATGGAATTGACTGAAATTTGTGTGTTTCTCGTTCACATGATTATTATTATGTTATGACTGGGTATTTTGTGAACTGTGGCGGTCTGGACTTAACCATGTTGTTATTAGATAACGAGTACATTATTTTATGTTCCGCTCAGAAATCAAATGTGACCCCCAACCCCCAGAAGTAGAGCAAGGGCGGCTGCTGCACGTCTCGGGTCACGTGGTTGGGTCACGTGCCTCATACACGTGTTACTATGGCTACAGCCGTGTGTCAGGAAACTCGACGTCGGTGTGTCAGGAGTCAGAGACGTGGAGCGAGGTCAGCCTAGTCTGTGACGGTAAGGGGCGTGAATTACACGCGCTGCGGACTGTTCAGCCTATCCGCCAGGGTATGTTACTCCTGTTCGAAGAGGGGTAACATATATATACCACGTGCCGTCCGGATAAGGCAAAAACTATGTTAGATGGTTGCGATATTAGTTACTCCTTTTTGAACAGCAGTGAAATAGTGGCAGATCCGGCGGACTGTCGCATGTCACATGAATGGCTGAAGAGGCAAAGAAATCTTGTATGAATGAAAGCCATACTTGTAATTTGGAGCTAGTTTCGCTTTCAGTTTCAAGGGAGTTGCTGTTGATCATTGTATCCCAGGTAATCATAGAAGTCACTGGCCGCCAATGAAAGACCAAGTACAGTTCGCTTTGGTCTCCGTCTGGTATCCAATGCATGAGAACGTGTGTTGTTGACTATTCTGACACATAACGTTTTTTAACGTTTTAAAATGGTTCTAATTACGTCATAACCGTTTAAGAAACGTTGCGAAGACGTCATGGGTTTGCTGGGAAGGCTGAATGAGTAATGAACATGAAATTTAATTTAATGTGGTATTTGCATGAGAAGCGCTAATTTTCACTTACACTATTTACAGTGTATCCCATCTAGTGAAATGAGTGTCTTTCATAAACTACATTAAGTTATTAGTTAGATGCAGTGAATACCTTTGTGGAAATGCCAGTGAATAAGAAACTGTCACTGCATTACCGGAAATGAGACCTTTCCTATAAATATACCGTGTCGAATCAGTAACAAGGTGGGTCAGAATTGTCAACCACAAACGTCTGTCCTAGTTTCGCATTTTTTTGTACGTTTTTCATTTCAATAAAATCGTGATTATGTTTTATTGATCATTATTATATCCAGAGATCACGTGCAACCTTCCCCATGAGGTCGCGTACACTTACGCTAACGTCACAAACACCAGCTACCTGGGAGTCGCGGTTTACCATTGCATGCCGGGCTACATATACGTCACCGGAAGCCAGTACAGTCAATGTCAAGCTGATACCACTTGGACTTCGCCTAGCATCGAATGCATCAGTGAGTTTACCAGTTGCAATATAAAATTGACGTCCTTAATAAATTATTATGTATGGGAACTGCTACCTTGGATAGATGTGCTCTAGAAAGAAATGATTAGATAGACTCATTTGTCTACAAACAGCTCTGGCCGACGGAGAACTGGTATCCGAATCATACCTCTCTGTCTATAAACATGTCTCGCCGACAGAGAACGGGTGTCCGAATCATACCTCTCTGTCTATAAACATCTCTCGCCGACAGAGAACTGGTGTCCGAATGCTACTTTTCTGTCTATAAACTTGTCTCAACGACAGGGAACTGGTGTCCGAATCATACCTCTCGGTCTATAAACTTGTCTCAACGACGGAGAACTGGTGTCCGAATCATACCTCTCTGTCTATAAACTTGTCTCAACGACAGAGAACGGGTGTCCGAATCATACCTCTCTGTCCATAAACATATCTCGCCTACCGAGAACGGGTGTCCGAATCATACCTCTCTGTCTATAAACATATCTCGCCTACCGAGAACTGGTGTCCGAATCATACCTCTCTGTCTATAAACATGTCTCGCCGTCAGAAAACTGGTGTCCGAATCATACCTCTCTGTCTATAAACATATCTCGCCGACAGAGAACTGGTGTCCGAATCATACCTCTCTGTCTATAAACATGTCTCGCCGACAGAGAACTGGTTTCCGAATCATACCTCTCTGCCTATAAACATATCTCGCCGACAGAGAACGGGTGTCCGAATCATACCTCTCGGTCTATAAACATATCTCGCCTACCGAGAACGGGTGTCCGAATCATACCTCTCTGTCTATAAACATGTCTCGCCGACAGAGAACTGGTGTCCGAATCATACCTCTCTGTCTATAAACATATCTCGCCGACGGAGAACTGGTGTCTGAGTCATACCTCTCTGTCTATAAACTTGTCTCAACGACAGAGAAAGAGTGTCCGAATCATACCTCTCTGTCTATAAACTTGTCTCAACGACAGAGAACGGGTGTCCGAATCATACCTCTCTGTCTATAAACATATCTCGCCTACCGAGAACGGGTGTCCGAATCATACCTCTCTGTCTATAAACATATCTCGCCTACCGAGAACTGGTGTCCGAATCATACCTCTCTGTCTATAAACATGTCTCGCCGTCAGAGAACTGGTGTCCGAATCATACCTCTCTGTCTATAAACATATCTCGCCGACAGAGAACTGGTGTCCGAATCATACCTCTCTGTCTATAAACATGTCTCGCCGACAGAGAACTGGTGTCCGAATCATACCTCTCTGTCTATAAACTTGTCTCAACGACGGAGAACTGGTGTCCGAATCATACCTCTCTGTCTATAAACTTGTCTCAACGACAGAGAACTGGTGTCCGAGTCATACCTCTCTGTCTATAAACTTGTCTCAACGACGGAGAACTGGGGTCCGAATCATACCTCTCTGTCTATAAACATATCTCGCCGACAGAGAACTGGTGTCCGAATCATACCTCTCTGCCTATAAACATATCTCGCCGACAGAGAACGGGTGTGCGAATCATAACTCTCGGTCTATAAACATATCTCGCCTACCGAGAACGGGTGTCCGAATCATACCTCTCTGTCTATAAACATATCTTGCCGACAGAGAACGGGTGTCCGAATCATACCTCTCTGTCTATAAACATATCTCGCCTACCGAGAACTGGTGTCCGAATCATACCTCTCGGTCTATAAACATGTCTCGCCGACAGAGAACTGGTGTCCGAATCATACCTCTCTGTCTATAAACATATCTCGCCGACCGCGAACGGGTGTCCGAATCATACCTCTCTGTCTATAAACATGTCTCGCCGACAGAGAACTGGTGTCCGAATCATACCTCTCTGCCTATAAATATATCTCGCCGACAGAGAACTGGTGTCCGAATCATACCTCTCTGTCTATAAACATATCTCGCCGACAGAGAACTGGTGTCCGAATCATACCTCTCTGCCCATAAACATATCTCGCCGACAGAGAACTGGTGTCCGAATCATACCTCTCTGTCTATAAACATATCTCGCCGACAGAGAACTGGTGTCCGAATCATACCTCTCTGTCTATAAACTTGTCTCAACGACGGAGAACTGGTGTCCGAATCATACCTCTCTGTCTATAAACATATCTCGCCGACAGAGAACTGGTGTCCGAATCATACCTCTCTGCCTATAAACATATCTCGCCGACAGAGAACGGGTGTCCGAATCATACCTCTCTGTCTATAAACATATCTCGCCGACAGAGAACTGGTGTCCGAATCATACCTCTCTGTCTATAAACTTGTCTCAACGACGGCGAACTGGTGTCCGAATCATACCTCTCTGTCTATAAACTTGTCTCAACGACAGAGAACTGGTGTCCGAGTCATACCTCTCTGTCTATAAACTTGTCTCAACGACGGAGAACTGGGGTCCGAATCATACCTCTCTGTCTATAAACATATCTCGCCGACAGAGAACTGGTGTCCGAATCATACCTCTCTGCCTATAAACATATCTCGCCGACAGAGAACGGGTGTGCGAATCATAACTCTCGGTCTATAAACATATCTCGCCTACCGAGAACGGGTGTCCGAATCATACCTCTCTGTCTATAAACATATCTTGCCGCCAGAGAACGGGTGTCCGAATCATACCTCTCTGTCTATAAACATATCTCGCCTACCGAGAACTGGTGTCCGAATCATACCTCTCGGTCTATAAACATGTCTCGCCGACAGAGAACTGGTGTCCGAATCATACCTCTCTGTCTATAAACATATCTCGCCGACCGCGAACGGGTGTCCGAATCATACCTCTCTGTCTATAAACATGTCTCGCCGACAGAGAACTGGTGTCCGAATCATACCTCTCTGCCTATAAATATATCTCGCCGACAGAGAACTGGTGTCCGAATCATACCTCTCTGTCTATAAACATATCTCGCCGACAGAGAACTGGTGTCCGAATCATACCTCTCTGCCCATAAACATATCTCGCCGACAGAGAACTGGTGTCCGAATCATACCTCTCTGTCTATAAACATATCTCGCCGACAGAGAACTGGTGTCCGAATCATACCTCTCTGTCTATAAACTTGTCTCAACGACGGAGAACTGGTGTCCGAATCATACCTCTCTGTCTATAAACATATCTCGCCGACAGAGAACTGGTGTCCGAATCATACCTCTCTGTCTATAAACATATCTCGCCGACAGAGAACTGGTGTCCGAATCATACCTCTCTGTCTATAAACATATCTCGCCGACAGAGAACGGGTGTCCGAATCATACCTCTCTGTCTATAAACATATCTCGCCGACAGAGAACGGGTGTCCGAATCATACCTCTCTGTCTATAAACTTGTCTCAACGACGGAGAACTGGTGTCCGAATCATACCTCTCTGTCTATAAACATGTCTCGCCGACAGAGAACTGGTGTCCGAATCATACCTCTCTGTCTATAAACATATCTCGCCGACAGAGAACTGGTGTCCGAATCATACCTCTCTGTCTATAAACATATCTCGCCGACAGAGAACGGGTGTCCGAATCATACCTCTCTGTCTATAAACTTGTCTCAACGACAGAGAACGGGTGTCCGAATCCTACCTCTCTGTCTATAATCATGTCTCGCCGACAGAGAACTGGTGTCCGAATCATACCTCTCTGTCTATAAACTTGTCTCAACGACGGAGAACTGGTGTCCGAATCATACCTCTGTGTCTATAAACTTGTCTCAACGACGGAGAACTGGTGTCCGAATCATACCTCTCTGTCTATAAACTTGTCTCAACGACGGAGAACTGGTGTCCGAATCATACCTCTCTGTCTATAAACTTGTCTCAACGACGGAGAACTGGTGTCCGAATCATACCTCTCTGTCTATAAACATATCTCGCCGACAGAGAACGGGTGTCCGAATCATACCTCTCTGCCTAGAAACATATCTCGCCGACAGAGAACGGGTGTCCGAATCATACCTCTCTGTCTATAAACTTGTCTCAACGACAGAGAACGGGTGTCCGAATCATACCTCTCTGTCTATAAACTTGTCTCAACGACGGAGAACTGGTGTCCGAATCATACCTCTCTGTCTATAAACATATCTCGCCGACAGAGAACGGGTGTCCGAATCATAACTCTCTGTCTATAAACTTGTCTCAACGACAGAGAACGGGTGTCCGAATCATACCTCTCTGTCTATAAACTTGTCTCAACGACGGAGAACGGGTGTTCGAATCATACCTCTCTGTCTATAAACATATCTCGCCGACAGTGAACGGGTGTCCGAATCATACCTCTCTGTCTATAAACTTGTCTCAACGACGGAGAACTGGTGTCCGAATCATACCTCTCTGTCTATAAACTTGTCTCAACGACAGAGAACTGGTGTCCGAATCATACCTCTCTGTCTATAAACTTGTCTCAACGACAGAGAACTGGTGTCCGAATCATACCTCTCTGTCTATAAACTTGTCTCAACGACAGAGAACGGGTGTCCGAATCATACCTCGCTGTCTATAAACATATCTCGCCTACCGAGAACGGGTGTCCGAATCATACCTCTCTGTCTATAAACATATCTCGCCTACCGAGAACTGGTGTCCGAATCATACCTCTCTGTCTATAAACCTGTCTCGCCGTCAGAGAACTGGTGTCCGAATCATACCTCTCTGTCTATAAACATATCTCGCCGACAGAGAACTGGTGTCCGAATCATACCTCTCTGTCTATAAACATGTCTCGCCTACAGAGAACTGGTGTCCGAATCATACCTCTCTGTCTATAAACTTGTCTCAACGACGGAGAACTGGTGTCCGAATCATACCTCTCTGTCTATAAACTTGTCTCAACGACAGAGAACTGGTGTCCGAGTCATACCTCTCTGTCTATAAACTTGTCTCAACGACGGAGAACTGGTGTCCGAATCATACCTCTCTGTCTATAAACATATCTCGCCGACAGAGAACTGGTGTCCGAATCATACCTCTCTGCCTATAAACATATCTCGCCGACAGAGAACGGGTGTCCGAATCATAACTCTCGGTCTGTAAACATATCTCGCCTACCGAGAATGGGTGTCCGAATCATACCTCTCTGTCTATAAACATATCTTGCCGACAGAGAACGGGTGTCCGAATCATACCTCTCTGTCTATAAACATATCTCGCCGACCGCGAACGGGTGTCCGAATCATACCTCTCTGTCTATAAACATGTCTCGCCGACAGAGAACTGGTGTCCGAATCATACCTCTCTGCCTATAAATATATCTCGCCGACAGAGAACTGGTGTCCGAATCATACCTCTCTGTCTATAAACATATCTCGCCGATAGAGAACTGGTGTCCGAATCATACCTCTCTGCCCATAAACATATCTCGCCGACAGAGAACTGGTGTCCGAATCATACCTCTCTGTCTATAAACATATCTCGCCGACAGAGAACTGGTGTCCGAATCATACCTCTCTGTCTATAAACTTGTCTCAACGACGGAGAACTGGTGTCCGAATCATACCTCTCTGTCTATAAACATATCTCGCCGACAGAGAACTGGTGTCCGAATCATACCTCTCTGCCTATAAACATATCTCGCCGACAGAGAACGGGTGTCCGAATCATACCTCTCGGTCTATAAACATATCTCGCCTACCGAGAACGGGTGTCCGAATCATACCTCTCTGTCTATAAACATATCTCGCCGACAGAGAACTGGTGTCCGAATCATACCTCTCTGCCTATAAACATATCTCGCCGACAGAGAACTGGTGTCCGAATCATACCTCTCTGTCTATAAACTTGTCTCAACGACGGAGAACTGGTGTCCGAATCATACCTCTCTGTCTATAAACATATCTCGCCGACAGAGAACTGGTGTCCGAATCATACCTCTCGGTCTATAAACTTGTCTCAACGACGGAGAACGGGTGTCCGAATCATACCTCTCTGTCTATAAACTCATCTCAACGACGGAGAACTGGTGTCCGAATCATACCTCTCTGTCTATAAACTTGTCTCAACGACGGAGAACTGGTGTCCGAATCATACCTCTCTGTCTATAAACATATCTCGCCGACAGAGAACTGGTGTCCGAATCATACCTCTCTGTCTATAAACATATCTCGCCGACAGAGAACGGGTGTCCGAATCATACCTCTCTGTCTATAAACTTGTCTCAACGACAGAGAACTGGTGTCCGAATCATACCTCTCTGTCTATAAACATATCTCGCCGACAGAGAACTGGTGTCCGAATGCTACCTCTCTGTCTATAAACATGTCTCAACGACAGAGAACTGGTGTCCGAATCATACCTCTCTGTCTATAAACTTGTCTCAACGACGGAGAACTGGTGTCCGAATCATACCTCTCTGTCTATAAACTTGTCTCAACGACGGACAACTGGTGTCCGAATCATACCTCTCTGTCTATAAACTTGTCTCAACGACGGAGAACTGGTGTCCGAATCATACCTCTCTGTCTATAAACATATCTCGCCGACAGAGAACTGGTGTCCGAATCATACCTCTCTGTCTATAAACATATCTGGCCGACAGAGAACGGGTGTCCGAATCATACCTCTCTGTCTATAAACATATCTCGCCGACAGAGAACGGGTGTCCGAATCATACCTCTCTGTCTATAAACTTGTCTCAACGACGGAGAACTGGTGTCCGAATCATACCTCTCTGTCTATAAACATGTCTCGCCGACAGAGAACTGGTGTCCGAATCATACCTCTCTGTCTATAAACATATCTCGCCGACAGAGAACTGGTGTCCGAATCATACCTCTCTGTCTATAAACATATCTCGCCGACAGAGAACGGGTGTCCGAATCATACCTCTCTGTCTATAAACTTGTCTCAACGACAGAGAACGGGTGTCCGAATCCTACCTCTCTGTCTATAATCATGTCTCGCCGACAGAGAACTGGTGTCCGAATCATACCTCTCTGTCTATAAACTTGTCTCACCGACGGAGAACTAGTGTCCGAATCATACCTCTCTGTCTATAAACTTGTCTCAACGACGGAGAACTGGTGTCCGAATCATACCTCTCTGTCTATAAACTTGTCTCAACGACGGAGAACTGGTGTCCGAATCATACCTCTCTGTCTATAAACTTGTCTCAACGACGGAGAACTGGTGTCCGAATCATACCTCTCTGTCTATAAACATATCTCGCCGACAGAGAACGGGTGTCCGAATCATACCTCTCTGCCTATAAACATATCTCGCCGACAGAGAACGGGTGTCCGAATCATACCTCTCTGTCTATAAACTTGTCTCAACGACAGAGAACGGGTGTCCGAATCATACTTCTCTGTCTTTAAACTTGTCTCAACGACGGAGAACTGGTGTCCGAATCATACCTCTCTGTCTATAAACATATCTCGCCGACAGAGAACGGGTGTCCGAATCATAACTCTCTGTCTATAAACTGGTCTCAACGACAGAGAACGGGTGTCCGAATCATACCTCTCTGTCTATAAACTTGTCTCAACGACGGAGAACGGGTGTCCGAATCATACCTCTCTGTCTATAAACATATCTCGCCGACAGAGAACGGGTGTCCGAATCATACCTCTCTGTCTATAAACTTGTCTCAACGACGGAGAACTGGTGTCCGAATCATACCTCTCTGTCTATAAACTTGTCTCAACGACAGAGAACTGGTGTCCGAATCATACCTCTCTGTCTATAAACTTGTCTCAACGACGGAGAACTGGTGTCCGAATCATACCTCTCTGTCTATAAACATATCTCGCCGACAGAAAACTGGTGTCCGAATCATACCTCTCTGTCTATAAACTTGTCTCAACGACGGAGAACTGGTGTCCGAATCATACCTCTCTGTCTATAAACATATCTCGCCGACAGAGAACGGGTGTCCGAATCATACCTCTCTGTCTATAAACTTGTCTCAACGACAGAGAACTGGTGTCCGAATGCTACTTCTCTGTCTAAAAAACTTGTCTCGCCGACAGAGAACTGGTGTCCGAATCCTACCTCTCTGCCGTTGAGTAACAACACCAGGATTGTCTGGAGCTCGGGTGACACTGTCGACGAGACGTTGGAAGTCGGCTGCGCGGAGGGATACAAGTACGTCGCCGGAAGTCAGATCTGGACCTGCCTCGCCAACGGCACGTGGCAAACGGATGACGTGATCTGTCGGGGTGAGTGCTGCTTTCTGTCTATCTTATCAATTCTGTTACCCATTCAAAGTGCCAATTCAAAGTCAGCGCGAAAACAATTTCCACCCCGTTGCCTTTCCCGTGGCCAATTGATATATAGGTTCTCTATATGCCGCACACGTCCATGGCTCCCAACATGATTTACCTGATTGACTTTGCATGTTGGACTTGCAGAGATTCTGTGCATTGAGCCGGAGAATGGTCCTGGAGTGACCTGCCAGCCGACCGAGGGGAGGGTCGGACAGAATCTGACCTGTCAGTGTGGCGATCACTATCAGAAGGTCGGGGGTGCCACCGAGAGAACGTGTCTGTCCTCTGGGCAGTGGACCGGTGGCTACCTCAGGTGTCAAGGTAAGACACTATTTGACTTTTGCAATGACGTCGACAAAACGTGTCGGTCCTCTGGGCAGTGGACCAGTGGCGACCTCCGGTGTCAACGTGAAACTATTTTGGAATTGTTGCTTTTAGCGAAACATAGAAATAACTGTTATTGTTCACTTATACACCTGAAGTAAACCATTTTGGTTATATTTAGCTATATTTTGATATATGTCTTCGTTGTTGTAAAGACCTCCGCAGTACACCGTCCATCCTACTTTCAGAGATACTCTGCAGCAACATGACGGACAAGTTAGACGCCGACATGTTTGCTTTTATCGACGGCTTTTCCGTTGGGTCTCGGATGTATTTCTATTGTCACCGTGGTTACCTTATCCATGGAAACTCCACACTCACTTGCACATCGGAAGGGGATTGGTCGGGTGACTTTCCTCGATGTAGACGTAAGTAAATTTAGTATTCAGAGAAATCCCAGAAGTGCGGGTCCCAAAAGCCTGCTAATTAATTAGCCAACGTTGTTCGGGGCATAAATATATGGCAGTCGTTCCGCCAATGCAAGTTCTTTTTCTTCGCGAAGTGGAACACTGGTCTCTAACGCGTTGTCATGAACTCTATATTCTCTATTACAGCTGTTGACTGTGGCCCGCCACCTTCCTTCAAGCACACTGCCGTGTCTTTCAATGGGACCGCAGCCCACAGTGAGGCGATCTACAGCTGCCTCGAGAACTTTGAACTTTACGATGGCGAACTAAACATGACGTGTAGCATTGATGGATACTGGGAGAGCGACGGAAGCCCTCCTCAGTGCGAGGGTAAGTCAGTCACGGCAGCCCTTTCTCAGCGGGTTGGTAAGTCAGCCACGACAGCCCTCTCTGAGTGGGTTGGTAATTCAGCCACGACATTCCTCTCTCGGTGGGTTGGCAAGTCAGCCACGACAGCCCTCTCTCACTGGGTTGGTAAGTCAGTCGCGGCAACCCTCTGTCAGTGGGTTGGTAAGTCAGCTACGACAGCCCTCTCTCGTGGGTTGGTAAGTCAGCCACGACAACTCTCTCTCGGTGGGTTGGTAAGTCAGCCACGACAACCCTCTCTCAGTGGATTGGTAAGTCAGTAACGACAACCCTCTCTCAGTGCGTGGGTAAGTCAGCCACGACAGCCCTGTCTCAGTGAGTTGGTAAGTCAGCCACGACAGCCCTCTCTCAGTAGGTTGGTAAGTCAGCCAATACAGCCCTCTCGCAGTGGGTTGGTAGGTCAGTAGCGACAGCCCTCTCGCAGTAGGTTGATAAGTCAGTCACGGCAATCCTTTCTCAGTGGCTTCATAAGTCAGCCACGACACCCCTCTCTCAGTAGGCTGGTAAGTCAGCCACGGCAATCCTTTTTCAGTGGATTGGTAAGTCAGCCACAACAGCCCTCTCTCAGTGGGTTGGTAGGTCAGTAGCGACAGCCCTCTCTCAGTAGGTTGGTAAGTTATTCACGACAACCCTTTCTCAGTGGGTTCATAAGTCAGCCACGACACCCCTCTCTCAGTAGGCTGGTAAGTCAGCCACGGCAACCCTTTCTCAGTGGGTTGGCAAGTCAGCCACGACAGCCCTCTGTCAATGGGTAGGTAAGTCAGCCACGACAGCCCTTTCTCATGGGGTTAGTAAGTCAGTCACGACAACCCTCCTTCAGCGGGTTGGTAAAGTCAGCCACGACAGCCTTGTCTCAGTGGGTTGGTAAGTCAGTCACGGCAACGCTCTCTCAGTGGGTTGGTAAGTCAGTCACGACAGCCCTCTCTAAGTGGATTGGTAAGTCAGCCACGACAGCCCTCTCTGAGTGGGTTGGTAATTCAGCCACGACATTCCTCTCTCGGTGGGTTGGCAAGTCAGCCACGACAGCCCTCTGTCAATGGGTTGGTAAGTCAGCCACGACAGCCCTCTCTCGGTGGGTTGGTAAGTCAGTCACGACAGCCCTCTCCCGGTGAATTGGTAGGTCAGCCACGACAGCCCTCTCTCAGTGGGTTGATAAGTCACTCACGACAGCCCTATCCCAGTGGATTGGTAAGTCAGACACGGCAGCCCTCTCTCAGTGGGTTGGCAGGTCAGCCACGACAGCCCTCTGTCAATGGGTTGGTAAGTCAGTCACGACAGCCCTCTCCCAGGGGGTTAGTAAGTCAGTCGCGGCAACCCTCTCTCAGTGGGTTGGTAAGTTAGTCACGACAGCCCTCTCTCAGTGGGTTGGTAAATCAGCCACGACAACCCTCTCTCAGTGAGTTGGTAAGTCAGCCACGACAACCCTCTCTCACTGGGTTGGTAAGTCAGTCGCGGCAACCCTCTGTCAGTGGGTTGGTAAGTCAGCTACGACAGCCCTCTCTCAGTGGGTTGGTAAGTCAGCCACGACAACTCTCTCTCGGTGGGTTGGTAAGTCAGCCACGACAACCCTCTCTCAGTGGGTTGGTAAGTCAGTAACGACAACCCTCTCTCAGTGCGTGGGTAAGTCAGCCACGACAGCCCTCTCTCAGTGGGTTGGTAGGTCAGTAGCGACAGCCCTCTCGCAGTAGGTTTGATAAGTCAGTCACGGCAATCCTTTCTCAGTGGGTTCATAAATCAGCCACGACACCCCTCTCTCAGTAGGCTGGTAAGTCAGCCACGGCAATCCTTTTTCAGTGGATTGGTAAGTCAGCCACAACAGCCCTCTCTCAGTGGGTTGGTAGGTCAGTAGCGACAGCCCTCTCTCAGTAGGTTGGTAAGTTATTCACGACAACCCTTTCTCAGTGGGTTCATAAGTCAGCCACGACACCCCTCTCACAGTAGGCTGGTAAGTCAGCCACTGCAACCCTTTCTCAGTGGGTTGGCAAGTCAGCCACGACAGCCCTCTGTCAATGGGTTGGTAAGTCAGTCACGACAGCCCTCTCTCAGGGGGTTAGTAAGTCAGTCACGACAACCCTTCTTCAGTGGGTTGGCAAGTCAGCCACGACAGCCCTCTGTCAATGGGTTGGTAAGTCAGCCACGACAGACCTCTTTCATGGGGTTAGTAAGTCAGTCACGACAACCCTCCTTCAGCGGGTTGGTAAAGTCAGCCACGACAGCCTTGTCTCAATGGGTTAGTAAGTCAGTCACGGCAACGCTCTCTCAGTGGGTTGGTAAGTCAATCACGGCAACCCTCTCTCAGTGGGTTGGTAAGTTAGTCACGACAGCCCTCTCTAAGTGGATTGGTAAGTCAGCCACGACAGCCCTCTCTCAGTGAATTGGTAAGGCAGTCAGGACAGCCCTCTCTCAGTGGGTTGGTAAGTCAGCCACGACACCCCTGGCTCAGTGGGTTGATAAGTCAGTCACGACAAGTCTCTCTCAGTGGGTTGGTAAGTCAGTCACGACAGCCCTCTCTAAGTGGATTGGTACGTCAGCCACGACAGCCCTCTCTCAGTGAATTGGTAAGGCAGCCAGGACAGCCCACTCTCAGTGGGTTGGTAAGTCAGCCACGACACCCCTCGCTCAGTGGGTTGATAAGTTAGTCACGACAGCCCTCTCTAAGTGGATTGGTAAGTCAGCCACGACAGCCCTCTCTCAGTGAATTGGTAAGGCAGTCAGGACAGCCCTCTCTCAGTGGGTTGGTAAGTCAGCCACGACACCCCTGGCTCAGTGGGTTGATAAGTCAGTCACGACAAGCCTCTCTCAGTGGGTTGGTCAGTCAGTCACGACAGCCCTCTCTAAGTGGACTGGTAAGTCAGCCACGACAGCCCTCTCTCAGGGAATTGGTAAGGCAGCCAGGACAGCCCTCTCTCAGTGGGTTGGTAAGTCAGCCACGACAACCCTCTCTCAGTGGGTTGGTAAGTCAGTCACGACAACCTTCATTAGTGGGTTGGTAAGTCAGCCACGACAACCATCTCACAGCGGGCTGGTAAATCAGCCACGACAGTCCTGTCTCAGTAGGTTGGTAAGGCACTCACAACAACCCCATCTCAGTGGGTTGGTGGGTCAGTCACGACAACCTTTATAAGTGGGTTGGTAAGTCAGTCACGGCAACCCTCTCGGAGTGGGTTGGTAAGTCAGCCGCTGCAACCCGACTCTCAGTGGGTTGGTAAGTCAGCCACGACAGCCCTCTCTCAGTGGGTTGGTAAGTCAACCACGACAACCCTCTCTCAGTGGGTTGGAAAGTCAGCTACGACAGCCCTCTCTCAGTGGGCTGGCAAGTCAGCCACGACAACCCTGTCTCAGTGGGTTGGTAAGTCAGCCACGACAACCCTCTCTCAGTGGGTTGTTAAGTCAGTAACGACAACCCTCTCTCAGTGGGTTGATAATTCAGTCGCGACAACCTTTATCAGTGGGTTGGTAAGTCAGCCACGACGGCCCTGTCTCAGTGGGTTAGTAAGTCAGCCAGGACAGCCCTCTCTCAGTGGGTTGGCAAGTCAGCCACGACAACCCTCTCTCATGGGGTTAGTAAGTCAGCCACGACAACCCTCCCTCAGTGGGTTGGTAAGTCAGCCACGACAACCCTCTCTCAGTGGGTTGGTAAGTCAGTAACGACAACCCTCTCTCAGTGGGTTGGTAAGTCAGCCAGGACAGCTCTCTCTCAGTAGGTTGGTAAGTCAGCCACCACAGCCCTCTCGCAGTAGGTTGGTAAGTCAGTCACGGCAAGCCTCTCTCAGTGGGTTGGTAAGTCTGCCACGACAACCCTCTCTCAGTAGGCTGGTAAGTCAGCCACGGCAATCCTTTCTCAGTGGATTGGTAAGTCAGTCACGACAACCCTTTCTCACTGGGTTGGTAAGTCAGTCGCGGCAACCCTCTCGGAGTGGGTTGGTAAGTCAGCCGCGGCAAGCCGACTCTCAGTGGGTTGGTAAGTCTGCCACGACAACCCTCTCTCAGTGGGTTGGTAAGTCAGTAACGACAACCCTCTCTCAGTGCGTGGGTAAGTCAGCCACGACAGCCCTGTCTCAGTGGGTTGGTAAGTCAGCCACGACAGCCCTCTCTCAGTAGGTTGGTAAGTCAGCCACCACAGCCCGCTCTCAGTGGGTTGGTAGGTCAGTAGCGACAGCCCTCTCTCAGTAGGTTGATAAGTCAGTCACGGCAACCCTTTCTCAGTGGGTTTATAAGTCAGCCACGACACCCCTCTCTCAGTAGGCTCGTAAGTCAGCCACGGCAACCCTTTCTCAGTGGGTTGGCAAGTCAGCCACGACAGCCCTCTGTCAATGGGTTGGTAAGTCAGTCACGACAGCCCTCTCTCAGGGGGTTAGTAAGTCAGTCACGACAACCCTCCTTCAGTGGGTTGGCAAGTCAGCCACGACAGCCCTCTGTCAATGGGTTGGTAACTCAGCCACCACAGCCCTCTCTCAGTGGGTTGGTAGGTCAGTAGCGACAGCCCTCTCTCAGTAGGTTGATAAGTCAGTCACGGCAACCCTTTCTCAGTGGGTTTATAAGTCAACCACGACACCCCTCTCTCAGTCGGCTGGTAAGTCAGCCACGGCAACCCTTTCTCAGTGGGTTGGCAAGTCAGCCACGACAGCCCTCTGTCAATGGGTTGGTAAGTCAGTCACGACAGCCCTCTCTCAGGGGGTTAGTAAGTCAGTCACGACAACCCTCCTTCAGCGGGTTGGTAAAGTCAGCCACGACAGCCTTGTCTCAGTGGGTTGGTAAGTCAGTCACGACAATCCTCTTTCAGTGGGTTGGTAAGTCAGTCACGACAGCCCTCTCTAAGTGGATTGGTAAGTCAGCCACGACAGCCCTCTCTCAGGGAATTGGTACAGCAGTCAGGACAGCCCTCTCTCAGTGGGTTGGTAAGTCAGCCACGACAGCCCTCTCTCAGTGGGTTGGTAAGTCAGCCACGACACCCCTGGCTCAGTGGGTTGGTAAGTCAGCCACGACACCCCTGGCTCAGTGGGTTGGTAAGTCAGTCACGACAGCCCTCTCTAAGTGGATTGGTAAGTCAGCCACGACAGCCCTCTCTCAGGGAATTGGTACAGCAGTCAGGACAGCCCTCTCTCAGTGGGTTGGTAAGTCAGCCACGACAGCCCTCTCTCAGTGGGTTGGTAAGTCAGCCACGACACCCCTGGCTCAGTGGGTTGGTAAGTCAGCCACGACACCCCTGGCTCAGTGGGTTGGTAAGTCAGTCACGACAGCCCTCTCTAAGTGGATTGGTATGTCAGCCACGACCGCCCTCTCTCAGTGAATTGGTAAGGCAGCCAGGACAGCCCTCTCTCAGTGGGTTGGTAAGTCAGCCACGACAACCTTCATTAGTGGGTTGGTAAGTCAGTCACGACAACCATCTCGCAGCGGGCTGGTAAGTCAGCCACGACAGCCCTGTCTCAGTAGGTTGGTAAGGCACTCGCGACAACCCTCTCTCAGTGGGTTGGCAAGTCAGCCACGACAACCCTCTCTCATGGGGTTAGAAAGTCAGCCACGACAACCCTCTCTCAGTGGGTTGGTAAGTCAGTAACGACAATCCTCTCTCAGTGGGTTGGTAAGTCAGCCAGGACAGCCCTCTCTCAGTAGGTTGGTAAGTCAGCCACCACAGCCCTCTCTCAGTAGGTTGGTAAGTCAGCTACGACAGCCCTCTCTCAGTGGGTTGGCAAGTCAGCCACGACAACCCTCTCTCATGGGGTTAGAAAGTCAGCCACGACACCCCTCTCTCAGTAGGCTGGTAATTCAGCCACGGCAATCCTTTCTCAGTGGATTGGTAAGTCAGCCTCGATAACCCTCTCTCGGTGGGTTGGTAAGTCAGTCGCGGCAACCCTCTCTCAGTGGGTTGGTAAGTCAGTCACGACAGCCCTCTCTCAGTGGGTTGGTAAATCAGCCACGACAACCCTCTCTCACTGGGTTGGTAAGTCAGTCGCGGCAACCCTCTGTCAGTGGGTTGGTAAGTCAGCTACGACAGCCCTTTCTCAGTGGGTTGGTAAGTCAGCCACGACAACCCTCTCTCGGTGGGTTGGTAAGTCAGCCACGACAACCCTCTCTCAGTGGGTTGGTAAGTCAGTAACGACAACCCTCTCTCAGTGCGTGGGTAAGTCAGCCACGACAGCCCTGTCTCAGTGGGTTGGTAAGTCAGCCACGACAGCCCTCTCTCAGTAGGTTGGTAAGTCAGCCACGACAGCCCTCTCTCAGTGGGTTGGTAGGTCAGTAGCGACAGCCCTCTCTCAGTAGGCTGGTAATCAGCCACTGCAACCCTTTCTCAGTGGGTTGGCAAGTCAGCCACGACAGCCCTCTGTCAATGGGTTGGTAAGTCAGTCACGACAGCCCTCTGTCAGGGGGTTAGTAGGTCAGTCACGACAACCCTCCTTCAGCGGGTTGGTAAAGTCAGCCACGACAGCCCTGTCTCAGTGAGTTGGTACGTCAGCCACGACAGCCCTCTCTCAGTAGGTTGGTAAGTCAGCCAATACAGCCCTCTCGCAGTGGGTTGGTAGGTCAGTAGCGACAGCCCTCTCGCAGTAGGTTGATAAGTCAGTCACGGCAATCCTTTCTCAGTGGGTTCATAAGTCAGCCACGACACCCCTCTCTCAGTAGGCTGGTAAGTCAGCCACGGCAATCCTTTTTCAGTGGATTGGTAAGTCAGCCACAACAGCCCTCTCTCAGTGGGTTGGTAGGTCAGTAGCGACAGCCCTCTCTCAGTAGGTTGGTAAGTTATTCACGACAACCCTTTCTCAGTGGGTTCATAAGTCAGCCACGACACCCCTCTCTCAGTAGGCTGGTAAGTCAGCCACGGCAACCCTTTCTCAGTGGGTTGGCAAGTCAGCCACGACAGCCCTCTGTCAATGGGTTGGTAAGTCAGCCACGACAGCCCTTTCTCATGGGGTTAGTAAGTCAGTCACGACAACCCTCCTTCAGCGGGTTGGTAAAGTCAGCCACGACAGCCTTGTCTCAGTGGGTTGGTAAGTCAGTCACGGCAACGCTCTCTCAGTGGGTTGGTAAGTCAGTCACGACAGCCCTCTCTAAGTGGATTGGTAAGTCAGCCACGACAGCCCTCTCTGAGTGGGTTGGTAATTCAGCCACGACATTCCTCTCTCGGTGGGTTGGCAAGTCAGCCACGACAGCCCTCTGTCAATGGGTTGGTAAGTCAGCCACGACAGCCCTCTCTCGGTGGGTTGGTAAGTCAGTCACGACAGCCCTCTCCCGGTGAATTGGTAGGTCAGCCACGACAGCCCTCTCTCAGTGGGTTGATAAGTCACTCACGACAGCCCTATCCCAGTGGATTGGTAAGTCAGACACGGCAGCCCTCTCTCAGTGGGTTGGCAAGTCAGCCACGACAGCCCTCTGTCAATGGGTTGGTAAGTCAGTCACGACAGCCCTCTCTCAGGGGGTTAGTAAGTCAGTCGCGGCAACCCTCTCTCAGTGGGTTGGTAAGTTAGTCACGACAGCCCTCTCTCAGTGGGTTGGTAAATCAGCCACGACAACCCTCTCTCAGTGAGTTGGTAAGTCAGCCACGACAACCCTCTCTCACTGGGTTGGTAAGTCAGTCGCGGCAACCCTCTGTCAGTGGGTTGGTAAGTCAGCTACGACAGCCCTCTCTCAGTGGGTTGGTAAGTCAGCCACGACAACTCTCTCTCGGTGGGTTGGTAAGTCAGCCACGACAACCCTCTCTCAGTGGGTTGGTAAGTCAGTAACGACAACCCTCTCTCAGTGCGTGGGTAAGTCAGCCACGACAGCCCTCTCTCAGTGGGTTGGTAGGTCAGTAGCGACAGCCCTCTCGCAGTAGGTTTGATAAGTCAGTCACGGCAATCCTTTCTCAGTGGGTTCATAAATCAGCCACGACACCCCTCTCTCAGTAGGCTGGTAAGTCAGCCACGGCAATCCTTTTTCAGTGGATTGGTAAGTCAGCCACAACAGCCCTCTCTCAGTGGGTTGGTAGGTCAGTAGCGACAGCCCTCTCTCAGTAG
This sequence comes from Arenicola marina, assembly GCA_964019135.1. Lineage (NCBI taxonomy): Eukaryota > Metazoa > Annelida > Polychaeta > Arenicolidae > Arenicola > Arenicola marina. The sequence continues at coordinate 26,160,083 of OZ025265.1, forward strand.
GTTGGTAAGTTATTCACGACAACCCTTTCTCAGTGGGTTCATAAGTCAGCCACGACACCCCTCTCACAGTAGGCTGGTAAGTCAGCCACTGCAACCCTTTCTCAGTGGGTTGGCAAGTCAGCCACGACAGCCCTCTGTCAATGGGTTGGTAAGTCAGTCACGACAGCCCTCTCTCAGGGGGTTAGTAAGTCAGTCACGACAACCCTTCTTCAGTGGGTTGGCAAGTCAGCCACGACAGCCCTCTGTCAATGGGTTGGTAAGTCAGCCACGACAGACCTCTTTCATGGGGTTAGTAAGTCAGTCACGACAACCCTCCTTCAGCGGGTTGGTAAAGTCAGCCACGACAGCCTTGTCTCAATGGGTTGGTAAGTCAGTCACGGCAACGCTCTCTCAGTGGGTTGGTAAGTCAATCACGGCAACCCTCTCTCAGTGGGTTGGTAAGTTAGTCACGACAGCCCTCTCTAAGTGGATTGGTAAGTCAGCCACGACAGCCCTCTCTCAGTGAATTGGTAAGGCAGTCAGGACAGCCCTCTCTCAGTGGGTTGGTAAGTCAGCCACGACACCCCTGGCTCAGTGGGTTGATAAGTCAGTCACGACAAGTCTCTCTCAGTGGGTTGGTAAGTCAGTCACGACAGCCCTCTCTAAGTGGATTGGTACGTCAGCCACGACAGCCCTCTCTCAGTGAATTGGTAAGGCAGCCAGGACAGCCCACTCTCAGTGGGTTGGTAAGTCAGCCACGACACCCCTCGCTCAGTGGGTTGATAAGTTAGTCACGACAGCCCTCTCTAAGTGGATTGGTAAGTCAGCCACGACAGCCCTCTCTCAGTGAATTGGTAAGGCAGTCAGGACAGCCCTCTCTCAGTGGGTTGGTAAGTCAGCCACGACACCCCTGGCTCAGTGGGTTGATAAGTCAGTCACGACAAGCCTCTCTCAGTGGGTTGGTCAGTCAGTCACGACAGCCCTCTCTAAGTGGACTGGTAAGTCAGCCACGACAGCCCTCTCTCAGGGAATTGGTAAGGCAGCCAGGACAGCCCTCTCTCAGTGGGTTGGTAAGTCAGCCACGACAACCCTCTCTCAGTGGGTTGGTAAGTCAGTCACGACAACCTTCATTAGTGGGTTGGTAAGTCAGTCACGACAACCATCTCACAGCGGGCTGGTAAATCAGCCACGACAGTCCTGTCTCAGTAGGTTGGTAAGGCACTCACAACAACCCCATCTCAGTGGGTTGGTAAGTCAGTCACGGCAACCCTCTCGGAGTGGGTTGGTAAGTCAGCCGCTGCAACCCGACTCTCAGTGGGTTGGTAAGTCAGCCACGACAGCCCTCTCTCAGTGGGTTGGTAAGTCAACCACGACAACCCTCTCTCAGTGGGTTGGAAAGTCAGCTACGACAGCCCTCTCTCAGTGGGCTGGCAAGTCAGCCACGACAACCCTGTCTCAGTGGGTTGGTAAGTCAGCCACGACAACCCTCTCTCAGTGGGTTGTTAAGTCAGTAACGACAACCCTCTCTCAGTGGGTTGATAATTCAGTCGCGACAACCTTTATCAGTGGGTTGGTAAGTCAGCCACGACGGCCCTGTCTCAGTGGGTTGGTAAGTCAGCCAGGACAGCCCTCTCTCAGTGGGTTGGCAAGTCAGCCACGACAACCCTCTCTCATGGGGTTAGTAAGTCAGCCACGACAACCCTCCCTCAGTGGGTTGGTAAGTCAGCCACGACAACCCTCTCTCAGTGGGTTGGTAAGTCAGTAACGACAACCCTCTCTCAGTGGGTTGGTAAGTCAGCCAGGACAGCTCTCTCTCAGTAGGTTGGTAAGTCAGCCACCACAGCCCTCTCGCAGTAGGTTGGTAAGTCAGTCACGGCAAGCCTCTCTCAGTGGGTTCATAAGTCAGCCACGACACCCCTCTCTCAGTAGGCTGGTAAGTCAGCCACGGCAATCCTTTCTCAGTGGATTGGTAAGTCAGCCACGATAACCCTCTCTCAGTGGGTTGGTAAGTCAGTCGCGGCAACCCTCTCTCAGTGGGTTGGTAAGTCAGTCACGACAGCCCTCTCTCAGTGGGTTGGTAAGCCTGCCACGACAACCCTCTCTCAGTAGGCTGGTAAGTCAGCCACGGCAATCCTTTCTCAGTGGATTGGTAAGTCAGTCACGACAACCCTTTCTCACTGGGTTGGTAAGTCAGTCGCGGCAACCCTCTCGGAGTGGGTTGGTAAGTCAGCCGCGGCAAGCCGACTCTCAGTGGGTTGGTAAGTCTGCCACGACAACCCTCTCTCAGTGGGTTGGTAAGTCAGTAACGACAACCCTCTCTCAGTGCGTGGGTAAGTCAGCCACGACAGCCCTGTCTCAGTGGGTTGGTAAGTCAGCCACGACAGCCCTCTCTCAGTAGGTTGGTAAGTCAGCCACCACAGCCCGCTCTCAGTGGGTTGGTAGGTCAGTAGCGACAGCCCTCTCTCAGTAGGTTGATAAGTCAGTCACGGCAACCCTTTCTCAGTGGGTTTATAAGTCAGCCACGACACCCCTCTCTCAGTAGGCTCGTAAGTCAGCCACGGCAACCCTTTCTCAGTGGGTTGGCAAGTCAGCCACGACAGCCCTCTGTCAATGGGTTGGTAAGTCAGTCACGACAGCCCTCTCTCAGGGGGTTAGTAAGTCAGTCACGACAACCCTCCTTCAGTGGGTTGGCAAGTCAGCCACGACAGCCCTCTGTCAATGGGTTGGTAACTCAGCCACCACAGCCCTCTCTCAGTGGGTTGGTAGGTCAGTAGCGACAGCCCTCTCTCAGTAGGTTGATAAGTCAGTCACGGCAACCCTTTCTCAGTGGGTTTATAAGTCAACCACGACACCCCTCTCTCAGTCGGCTGGTAAGTCAGCCACGGCAACCCTTTCTCAGTGGGTTGGCAAGTCAGCCACGACAGCCCTCTGTCAATGGGTTGGTAAGTCAGTCACGACAACCCTCTTTCAGTGGGTTGGTAAGTCAGTCACGACAGCCCTCTCTAAGTGGATTGGTAAGTCAGCCACGACAGCCCTCTCTCAGGGAATTGGTACAGCAGTCAGGACAGCCCTCTCTCAGTGGGTTGGTAAGTCAGCCACGACAGCCCTCTCTCAGTGGGTTGGTAAGTCAGCCACGACACCCCTGGCTCAGTGGGTTGGTAAGTCAGCCACGACACCCCTGGCTCAGTGGGTTGGTAAGTCAGTCACGACAGCCCTCTCTAAGTGGATTGGTAAGTCAGCCACGACAGCCCTCTCTCAGGGAATTGGTACAGCAGTCAGGACAGCCCTCTCTCAGTGGGTTGGTAAGTCAGCCACGACAGCCGTCTCTCAGTGGGTTGGTAAGTCAGCCACGACACCCCTGGCTCAGTGGGTTGGTAAGTCAGCCACGACACCCCTGGCTCAGTGGGTTGGTAAGTCAGTCACGACAGCCCTCTCTAAGTGGATTGGTAAGTCAGCCACGACCGCCCTCTCTCAGTGAATTGGTAAGGCAGCCAGGACAGCCCTCTCTCAGTGGGTTGGTAAGTCAGCCACGACAACCTTCATTAGTGGGTTGGTAAGTCAGTCACGACAACCATCTCGCAGCGGGCTGGTAAGTCAGCCACGACAGCCCTGTCTCAGTAGGTTGGTAAGGCACTCGCGACAACCCTCCCTCAGTGGGTTAGTGGGTCAGTCACGACAACCTTTATCAGTGGGTTGGTAAGTCAGTCACGGCAACCCTCTCGGAGTGGGTTGGTAAGTCAGCCGCTGCAACCCGACTCTCAGTGGGTTGGTAAGTCAGCCACGACAGCCCTTTCTCAGTGGGTTGGTAAGTAACCACGACAACCCTGTCTCAGTGGGTTGGTAAGTCAGCTACGACAGCCCTCTCTCAGTGGGTTGGCAAGTCAGCCACGACAACCCTCTCTCATGGGGTTAGAAAGTCAGCCACGACAACCCTCTCTCAGTGGGTTGGTAAGTCAGTAACGACAATCCTCTCTCAGTGGGTTGGTAAGTCAGCCAGGACAGCCCTCTCTCAGTAGGTTGGTAAGTCAGCCACCACAGCCCTCTCTCAGTAGGTTGGTAAGTCAGCTACGACAGCCCTCTCTCAGTGGGTTGGCAAGTCAGCCACGACAACCCTCTCTCATGGGGTTAGAAAGTCAGCCACGACACCCCTCTCTCAGTAGGCTGGTAATTCAGCCACGGCAATCCTTTCTCAGTGGATTGGTAAGTCAGCCACGATAACCCTCTCTCGGTGGGTTGGTAAGTCAGTCGCGGCAACCCTCTGTCAGTGGGTTGGTAAGTCAGCTACGACAGCCCTTTCTCAGTGGGTTGGTAAGTCAGCCACGACAACCCTCTCTCGGTGGGTTGGTAAGTCAGCCACGACAACCCTCTCTCAGTGGGTTGGTAAGTCAGTAACGACAACCCTCTCTCAGTGCGTGGGTAAGTCAGCCACGACAGCCCTGTCTCAGTGGGTTGTTAAGTCAGCCACGACAGCCCTCTCTCAGTAGGTTGGTAAGTCAGCCACGACAGCCCTCTCTCAGTGGGTTGGTAGGTCAGTAGCGACAGCCCTCTCTCAGTAGGCTGGTAAGTCAGCCACTGCAACCCTTTCTCAGTGGGTTGGCAAGTCAGCCACGACAGCCCTCTGTCAATGGGTTGGTAAGTCAGTCACGACAGCCCTCTGTCAGGGGGTTAGTAGGTCAGTCACGACAACCCTCCTTCAGCGGGTTGGTAAAGTCAGCCACGACAGCCCTGTCTCAGTGAGTTGGTAAGTCAGCCACGACAGCCCTCTCTCAGTAGGTTGGTAAGTCAGCCAATACAGCCCTCTCGCAGTGGGTTGGTAGGTCAGTAGCGACAGCCCTCTCGCAGTAGGTTGATAAGTCAGTCACGGCAATCCTTTCTCAGTGGGTTCATAAGTCAGCCACGACACCCCTCTCTCAGTAGGCTGGTAAGTCAGCCACGGCAATCCTTTTTCAGTGGATTGGTAAGTCAGCCACAACAGCCCTCTCTCAGTGGGTTGGTAGGTCAGTAGCGACAGCCCTCTCTCAGTAGGTTGGTAAGTTATTCACGACAACCCTTTCTCAGTGGGTTCATAAGTCAGCCACGACACCCCTCTCTCAGTAGGCTGGTAAGTCAGCCACGGCAACCCTTTCTCAGTGGGTTGGCAAGTCAGCCACGACAGCCCTCTGTCAATGGGTTGGTAAGTCAGCCACGACAGCCCTTTCTCATGGGGTTAGTAAGTCAGTCACGACAACCCTCCTTCAGCGGGTTGGTAAAGTCAGCCACGACAGCCTTGTCTCAGTGGGTTGGTAAGTCAGTCACGGCAACGCTCTCTCAGTGGGTTGGTAAGTCAGTCACGACAGCCCTCTCTAAGTGGATTGGTAAGTCAGCCACGACAGCCCTCTCTGAGTGGGTTGGTAATTCAGCCACGACATTCCTCTCTCGGTGGGTTGGCAAGTCAGCCACGACAGCCCTCTGTCAATGGGTTGGTAAGTCAGCCACGACAGCCCTCTCTCGGTGGGTTGGTAAGTCAGTCACGACAGCCCTCTCCCGGTGAATTGGTAGGTCAGCCACGACAGCCCTCTCTCAGTGGGTTGATAAGTCACTCACGACAGCCCTATCCCAGTGGATTGGTAAGTCAGACACGGCAGCCCTCTCTCAGTGGGTTGGCAAGTCAGCCACGACAGCCCTCTGTCAATGGGTTGGTAAGTCAGTCACGACAGCCCTCTCTCAGGGGGTTAGTAAGTCAGTCGCGGCAACCCTCTCTCAGTGGGTTGGTAAGTTAGTCACGACAGCCCTCTCTCAGTGGGTTGGTAAATCAGCCACGACAACCCTCTCTCAGTGAGTTGTTAAGTCAGCCACGACAACCCTCTCTCACTGGGTTGGTAAGTCAGTCGCGGCAACCCTCTGTCAGTGGGTTGGTAAGTCAGCTACGACAGCCCTCTCTCAGTGGGTTGGTAAGTCAGCCACGACAACTCTCTCTCGGTGGGTTGGTAAGTCAGCCACGACAACCCTCTCTCAGTGGGTTGGTAAGTCAGTAACGACAACCCTCTCTCAGTGCGTGGGTAAGTCAGCCACGACAGCCCTCTCTCAGTGGGTTGGTAGGTCAGTAGCGACAGCCCTCTCGCAGTAGGTTTGATAAGTCAGTCACGGCAATCCTTTCTCAGTGGGTTCATAAATCAGCCACGACACCCCTCTCTCAGTAGGCTGGTAAGTCAGCCACGGCAATCCTTTTTCAGTGGATTGGTAAGTCAGCCACAACAGCCCTCTCTCAGTGGGTTGGTAGGTCAGTAGCGACAGCCCTCTCTCAGTAGGTTGGTAAGTTATTCACGACAACCCTTTCTCAGTGGGTTCATAAGTCAGCCACGACACCCCTCTCACAGTAGGCTGGTAAGTCAGCCACTGCAACCCTTTCTCAGTGGGTTGGCAAGTCAGCCACGACAGCCCTCTGTCAATGGGTTGGTAAGTCAGTCACGACAGCCCTCTCTCAGGGGGTTAGTAAGTCAGTCACGACAACCCTTCTTCAGTGGGTTGGCAAGTCAGCCACGACAGCCCTCTGTCAATGGGTTGGTAAGTCAGCCACGACAGACCTCTCTCATGGGGTTAGTAAGTCAGTCACGACAACCCTCCTTCAGCGGGTTGGTAAAGTCAGCCACGACAGCCTTGTCTCAATGGGTTGGTAAGTCAGTCACGGCAACGCTCTCTCAGTGGGTTGGTAAGTCAATCACGGCAACCCTCTCTCAGTGGGTTGGTAAGTTAGTCACGACAGCCCTCTCTAAGTGGATTGGTAAGTCAGCCACGACAGCCCTCTCTCAGTGAATTGGTAAGGCAGTCAGGACAGCCCTCTCTCAGTGGGTTGGTAAGTCAGCCACGACACCCCTGGCTCAGTGGGTTGATAAGTCAGTCACGACAAGTCTCTCTCAGTGGGTTGGTAAGTCAGTCACGACAGCCCTCTCTAAGTGGATTTGTACGTCAGCCACGACAGCCCTCTCTCAGTGAATTGGTAAGGCAGCCAGGACAGCCCACTCTCAGTGGGTTGGTAAGTCAGCCACGACACCCCTCGCTCAGTGGGTTGATAAGTTAGTCACGACAGCCCTCTCTAAGTGGATTGGTAAGTCAGCCACGACAGCCCTCTCTCAGTGAATTGGTAAGGCAGTCAGGACAGCCCTCTCTCAGTGGGTTGGTAAGTCAGCCACGACACCCCTGGCTCAGTGGGTTGATAAGTCAGTCACGACAAGCCTCTCTCAGTGGGTTGGTCAGTCAGTCACGACAGCCCTCTCTAAGTGGACTGGTAAGTCAGCCACGACAGCCCTCTCTCAGGGAATTGGTAAGGCAGCCAGGACAGCCCTCTCTCAGTGGGTTGGTAAGTCAGCCACGACAACCCTCTCTCAGTGGGTTGGTAAGTCAGTCACGACAACCTTCATTAGTGGGTTGGTAAGTCAGTCACGACAACCATCTCACAGCGGGCTGGTAAATCAGCCACGACAGTCCTGTCTCAGTAGGTTGGTAAGGCACTCACAACAACCCCATCTCAGTGGGTTGGTGGGTCAGTCACGACAACCTTTATAAGTGGGTTGGTAAGTCAGTCACGGCAACCCTCTCGGAGTGGGTTGGTAAGTCAGCCGCTGCAACCCGACTCTCAGTGGGTTGGTAAGTCAGCCACGACAGCCCTCTCTCAGTGGGTTGGTAAGTCAACCACGACAACCCTCTCTCAGTGGGTTGGAAAGTCAGCTACGACAGCCCTCTCTCAGTGGGCTGGCAAGTCAGCCACGACAACCCTGTCTCAGTGAGTTGGTAAGTCAGCCACGACAACCCTCTCTCAGTGGGTTGTTAAGTCAGTAACGACAACCCTCTCTCAGTGGGTTGATAATTCAGTCGCGACAACCTTTATCAGTGGGTTGGTAAGTCAGCCACGACGGCCCTGTCTCAGTGGGTTGGTAAGTCAGCCAGGACAGCCCTCTCTCAGTGGGTTGGCAAGTCAGCCACGACAACCCTCTCTCATGGGGTTAGTAAGTCAGCCACGACAACCCTCCCTCAGTGGGTTGGTAAGTCAGCCACGACAACCCTCTCTCAGTGGGTTGGTAAGTCAGTAACGACAACCCTCTCTCAGTGGGTTGGTAAGTCAGCCAGGACAGCTCTCTCTCAGTAGGTTGGTAAGTCAGCCACCACAGCCCTCTCGCAGTAGGTTGGTAAGTCAGTCACGACAAGCCTCTCTCAGTAGGTTCATAAGTCAGCCACGACACCCCTCTCTCAGTAGGCTGGTAAGTCAGCCACGGCAATCCTTTCTCAGTGGATTGGTAAGTCAGCCACGATAACCCTCTCTCAGTGGGTTGGTAAGTCAGTCGCGGCAACCCTCTCTCAGTGGGTTGGTAAGTCAGTCACGACAGCCCTCTCTCAGTGGGTTGGTAAGTCTGCCACGACAACCCTCTCTCAGTAGGCTGGTAAGTCAGCCACGGCAATCCTTTCTCAGTGGATTGGTAAGTCAGTCACGACAACCCTTTCTCACTGGGTTGGTAAGTCAGTCGCGGCAACCCTCTCGGAGTGGGTTGGTAAGTCAGCCGCGGCAAGCCGACTCTCAGTGGGTTGGTAAGTCTGCCACGACAACCCTCTCTCAGTGGGTTGGTAAGTCAGTAACGACAACCCTCTCTCAGTGCGTGGGTAAGTCAGCCACGACAGCCCTGTCTCAGTGGGTTGGTAAGTCAGCCACGACAGCCCTCTCTCAGTAGGTTGGTAAGTCAGCCACCACAGCCCGCTCTCAGTGGGTTGGTAGGTCAGTAGCGACAGCCCTCTCTCAGTAGGTTGATAAGTCAGTCACGGCAACCCTTTCTCAGTGGGTTTATAAGTCAGCCACGACACCCCTCTCTCAGTAGGCTCGTAAGTCAGCCACGGCAACCCTTTCTCAGTGGGTTGGCAAGTCAGCCACGACAGCCCTCTGTCAATGGGTTGGTAAGTCAGTCACGACAGCCCTCTCTCAGGGGGTTAGTAAGTCAGTCACGACAACCCTCCTTCAGTGGGTTGGCAAGTCAGCCACGACAGCCCTCTGTCAATGGGTTGGTAACTCAGCCACCACAGCCCTCTCTCAGTGGGTTGGTAGGTCAGTAGCGACAGCCCTCTCTCAGTAGGTTGATAAGTCAGTCACGGCAACCCTTTCTCAGTGGGTTTATAAGTCAACCACGACACCCCTCTCTCAGTCGGCTGGTAAGTCAGCCACGGCAACCCTTTCTCAGTGGGTTGGCAAGTCAGCCACGACCGGCCTCTGTCAATGGGTTGGTAAGTCAGTCACGACAGCCCTCTCTCAGGGGGTTAGTAAGTCAGTCACGACAACCCTCCTTCAGCGGGTTGGTAAAGTCAGCCACGACAGCCTTGTCTCAGTGGGTTGGTAAGTCAGTCACGACAACCCTCTTTCAGTGGGTTGGTAAGTCAGTCACGACAGCCCTCTCTAAGTGGATTGGTAAGTCAGCCACGACAGCCCTCTCTCAGGGAATTGGTACAGCAGTCAGGACAGCCCTCTCTCAGTGGGTTGGTAAGTCAGCCACGACAGCCCTCTCTCAGTGGGTTATTAAGTCAGCCACGACACCCCTGGCTCAGTGGGTTGGTAAGTCAGCCACGACACCCCTGGCTCAGTGGGTTGGTAAGTCAGTCACGACAGCCCTCTCTAAGTGGATTGGTAAGTCAGCCACGACAGCCCTCTCTCAGGGAATTGGTACAGCAGTCAGGACAGCCCTCCCTCAGTGGGTTGGTAAGTCAGCCACGACAGCCCTCTCTCAGTGGGTTGGTAAGTCAGCCACGACACCCCTGGCTCAGTGGGTTGGTAAGTCAGCCACGACACCCCTGGCTCAGTGGGTTGGTAAGTCAGTCACGACAGCCCTCTCTAAGTGGATTGGTAAGTCAGCCACGACCGCCCTCTCTCAGTGAATTGGTAAGGCAGCCAGGACAGCCCTCTCTCAGTGGGTTGGTAAGTCAGCCACGACAACCTTCATTAGTGGGTTGGTAAGTCAGTCACGACAACCATCTCGCAGCGGGCTGGTAAGTCAGCCACGACAGCCCTGTCTCAGTAGGTTGGTAAGGCACTCGCGACAACCCTCCCTCAGTGGGTTAGTGGGTCAGTCACGACAACCTTTATCAGTGGGTTGGTAAGTCAGTCACGGCAACCCTCTCGGAGTGGGTTGGTAAGTCAGCCGCTGCAACCCAACTCTCAGTGGGTTGGTAAGTCAGCCACGACAGCCCTTTCTCAGTGGGTTGGTAAGTAAGCCACGACAACCCTGTCTCAGTGGGTTGGTAAGTCAGCTACGACAGCCCTCTCTCAGTGGGTTGGCAAGTCAGCCACGACAACCCTCTCTCATGGGGTTAGAAAGTCAGCCACGACAACCCTCTCTCAGTGGGTTGGTAAGTCAATAACGACAATCCTCTCTCAGTGGGTTGGTAAGTCAGCCAGGACAGCCCTCTCTCAGTAGGTTGGTAAGTCAGCCACCACAGCCCTCTCTCAGTAGGTTGGTAAGTCAGCTACGACAGCCCTCTCTCAGTGGGTTGGCAAGTCAGCCACGACAACCCTCTCTCATGGGGTTAGAAAGTCAGCCACGACACCCCTCTCTCAGTAGGCTGGTAATTCAGCCACGGCAATCCTTTCTCAGTGGATTGGTAAGTCAGCCACGATAACCCTCTCTCGGTGGGTTGGTAAGTCAGTCGCGGCAACCCTCTCTCAGTGGGTTGGTAAGTCAGTCACGACAGCCCTCTCTCAGTGGGTTGGTAAATCAGCCACGACAACCCTCTCTCACTGGGTTGGTAAGTCAGTCGCGGCAACCCTCTGTCAGTGGGTTGGTAAGTCAGCTACGACAGCCCTTTCTCAGTGGGTTGGTAAGTCAGCCACGACAACCCTCTCTCGGTGGGTTGGTAAGTCAGCCACGACAACCCTCTCTCAGTGGGTTGGTAAGTCAGTAACGACAACCCTCTCTCAGTGCGTGGGTAAGTCAGCCACGACAGCCCTGTCTCAGTGGGTTGGTAAGTCAGCCACGACAGCCCTCTCTCAGTAGGTTGGTAAGTCAGCCACGACAGCCCTCTCTCAGTGGGTTGGTAGGTCAGTAGCGACAGCCCTCTCTCAGTAGGCTGGTAAGTCAGCCACTGCAACCCTTTCTCAGTGGGTTGGCAAGTCAGCCACGACAGCCCTCTGTCAATGGGTTGGTAAGTCAGTCACGACAGCCCTCTGTCAGGGGGTTAGTAGGTCAGTCACGACAACCCTCCTTCAGCGGGTTGGTAAAGTCAGCCACGACAGCCTTGTCTCAGTGGGTTGGTAAGTCAGTCACGGCAACGGTCTCTCAGTGGGTTGGTAAGTCAGTCACGACAACCTTTATCAGGGGGTTGGTAAGTCAGTCACGACAACGCTCTCTCAGTGGGTTGGTAAGTCAGCCACGACATCCCTGGCTCAGTGGGTTGATAAGTCAGTCACGACAAGCCTCTCTCAGTGGGTTGGTAAGTCAGTCACGACGGCCCTCTCTAAGTGGATTGGTCAGTCAGCCACGACAGCCCTCTCTCAGTGGGTTGATAAGTCAGTCGCGACAACCTTTATCAGTAGGCTGGTAAGTCAGCCACGGCAATCCTTTCTCAGTGGATTGGTAAGTCAGCCACGATAACCCTCTCTCGGTGGGTTGGTAAGTCAGTCGCGGCAACCCTCTCTCAGTGGGTTGGTAAGTCAGCCACGACAGCCCTCTCTCAGTGGGTTGGTAAATCAGCCACGACAACTCTCTCTCAGTGCGTGGGTAAGTCAGCCACGACAGCCCTGTCTCAGTGGGTTGGTAAGTCAGCCACGACAGCCCTCTCTCAGTAGGTTGGTAAGTCAGCCACCACAGCCCTCTCTCAGTGGGTTGGTAGGTCAGTAGCGACAGCCCTCTCTCAGTAGGTTGATAAGTCAGTCAGGGCAACCCTTTCTCAGTGGGTTTATAAGTCAGCCACGACACCCCTCTATCAGTAGGCTGGTAAGTCAGCCACGGCACTCCTTTTTCAGTGGATTGGTAAGTCAGCCACGACAGCCCTCTCTCATGGGGTTAGTAAGTCAGTCACGACAACCCTCCTTCAGCGGGTTGGTAAAGTCAGCCACGACAGCCTTGTCTCAGTGGGTTTGTAAGTCAGTCACGGCAACGCTCTCTCAGTGGGTTGGTAAGTCAGTCACGACACCCCTCTCTCAGTAGGCTGGTAAGTCAGCCACTGCAACCCTTTCTCAGTGGGTTGGTAAGTCAGCCACGACAGCCCTCTCTCAGTGAATTGGTAAGGCAGTCAGGACAGCCCTCTCTCAGTGGGTTGGTAAGTTAGTCACGACACCCCTGGCTCAGTGGGTTGATAAGTCAGTCACGACAAGTCTCTCTCAGTGGGTTGGTAAGTCAGTCACGACAGCCCTCTCTAAGTGGATTGGTAGGTCAGCCACGACAGCCCTCTCTCAGTGAATTGGTAAGGCAGCCAGGACAGCCCACTCTCAGTGGGTTGGTAAGTCAGCCACGACACCCCTGGCTCAGTGGGTTGATAAGTCAGTCACGACAAGCCTCTCTCAGTGGGTTGGTAAGTCAATCACGACAGCCGTCTCTAAGTGGATTGGTAAGTCAGCCACGACAGTCCCCTCTCAGTGAATTGGTACGGCAGCCAGGACAGCCCTCTCTCAGTGGGTTGGTAAGTCAGCCACGACAGCCCTGTCTCAGTGGGTTGGTAAGTCAGCCACGACAGCCCTGTCTCAGTGGGTTGGTACGTCAGCTACCACAGCCCTCTCTCAGTGGGTTGGTAAGTCAGCCACGACACCCCTGGCTCAGTGGGTTGGTAAGTCAGCCACGACACCCCTCGCTCAGTGGGTTGATAAGTCAGTCACGACAACCCTCTCTCAGTGGGTTGGTAAGTCAGTCACGACAACCTTCATTAGTGGGTTGGTAAGTCAGTCACGACAACCATCTCACAGCGGGCTGGTAAATCAGCCACGACAGCCCTGTCTCAGTAGGTTGGTAAGGTACTCACGACAACCCTCTCTCAGTGGGTTGGTGGGTCAGTCACGACAACCTTGATCAGTGGGTTGGTAAGTCAGTCACGGCAACCCTCTCGGAGTGGGTTGGTAAGTCAGTCGCTGCAAGCCGACTCTCAGTGGGTTGGTAAGTCAGCCACGACAACCCTCTCTCAGTGGGTTGGTAAGTCAGCCACGACAGCCCTCTCTCAGTAGGTTGGTAAGTCAGCCACCACAGCCCGCTCTCAGTGGGTTGGTAGGTCAGTAGCGACAGCCCTCTCTCAGTAGGTTGATAAGTCAGTCACGGCGACCCTTTCTCAGTGGATTTATAAGTCAGCCACGACACCCCTCTCTCAGTAGGCTGGTAAGTCATCCACGGCAACCCTTTCTCAGTGGGTTGGCAAGTCAGCCACGATAGCCCTCTGTCAATGGGTTGTTAAGTCACTCACGACAACCCTCCTTCAGTGGGTTGGCAAGTCAGCCACGACAATCCTCTGTCAATGGGTTGGTAAGTCAGCCACCACAGCCCTCTCTCAGTGGGTTGGTAGGTCAGTAGCGACAGCCCTCTCTCAGTAGGTTGATAAGTCAGTCACGGCAACCCTTTCTCAGTGGGTTTATAAGTCAGCCACGACACCCCTCTCTCAGTAGGCTGGTAAGTCAGCCACGGCAACCCTTTCTCAGTGGGTTGGCAAGTCAGCCACGACAGCCCTCTGTCAATGGGTTGGTAAGTCAGTCACGACAGCCCTCTCTCAGGGGGTTAGTAAGTCAGTCACGACAACCCTCCTTCAGCGGGTTGGTAAAGTCAGCCACGACAGCCTTGTCTCAGTGGGTTGGTAAGTCAGTCCCGGCAACGCTCTCTTAGTGGGTTGGTAAGTTAGTCAGGACAGCCCTCTCTCAGGGAATTGGTAAGGCAGTCAGGACAGCCCTCTCTCAGTGGGTTGGTAAGTCCGCCACGACACCCCTGGCTCAGTGGGTTGATAAGTCAGTCACGACAAGTCTCTCTCAGTGGGTTGGTAAGTCAGTCACGACGGCCCTCTCTAAGTGGATTGGTAAGTCAGCCACGACAGCCCTCTATCAGTGAATTGGTAAGGCAGTCAGGACAGCCCTCTCTCAGTGGGTTGGTAAGTCAGCCACGACACCCCTGGCTCAGTGGGTTGATAAGTCAGTCACGACAAGCCTCTCTCAGTGGGTTGGTAAGTCAGTCACGACAGCCCTCTCTAAGTGGATTGGTAAGTCAGCCACGACAGCCCTCTCTCAGTGAATTGGTAAGGCAGCCAGGACAGCCCTCTCTCAGTGGGTTGGTAAGTGAGCCACGACACCCCTCGCTCAGTGGGTTGATAAGTCAGTCACGACAACCCTCTCTCAGTGGGTTGGTAAGTCAGTCACGACAACTTTCATTAGTGGGTTGGTAAGTCAGTCACGACAACCATCTCACAGCGGGCTGGTAAATCAGCCACGACAGCCCTGTCTCAGTAGATTGGTAAGGCACTCACGACAACCCTCTCTCAGTGGGTTGGTGGGTCAGTCACGACAACCTTTATCAGTGGGTTGGTAAGTCAGTCACGGCAACCCTCTCGGAGTGGGTTGGTAAGTCAGCCACTGCAACCCGACTCTCAGTGGGTTGGTAAGTCAGCCACGACAGCCCTCTCTCAGTGGGTTGGTAAGTCAGCCACGACAACCCTCTCTCAGTGGGTTGGTAAGTCAGCTACGACAGCCCTCTCTCAGTGGGTTGGCAAGTCAGCCACGACAGCCCTGTCTCAGTGGGTTGGTAAGTCAGCCACGACAACCCTCTCTCAGTGGGTAGTAAGTCAGTAACGACAACCCTCTCTCAGTAGGTTGGTAAGTCAGTCACGGCAACCCTCTCTCAGTGGGTTCATAAGTCAGCCACGACACCTCTCTCTCAGTGGGTTGGTAAGTGAGCCACGACACCCCTCGCTCAGTGGGTTGATAAGTCAGTCACGACAACCCTCTCTCAGTGGGTTGGTAAGTCAGTCACGACAACCTTCATTAGTGGGTTGGTAAGTCAATCGCGACAACCTTTATCAGTGGGTTGGTAAGACAGCCAGGACAGCCCTCTCTCAGTAGGTTGGTAAGTCAGCCACCACAGCCCTCTCTCAGTGGGTTGGTAAGTCAGTCACGGCAACCCTCTCTCAGTGGGTTGGTAAGTCAGTCACGGCAACCCTCTCTCAGTGGGTTCATAAGTCAGCCACGACACCCCTCTCTCAGTAGGCTGGTAAGTCAGCCACGGCAATCCTTTCTCAGTGGATTGGTAAGTCAGCCACGATAACCCTCTCTCGGTGGGTTGGTAAATCAGTCGCGGCAACCCTCTCTCAGTGAGTTGGTAAGTCATTCACGACAACCCTTTCTCAGTGGGTTCATAAGTCAGCCACGACACCCCTCTCTCAGTAGGCTGGTAAGTCAGCCACGGCGACCCTCTCTCAGTGGGTTGGTAATTCAGTCACGGCAGCCCTCTCTCAGTGCGTGGGTAAGTCAACGACGACAGCCCTCTCTCGGTGGGTTGGTAAGTCAGCCACGACAGCCCTCTCTCAGTGGGTTGGTAAGACAGCCACGGCAACCCTCTCTCAGTGGGTTGCAAGTCAGTCACACAACCCTCTCTCAGTGCGTGGGTAAGTCGGTCACGGCAACCCTCTCTCAGTGGGTTGGCAAGTAAGTCACGACAACACCTCCTCAGTGGGTTGGTAAGTCAGCCACGACAACACCTCCTCAGTGGGTTGGTAAGTAAGTTACGACAACCCTCTCTCAGTGGGTTGGTAAGTAAGTTACGACAACACATCCTCAGTGGGTTGGTAAGTAAGTCACGACAACACCTCCTCAGTGGGTTGGTAAGTAAGTTACGACAACACATCCTCAGTGGGTTGGTAAGTAAGTCACGACAACACCTCCTCAGTGGGTTGGTAAGTCAGCCAGGACAACACACTTCAGGGAGTTGGTAAGTCAGCCACGACAATCCTCCGCAGTCAGTTGGTAAGTCAGCCACGACAACCTCTCTCAGTGTGTTGGCAAGTAAGTCACGACAACACCTCCTCAGTGGGTTGGTAAGTGAGCCACGACAGCCCTCTCTCAGTGGGTTGGTAAGTAAGTCACGACAACACCTCCTCGGTGGGTTGGTAAGTAAGTTACGACAACACATCCTCAGTGGGTTGGTAAGTAAGTCACGACAACACCTCCTCAGTGGGTTGGTAAGTCAGCCAGGACAACACACTTCAGGGAGTTGGTAAGTCAGCCACGACAATCCTCCGCAGTCAGTTGGTAAGTCAGCCACGACAACCTCTCTCAGTGTGTTGGCAAGTAAGTCACGACAACACCTCCTCAGTGGGTTGGTAAGTGAGCCACGACAGCCCTCTCTCAGTGGGTTGGTAAGTAAGTCACGACAACACCTCCTCAGTGGGTTGGTAAGTCAGTCACGACAACACCTCCTCAGTGGGTTTGTAAGTAAGTCACGACAACACCTCCTCAGTGGGTTGGTAAGTAAGTTACGACAACACATCCTCAGTGGGTTGGTAAGTAAGTCACGACAACACCTCCTCAGTGGGTTGGTAAGTCAGCCAGGACAACACACTTCAGGGAGTTGGTAAGTCAGCCACGACAATCCTCCGCAGTCAGTTGGTAAGTCAGCCACGACAACCTCTCTCAGTGTGTTGGCAAGTAAGTCACGACAACACTTCCTCAGTGGGTTGGTAAGTGAGCCACGACAGCCCTCTCTCAGTGGGTTGGTAAGTAAGTCACGACAACACCTCCTCAGTGGGTTGGTAAGTGAGCCAGGACAACACACTTCAGGGAGTTGGTAAGTCAGCCACGACAATCCTCTCTCAGTGGGTTGGTAAGTAAGTCACGACAACACCTCCTCAGTGGGTTGGTAAGTAAGTTACGACAACACATCCTCAGTGGGTTGGTAAGTAAGTCACGACAACACCTCCTCAGTGGGTTGGTAAGTCAGCCAGGACAACACACTTCAGGGAGTTGGTAAGTCAGCCACGACAATCCTCCGCAGTCAGTTGGTAAGTCAGCCACGACAACCTCTCTCAGTGTGTTGGCAAGTAAGTCACGACAACACCTCCTCAGTGGGTTGGTAAGTGAGCCACGACAGCCCTCTCTCAGTGGGTTGGTAAGTAAGTCACGACAACACCTCCTCAGTGGGTTGGTAAGTGAGCCAGGACAACACACTTCAGGGAGTTGGTAAGTCAGCCACGACAATCCTCTCTCAGTGGGTTGGTAAGTCAGCCACGGCAACCCTCTCTCAGTGGGTTGGTAAGTCAGTCACGGCGACCCTCTCTCAGTGGGTTGGTAAGTCAGTCACGACAACACCTCCTCAGTGGGTTTGTAAGTAAGTCACGACAACACCTCCTCAGTGGGTTGGTAAGTCAGCCACGACAACCCTCTCTCAGTGGGTTGGTAAGTCAGCCACGACAACCCTCTCTCAGTGGGTTGGTAAGTAAGTCACGACAACACCTCTTCAGTGGGTTGGCAAGTCAGTCACGGCCACTCTCTCTCAGCACGTTGGTAAGTCAGCCACGACAGCCCTCTCTCAGTGGGTTGGTAAGACAGCCGCGGCAAACTCTCTCAGTGGGTTGGTAAGTCAGTCACGGCGACCCTCTCTCAGTGGGTTGGTAAGTCAGTCACGGCGACCCTCTCTCAGTGGGTTGGTAAGTCAGCCACGGCAACCCTCTCTCAGTGGGTTGGTAAGTCAGTCACGGCGACCCTCTCTCAGTGGGTTGGTAAGTCAGTCACGACAACACCTCCTCAGTGGGTTTGTAAGTCATCCACGGCCACTCTCTATCAGCACGTTGGTAAGTCAGCCACGACAGCCCTCTCTCAGTGGGTTGGTAAGTCAGCCACGGCAACCCTCTCTCGGTCGGTTGGTAAATCAGCCACGGCAGCCCTCTCTCAGTGCGTAGGTAAGTCAGCCACGACAGCCCTCTCTCAGTGGGTTTGTAAGTCATCCACGGCCACTCTCTCTCAGCACGTTGGTAAGTCAGCCACGACAGCCCTCTCTCAGTGGGTTGGTAAGACAGCCACGGCAACCCCCTCTCAGTGGGTTGCAAGTCAGTCACAGCAACCCTCTCTCCGTGCGTGGGTAAGTCTGTCACGGCAACCCTCTCTCAGTGGGTTGGTAAGTCAGTCACGACAACACCTCCTCAGTGGGTTGGTAAGTCAGTCACAGCAACCCTCTCTCAGTGGGTTGGTAAGTCAGCCACGGCGACCCTCTCTCAGTGGGTTGGTAAGTAAGTCACGACAACACATCCTCAGTGGGTTGGTAAGTGAGCCAGGACAACACACTTCAGGGAGTTGGTAAGTCAGCCACGACAATCCTCCGCAGTCAGTTGGTAAGTCAGCCACGACAACCCTCTCTCAGTGGGTTGGTAAGTAAGTCACGACAACACCTCCTCAGTGGGTTGGTAAGTGAGCCAGGACAACACACTTCAGGGAGTTGGTAAGTCAGCCACGACAATCCTCCGCAGTCAGTTGGTAAGTCAGCCACGACAACCTCTCTCAGTGTGTTGGCAAGTCAGCCACGGAAACCCTCTCTCAGTGGGTTGGTAAGTAAGTCACGACAACACATCCTCAGTGGGTTGGTAAGTGAGCCAGGACAACACACTTCAGGGAGTTGGTAAGTCAGCCACGACAATCCTCCGCAGTCAGTTGGTAAGTCAGCCACGACAACCCTCTCTCAGTGGGTTGGTAAGTAAGTCACGACAACACCTCCTCAGTGGGTTGGTAAGTCAGCCAGGACAACACACTTCAGGGAGTTGGTAAGTCAGCCACGACAATCCTCCGCAGTCAGTTGGTAAGTCAGCCACGACAACCTCTCTCAGTGTGTTGGCAAGTCAGCCACGGAAACCCTCTCTCAGCGGGTTGGTAAGTCAGCCACGACAGCCCTCTCTTAGTGGGTTGGTAAGTCAGCCACGACAACCCTCTCTCAGTGGGTTGGTAAGTAAGTCACGACAACACCTCCTCAGTGGGTTGGTAAGTCAGCCAGGACAACACACTTCAGGGAGTTGGTAAGTCAGCCACGACAATCCTCCGCAGTCAGTTGGTAAGTCAGCCACGACAACCTCTCTCAGTGTGTTGGCAAGTCAGCCACGGAAACCCTCTCTCAGCGGGTTGGTAAGTCAGCCACGACAGCCCTCTCTTAGTGGGTTGGTAAGTCTGCCACGACAACCCTCTCTCAGTGGGTTGGTAAGTCAGCCACGACAGCCCTCTCTTAGTGGGTTGGTAAGTCAGCCACGACAACCCTCTCTCAGTAGGTTGGTAAGTAAGTTACGACAACACCTCCTCAGTGGGTTGGTAAGTGAGCCAGGACAACACACTTCAGGGAGTTGGTAAGTCAGCCACGAGAATCCTCCGCAGTCAGTTGGTAAGTCAGCCACGACAACCTCTCTCAGTGGGTTGGTAAGTCAGTCACGACAACACCTCCTCAGTGGGTTGGTAAGTGAGCCAGGACAACACACTTCAGGGAGTTGGTAAGTCAGCCATGACAATCCTCCGCAGTCAGTTGGTAAGTCAGCCACGACAACCCTCTCTCAGTAGGTTGATAAGTCAGTCACGGCGACCCTCTCTCAGTGGGTTGGTAAGTCAGTCACGGCAACCCTCTCTCAGTAGGTTGGTAAGTAAGTCACGACAACACCTCTCTCAGTGGGTTGGTAAGTCAGCCACGGCAATCCTCCGCAGTCAGTTGGTAAGTCAGCCACGACAACACCTCTCTCAGTGGGTTGGTAAGTCAGCCACGACAACCCTCTCTCAGTGGGTTGGTAAGTCAGCCACGACAACCCTCTCTCAGTGGGTTGGTAAGTCAGTCACGGCAACCCTCTCTCAGTAGGTTGGTAAGTAAGTCACGACAACACCTCTCTCAGTGGGTTGGTAAGTCAGCCACGGCAACCCTCTCTCAGTGGGTTGGTAAGTCAGTCACGACAACACCTCCTCAGTGGGTTTGTAAGTCAGTCACGGCAACCCTCTCTCAGTAGGTTGGTAAGTAAGTCACGACAGCCCTCTCTCAGTGGGTTGGTAAGTCAGCCACGACAGCCCTCTCTCAGTGGGTTGGTAAATCAGCCACGACAGCCCTCTCTCAGTGGGTTGGTAAGTCAGCCACGGCAACCCTCTCTCAGTAGGTTGGTAAATCAACCACGACAATCCTCCGCAGTGAGTTGGTAAGTCAGCCACGACAACCTCTCTCAGTGGGTTGGTCAGTCAGTTGTAAAATGGGTTCGAGTCGTGTTAAATCTTATGAATATAATTTAGTGTCCGGAATTTTGCAAGATCATATCCGATGTATAATATCGTGCTCGGTCAATTTGTGAATTTAATACCGCATGTTGCTTTCAATGAATCTCCACATTAATTACTACGTTATCTTTAATAAGCTTGTCGTTGTAGCCATTCAGTGTCCGGCCCCCGACGTCAACCCGATGACGGAGGTACTCGCTGAGAACTTTACGGTGGGAGCGACTGCCATCTACACGTGTCCGCCCGGCCTGGTAATGACACAGGGAAGTGACGCCAGAACGTGTCTACCATCCCGTACCTGGTCTGGGACGGCAGCTGTCTGTGAAGGTCAGTCACGGCAAGCGTGTGTTCCGATAGGTCAGGAGAGGCCAGGAGCTTTATGCTGTGATTAACCCATCTCACACAGGAAGTGACGTGTGTTCCGATTAGTCGACCGTGGACATCAATAAGGCTTACATAATCCGGACATTAGCTACCAAACTGCATTACGAAGATTATTAAACAACTTGCACTATATACGAACATTAGCTACCAAAGCTGCGTTACGATGTCGCCACCAAATTGCATTACGTGTTTAAGCTTACCCAGCTCAGTCAATTTTCTTTTCTGTGCCTAATAACTAAGATGGTTCGAAAAGCGCCTGTGTAAATGGCTACAGTGTGAGCCAGTGGGTGTGACATAGCACCATATATTTCTTAGACACATGGCTGAAGGTCTGTTCTGTTTGAACTGCAGAAATGAGTTGCGGAAAGCCACCAAAGCTAGTTAACTCATCTTGGCAAATCGACAAGTACTCCAACGGACTGAAGGCTCGCTACAGATGCATCACGGGACACTTCCTGTTGTCGGGCACCCTGGACATTGAGTGTCGTGGGAACGGATTGTGGACAAACGACGACCCTCCGATCTGCATCCGTAAGTTCGCAGTCTTACTTTATGTGATGAACCGTAAGGTATCTACGATGGATAGACTCTCATGAGAGATACCCATTGACCCCCTCCCCCTCCTATCCTCGGGCGTCACTTTTCTTTCATACTAGGCAAGATGTGGTACGCTGGGATATCAGATAGTCATCAGGATTCTCCCTGATGTTCTGGTTGGCGCACTAGGCCGCCAATCAAGATGTCATGGCTTCGAATCCGGACCGGGGCACCAACTGGGTCATGTTTCATCGATTCATCCTTCATTGTCCCGGGGCGGTTCCTCGGCGCACTGGACCGAATTTGTGCTATCCAGAACTCGCTTGATTGCGCATGCTCGAATAATGAAATCTCGCTCTCTGAAATATATTACTTTTGTACTGTAACATCGTTATGGAAATAAAAATATATAAAAAAAAAAAAAAAAAAAAAATCTCGCTCTGGATGTGTAGGCGGTTTTTAACGAGGCTGTGCGCACTCATGCGAAGTCTTGATATCAAAAATTTAATTTTGTATCTAAAGAATTAGGGAATACATGTTCGGGTAGCCCGCCATAGTTCTTTATCTTTCTTCTGTACATCATTTCTCCTCTCGCAGCCGATCCCGACGAGCCGGTGTCCTTCCTACCCAAGGAGGTGCTGACTCCCCAGGAGAAATATTGGAAGTCAATCGGGTACACTGAGTCCGACAGGAAGCCGTCCCACATCGCCACTGGCGGCATGGGGCTCGTCGTCATGGGCGGGTTTTTCGTCGTCCTCGTGATTCTGGACGCGCCACACCTCAAGCGAGAGATCCAGAACCGGATGCTGCGCAACTTGAAGTCCGCTTGGCGCAATCGAGTCACACCCGCGCAGGATGAAACGAAACCGGATCAAGAACCAGAAACGGAACAGGAACCAGAAACGGAACAGGAACCGGAACCGGGACCAACGGCTGGTGACGTCATTCAGTTGGTCACTATAGCGGCAGCAACATCGACACTGAAAGGCAAGGGGAAAGGGAAAGGCAAGGGGAAAGGGAAAGGGAAAGCGATGGCTGAGGCCAGTGTGTAAGTGATTGGTGACACCCCTCCCCCCACTCCCTTCCATTCTCTCTCTCTCTCCGTCTCGCATCCCACGCTTCTCAGCGAAGAAGTTGATGACAATGAGTTGATATACAATAGATGTAATGCGTGATAATAGCTCTAGCACAATAATTGCTAACCCTCCCACAGAACTTTATATCCCATTGCCTGTAAATTCTTTAGACGGAATGACCTTAATGGTCTGTCCCATATATGTTTGTTTTTTTCAATATGGCATTACGGTGTATCGTTATATTGCAATGAGGTTATGTCCAATTACACGAGGGGTCACCCCGTGGCCTGGTATTAGGTAGCGAGTTCGGCCATTGTCAATTACGGTCAGCTAAGTCAACCCAAGTGGCCGGTGGCATGGTTCGAATCCCATCTGTGCAGATATAGCTGTTGCCGCAGATAAAGATATCGTGTCTGTCTTCACAGAGAGTAATGGGTTACACCCGGAGACATGGCTCATCACCACATTGACCCTTCCCATTGCCGCCATGTTACCTATAGAAGTCAATGCGTCCTACTTGTTAAACCAAATTATTGATATGGACTGTGATGAAGTCAATAACTGAATTGATCGGTGAAGCTTACTTACATTATACGTGTTTTCCCCATGTTTCATGGTCTGTTGTTATCAGCGATATAGTATATCTGCTTAATATATTCCTTGGTGTCGATCGTAATCCATATATTATTCCGAATGACATGACCTATATCTTCTTTGACCCTTCCAATTGTCACGATGTTATCTCCACATTTTAACGTGTCCTACTTTAACCAACAACAAAGTAAATGTAATACGGCAACACTTGTCTCTAGTTTGAAGCGAATATAATGGAAGCGTTGCCTCAAACAGAGGCCGTAACACTAATACCGCGACCAACAGATCTGTATCTGTAAGTTAATGTTTTATTGGGGTGTCGTCACATGTTGGCGTAAACATATTTTTATCGCTAACGATTGGAACGCAGACAAAGATCATGAGAGTTTATATCGTCCTTAAATGTTATCGTTGGTATCAATGTAATCTCTAAATATCAAAAAATGAATACAACTAATGATTGAATATTAGTGCAACTCACTTCTTGTACAGGTGGTCACCTTCTATAACATGGAAGCAACCAGTCATGGCGTTCTTTTAGCGGTGACCACCTCCTATACCAAGTTCAAGTTCAAATATTTTTTATTATAGTGAGAGGCCAATATATATACATGATACACAAACAATAGTAAATATCAGGTTGGCCCAGCCCTCCTGGCTTACAAGTCACTCTAGTGTAAGAAAATCTATTAGTTCGGCCATTGTCAATGCTTGAATTCATCGGTGAAGCTTACTTACATTGTATATGTTTTTCCCATGTTTCATGGTATCTTATTATCAGCGATATAGTATATCTGTTTAATATATTCCTTGGTGTCGATCTTAATCCATATATTATTCCGAATGACATGACCTATATCTACCTTGACCCTTCCATTTGTAACGATATTATCTCTGCATTTTAACGTGTCCTACTTTAACCAACAACATAGTAAATGTAATACGGTAACACTTGTCTCATGTTCTAAGCGAATGTAATGTAAGCGTTGCCTCAAACAGAGGCCGTAACACTAATACCGCGACCAACAGATCTGTAATAAAGTTAATGTGTTATTGGGGTGTCGTCATATGTTGGTTTAAACATATCTTTATCACTAACAGTTGGAACGCAAAGATTATGAAAGTTTATATCGTCCTTAAATTTTATGGTTGTCATCAATGTAATATAAACAAATGTGTACAACTAATGATTGAATATTACTGCAACTCACTTCTTGTACAGGTGGTCACCTTCTATAACATGGAACCAGCAAGTCATGGCGTTCTTGTAGAGGGGGCCTTCTCATATATCAATGAACCAGCGGGTCATGTCTCTCTTGTAGAGGTGGCCATCTTCTATACCGTGGAACCAGCGGGTCGGGTCTCTCTTATAGAGGTGGCCACCTCCTATACCATGGAATCAGCCAATCATGTCTCTTGTAGAGGTGGACGCCTTCTATAGCATGGAACCAGCGAGTCGTGTCTCTCATGTAGAGGTGGCTACCTGCTATAGCATGGAACCAGCAAGTCGTGTCTCTTGTAGAGGTGGCCACCTGCTATACCATGGAACCAGCGAGTCGTGTCTCTCATGTAGAGGTGGCCACCTGCTAAACCATGGAACCAGTGAGTCGTGTCTCCCTTATCGAAGTGGCCACCTCCCATACCATGGAACCAGCGGGTCATGTCTCTCTTGTAGAGGTGGCCACCTTGTATACCATGGAACCAGCCAGTCATGTCTCTCTTTTAGAGGTGGCCACCTTCTATACCGAGGAACCAGCGAGTCATGTCTCTCTTGTAGAAGTGGCCATCCTCTATAGCATGGAACCAACCAGTTATGATGCAATTTGCCCGAGGATAGGTCAGGAGCTTTATGCTGAAATTAACCCATCTCGCACAGGAAGCAATATCATATGCATTTTCGGTCACGCGCCGAAGTAAAATTTAACCCTTAGAGATGACAATTCGAACGTTTTTGAAGATACTCCGTCACACAGTGTGAGATGGGTTGTCCCGACTTTGGTGTTACAGCTGGTCGCAGCCAAGTGAGTGGGCAAAAT
This sequence comes from Arenicola marina, assembly GCA_964019135.1. NCBI lineage: Eukaryota > Metazoa > Annelida > Polychaeta > Arenicolidae > Arenicola > Arenicola marina. The sequence continues at coordinate 26,184,877 of OZ025265.1, forward strand.
GTCGCTCTTGTAGATGTGACCGTCTTGTACAGGCTGGGACCAAGCATTGCCATCTTTGAAGCTTACTGTGTGCGACCCATGACAGTTCTTTAAAATTGATATCGTATGTTAATGTCCCCTGTGTGGCTATAGCCCATATCTGTAGTTTCTTAATTACATTAATCACTCATATAGATTATTCACTATTTAAATGTATGTTGCCCTTATATACAAAGCATCAGTCACGGTGAATTGAATTAAACTAATTGACATCGCTGAATGTCTATGAAGATATGGCATAAGACACAAGCTCGACAACGTTTTTGGTGATAATATATAAGCATAGGTCTGCAACGAGAGGATTATTTTTACCCAAGACACTATGTATTTTGTGTATTATATAGATGTAACTGCGTATACATTTCATGTACGATGATAAATAACATTTCATCATATCAAAAAATAAGATGCAAAGTACAGGTGAAGCAATGATATTTTCTGATTAGAAATAAATTGATGTTAATGGAAAATGTGCAAAAAAAAACACAATCGGAAAAGATATTCATTTATTTATTGTATATGGTTTATTTTAACGGGTTTCGAACCAATATCTACATGTTTAAATGCTTTGCTGAATAAAATTATTTGCACTCGCCAAGAATTGTATGTGCCTAGGTGTTACGGACCAGCCTTTGTTCTTAATAACTTCCGGTATGTATTATGGTATGGTTTGTTCCTGGAACAATAGCTTCATATATTATGGGTGATAAAAGAAGAATATCGTAGCTGGCAAAACGAATGTATGTCCTAATGCCCTGGGCACGGCCCGTGTTCTCGTATGTCGGTGCCTTCAGTCCGTATTATTCTCCTGTGTTTACCCGACCGCTTACATCACAGAATTATGATGCCAACATAATTGAGGGAGTGGTATTCTTAGTTAATTTCATAGGTCTCTCGCTAAAAGTTAAAGAGGGGGGAGGTGACGTCGTAGCGAAACACTGACCGGCAGGCTTTTATACTAAAAAAGGGTCTAAATAGCTAAGGCTAAGCATTAATTGATGCTATATATATCAGTCGCTTGTACCAGTCGACCAAAGTGTACCAAAAAAGTACAACTGCCTACCGAATTTCGTTTAAAGAGTGTAAATGTGAGTGGAGCTACTTTTACGCGAGAAGCAACGCATAACCATAATCTGGCATTTGCAATGTCATTTATCAATAAAATGATGTTGTGTATATTTCAACAGATTGAAATAGATAACGAATACATGAACCACAGATGCGGAATAAACACAATGGCACTGTCGGCGCCGGGTGTTACTCGGAATGGCGCGCCCACATTCACTATCGAATAGATAGAAATGCAGTTCAAATTTTGAGCAGCGACAGAACAAAACCTTAATGTTGCAGACAACTATAAGCTGGTACAGCACCGACACTAGTACACAAGCCTAGTAAAAGTATATACAACCATACATATCAACAAAGCTTTACAGTTTCTATCGACGATAGGTGATGCTAATTTCCTGAGAGAATTTTGTCGCGAAATTATATTGTGCCTTGAGCATTCAAAAAAGTAATGGAATGGATTCTCTAGGCGTGACGCATATACATTGAGGATTATCTACTACGTGCATATCATACAGGTGACCATCTAATCCACTACAATTCATCCTCATTCGGGCATGGATCACATGAGTAAAGCCGAATGAATAAAACTTACTACAGTTCTGGGAAACAGGAGATTCAACTTTCATCAATGTTTATTTGAATAATTAAGGGTCCTGCAGAAGCCGTATGTTGTTTGATAACTCATCCTAAAGCCTGATACCACTCGGTAATAACGAATTGTAGTGAGAAGTAAGTTCAAGTGTAGTCATATTCATTGTTTGAGCACTGCGTAATGCATACGAAGTTTTGGTTAACACGGATTACATAGAAGTTCACAAAGGGAATTTGGAGAAATGGTAAAATATTTTATGAAATGAAACAAATTTAAATCTTTTCCGTCGATTACTGCAGTTTTTCAGATCCAAGCTCGTTATAGATAAGACTGCGACTAGTATGTTTGGTGGATCTAGATACGAGGCGACGTTGCACCGATTCTAACTCTATTTCACTCCATATCGCTCCATGGAGAGTTGGACGATATTTTATCCAAGTTTCAACCAGGGTTTATTTCTGGATTTCTATTGACAAATCAGCGTGTCCACCTGTACCACATATTTAGTGAAACGCTAGACATGAAGAAGGACGTCAGAGTAGGGTTGTTCTTGCGACATTGCCAAAACATTTGATCGAGTCTGGCATCATGGTCTGATATACAGGCTAAAGAAAATAGGGTTTAGTGGGAATCTGATAAACTGGTTTCAGGACTACTAGCAGGCTCGGTATCAGCGTTCAATATTGATTGATGGAACCGCTTCACCAGGGCTTGCTTTACGGACCGGTGTGCCTCAAGGTGCAGTATTGGGACCGTTGCTGTTTGCAGTTTATTTTAATGATATAGCACAATGGTTACAATCGAGCATACGTTTATTTGCTGACGATACGACTGTTTCAACAATTGGTGACGATATAACCCAGGATCCTGCAAATACCAGCCTCATCTAAAATGGGCGTCTCAATGGTTTATAAATTTTAGCGCCCCTAAAACTAAGTAGCTGCTGATATCAAACAGACATGTTAGCAATGTCCCGTAGCAAAAAGTTTTATAGAACTCTATAGAACTTCTATAGACAAATCTATAGAAATATGATTTTCTATAGAACGTTTGTACATAATTCTATAGAACAATTATTTTCTATAGAACGTAAACATATATTTCTATAGAACGTAAACAGATATTTCTATAGAAAACATTATTTCTATAATTAACCTGATCAGCCGACATTAATTAAATGTTCTTAAAAGCCAGCAGGCGAGTAGACATGTTAGCGCGGCTAGGTAGCGTAATGAGTCGCAGTTCATTAGACTTGATGTATCGGACGTTTGTACGTCCAGTCATATAATATGCGCGCATTGTATGGGACGGCTGGACTCATTCAGAAGCAGATAAGTTAGAATCGGTGCAAAGTCGCCTCGTATCTAGAGTGACCAAATATACTAGTCGCAGTCTTATATACAACGAGTTTAGATGGGAAAAAATACAGTACTTGACGAAAAAAAAGTTTCATATTTCTTCTACTTCAATCCGTGTCAGCCAGAACTTCGTATGGTTTGCCCAGTGCTCGAACAATGAATGTGACTATACTTAGCACTAGACTTATATCTTAGTCTTAGTACGGGCAACCTGTGCTGAATCAGGGGTCAACCCCGAAACACATTGCAATAGTGATAAAGCTTGTTTTTTCTTATTCCTTAGGTATCTATGAATATCATTTCCAAAATGTACCGAAATCTATTCTTTGGAACATATTTTTGCGGGGGTGGTTTACCGTACCCCGGTAACATCAGAATGGATTACGTAGTGGTCCTAACACGAAGTGGCAGAGAAGGGTTGTCATTGACATCCCTACCACGAATTTAGACCTGCGTATCCTAACCCTACTATATGTAATGGAGTGTTGTTGCATCTACCAAATAACACAAACAAAAATAATGGACTTTTCATTTGACTGTGAACTGGGAATGATGAAAATATTTTTCGGCAAGCAGAAATGAGGTATTAGTGACCACAGGATCTTGCCACTTGTTACGTTCCGAAAATGCCGTCGTTATTTACACCACTGGGCCCGTAAGTATAACAGGGCGATTTCGGGGCTAAAAAAAGGCCCCAGCCAGGGCCATTTTCCTGCTCTGGCTGTAAGTATAAAGCCGCAGGGCGATAAAAACGGCCCCAAACCGGTAAATTGCTCCGGATTTCGCCCCGATTTCGCCCCAATTACGCCCTGCTCCGCTTTTTTGCCCCAAATGGTCAGTTTAGATAAATGGCCCCAAAAAACGCCCTAATTCCGCCCTGTTTTGGCCCTGAAACAAGACCTGCTTTTTAAAGTGCCCTGAATGAGGGCCAAATCGGGGCAATTTACGGGTTTGGGGCCGTTTTTTTCGCCATGGCTGGTTTATACCAAAGACCTTACTATCATAGTAATAGTATAAACAAATCCCTTACTATGATCATAGTAAGGTCTTTGTTTATACTTACGGGCCCTGGTTGCTATGACGTAACCAAGTGACGTGACGTCTTTTGTTCCGAAAATGCTGTCGTTATTTACACCATTGGTTGCTATGACGTAACCAAGTGACGTGACGTCATTTTTTCGAAGCGCGTTATGATAAATAAACAGATAAATAAGAAAAGGAGAGTAACTAGATTTTCACTGAACCGATTAAAATATCTTTCAAATGCGAGTCACGTTCTCAAACATGCATAGAAAGTATATGCTTCATTAAAAACCATAATCACTACTTTTAATTGGTTCAGGATTGGTAAATTCCCGTAGTTTATCATCCAAAACGACTTTCAAACGAAGTCGTGAGGTACCGAAGTGAATTTGAATCAGTCAGCAGAAACGGGGAAAACCCGTCTTTGTTTATTCGATTGGAAAATTGTCCACAAACAACAGAAGAGAACACGTTATTTTTATTATAAGCAGCCTCATTAGGTATACTAAATTGCTACAGAGATTTGTTAAAGCACGAGTGACCCCCAAAATATATTTCCACACCAGTCCATGCTAAAAACGAAAGGTGTTTTTTTGTAACCAAAACATTGCCGCGCTATTCTGCGGAGAATCTTACGCTCTTCCGACTCTGTACCTCACGACCACCGCTTGAAAGTCACTTTTTGACACTAAACATAGTCAAATTGTGATATCTTTTATTATTTAAACATATAAATGAATGCAAAATGGCATCCAAATGCCATCTGCATACTTTTATTCACATAAAATGCAAACGACAGTCAGATCCAGCGGATTATTGAATGGGAGTTACTGTCCTTTTATTTCTTTATCATAACGCACTCAAAAAATGACGTCATCTTGGTTACGTCATAACAACCAGTGGCGTAAAAATAACGACGTTGTTTTCGGAACGTAACAGGTGGCAAGATCCTGTGTTAGTGACCGTCGTGATCATGGATTTTTATTAATCGTGAAATGGGAAGTTTAATATTAAATAATTGTGAATCAGGAAATCGCCAACTTATAACATGTATCCGCCCTTCGCTGTATGCGGGGAGTGTTCGTTGCATCTCATCCTGACCTGGGAATAAAGACATTTATTCTAGGGAATACGACCCCCCGTGGTCTCCCTCCCGCAACATGCTGTGTCTCCCTCCAATAACTTGGGGAACCAACCGATCTCGGGTGTCTCCTTTCCCGCAACTGGCGAGTCTCCCCTCCCGTCACTGGCGAGTCTCCCCTCCCCTCACTGGCGAGTCTCCCCTGCCCCCAGTGGCGAGTCTCCCCTCCCTTCACTGGCGAGTCACCGCTCCCGTCACTGGCGAGTCTACCCTCCCCTCACTTATGGTGTCTCCCCTCCCCTCACTGGCGAGTCTCCCCTCCCGCCACTGTCGAGTCTCCACTCCCGTCACTGGCGAGTCTCCCCTCCCGTCACTTATGGTGTCTCCCCTCCCCTCACTGGCGAGTTTTCCCTCCCGCCACTGTCGAGTCTCCACTCCCGTCACTGGCGAGTCACCCCTCCCGTCACTGGCGAGTCTCCCCTCCCGTCACTGGCGAGTCTCCACTCCCGTCACTGGCGAGTCTCCCCTCCCGTCACTTATGGTGTCTCCCCTCCCCTCACTGGCGAGTTTCCCCTCCCGTCACTGTCGAGTCACCCCTCCCGTCACTGGCGAGTCTCCCCTCCCGTCACTGGCGAGTCTCCCCTCCCGTCACTGGTGAGTCTCCCTTCCCGTCACTGGCGGGTCTCCCCTCCCGTCACAATCCCGTCGCTGCAATCTTCTAAATTAGGGTGTCTACACTTCCCTTACCAGTGTACTACCCTATGTTAGGGTACCACCCCACGTTCGGGTAGTACAACTTGGGGTGTCTCCATTCCCATAGATATTAGAGATAGATTAGATATTCTCGTTTATTATAGTCACTTGTGAGTTCAATAATACAACATGCACGCAACACAAATAACAGATATATACATCTCACCCAGCCGCCATGGGTTATAAGTTACTTCAAATTGAACAATATCTTTGAATATGATTTACCAATATAACCTTCATCATTTGTAATCTCACTCAGTCTAATATTATTATAATATGCAGACAACCATGCTAGCCGTGAAAGGCAAATAAAACATATAGAACATATAACAATCAACCGACTTTTCCTGATATGCCATGCTGCTGATAGGTAAGTTGTCAGAGGCTTCCAACAATATTGTAACAGATATATAAATTGATGTTCTTTGTCCAAGAGGTTAAAGGTAGGATAGACATTTGATGCGTGTTCCTACAACGTTTCTCTGTATGATCTATATACATCACAAACACATACAAAATGAACCTCTTTTTCGATCTCTCCCATAGAAAAAAGACAACAAATTCGTTTTTCAGGCCGTAGTGTGCGATACTTCCCTGTAGGGGGGTCGACCATTAATTTGTACCTCCCGGTTTCTATTTCGATAGGTAACACTCCACAGCGCAGCTGTGCAATATGGAGCCATATATGTGCCACTCGCTATCTCGCATGCTCGCCTGGCACAAAGTAGGGCGCGAGCGAGGAAGCGAGGAAGCGCGAGGCGCGCAAGCGAGGAAGCGAGGAAGCGCGAGGCGAGGAAGCGAGTAAGCGAGGAAACGCGCTTGCTCGCTTACTCGCTTCCTCGCCTAACATTTTCCCGTTTTAGTCGTGTACAACATTGAGCTACTTCCGGCGTACATTTCCAATGGATCAAGCTATAATCAAGCACCATCAATCGGGCTACACCAACGTTCAAATACTGGTTGCATTAGGAATTGAACATGACATACGCATCAGGTGAGTGTAAAACCATATACAAATCATCAATAGGCCTAGTACCGAGCCATATGTATTTGCCTCAGTCCCGGTGTAACATAATAACCTGTCCGGCCGTGATAACCTGTCCGGCCACGCTTCTTTCATACCACTAACCCTAACCAGAACCCTAATCCTAACCCTAATCCTAACCCAGGCCTTAACCTAATCCTAACCTAACCCTAAACCTAACATACATGTGGTATTTACATAGGAGCCCCATATGCTGCGCATGCGCACACGTCAGCCGGACACTTCATCACGGCGGACAGGGTTCGAAATCAGCCACCTAAAGAATCATACAAGTTCTCTGACTTTATACTCAACACCTCGGTAAGGTAAAACTGGCCACCTCAAACTGGCCGCCCCAAACTGCAAAACACGCGCTACAAAAGCTAAAGGTTGCACACGACCAAACATAAATTGTGCTTTTGAGAAGAGGCACGCAAGCGAGGAAGCGAGGAAGCGCAGAGGCGAGAGGCGAGATCGCGAGATCTATCTCGCCCTTGCGGTCTCGCTTCCTCGCTTCCTCGCCTCGGGCTTCCTCGCTTCCTCGCCTCGCGCTTCCTCGCTTCCTCGCCTCGGGCTTCCTCGCTTCCTCGCCTTGGGCTTCCTCGCTTCCTCGCCTCGGGCTTCCTCGCTTCCTCGCCTCGGGCTTCCTCGCTTCCTCGCCTCGCGCTTCCTCGCTTCCTCGCTTCCTCGCCTCGGGCTTCCTCGCTTCCTCGCCTTGGGCTTCCTCGCTTCCTCGCCTCGGGCTTCCTCGCTTCCTCGCCTCGGGCTTCCCCGCTTGCTCGCCTCGGGCTTCCTCGCTTCCTCGCCTCAGGCTTCCTCGCTTCATCGCCTCGGGCTTCCTCGCTTTCTCGTCTCGCGCTTCCTCGCTTCCTCGCCTCGGGCTTCCTCGCTTCCTCGCCTCGGGCTTCCTCGCTTCCTCGCCTCGGGCTTCCTCGCTTCCTCGCCTCGGGCTTCCTCGCTTCCTCGCCTCGGGCTTCCTCGCTTCCTCGCCTCGGGCTTCCTCGCTTCCTCGCCTCGGGCTTCCTCGCTTCCTCGCCTCGGGCTTCCTCACTTCCTCGCCTCGGGCTTCCTCGCTTCCTCGCCTCGGGCTTCCTCGCTTCCTCGCCTCGCGCTTCTTCGCTTCCTCGCTTCCTCGCACTCGCGCCCTACTTTGTGCCAGGCGAGCATGTGAGATAGCGAGTGGCACATATTTGGCTCCATAGTGCAAGGAGTGATCTTTCCGGCTTGTTGGAATAACACGGGAAATATTTCTCTGTACCAAAGCACTCTTTCAACTTAACGTAGGTACGAAATTTGGGTTTGGTTTCTACCTCAGCACGCCATTCAGCTTGTTGTAAATCAGTTAGACGTTCACGAGATACTTCATTGTTAGACTGGCTCTGGGAGTCGGTAATCGGGCATTTTAATTAATTCATTCCATAATTCCATAAATATCTTCTTTATCTAGGTAGCATCCATCCCATGTCCCCATACTGCATGGAGGCCTCTCCCCTTCCCAAAGTTTCGGCCTCTCCCCTCCCCAAACCTGAGACACCACCCCAACCTGGGGAGTCTTCCCTCCCCACATATTGAGTGTCTCCCCTCCCATACCTTTTTTGGTATCTCCCCTCCTCAAACTTGAGGTACAACCCCAACCTGGGACGTTTTCCATCCCCATATCTTGGGTGTCTTTCCTCCCATCTTTTGTGTGTCTTTCCTCCCATATTTTGGTGTATCTTCCCTCGACTAACCTGGGGTGTCTCCCCTCCTCTCACTTGGAGTACAACCCCAATTATGGTTGTCAGCCTTTCTTAACTTTGGTTGCCACGTGGGGCACCATCCTTAACTTGGGGTGTCTTCCTCCAATTACAATAATGATGAATTATAGTGGATTAGAAGGTCACCTGTAGGATATGCACGCATGTATATGTATATGCGGCGCGCCTAGAGGATCCATTCCTTTACTTTTTCGAATGTCCAAAGTACACTATACTTCGCGACAAACTGATTTATTCTGTCATGACATTAGCATCACCTACCATCGATAGAAACTGTAAAGCTGTGTTGATATGTATGGTTGTATATACTTTTACCAGGCTTGTGTACTAGTATCAGTGCTGTACCAGCTTATAGTGGTCTCCAACATTGAGCTTTTGTTCTGTCGCTGCTCAACATTTGAACTGCATTTCTATCTATTCGACAGTGAATGTGGGCGCACCATTCCGAGTAATACCCGGCGCCGACAAACTGCAGGGCATTAATAAAATGCATTGGTTTTGCCAGCTACGATCTTCTTCCTTTCTCGCCCCTAATATATGAAGCTATTGTTCCAGGAAAAAAAACGTACCATAATATATACCGGGAGTTATTAAGAACAAAGGCTGGTCTGTAACACCGAGGCACATACAGTTCTTGGCGAGTGCAAATGATTTTATTCAGCAAAGCATAACATTGGTTCGCAACCCTTTAACATAAACCATATAAAATAAATAAATGAATAGGGTTTCCGATTGTGTTGTTCTTTTTACACATTTACCATTAACTTCAATCTACTTCTAATCCAGAAGTTATCATTGCTTCACCTGTTCTTTGCATCTTATTTTCTGATATGATGAAATGTTATTTATAATCGTACATAAAATGCATACGCAGTTATATCTATATAGGACACACAATACATAATGTAAGATGTAAAAACAATTCTGTCGTTGCAGGCCTATGCTTTTATATTATCACCAGAAAAGTTGTCGAGCCTGTGTCTTATGCCATATCTTCACAGTAATTCAGAGATGTCAATTAGTTTAATTCAATTCACTGTGACGGATGCTTTATAGAATGAACAAAAGCTCTGACCCCGAACCGCAAGGCCTTATTATTAAAGGGCAACATACATTTAGATAGTGAATAATCTATATGAGTGATTAATATAATTAAGAAACTCCAGTTATGGGTTATGGCTACACAGGGGACCTTAAAATACGCGATTGATTATAAAGCACTTTCATGGGTCGCACACAGTGAGTTTATAGATAGCAATGCTTGGTCCCAGCCTGTACAAGACGGCCACCACTACAAGAGCGTCATTTCGCCCACTCACTTGGCTGCGACCAGCTGTAACTCACACTGTGTGACGGAGAACCTTCGAAAAGGGTTAATTTTACTTCGGTGCGTGAGAGATAATACATGTGATATTGCTTCCTGAGCGAGATGGGTTAATCTCAGCATAAAGCTCCTGGCCTATCCTCGGTCAAATTGCATCATAACTGGTTGGTTCCATGCTATAGAAGATGGCCACCTCTACAAAGAAAAGATAACCCGCTGGTTCCATGCTATAGAAGGTGGCCACCTCTACAAGAGAGACATGACTGGCTGGTTCCATGGTATACAAGGTGGCCACCTCCACAAGAGAGACACGACACGCTGGTTCATTGATATACAAGGTGGCCACCTCTACAAGAGAGACACGACACGCTGGTTCATTGATATATGAGGTGGCCACCTCTACAAGAGAGACATGACAAGCTGGTTCTTTGGTATAGGAGGTGGCCACCTCTAAAAGAGACGTGGTACGCTGGTTTCATTGTATAGGAGGTGGCCACCGCTACAAGAGAGACATGACATGCTGGTTCCATGGTATAGAAGGTGGCCACCTCTACAAGACAGACATCACCCGCTGGTTTATTGATATATGAGGTGGTCACCTCTACAATAACGCCATGACAGGCTGGTTTCATGGTATAGAAGCTGGCCACCACTACAAGAGAGACAGGACACGCTGGTTCCATGATATGGAAGGTGGCCACCACTACAAGAGAGACCTGACACGCTGGTTTCATGGTATAGGAAGTGGCCACCTCTACAAGAGAGACAGGACACGCTGGTTCCATGATATAGAAGGTGGCCACCTCTATAAGAGGGACCAGACCCGCCGATTACATGGTATAGAAATTGGCCACCTCTACAAGAGAGACATCACCCGCTGGTTCCATGGTATAGGAGGTGGCCACCTCTACGAGAGACACGACACGCTGGTTCCATGGTATAGAAGGTGGCCACTTCTACAAGAGAGACATGACCCGCTGGTTCCATGGTATGGAAGGTGGCCACCTCTATAAGAGGGACCAGACCCGCTGATTACATGGTATAGAAATTGGCCACCTCTACAAGAGAGACATCACCCGCTGGTTCATTGATATATGAGGTGGCCACCTCTACAAGAGAGACATGACACGCTGGTTCCATGGTATGGAACGTGGCCACCTCTACAAGAGAGACATGACACGCTGGTTCTGTGGTATAGAAGGTGGTCACCTGTACAAAAAGTTAATTGCAGTAATATTCATTCATTAGTTGTATACATTGGTTTATATTACATTGATGACAACCATAAGATTTACGGACGATATAAACTTTCATAGTCTTTGTCTGCGTTCCAATCGTTAGTGATAAAAATATGTTTAAACCAACATATGACGACACCCCAATAAAACATTAACTTTATTACAGATCTGTTGATCGTGGTATTATTATTACACCTTTTTAGGCAAGGCTTACATTACATTCGCTTCGAACATGAGACAAGTGTTACCGTATTACATTAACTATGTTGTTGGTTAAAGTAGGACACGTTAAAATGCAGAGATAAAATCGTTACAAATGGAAGGGTCAAGGTAGATATAGGTCATGCCATTCGGAATAATATATGGATTAAGATCGACACCAAGGAATATATTAAGCAGATATACTATATCGCTGATAATACCAGACCATGAGACATGGGGAAAACACGTATATTGTAAGTAAGCTTCACCAATCAATTCAAATATTGACTTCATCATCCATTATTTGGTTTAACAAGTAGGACGCATTGACCTCTGTAGGTAACATGGCGGCAATGGGAAGGGTCAATGTGATGATGAGCCATGTCTCCGGGTGTAACCCACTACTCTTTGCGAAGACAGACACGATATCTTTATCTGGGGCAACAGCTATATCTGCACAGATGGGATTCGAACCATGCCACCGGCCACTTGGGTTGACTTAGCTGACCGTGATCGACAATGGCCGAACTCCCTACCTAATACCAGGCCACGGGGTGACCCCTCATGTAATTGGAGATAACCTCATTGCAACATAACGATACACCGTAATGTCATATTGAAAAAAAAAACATATATGGGACCGACCATTCCGTCTATAGAATTTACAGGAAAAGGGATATAAAGTTCTGCGTGAGGGTTAGCAATTATTGTGCTAGAGCTGTTATCACGCATTACATCTATTGTATATAGACTCATTTTCATCCACTTCTTCGCCGAGACGCGTGGGATGTGAGACGGAGACAGAGAGAGAGGGGTGGGGGGTCACCAATCAATTACACACTGGCCTCAGCCATCGCTTTCCCTTTCCCCTTGCCTTTCCCTTTCCCTTTCCCCTTCCCCTTCCCCTTCCTCTTCCCCTTCCCCTTGCCTTTCACTGTCGCTGTTGCTGCCGCTATAGTGACCAACTGAATGACGTCACCAGCCTCTGGTCCCGGCTCCGGTTCCTGCTCCTTGTTTGGTTCTTGTTGCTGTTCCTGCTTTCGTTCTGCTTCCAGTTCCGTTTCATCCTGCGCGGGTCTGACTCGATTTCGCCAAGCGGACTTCAAGTTGCGCAGCATCCGGTTTTGGATCTCTCGCTTGAGGTGTGGCGCGTCCAGAATCACGAGGACGGCGAAAACACAGACCATGACGACGACCCCCAGGCCGCCAGTGGCGATGTGGGACGGCTTCCTGTCGGACTCAGTGTACCCGATTGACTTCCAATATTTCTCCTGGGGAGTCAGCACCTCCTGGGAAAGGAAGGACACCGGCTGGTCGGGATCAGCTACGAGAGGATAAATGATGTACAGAAGAAAGATAAAGAACTATGGCGGACTACCCTAACATGTATTCCCTAATTCTTTATATACAAAATTAAATTGTTGATATCAAGACTTCGAATGAGACCGCACAGCTTTGTTAAAAAAAACCGCATACACATCCAGAGCGAGATTTCATTATTCGAGCATGCGCAGTCAAGCGAGTTCTGGATAGCACGAATTCGGTCCAGTGCGCCGAGGAACCTCCCGGGATAATGAAGGATGAACGGATGAAACGTGACCCAGTTCATTTGCGGCATCTTGATTTGCGGCCTAGTGCGCCAACCAGAACATCAGGGAGAATCCCGGTGACTATCTGATACCAGAGCGTACCACATCTTGCCGAGAATGAAAGAAAAGTGACGCTCAAGGATAGGAGGGGGAGGTGGCCAATGGGTATCTCTCAAGAGATTCTATTCCATCGTACGTACCTTACGGTCCATCATATAAAGTAAGACTGCGAACTTACGGATGCAGATCGGAGGGTCGTCGTTTTTCCACAATCCGTTCCCACGACACTCAATGTCCAGGGAGCCCGACAACAGGAAGTGTCCCGTGATGCAGCTGTAGCGAGCCTTCAATCCGTTAGAGTACTTGTCGATTTGCCAGGATGAGTTAACTAGCTTTGGTGGCTTTCCGCAACTCATTTCTATAGTTCAAACAGAACAGGCCTTCAGTCATGTGTCTAAGAAACATATGGTGCTATGTAACAGCAACACACACTGGCTCACACTGTAGCCATTTACACAGGCGACTTTCAAACCATATGAGTTATTAGGCACAGAAATGAAAATTGACTGAGCTGAGTAAGCTTAAACACGTCATGCACGTTGGTGGCGACATCGTAATGCACTTTGGTGGCGACATCATTTGCAGCTTTGGTAGCTAATGTTCATATATAATGCAAGTTGTTTAATAATCTTCGTAATGCAGCTTTGGTAGCTAATGTCCAGATTATGTAAGCCTTATTAATGTCCGAGGTCGACTAATCGGAACACACGTCACTTCCGGTGCGAGATGGATTAATCTCAGCATAAAGCTCTGACCCATCGGAACACACGCGTGCCGTGACTGACCTTCACAGACAGCTGCCGTCCCAGACCAGATACGGTATGGTAGACACGTTCTGACGTCACTTCCCTGTGTCATTACCAGGCCGGGCGGACACGTGTAGATGGCCGTCGCTCCCACCGTAAAGTTCTGAGCGAGTACCTCTGTCATCGGGTTGACGTCGGGGGCCGGACATTGAATGGCTACAACGACAAGTTTATTAAATGTGGAGATTCAGTGGAGGCAACATCCGGTATTAAATTCACAAATTGACCGAGCACGATATTATACATCGGATGTGATCTTGCAAAATTCCGGACACTGAATTATATTTATGAGATTTAACACGACTCGAGCCCATTTTACAACTGACCCACTGAGAGAGGTTGTCGTGGCTGACTTACCAACTGACCGCGGAGGATTGTCGTGGCTGACTTACCAACTGACCGCGGAGGGCTGTCGTGGCTGACTTACCAACCCACTGAGAGAGGTTGTCGTGGCTGACTTACCAACTGACTGCGGAGGATTGTCGTGGCTGACTTACCAACTCCCTGAAGTGTGTTGTCCTGGCTGCCTTACCAACCCACTGAGGATGTGTTGTCGTAACTTACTTACCAACCCACTGAGAGAGGGTTCTCGTGGCTGACTTACCAACCCACTAAGAGAGGGTTGTCGTGGCTGACTTACCAACTCCCTGAAGTGTATTGTCCTGGCTCACTTACCAACCCACTGAGGAGGTGTTGTCGTGACTTACTTACCAACCCACTGAGAGAGGTTGTCGTGGCTGACTTACCAACTGACCGCGGAGGGCTGTCGTGGCTGACTTACCAACCCACTGAGAGAGGTTGTCGTGGCTGACTTACCAACCCACTGAGAGAGGGCTGTCGTGGCTGACTTACCAACCCACTGAGAGAGGTTGTCGTGGCTGACTTACCAACTGACTGCGGAGGATTGTCGTGGCTGACTTACCAACTCCCTGAAGTGTGTTGTCCTGGCTGCCTTACCAACCCACTGAGGAGGTGTTGTCGTGACTTACTTACCAACCCACTGAGAGAGGTTGTCGTGGCTGACTTACCAACTGACTGCGGAGGATTGTTATGGCTGACTTACCAACTCCCTGAAGTGTGTTGTCCTGGCTGCCTTACCAACCCACTGAGGAGGTGTTGTCGTGACTTACTTACCAACCCACTGAGAGAGGTTGTCGTGGCTGACTTACCAACCCACTGAGAGAGGTTGTCGTGGCTGACTTACCAACTGACTGCGGAGGATTGTCGTGGCTGACTTACCAACTCCCTGAAGTGTGTTGTCCTGGCTGCCTTACCAACCCACTGAGGAGGTGTTGTCGTGACTGACTTACCAACCCACTGAGAGAGGTTGTCGTGGCTGACTTACCAACTGACTGCGGAGGATGGTCGTGGCTGACTTACCAACTCCCTGAAGTGTGTTGTCCTGGCTGCCTTACCAACCCACTGAGGATGTGTTGTCGTAACTTACTTACCAACCCACTGAGAGAGGTTGTCGTGGCTGACTTACCAACTGACTGCGGAGGATGGTCGTGGCTGACTTACCAACTCCCTGAAGTGTGTTGTCCTGGCTGCCTTACCAACCCACTGAGGATGTGTTGTCGTAACTTACTTACCAACCCACTGAGAGAGGTTGTCGTGGCTGACTTACCAACTGGCTGCGGAGGATTGTCGTGGCTGACTTACCAACTCCCTGAAGTGTATTGTCCTGG
This sequence comes from Arenicola marina, assembly GCA_964019135.1. NCBI lineage: Eukaryota > Metazoa > Annelida > Polychaeta > Arenicolidae > Arenicola > Arenicola marina. The sequence goes on from OZ025265.1 coordinate 26,200,481, forward strand.
CTCACTTACCAACCCACTGAGGAGGTGTTGTCGTGACTTACTTACCAACCCACTGAGAGAGGTTGTCGTGGCTGACTTACCAACCCACTGAGAGACGGTTGCCGTGACAGACTTACCCACGCACTGAGAGAGGGTTGTCGTGGCTCACTTACCAACCCACTAAGAGAGGGTTGCCGTGGCTGACTTACCAACCCACTGAGAGAGGGTTGTCGTGGCTCACTTACCAACCCACTGAGGAGGTGTTGTCGTGACTTACTTACCAACCCGCTGAGAAAGAGCTGCCGTGACTGACTTACCCTCGCACTGAGGAGGGCCTCCGTCGCTCTCCCAGTATCCATCAATGCTACACGTCATATTCAGTTCGCCATCGTAAAGTTGAAAGTTCTCGAGACAGCTGTAGATCGCCTCATTGTGGGCTGCGGTCCCAGTGAAACCCACGGCAGTGTGCTTGACGGACGGTGGCGGGCCACAGTCAACAGCTGTAATAGAGAATATATAGTGCATGACAACTCGTTAGAGACCACCAGGGGCGGGAACACGGCGGCCGTGTTCCATGTTCCACTTTAGCGAAGAAGAAGACCTTACATCGGCGGAACGGCTGCCATATATTTATGCCCCGAACAACGTTGGCTAATTAATTAGCAGGCTTTGGGACCCGCACTTCTGGGATTTCTCTGAATATTAAATTTACTTACGTTTACATCGAGGAAAGTCACCCGACCAATCGCCTTCCGATGTGCAAGTGAGTGTGGAGTTTCCATGGATAACGTAACCACGGTGACAATAGAAATACATCCGAGACCCAACGGAAAAGCCGTCGATAAAAGCAAACATGTCGGCGTCTAACTTGTCCGTCATGTTGCTGCAGAGTATCTCTGAAAGTAGGATGGACGGTGTACTGCGGAGGTCTTTACAACAACGAAGATATATATCAAAATATAGCTAAATATAACCAAAATGGTTTACTTCAGGTGCATAAGTTAACAATAACAGTTATTTCCATGTTTACAAAAAAAATGTTTCGCCAAAATCCATAATTCCAAAATGGTTTCACGTTGACACCGGAGGTCGCCACTGGTCCACTGCCCAGAGGACCGACACGTTTTGTCGACGTCATTGCAAAAGTCAAATAGTGTCTTACCTTGACACCTGAGGTAGCCACCGGTCCACTGCCCAGAGGATAGACACGTTCTCTCGGTGGCACCCCCGACCTGCTGATAGCGATCGTCACACTGACAGGCCAGATTCTGTCCGACCCTCCCCTCGGTCGGCTGGCAGGTCACTCCAGGACCATTCTCCGGCTCAATGCACAGAATCTCTGCAAGTCCAACATGCAAAGTCAATCAGGTAGATCATGGCCACATGTTGGGAGCCATGGACGTGTGCGGCATATAGAGAACCTATATATCAATTGGCCACGGGAAAGGCAACGGGGTGGAAATGGTTGTCGCGCGGACAGATAGCAGAAAGCAGCACTCACCCCGACAGATCACGTCATCCGTTTGCCACGTGCCGTTGGCGAGGCAGGTCCAGATCTGACTTCCGGCGACGTACTTGTATCCCTCCGCGCAGCCGACTTCCAACGTCTCGTCGACGGTGTCACCCGAGCTCCAGACAATCCGGGTGGTGTTGTTACGCAACGGCAGAGAGGTAGGATTCGGACACCAGTTCTCTGTCGGCGAGACAGGTTTATAGACAGAGAGGTAGGATACGGACACCAGTTCTCTGTCGCGAGACATGTTTATAGACAGAGAGGTAGGATTCGGACACCAGTTCTCCGTCGTTGAGACAAGTTTATAGACAGAGAGATAGGATTCGGACACCAGTTCTCCGTCGTTGCGACATGTTTATAGACAGAGAGGTAGGATTCGGACACCAGTTCTTCGTCGTTGAGACATGTTTATAGACAGAGAGGTAAGATGCGGACATCAGTTCTCAGTCGGAAAGAGCTGTTTGCAGACAAATGAGTCTATCTAATCATTTCTTTCTAGAGCACATCTATTCAAGTTAGCAGTTCCTATATACATTAATTTATTAGGGACGTCAATTTTATATTGCAACTGGTAAACTCACTGATGCATTCGATGCTAGGCGAAGTCCAAGTGGTATCAGCTTGACATTGACTGTACTGGCTTCCGGTGACGTATATGTAGCCCGGCATGCAATGGTAAACTGCGACTCCCAGGTAGCTGGTGTTTGTGACGTTAGCGTGAGTGTACGCGACCTCATGGGGAAGGTTGCACGTGATTTCTGGATATCATAATGATCAATAAAACATAATGATGTAATTATTAAAATGAAAAACTTACAAAAAATGCGAAACTAGGACAGACGTTTGTGGTTGACAATTCTGACCTACGTTGTTACTGATTCGACACGGTATATTTGTAGGAAAAGTCTCATTTCCGGTAATGCAGTGACAGTTTCTGATTCACTGGCATTTCCACAAATGTATTTAATGCATCTAACTAATAACTTAAGATAGTTTAGGAAAGACACTAGCTTCACTAGATGGGACACACTGTAAATAGTGTAAGTGAAAATGAGCGCTTCTCATGCAAATACCGCATTAAATTAAATTTCATGTTTATTACTCATTCAGCCTTCCCACCAAACACATGACGTCTTTGTAACGTTTCTTAAACGGTTATGACGTAATTAGAACCATCTTAAAACGTTGAAAAAACCGTTATGTATTTTCCTGGGTTGTTGGTATCAATCAATAATTAGTACAATTATTAATATTACTAATATTAAAACACTTCACTACTATCCACAGCAGTCTCGGCGAAAATGGGGAATAGCTATTTTTGCTTCGAGTCAGAATGGACAAGGCCGCAAGAATAGTCAACAACACACGTTCTCATGCATTGGATACCAGACGGAGACCAAAGCGAACTGTACTTGGTCTGTCATTGGCAGCCAGTGACTTCTATGATTACCTGGGATACAATGATCAATAACAACTCCCTTGTAACTGAAAGCGAACTAGCTCCAAATTGCAAGTATGGCTTTCATTCATACAAGCTTTCTTTTCCTCTTCAGCAATTCATGTGACATGTGACACTCCGCCGGATCGGCCACTATTTCACTGCTGTTCAAAAAGGAGTAACTTATATCGCAACCATCTAACATAGTTTTGCCCTATCCGGAGGGCACGAGATGGATATATGTTACCCTTCTTCAACCAGGAGTAACATGTCCTCGCGGATAGGCTGAACAGTCCGCAGCGCGTGTATTGTACGCCCCTTACCGTCACAGACTAGGCTGACCTCGCTCCACGTCTCTGACTCCTGACACACCGACGTCGAGTTTCCTGACACACGGCTGTAGCCATAGTAACACGTGTATGAGGCACGTGACCCAACCACGTGACCCGAGACGTGCAGCAACCGCCCTTGCTCTACTTCCGGGGGTTGGGGGTCACATTTGATTTCTGAGTGGAACATAAAACAATGTACTCGTTACCTAGTAACAACACGGTTAAATCCAGGCCGCCACAGTTCACAAAATACCCCGTCATAACATAATAATAATCATGTGAACACGAAACACAAAGTTTCGGTCAATTACATGCCATTGCCACAAGTTTGAGATGCGGTGTGTAACAATCCCATTACTCGCGGCGGGATAGTGGAAGCGGCAATGTCTTTCCTATTACCCTAGCCTAACGTAACCGAGAAGCGCTTATAGCTATACGTGTGTGAATAACTCGCGCACCTCACACTGGAGTCTCACCTGTACGCCCGGGAGCCTTACCTATACACACCGGAGCCTCACCTGTACACACTGGAGCCTCAGCTGTACACACTGGAGCCTCACCTGTACACACCGGAGCCTCACCTGTACACACTGGAGCCTCACCTGTACACACTGGAGCCTCACCTGTACACACCGGAGCCTCACCTGTACACACTGGAGCCTCATCTGTACACACTAGAGCCTCGCCGTACACACTAGAGCCTCGCCGTACACACCGGAGCCTCACCTGTACACACCGGAGCCTCACCTGTACACACTGAAGCCTCACCTGTACACACTGGAGCGTCACCTGTACACACTGGAGCCTCACCTGTACACACCGGAGCCTCACCTGTACAGACTGGAGCCTCACCTGTACACACTGGAGCCTCACCTGTACACACTGAAGCCTCATCTGTACACACTAGAGCCTCACCTGTACACACCGGAGCCTCACCTGTACACACTGGAGCCTCACCTGTACACACTGGAGCCTCACCTGTACACACTGGAGCCTGAACTGTACACACCGGAGCCTCACCTGTACACACTGGAGCCTCACCTGTACACACTGGAGCCTCGCCGTACACACCGGAGCCTCACCTGTACACACCGGAGCCTCACCTGTACACACCGGAGCCTCACCTGTACACACCGGAGCCTCACCTGTACACACCGGAGCCTCACCTGTACACACTGGAGTCTCACCTGTACACACTGGAGCCTCACCTGTACACACTGGAGCCTCACCTGTACACACTGGAGCCTCACCTGTACACACTGGAGCCTCACCTGTACACACTGGAGCCTCATCTGTACACACTGGAGTCTCACCTGTACACACTGGAGCCTCACCTGTACACACTGGAGCCTCGCCGTACACACCGGAGCCTCACCTGTACACACTGGAACCTCACCTGTACACACCGGAGTCTCACCTGTACACACTAGAGCCTCGCCGAACACACCGGAGCCTCACCTGTACACACCGGAGCCTCACCTGTGCACACCGGAGCCTCACCTGTACAGACTGGAGTCTCACCTGTACACACTGGAGCCTCACCTGTACACAGTGGAGCCTCACCTGTACACACCGGAGCCTCACCTGTACACAGTGGAGCCTCACCTGTACACACCGGAGCCTCACCTGTACACACTGCAGCCTCACCTGTACACACCGGAGCCTCACCTGTACACACCGGAGCCTCACCTGTACACACTGGAGCCTCATCTGTACACACTAGAGCCTCGCCGTACACACTAGAGCCTCGCCGTACACACCGGAGCCTCACCTGTACACACCGGAGCCTCACCTGTACACACTGAAGCCTCACCTGTACACACTGGAGCGTCACCTGTACACACTGGAGCCTCACCTGTACACACCGGAGCCTCACCTGTACAGACTGGAGCCTCACCTGTACACACTGGAGCCTCACCTGTACACACTGAAGCCTCATCTGTACACACTGGAGCCTCACCTGTACACACCGGAGCCTCACCTGTACACACTGGAGCCTCACCTGTACACACTGGAGCCTCACCTGTACACACTGGAGCCTGAACTGTACACACCGGAGCCTCACCTGTACACACTGGAGCCTCACTTGTACACACTGGAGCCTCGCCGTACACACCGGAGCCTCACCTGTACACACCGGAGCCTCACCTGTACACACCGGAGCCTCACCTGTACACACCGGAGCCTCACCTGTACACACCGGAGCCTCACCTGTACACACTGGAGTCTCACCTGTACACACTGGAGCCTCACCTGTACACACTGGAGCCTCACCTGTACACACTGGAGCCTCACCTGTACACACTGGAGCCTCATCTGTACACACTGGAGTCTCACCTGTACACACTGGAGCCTCACCTGTACACACTGAAGCCTCACCTGTACACACTGGAGCCTCACCTGTACACACCGGAGCCTCACCTGTACACACTGGAGCCTCACCTGTACACACTGGAGCCTCGCCGTACACACCGGAGCCTCACCTGTACACACTGGAACCTCACCTGTACACACCGGAGTCTCACCTGTACACACTAGAGCCTCGCCGTACACACCGGAGCCTCACCTGTACACACCGGAGCCTCACCTGTGCACACCGGAGCCTCACCTGTACAGACTGGAGTCTCACCTGTACACACTGGAGCCTCACCTGTACACAGTGGAGCCTCACCTGTACACACCGGAGCCTCACCTGTACACACTGCAGCCTCACCTGTACACACCGGAGCCTCACCTGTACACACCGGAGCCTCACCTGTACACACCGGAGCCTCACCTGTACACACCGGAGCCTCACCTGTACACACCGGAGTCTCACCTGTTCACACTAGAGCCTCGCCGTACACACCGGAGCCTCACCTGTACACACCGGAGCCTCACCTGTACACACCGGAGCCTCACCTGTACAGACTGGAGTCTCACCTGTACACACTAGAGCCTCGCCGTACACACCGGAGCCTCACCTGTACACACCGGAGCCTCACCTGTACACACTGAAGCCTCACCTGTACACACTGGAGTCTCACCTGTACACACTGGAGCCTCACCTGTACACACCAGAGCCTCACCTGTACACACTGGAGTCTCACCTGTACACACTGAAGCCTCACCTGTACACACCGGAGTCTCACCTGTACACACCGGAGTCTCACCTGTACACACTAGAGCCTCGCCGTACACACCGGAGCCTCACCTGTACACACTGGAGCCTCACCTGTACACACTAGAGCCTCGCCGTACACACCGGAGCCTCACCTGTACACACCGGAGCCTCACCTGTACACACTGAAGCCTCACCTGTACACACTGGAGTCTCACCTGTACACACTGGAGCCTCACCTGTACACAGTGTAGCCTCACCTGTACACATTGGAGCCTCTCCTGTACACACTGGGGCCTCTCCTGTACACACCGGAGCCTCACCGTACACACCGGAGCCTCACCTGTACACAGTGGAGCCTCACCTGTACACATTGGAGCCTCTCCTGTACACACTGGAGCCTCTCCTGTACACACCGGAGCCTCACCTGTACACACCGGAGCCTCACCTGTACACACTGGAGCCTCACCTGTACACACTGGAGCCTCACCTGTACACACTGGAGCCTCACCTGTACACACTAGAGCTTCACCTGTACACACTGGAGCCTCACCTGTACACACTGGAGCCTCGCCTGTACACACTGGAGTCTCACCTGTACACACCGGAGCCTCACCTGTACACACCGGAGCCTCACCTGTACACACTAGAGCCTCGCCGTACACACCGGAGCCTCATATGTACACACTGGAGTCACACCCTGAGCATTCAGATTAGAATCAATCTGACACGCTTGAATTTTCACCGGAATGACAAATTGATATTTATAAATAATTCGTAAACCAGCCTGTGCATGTTCCTTACCTGCGCTTAAATAAAACGTGTTCAATTTCTGATCAAGTTTTAAAAAAAATGCTATTAAAACCAAATGTTGATATGCTAACCGGACAATTGTTCCCATTTTTCAGAGAAAATCAGAGCCATTCGTAAGTCAAATGAGAACGGCCGGAACAAGGACTTACGTTTGCAGTGTAATGGAGAACCCGTCCATGTGTTGTTCCCCTCACACGTTCTGGTCACGTCACCGAGTGTTTCATTATATCCGAAAGGACACCGGAACGTAACCGTCTCGGTCAGATTGTACTCAGGCCGCTGGGGTACAATCTCACTGTGGTTCCCGCCTTCAGGCGGGTCACACGTCATCTCTACCGGGAGGCGAAAAAGAAGGCAGAGATATCACATTGGGAATTAAAGTGCCTGATAGTCAGATGCACTGACTTACCAAACAATGTAGCGAACTACCAACAGTGAGAGAAGACTAAACTCGACTCGTCTTTAATTCCAATAACTTGTAGTCTTTAAATTTATAATGGACATTGCAACAAAGCTGCATTGGCCACGTGCTCATACTCATTGGCAGCCTGAGTCGGAACTTCCAATGTCACCTGTCACAAATGTGTACTCGGCTTAGTTGAGCACGCATATAGGCGTAGTCGGTAGTGTATAGCTACCTCGACAGGCGACAGATGTGTCCCACAATGTATCATTACAGCTGATTGTCCCGTTCCTGCTTCCATCGGCCAAACGGGGTTCATGCGTCGCTTCGGCACATGTCAAAGTGCACGTGCCACCGGGCGGCACGCCACCTAGCGAGCAATATTCCGGGCCGTAGGGGTCGTTTCCACGTGGCTCCGGAGGAGGACAGAAGTCACCTGAACAAACATAACCAGATTTGAATATACCTTCTATGGCATGGGTGTATATATCACATGCATACATGCTGTATCAGGCATCGTCGTTCTGTAACTTACAACAGTTTGAAGTTCCTATATTTCTTGCAATAATGGATTGAAATAGATACTTCACGAATCATAAGATTTGACACGTGCGTTGCTGATTCACATCTCTTCCAGCGAGGATCCCGGCTTGGAATAGATATATCGGCAATTTTAGGCCACAAAATAAAATGATTCATAATGTGTGTTGATTTTTATGGCTAGCTGTTAGTTCTGTTAAACATGTAGCAACGTTTGATGCCAAATTAACAACGTATCACCCTCTCATATTAATGATACTCGGACAGGCCGTACTTACTTGTCCCAAAGACGTAATATCTGTCACCCCATATGCCGTCCTCGCACCTTCCTCCTCCAGAGTAGCAGTTATCTGTGGCCCCGTAGCGCCCTACAAGGTCGTCACAATGACAGAGTACAGCGGTGCCTTTATGACTGACCCTGGCAAACTGGAAGTTGGAGCAGTTGCGCAGACACATACGAGTGACGTCACGCTGGGTTAGTGAAAGATCCAATGTAACCGCCGGTGGTTGTGCGTCGCCAAGGTTAGGGTCATCTTGGTAGCAACCGTAAATCCAACCCGCTAAAAGCGAATGAAAGACAGAAACTTGCCAATTCAACCTTAAATTTTTAATGGCAAAAAATTGGTTTGAATCTACGTAAACGATGCAGCGGCAAAGTCAATATTATGAGTCTATTGTCTATCTGCGGATCGTGCACTTAACTGTGTAGAGATTTATAGTTATGGAGATACATATGGTTATTTATAGTTTAGTGGAACTTATAATCCAAGAAAAAAGACGAAGACGTGTATGACGAAGCCAATATGCTTACACTGATACATGTCGGCATTGACTTCCCATTGCTGCTGCTGCTTCAGCGAGCTATTACAGCTATCAATGTACAATGGATAGTCTGGCTTTTGTCCATAGGAGTCTACAAGTTCATATGTCAGGCACAGATTCAGGAATTTGTTTCTAATTCGTATTGGTTCCTGTTGACCGCCGACGAAATCCCAGACGCCGGCCTTGAGCAGACGACAATCTTTAAGGTCAAGGTCGTAATCCAGACAGAGCAGTGGCTTCTCATTCATCAAATGACCTTCCCACGTCAGACGCCAACGCTGCGATGTCAACGTAGTGTTGATATCAGTATGGGACCGATATTGTTGATAACTTAAAAGCTAGATACGACACATTGCAAGTTCATGGACTTTAAACTTATATCTGTACTGTACTAATACTCAGACACATAAATTGCTTGAAACTATCACGAAAGTAAGAGTTTCCTTGTGAAACATGTTAAAGCTATTCGAACAGTTGTTCCCGCCAAAGAAAGCAATCTGCATATTACATTTAGTCAGCAGACATAAAAGACCCACATTCATGTTTAACAACAGACTGTAACAATGGCTTCAAAATGTAATGGTCAACCTGGTAGGGAAGGTATTTGGTTATTGACAGCTAACCGTAAGTTAGAAGCTATGTGAACTACGTCACAGATTTGCGTGTAGTTTACTGATTTATTGCATCATTTTATAGATGCTGAGCAGGATCCAGGCAATACATTTTAGCGATAAGGACTAATAGTGTTTGCATTAATCAGTTCAAAGACCATTACCGTGTCTCACCAGAGCCAAGGCAACGTACCAATTCAGGCTGTGTGAATGTACCGTCGTAACCACACTGGACGGATTCATCATCATTGGTGAACCGAACGAGATCTGAGTCATTTCCCAGTAAGCACGATGTATGTCCAGATGGTTTCAGTGTGGACCACGGTGTATCTGTATGCAAATAATCCAGAGCATAGCATACAATATAGAGAATAGGGAAGCCAATGTATTGACGCTCTTTCTATGGACTGTCTTTATGAACGTTCAGCCAGAGCATGGCGGTTAATCACGTGTTTGCGTGCATGCAAGTGTGTTTAATTTCATGTAAATACATATACTTATTGGAGATAAATAACGTAACGTAAGATAAACATCCTACTGCAAATGCAATACATGACTTGCGCGCAAAGTTCATATTTGTATTTTCCAAGGCCGTCTTGTCAAAAGCAAAGCAGAACATGCGCTTCACTTATGGATTTTGAATGAGGAAAGCACGACTAAAATAAAATAAAATATGCAATTGGCATGCCCGACATTAACGAAATAAATCATTTTTCGCTTGTGTTATATGTAACATATGAGCTTTGAAGCTTTGAAGGTCGTTACAGCGAAGAGACACGTCTTTTCAAGAGAATACGGTATTTTGCGAGAAGACAGGTGGGGTTGTGGTAACACGTATCTGTCGATGTGTTACATTAGAAGCCCGCCAGACTATCTTGTAAGATGATGGTTGGGCCATAAAATGTCGCTTGCTGCGTAAAAGTAAAAGTTTAAGTGCAAAGACCAGTAAGAAGAAAGAAATCCACTGCCATTGTTGCCGAAGAGGTGTATTGTATTGCAACGAAACGTTCGCTGATGAAGCAAAATCCTAATATGGGAGGAATGGAAGCACCTGGGGAAATATGCGTCATCATGAACGAGAGAGATGTAAGCGATAATGGGAAGATTGAACACGTAGAGAGAAACAGAGAAAGGAAACCTAATATAAAACATACACGTTCTTCATTGCACTGGTTAATAAGAGAGGCATAAAGTTAGGTGAAGTTTGTTTTTATACACATAATGTTAGATTAGGGTTGGGTTAGAGGCCATACATTTCTCGCAGCCCTTGTGCCGGACATGCACAGAACCGGTAGGTTAGCAGACACAAACACATAGTGACAGTACGAACAAGGGTCATTGTTGTATGGCGAAGATGTCAAGGTGACTGAGACAACCACAGAGTTTATGAGGGTCACCAACTGTTGCGTACGTGCGTAGATACTTCGTAATAAACAATGGCCATCCAAAACGAAGAGTAATGCATGTAGATTAAACTTCAAGCTTACAAAACCCAGCAAACAGTACCTTCCTCCTTAGGTTGGACGACGGCGTGGAACATGTAGCGGAGGCACGTGGTCAGGGCGGTGGCTGCGACAGTGTCGCCGACTAGCGGCGGTGTCGTGACGGTGAGCGCCAGTGTGGAGTCTGTGTCCCCACAGTCCGTGAAGGGTATGACAGGCTCACCCCCTGTGGATGGTTCCTGATCGATTCCTACCGTAGGAGCAAATGGCGAAGGTTAACTCGTATTGTCATGCAGTTATTGTCAAGCTTAATTGCTTGGTTGGTACGTTGATTGTCAAAGCAGATAGACAATTTTACCCATAGCAAGCCAATCCTATTTGCAGTATCACATTCGCCTGTCAATATTTCGCTATAGCATGGGTGACGAGATTAAACAGGTATAAATACAATGTGGTCAATTGTCGATATGGTACTCGGTACGCCATTTAATATGGTAGTCGGTGTGCCTTTCAATATGGTAGGCGGCATGCCAGTCAATATGGTAGTCGGTACGCCGGTCAATATAGTAGCGGGCATGCCAGTTAATAATGCAGTCGGTATGCCAGTCAATATAATAGTCGGTATGCCATTCAATATGGTAGTCGGTATGCAAGTCAATATGGTAGTCGGTATGCCAGTCAATATGGTAGTCGGTATCCAGTCAATATGGTAGTCGGTATGCAAGTCAATATGGTAGTCGGTATGCAAGTCAATATGGTAGTCGGTATGTCAGTCAATATAGTAGCGGGCATGCCAGTTAATAATGCAGTCGGTATGCCAGTCAATATAATAGTCGGTATGCCATTCAATATGGTAGTCGGTATGCAAGTCAATATGGTAGTCGGTATGCCAGTCAATATGGTAGTCGGTATCCAGTCAATATGGTAGTCGGTATGCAAGTCAATATGGTAGTCGGTATGCAAGTCAATATGGTAGTCGGTATGCCAGTCAATATGGTAGTCGGTATCCAGTCAATATGGTAGTCCGTATGCAAGTCAAAATGGTAGTCCGTATGCCGTTCAATATGGCAGTCGGTATGTAAGTCGATATGGTAGTCGGTATGCCAATTAATATGGTAGTCGGCAGGCCAAACTGTGTGGTATCCCAGTCAATTTAGAACAACTTTTCCACTTTTCTCTCTCCCAATGTCGTTCCCTAGTACTTCCTCAGTGCATACACATTTAATATTTTATGTTTTTGTAATACGTTGATTTATCTGTACATATTTACCGTACACATCTCCTTTTTGTACTTCAAAACGTTCCGCGCGCGCCAGGTTGAGAAGTGATGCGCCGGGCGTTGTCACGGTAACGTTTGTCTGGCCAACAAGCTGGAACTCACTCTGCGAGGCGGGTCGCCATATGTGGAGAATGGCTGCCCCGGCGTGCGCGGCGCTATATCTGGAATTTGTGGAGTTTGCCATTGAAGAAGACGCGAAGTTACACAGGAGAGGACTTCTTACTACCGGAAATAACTATAACATCCTGTCTTAGTACAATGGAGTGACACTATGTGGCGCCACACTGAAGACTATGGACTGACGACGCAGGAGAAGGAAGGGGAGGAGGGCTGTCAGACATCCTGTTCCTTTCACCGCCACCAGCAGATCAACATGGGAAGCTATAAACCCTGGTTACTAGCTCATTATTATCCAAGCAAGTCTGAGATCGTCGTACATACCGCCATCCCACCACTGTTCCGTTGCCAGTCGCTGCTACACTCTGGCTGGTAGAAGGTATCACGATTCTGTCCGGTCCTGAGCCTGAAGTATCGCCTGAAGTTTCGCCCTCGAATGTCAGTTGTCCGATGTAGAACTCACTCGATCCTGTGTGAATTAAGAGACACAATACTAGTGAACATCAAGCACTCCGCTGATGGGCCGCTAACGAGTTGCATAATGACGTCGCCATTGGCGCATCCAGGAAGAGGGAGTGGGGGATGGTGGGGGGGGGGTGGATGTCTTTTTACAATGCGAACTGCGCGCCATGTGGACGGACGTTCTTCGTGTACTGGACCCATCATTCTCCCCCCTTTCACTACCGTGTAGGCATGTGCAGATTTTTCTGACCCTCCCCTTGTCGCGATATGATGTACGTCAGAATCCATACCTAAAACCAGTCAACGAGGTTCATTGTACAGGTTCTTGCTCATTTCTGGCCCAAACCGATACGCCCCCCCCCCCCCCCTCGTCAACCATCATCTACCTGCCTACACCCCGAAACTTTACCCCGCCCCCCCCTCAGTATTCAGCAAAGTAGGCCATTATCTATTACCGGACATGGTTATACAAGCGATTGAAAAGAAGACGGGCGGTCGATGAGATTTGACCCAGAATGGCGCGACCCACCATGGCGACATTTATCAAAAAATGAATGACTGCCAGGAGGTCATGAAAGGTTCAGTATGAACATGATAAGAATAAATAATTTTTATTAACTGAGAACTGTCATTGTGAGCATTAAAGATGGCGATAGTTGTTACGTAACTACGCACGATGTCTATAGCAGAGGTAACAGTTAATTTCACATACAATGTTTGGTTATAGATCAACCATTTCGTGGAAAACACTAGAACAATGAGGCAAACAACAAACCTGTGAATGCTTTGATCTCGCACATTCCTAGCCCGACACCATGGTAGCGAATGACGGCGAAACGACCGCGCACTACTTTGTCGCAGTGGATGAATACAGTGGCGTCGTCGTCGTGCAACAGTTCCGTGTTTGACACCTGAACAGAGCCACACTTGTATTCATCCGGGATGTTGATGAAGTCGCTGGCCGCGGTAAGCGTTTTGTCATCCAAAATGGCGACTGTAAAGTTGTTGCTTGAAGCCACTGTGGAAGACAAGTATCTTTGTTAGCGGTACGGCTTGTCAGTTGCCTAATTCCCGCAAAATATAGATACTGCAGCGTGATTTCATTTAAATGTTTAAACATCTTCATTAAAAAAACTAGACTTTTATATCGTGAGCATTGATAATGCCAATATATCCAAACAATACACAAACAAGACAAAGACATGGGTTGCACTCACCTCGACCAATAACCTTGATCTCTCGAAGGCCATTGTTATTAGAAGAGTATACGACTTTATTGGTAAAGTTGATGGATCCTGTGACGACCGGGGAGATAGGGAACACCTGCCAGTCCTGGCCGGAACAGTCCGTGAACCTACCGTCAGGATAGTACGCCAGATGTACCTGAGAACACAACATAATTTTAAATACATATCTATATTCATAAAACAAGTCAAGGGCTTAATTAGGGCTCACGTCTGGCATAGGCAGAGGGATGTTTACAAGGCAGAACCACACATACCGGACGCTCACGTCTGGCATAGGCAGAGGGATATCTACAAGGCAGAACCACACATACGTACCGGAAGCTTACGTCTGGCATAGCCAAAAGGATGTCTACAAGGCAGAACCACACATACGTACTGGACGCTCACGTCTGGCATAGACAAAAGGATGTCTACAAGGCAGAACCACACATACGTACTGGACACTCACGTCTGGCATAGACAAAAGGATGTCTACAAGGCAGAACCACACATACGTACTGGACGCTCACGTCTGGCGTAGACAGAGGGGTGTCGACAAGGCAGAACTACACATACTGGACGCTCACGTCTGGCAGAGACAGAGGGGATCAACAGAGAACTCAACTAGGGCCCAGGCACCGACGCCCTGTTTCCTGGATGCCCACGATTCACCACCCCCGTCACCAATGCCACCATCATAGATGTTGTCACACTTGTAGACGTCGTTGTATTCACTAGAAGCCTCACACCTCGCAATGTAGACTGCTGTCGCCACGTTGTACAGCTGGTGGTCGTCTGCAATGAGACAGGCGTGTAGATACCCGTATCAGACTCCTGCACATATAGCATCAGGAAACATTTTTGTTGTTGTACTTTACACATAGTCGGGCATTATTATTAACACAAACGTGCGTCATTTAAACAGTGACACACGAAACAGTGCGCTATTTTGATAAAGAACATGACTCCTAGATGTATAGTTCTTACACCTACTAGACCTGACTCTTGCATGTTTTGCCGGTTTCAACATAGCCCACGTATGACTCAGGCCTGTCATTTCCCCGAATATTCCATTCCATGGGGTCAACACATGGGTGTTGAGCCATGAGGACTTTTCACGACAGACCATTTAAGATTATGGTGACAACTAGTGGGCGTGATCGGTGATTCACTTAAAGCGGCTCATTCAACGATTTTCCACCTACATTATCAGCTTCAGAATCCTTTGGAGACTTGTCTTGGACTGACTGATTATCTGACTGCGTCAATATCAACTGTACGAAATATATATGGCGTCATACTTAAAAACGCCAAAAAAGCCAGTGGTGGCCGAATTGTCCTCTTAATGATGCATTGGATGCAAAACTTCGGATATATCTCCAATTGAATTCAAGTTTTGCGTACGGCAATCCCGACGGTTACATACGGCCCAGTGTTACTTAGGCAGAGGGGCAATAGCGCAAGCGGAGCGCGGTCTGTCGGGAGATCGCCAATTACCGTGTCTTTATCCAGCACTCACCCACAATGTTTAGACTGACATGTCCTACAGCTCTCCTCCCCATTGGAATCCATTACCGTGTCTTTATCCAGCACCCACCCACAATGTTTAGACTGACGTGTCCTACAGCTCTTCTCCCCATTGGAGTCCATTACCGTGTCTTTATCCAGCACTCACCCACAATGTTGAGCCTGGCATGTCCTACAGCTCTCCTCCCCATTGGAGTCCATTACCGTGTCTTTATCCAGCACTCACCCACAATGTTGAGACTGACAAGTCCTACAGCTCTCCTCCCCATTGGAGTCCATTACCGTGTCTTTATCCAGCACCCACCCACAATGTTTAGACTGACGTGTCCTACAGCTCTTCTCCCCATTGGAGTCCATTACCGTGTCTTTATCCAGCACTCACCCACAATGTTGAGCCTGGCATGTCCTACAGCTCTCCTCCCCATTGGAGTCCATTACCGTGTCTTTATCCAGCACTCACCCACAATGTTGAGACTGACATGTCCTACCGCTCTCCTCCCCATTGGAGTCCATTACCGGGTCTTTATCCAGCACTCACCCACAATGTTGAGACTGACAAGTCCTACAGCTCTCCTCCCCATTGGAGTCCATTACCGGGTCTTTATCCAGTACTCACCCACAATGTTGAGACTGACATGTCCTACAGCTCTCCTCCCCATTGGAGTCCATTACCGGGTCTTTATCCAGCACTCACCCACAATGTTGAGACTGACATGTCCTACCGCTCTCCTCCCCATTGGAGTCCATTACCGGGTCTTTATCCAGCACTCACCCACAATGTTGAGACTGACAAGTCCTACAGCTCTCCTCCCCATTGGAGTCCATTACCGTGCCTTTATCCAGCACTCACCCACAATGTTGAGACTGACATGTCCTACAGCTCTCCTCCCCATTGGAGTCCATTACCGGGTCTTTATCCTGCACTCACCCACAATGTTGAGACTGACATGTCCTACCGCTCTCCTCCCCATTGGAGTCCATTACCGGGTCTTTATCTAGCACTCACCCACAATGTTGAGACTGACATGTCCTACCGCTCTCCTCCCCATTGGAGTCCATTACCGGGTCTTTATCCAGCACTCACCCACAATGTTGAGACTGACATGTCCTACAGCTCTCCTCCCCATTGGAGTCCATTACCGTGCCTTTATCCAGCACTCACCCACAATGTTGAGACTGACATGTCCTACAGCTCTCCTCCCCATTGGAGTCCATTACCGGGTCTTTATCCAGCACTCACCTACAATGTTGAGACTGACAAGTCCTACAGCTCTCCTCCCCATTGGAGTCCATCACCGGGTCTTTATCCAGCACTCACCCACAATGTTGAGACTGACATGTCCTACCGCTCTCCATTCTTTCAGGTCCACAACTATCAACCCGCCAGCGGTATCATTCAGTTGAACACAGAGTGGCGAGTCCCACGTGACCAGTGACGTGCCGTCTGTCAGTGCAGGCGCACGGGGAGGAAGTGTTCCCCAAATTGAGACGTCACATCCGGCAGCCATATTCTTACTGGAAGCTACTTTAATTTCTCCTGAAGCATTGTAAATAATGATAAGTAACATGCCGCCAAATAACGACAAATAAATCGATCGTTTTCGATATACAATTCGATAGAAAAGTCATGAAGAAATAAGTGATATTTACGTTGTTGCTTCACCAGGATGGACACTGTAAGGAAATCTGCCATCATGTGGTCCCCTGTAAAGAAAGCTTAGATAAAAGTTGATCGGGAAAATTTGACACCGTTTAGCACTTGCTTTCTCTGACCCACTTATTTCTCTGACGAACTAACTAGTGAGCACTGGTACAATGTACGGCTGTGCGTATCCACAAACCAGTGAGCACTGGTACAATGTGCGGCTGTGCGGATCCACTAGCCAGTGAGCGCTGCTACAATGTACGGCTGTGCGGATCCACTAACCAGTAGTCACTGCTACAATGTACGGCTGTGCGGATCAAACCAACCAATGAGCACTGGTACAATGTACGGCTGAGAGGATGCACTAACCAGTGATCCCTGGTACAATGTACGGCTGAGCGGATCCACTAACCAGTGAGCTTTGGTACAATGTACGGCTGTGCAGATCCACTATGCAGTGATCATTGGTACAATGTACGGCTGTGCAGAGCCACTAATCAGTGATCACTGGTACAATGTACGGCTGTGCCGATCCACCAACCAATGAGCACTGGTACAATGTACGACTGTGCGGATCCACTAACCAGTGATCACTGGTACAATGTACGGCTGAGCGGATCCACTAACCAGTGATCACTGGTACAATATACGGCTGAGCAGATCCACTGACAAGTGAATACTGGTACAATGTACGGCTGTACAAATCCACCAACCAGTGAGCACTGCTACAATGTACGATTGTGCGGATCAAACCGACCAGTGATCAGTGGTACACTGTACGGCTGTGCGGATCCACTAACCAGTGAGCACTGATACAATGTACGGCTGTGTGGATCCATTAACCAATGCGCCCTGGTACAATGTACGGCGGATCTACTAACCGGCAAGGACTGGCCTAGTGAGCTATTGTTACTGTAGGCATGATCTACTTACCAGTAAGTGCCTCTACCCTGTGTAGACCGGACGGGTAAGTTGATATATTGTAGTCCTCTGTGGTGCAGTTCTTGAGGAAACACCTGTTCTCTGGTCCACTGTAGGTAATCACGTGGTAACCCTTTCTACAAGCTCTTTGGGCGCAATCGTCGACGCTGGCCGAAAGAATCGTGTCCACATGCTTACACTTGGAAATTTTGTCGCCGTAGCCGCGAATTGTTGACCACATTCCAGGCTTGCAAAGTTCTGACAAGACAAACCAGCATTGTCATTAGTCATATATTTAACTTATTCGCTGTTGAAGCACGATATACATAGTTGTCTGTTACAAAAGCAGCGGGTAATTTTAAGCAGCGAATAATGCCGCAGAGAGCAGGGCTCCCCACCCCCCTAATATTTATCATTTATACAAGCGAAATCACACTGTAATATAATGATAACAATCACATTAATTTATCTATTAGGTCAGGCAAACAACATGTACTTGAACTTGACACATAATTTTCATAGTTAGGCTGTATTTAATTAGCAAGGTTAATAGATGCGTTAAACTTATTATCTCAATGGGTGCGGGAGACCTGTACCTGTCCTGTACGAGGAGCTAGCGCAAGTCCTTTATGCGCAGTGACAGGCGCAGGTTGCTTTTACAAAATGAACAGGCGCTGTCTTAGTCCGACCGCTATAATTTGCACCCCCCCCCCCCCTCTCGGCGGGAGAATGGAGCCATGTCTCCGGGGATAACCCCCTACTCGTTGCAAAGAAGGACATGGGATTTTTATCCTGCGACCACACAGCCAGGACTACAGCGGGGAGCGAACCAAGGATCCAAGCGTCGTTAGGCTGTCGCGTGGCCAGCGCGAACGCTCCAACCCATCGGGGGCGGCCCCGCGCACCGCGTTGCTGATGTCATTCTCCCGCTCTTGATGGTCGTTGGCGTTGACAGGTTCATCATGTGATGTCTGTCATTAGCCACCTGTACGTCATCAGCGTTTCAGATTTTGAACTTTTTGATTTTGATTTTGATCGAACGCTTAAAGATGATATTAGAAACAAATTTCAACATGCCAACCGGCCGCATATGCACACTGATCTGCCCATCAGTCGGGAAGACTACATTTTCAGAGAAAATACCTATTGGCATCTGTAAACGTGAACAAATAATGTTCGGGCATTGAACGGACCATCAACGACGATCAACTGTCCGATGCTCTGCCGACTGAGCTAGCCCGGGTTTAGTCGTGATCGGTGACCTAGGCATTCGACTGCCTCTGCAAACCTTCCCATCCAAATTTGTTACAGTAGCAACTTTAGCTTGATGATTTCCATGCGAGATCGGTTAATTCAAACATCCTCACCTGTCTGCCACTCCTGATTGCCTTTGCCGCTGGGTGAGTACAATATGGCCGGCTTGCGGTACTCGCGGCCGAACAAGTGGTCCCAGTAACAAGCCCAAGATCCGGGTTCCAAGACCATCAGCCAACCACGATCACCCTCACACATCGAATGGTTGTTCAGGTAAAACGAACGCCGCACATTCTCCCCGGTAAGCCTGAAAGGAACAACTAACATTTTTCTCTTCGCCTTCTGCCACCACGTAGCCTGGATACCTGGGGTCTGCATCAGGATTATATTTGCAAAACAATGATGCCAAAAATGTCCCGCAGTTGGATTCTAGAACAAATGCTAGGCACAAAAGCATCATTTTCTCTAGTAATGGGACATATTCTCATCGGTATGCTGTATGCTAAAATAACAGACGGAATACCATTTCCTGCGGTTTTAAATACAGGGCGACCACAAAATAGAAGAAACGCGACAACTTAAAGTTACTATGTCCTTTTCTTTGTAGGATTGTGCGTTTAAGTCCCGATGGGAGCAAGGCCTTTTCGTGCATTTATAATATCTTTTCTCTATAAATTATGATTATCTCCACGGTTGTCAATTAATGAAAACAAATCATCGATTGTCATCTGTGATTCCCAGACTACTTGGATTATTGGTTGAAATAGCAACTTTCATCATGTAATGCATTAATTCGCCGTCCAAACCCTCTAACACATCCGATATGTTAACACACGTATCACCTTGTTCTTAAACATCTAACACACCAACCATCTTGACCCGCTAACACACCCACCTTCTTAACCCATTAAGACACCCACATTCTTAAAACTTTAACACACCCACCTTCTGAACCCGCTAACACACACACCTTCTTAACCCGCTAACACATGCACCTTCTTAACCCGCTAACACATCCACCTTCTTAACCTGCTTACACACCCACCTTCTTAACCCATTAACACACCCACCTTCTTAACCCGCTAACACATCCACCTTCTTAACCCGCTAACACACACACCTTCTTAACCCCCTAACAAATTCACCTTCTTAACCCGCTAACACATCCACCTTCTTAACCTGCTTACACACCCACCTTCTTAATACATTAACACACCCACCTTCTTAACCCATTAACACATCCACCTTCTTAACCCGCTGACACACCCAGGTTTTTAACCCGCTAACACATCTATCTTTGTTATCCTCCACCGTACGCACATTCGTGACCTTCTAACATAGTACCTTCTTAGCCGTAGCAATTCCACTTACTTATAGTAGAGAACCACTCAACATTTCTGAGCCTCGATATTTTCGTACCATGCGGATTGCAAGTCGTTATTTTGCCGATCCCCATACATATTTTTCGTCTCTGATGTATGAAACCCGAGCGTCCCAGATCAAGTGACAACGTCCGCCTGGGAGGCCCTATAGTGTGTACCTATGGTATATACCTGACACGTCGCTAGGTAATCCAGGTGAACGAAGCAGAAGTAACACTTACAGGCCCATGAAGTGTTGTGCGGTGTCGACATTTCTCAACGAAGAACCAGCCAGGTTGTCCTTCGTGAACCAGGAGGAAGCGGATACATTTTTCTCGTCTCCGTCAAAAATCAGCCAACTCACTTCGGTTTGATTCTTGTACACGGAAACCTTGACCTGCAAATCAAGCATTTTGACCATATGTAATTTGCAGTCGATTTTTCTTGTTCGACGTTTCTCGGAATTTATTGAACCTTCTCCGCCTTCAAGTTCGAATAATTGTGAAAGAGGAAACGTTTTAATCCTGTCGACTTCGCGACTACAAACGGACAAATACTGTGCGCTCAAAGTATTTGTATGCTTCGTAGTAATATGATAGGGGACCAGAGCCATATCTACATCCTATGCATCTATACATCTACATCTTTGTATGCAAGGTACAATAACACGGCTGCAATCAAGGATTTTATAATTAAACAACAATGCCGTCGAAAAGTACGGAAGCCCGCTGGTGCCAAGGGATGACATTTCGTTATTTACAGTTTATCTGACGAACGCCGGAAAATCTTTAAATAAAGAAAAGTGATCCCTTGGCACCAACGGGCTTTAATAGAAGACAGGCGTCGTTTGAAAACAGTTTAAAAAACCCCACAAAGTTTTCATCTTTTTCACAGAGCAGCAAGGGGTGGTTATTATAGTACGCAACTACCAGACGTTAAGCGTATAACCCTGCGAGGAAGGCGTCTGTGGTAGAGAGTTATGAAGGTGTGTGTTACAGGGCGAAGAAGATGTTCGTGATAGAGGATTAGGAGGTGTGTGTGATTTTGGTCAGGAAGATGAAGAAACCACTTTTCATCCGACTTTGACCAGGTTTGGATCCGACCACCTTTGATGTGAAGCTACCCACCTTATCAATCAAGAGACTCCCCCAGTGGGCGGTCAAAGTCGTCTTAAGATGCCCCGTGCAGTTTGGCCCCGTCTTCTCCAAGCCCACCACCGGGACACTGCTCCTGGGATATGACGTCACGGGGCCCTCGCTGAGGGCGCGGAACATGTCCTCCCCGACTCCAGCGCGGCCTTTGAATACCAGAATCCACGGCGCGTCCAGCTCTGGACAGGAAGTAATGGAATAACGCGTTATTAATTAGAGACTCAATACTCTATGTTCATTTGAAACAAAACAACAAGCCAACCATCCGGTGGTGGCCGAAAATGCCGCATATACTTCTAGTACAAAGGCTGACATTGGGTATGTATGGCAGGTTGGTTGATACGCTCTGGCGCGTCACGTGCTTTTAACATACATAGACAAACGAACTGTACTATATGTAATACTGTCAACGCGTAGGGATACATGTAGTGGGTCTCATATATCAGGGGATCATACGCGGCACTCTTTCTTCGCCGGAAAACTGGAATTATTATGATTTCGAACATCATTAGTAATCAAAGGAGAGTTTTTTAATTTTTTTTATTTCTTCGAATATCTTATGCTCTACTAAATATAGACAACACTGAAACTAACTTCGATCGCACTTATATCCGGCTTCGGTGTTGTGATTAGTGCACGTGTACTCAGAAGTCGAGGAAGCCTCATCAGACCCATCTGAAAGGTTAGGAGATAAATTTGTGAATAGTAGAGTCTCAACATTATTATAAAGTGTATGTGCACTTGCCATCGCTACACTGCTGAGCTGGAGAACCAGTTGAAAGACATAAGACACAATCTATTGAATATTATAGTATTTACGGAAACTCTCCGAACATCGACATTTTCATTGTAAGAGAAAATGTTCAATGATATTTATTCAAAAATACCTTCTTTACAAGTCACGGCTTAAACAATATGTGTTACGTTTCCACGAACAAAGACCAGAAGTTAGGGGTGGTACCCCAAATTTGGGGTGCTACCCGAAGTTAGCGTATAGGAGACATCCTAAGATATGGGAGCGGAGGCCCCTCAAGTTAGGGAAGGGGAGATAACCTAAGCCAGGGGCTGGGAGACAACCCAAATTAGGGCGGTGTCCACTGTAGAGGATTGAGACGCGCCAAGTTGGGGGGAGGCACCCTTCATTAGCATGGGAACGTATTTAAAGTGACACGGTGCAGATGCCAAACTGGTTGCTACAGCTTGAGACTTGCATGAGGTGGAGTATAGACTGTTCCACGGCATGCAGTTAATTGCTTCAGATTCGAGAAAGCGAAAAGAGGATCAAAGCCGTAAATGTTCAGGCGTACGGAAATATAACATGAAATGGACATAAATAACACCGGCAAAAATACCAATGATAATTGTTGGCCCCGCCCCTCCCACCCGGCAACCCCCGCCCATTCCGGCTGACCGAAAGGTTTAGGGAAATAAACAGCCACGTTAATTATTTACCTGGTTGGAAGATTAGGATCAGACCGACCAAGAACGCCTGGCACGCCATCCGGCGGAAAATCATCCTACAAAAGATAATAAAACCCACAGTTAAACATTGTACGAAATAATTAAAATAAAAAGGAACACACCAAAGAAATGGCATTCATGAAACTAATGACGTTAATGAAACTGATGGCCTTAATGAAATTAATGAAACTGATGGCATTAATGAAATTAATGAAACTGATGGCATTAATGAAACTGATGACATTAATGAAACGGATTGCACTAATTAAATTGATGGCCTGAATAACCGTTATTGGCATTGATCATATTAGTAAATTGGATGGTATTTATGACATTCATGAAAATGATGACATTTATTACATTCCTGTAAATGATGACGTTTGTTACATTCCTGAAAATGTGCGTTACATTTTCAAGTGCAAGCATTACTGCAACTGATGACATTAATTTCATCGATGAAATTTATGACATACGTCATATTGTTGACATTTTAGTCCATGAACTAAACAATATTAGACTACCAAATTCAGGGACAAGACGTCGCTTTGTTTTTTAGCTCGCCTAGCACGTCAGGAGCTTGGGAATACACTGTGGACTTGCCTAAATTTATTTTTGTCTGCTAATGTGACTTTCCTTTCATCACTCCCAGACATGCCGAAACATGGTCAAGGTATTCCAAAATTTAAGTATTTTGGGTGTTTTGGGGATTTTTTAAGCACCAATATATTTTATTGCAAGTAGTAATTCGTCACTATGTAATCTTATTTCTTTCGATATGCGGAATATGTAGGTGGGGTTACTGGCACTTCCTACCTGGTACAGGCACCCGCATTTGGGGTGTATCCCCTTTCCTAACTTGGGGTTTCTCCCCGCCCAAAACTTGTGGTACCACCCCTACTTGGAGTGTCGCCCCTCCCATATTTTGGGATATTTCCCTTCCCCTAACTTGGGGTGTCTCCTCTTCCCCAACTTTGGAGTACCACCCCAACTTGGGATGTCTCCCCTCTTCTAACTTGGGGTGTCTCCCCTCTCCTAATTTGGGGTGTCTCCCCTCTCCTAACTTGGGGAGTCTCCCCTCCCCTAACTCAAGGTGTATTCTGTTGAAGGGGGGGGGGGTCCGAATATACGCAGTGAACACACATACTTACATTACGTTTCTCTCCCTTCTCTACTATCTTCCCTTTCTCTATCTTCTCCTCTCTTCTGTCTTCTTTTCTCTCTCCTCTCTTCTCTTCCTCTCTAATCTCGCTCTAATCCCTTTATCCAACAACCGTTCTACTTTCTTCGGTGATAAAATCCATACAGAGTGAAAAATGTTCTTGTCCAGCTACGGGGCTTGTAACCACCTCGGTCCTTAGCGCCACGACATATGCTTAACGGCTGTACGGCGGCGCACACTAACAAATACAGTGCCAGTGGGTGGGGTGGAGGGGTGACGCATTGAATTGGGTGGGGGAGGGAAGGGTCGGAGGGAGAGTGCGTGTGTGCGTGTGTGTGTGTGTGAGGGTTGGGGGTTGGGGGTGATAGCCAGGCTCTCAAACCCCATAAGCTTCCCAATAGTTATAGTGACAATGACGTTGTGTGGCTATTCAGATTGAGGCCTGCACCAACGGTTCATTACGATTGAAACTTACAAGCCTCTGATGGAACATTCAGCTAACGCGGCTCTGGTCTCTCAGCAACATGTATGCATGATGCAAATGCTGTTGACTCAGTGGTGCCCGCCAGTCCCGCTGTTTTCAAACAGACGACTGATTGGCCTATCTAGCCCGGACGTCGTACGCGGGAACACCCTCCCATCCCATGTGTGCCCAGCGTAATGGCACGGGACGAACACATGCAGCAGAAAAAGTGTCGGTACCACTTTATATTGAGGGAGACAACTGCTCGTAATGGCGGGGAGAAGGGTGCACTTCCGCATAACACTCCGGCAGTTGCGTAACCGGATATGGACTTTAGCGATGGATTTGTCGGCATTAATTTCATATGACTTCCATGCATGGTATTACAGTACGGGGGGAGGGGGACGGGGGGAAACGGATTTCCGTTCGAGGAGAATGGGAATGAGGAAAATAATTCTCCGTGAACCCGGGAATCGGGTATTTATTAACGGCAGATCGTGACCAAGGAATATTATTTATCGTGAACTGGGTACCTTTATCCTAAATAACCGTAAAGAGGGAAATCGTCAATTTACATTATGTATCCGCCCTTCCTTTGTATGCGAGGATCCCAGATGTGTTGAAGGGGGGGGGGCATTACTACAAATCTGTTGAAGGGGGGGGGGGAGGTGCGAGGGGATGCATGAGAGAGCAGGAGAGAGCGGACATTTGTGATGAAAAAGAGACCCGGACCAGGAAGGGGGGCGGAGGTGGCGGGGGGGGGGGGGGGGGCTGAAAATGTGAGTTGAAATAGCGGGTTTGCAGTGAACAAAGAGTTAACCGAGCGGGGTTTGCATGGAACTGCGACACAGAGCGGGTCAACGGAAAACATATCCCTTCACAGCAGATTTTGGCGGAAAAATGAACGGATTTTCGACATGACACGCCCCTTGCGAGCGGGTGTTGGAGGTGAAATCGGGGGGGGGGTCTATACCGCCTGACCGCGGACCCCCCCCCCCCCTCCTCCCAAACCCAGCAATGTATTAAGTACCACCCCCCCCCCCCCCCTGGGGTCGGGAGTTCTCAAAGACTATATTTGATCATGCATATGATACGATATGTCATGCAATGGGTATATAATCTTTATTTATTTATTTATTTAGTGAATAGAGCTGACAAGAACAATGCATTGGCATTAGTTGAAGGGTCTCCCATTGAGATGATTAGTCGCTAGCGTGGGAGCCGAAAGAAGTACTACATAGATAACACAAGCAAAAAAAGCTTTACAGTCTAGCTTATTGTAAGATCATAATAGACCTTCTGATGAACCTGATGCCTTATGGTGACGTCATCTCTCGCCTGATGAGTAGGGGTTTGGAAGGAGCCGGGGGTCCAGTGTCCAGCATCAACATACTCAGTGTCGAATGTTGAGTATTCACGACGTTCCGTGTCTCTTTTTGGTTCCGTGTCGTTTGTCTCTAAAATGCAATTTGGGGGTCAATGTTGAATGTGGATTTTTCCAATATGCCTGTGTTGCTTTCCCCTTCCAGACCCATATGAGTACCATGTTTTACGCGTCTGGGGTGTGTGAGTCTTGCTTAGTAAACTGGGGAAGAAGGAATCAACTATTTAGTTGTGATTATCACCTGAACACTTTAAAATATCCATATATACAGCATAAATGTGTGCGTCTTGGCTTATTACTGTCATTGACATTATTTCTATACACAGACAAACATTGTTTTGACAAACGCACATTATGTGCGTTGACACTGGTTTTCTTCTTGATGTCGACATATACGTTATATCGAATATATATTGTAAAATATTTTGAAAATTATAATCATTATTTTCATAGTGGAATGATCATTCTATGTAGACGCTGCATCATGTAAGGGTTTTTACCGTTAGCGTCAGCGGCAGGGCCTTCTCGTATCGACCCTAGCATGACATCGACGTGCGCCAAGAGCCTAGTTGAGTCAAGGAAATTATTTAGGGAACCCTTTCAGATGTTTTATTGTATGCAGATCGTTGCTTCATGACGCTGAATCCCTGTGGCACAACCATTCATCCATTCATCTGTCTTGTCAAGCACACATGTATGGCTAAACTTATCGTAATTTAATGGGTGACGCCTCCAAACTCTCTACTGTTTATCCGCTTACGTCATGGTTTTGTCATGCTTGAATAGATGAGAGGGGGATGGGGGTGGGGGGTGGTGGGGGGGGGTCAGCAACGATTTTCTCTGTGGTACTGCTGTGGCATGCACTAATGTGGTACATACGCATCGCGGTACTCATGTACTACAATGTGGTACTCCCTACGGATGTCATTT
>OZ025265.1:26228013-26420670 GCA_964019135.1 Arenicola marina
AACCTCAGCCGATGGTACGAAACGTAACAAGCGCAAATTGTTTGGTGTCTTTTCTTCTCTGTCACGCAAACACCAGTTCACATTAAATCTAGGTGCAATAATAGGTTGCGAAAAGCAACGTTCTGTGTTATCAATTGTATTAGTCCACCCGTCGTGGTACTTTGGACTAGATGGAAAACACCCGGTGGTGTGTCCTATAAGAGATGGGGTGGGGAGTCCGCTAAGGGAGGGAGTGGGGTGTTCAGTAACGGAGTGGGTGGGGGTCCGGTATTGGAGCGGGTGGTGTGTCCTGTAAGAGATGGGTGAGGAGTCCAGTAAGTGAGGAAGTGGGGGGTTCGCTAAGCAAGTGGGTGGGGAGTCCGGTAGGGGAGGGGTTGGGGTGTCCGGTAAGGGACGGGTGGGGAGTCCAGTAAGAGACGGGGTGGGGAGTCCGGTAGGGAAGGGGTTGGGGTGTCCGGTAAGGGAGTGGGTGGAAAGTCCGGTAAGGGAGGGAGTGGGTGTCCTGTAAGAGAAGGGTGGGTAGTCCGGTAAGGGATGCGGTGGGGAGTCCGGTAAGGGAGTGGGTGGGAAGTCCGGTAAGGGAGGGGGTGGGTGTCCTGTAAGAGAAGGGGTGGGGAGTCCGGTAAGGGAGGGGGTGGCGTGTCCGGTAAGGGAGGGGGTGGGGAGTTCAGTAAGAGACGGGGTGGGGAGTCCGGTAAGGAAGGGGTTGGGGTGTCCAGTAAGGGAGTGGGTGGAAAGTCCGGTAAGGGAGGGGGTGGGGAGTCCAGTAAGAGACGGGGTGGTGAGTCCGGTAAGGGAGTGGGTGGGAAGTCCGGTAAGGGAGGGGGTGGGTGTCCTGTAAGAGAAGGGGTGGGTAGTCCGGTAAGGGATGCGGTGGGGAGTCCGGTAAGGGAGTGGGTGGGAAGTCCGGTAAGGGAGGGGGTGGGTGTCCTGTAATAGAGGGGCGGGGGTGTCCGGTAAGGGATGCGGTGGGGAGTCCGGTAAAGGAGCGGGTGGGGTGTCCGGTAAGAGAGGGGATGGTTGTCTTGTAAGGGAGGGGGTGGGGAGTCCGGTAAGGAAGAGGGTGGGGTGTCCGGTAAGAGGGGTGGGGCTACCAAATAGGCCAACTAGGTCATGGGGTTACGAATAATTTTCAATTGTTGATTAGCCTAATTTTTTCATTCGCGATGCACAATTCAAAATTTAGATATTACGTTGTCGTACGACCACAATGGAGGAGACAAGAATTATTTAGAAAATAGCTCGGGGTCAAAGTTCATAGCTCTTCACGCGTAAGCAGAAGCGGAACGCCCTCTGCCGCCGGGAGTTTGGGTTATCAGGTCTGGAGCCCACGAACCCCTGTATCAAGGTGCCCCCCCCCATGCCCCATCAGGTGGTGGGGGAAATAACCCCCCGCGTGGACGTAACCTGAACGGGGTGTCAGGGTAATTATGCACACATCACACATGCCGCGCGATATCCCCGAGCCCACGGGCCACAGAGTGCCCAGTCTACACCCAATCCATGTATGTAATTCTACAGGTCCCAAAATTAAAGGTACGCCCTTGGGGCAGGTGGGGGGGGGGGCACTGTTATACAAATCTGGTAGGGGGGGATGCGCGGGTGCTCCTTAATGCCTGAGAGAGCGGATATTTGTGATGAAAAAGATCTTTTAAAAATTTGCGACCGAGGGGGGGGGGCGTCAATGAAATGTGCGTTCACGAGAAAATGTCCCTTCTGAGCGGAATTTGGCGGTAAAACGCCCCGACCGAGCAGATTTTAACGGTAAAAAATGGTGGGGAGGGGGGGCTTTACCGCGCCCCCCCCCCCCACACACACACACCCAGCAGTGTATTAAGTACACCGGGGGCCTTCCCGTTAGCGTCAAGATCGTCCAATGCTCGTCTAATAATGAGATTTCCCACCACGAGGACCGCGACATGAGTCTATAATGATACGGAAGGGTACAATGATTATGGGGTGGAGCCCGCATGATTGTATCGGGGTGACCCCTACATAATTAGATCGGGTGGCATAACTATAGGGGGCGGAAAGATTGTAGATGAATCGTCGAGATTGCACCACTGGGAGACGAAACATCCGCAGTATATGGCGACTACATGGTATCCAGCTACCAAGGCGATAAGTGCCAGCCACGTGAGAACCGTCTGCACGGGAGCAAGCTTGCGTGTACAGGGTGATGCGCTACCCCCCCCCCCCCCTCCCCGCCCTCCCTCCCCCACACACGGCAAAGGGCGTTCCACTTACGCTATAATCCCTCAGCCCCAAGAAATACCAGGCATAACAAATATAACCGTAATAATAATCCGTAGGGGTCTGGAAGGGGAAGACCAGTGTCCAGCGTCCATGTTTCACAATTTTCAGTGTCGAATGTCTATTTTTTTCTAATATACCACAATTTGTGTCGAGGTCGCTTTTTTCAGAGCCCCAGGGTCGCAACAGGGGAATCAATGTCGAAATGTGGAATTTCGAAATATGCATGTGTCATGTGTCGCCATTTACCCCTTGCAGACCCCTATCCGTCATAGACAAAAATAAAAAAATCAATTAGTAATTAATTTGATTTGTTTCAAGCAATGTTATTTTCAAACTATGTTTTGAGTTCGATTGATGTCATAGGCGCGAAGCGCTTTAGACTTTCAGTCGGCGTATTTTGAAATATTTGTTCGCTTAAGAAAATGCAACATAAAGAACGCCCGAGAATCGCGCGTGACCAAAACACCGTTAAGGTAGTATATTCTGTAATTTGTTGTATTACCAACCACTTCTCAATGTCAAATAAGTACATTCTGTAATTTGTTGCATTATCAACCTCTTCTCAATGTTAAATAAGTATATTCTGTGTTGAATTTAAATCCTGAAACCTGTGGGCTATCTGGAGAGAAGCAAGTTTATTCACCGGAGCAGAAGTTGGTGGCCGGCCTTATGTCCCTGCGCGCCTGTTTGCTGTTCGGTATTCTGTGTGATGTCGACCGCGGCTCGCTAGGACATCCGCGCGCTATTTAAATAAACCGCGCAATTTTATGTTAAAATTGTTGTTTTACAGACTCAAAGAGATATAAAACATAATTTTGAGATACTTTTAGTCTTTATTCAAAAATGTAAAAAATCTAAGATGGTACCTGTCAGTTGGTTGTTAAGTTAGTCTACTTGACGCCAAGGAGGGGTGCAATCTTGATGTATGTGCGACCCGTTTAGTAGAACTGGCAGAATGCCCAGGGGCAGATCTAGGGGAGGGGGGGGGGTAGCTTGGGAACTGTAAATTGTAAAAGTCGGGGAGCACCCCCCTCCCCGCCACCTCCTTCGCAAATTCAACACTTGAACTAAGAAATCAGGTTTTAAAATCACTTCGAACCAGAACAATGTCCCCGGCAATACCTGGCCAGTGAGTCAGCGAGCCCTCCACACAAAAATTGGTGCTGTATTTTACCGTTAGAGATCGATATTGGGAGATTTGGAACAATGAAGGATCAGCACTCTAATAGGTTGAAGGGGAAGAGTATTAACGCTTATGTGAGCTTTGCTCATCCGCAGAGAGGAAAGATGCGGTATATCTTTTTTGTGGTCAGGTGTATAGAAGTCTGCAAAGGAGACACGTGAGGGCTGGGGGGGGGGGGGGGGCTATTTATAGGGGGCGTCAGTGGGTAGCGTAAATAATCAAAGGTATTAGGCCTCAATACTCATACTCAATTCATACTCGCCATGGTATCCGCAGCTACCACCCGTGATGGGCAGACTGAACCAAATGCCGGACGCGAGACTAGCGAGCCACGTAGGCCTACGGTAGCTACGGCTTCGAAAGTGGCGCAGGATGACGCCTCAACCGGAGCCCTTGGGGGCGTGGAGGCAGGACCGTGATGTGCTCGCCCTGGGAACAGGTCGGGTGACCACCACTTGAACAGGCAATGGCTTCACGTGGCTCTTCCAAGGCCTAGGCTATAAAGGGGGAGACAGCGCAAAGACGTGGCTACACCTTTCAGGCGGCCTTTTTGTTTTGCGCGGACGTCGTTAGTGACACTGGTCGAAGAAGTCGAGTTGCCACTGAATAGTCTCTCCATCGGTATCACGGCCATTTCAGCGCCAACATTCTGCGATATCGGCGCACAACTGATGGTAGGTGTCAACTATTTTTTTTTTCAAAATACTTTCAAACGAATTTCTGGAAATATCTTTTGATCCGACATCTATCTATGTCGGTTGACGTATCTACTCAGACGTAGTATACTAACAATAACACTTTCATGAGTAAATATGTATATCAGCCTGAAAAAGTACCCTGCCGTTAGCATCATGCCATTCCTTTTCCTCTTAAAGCTACTAATTCAGCAATATTTTCTCTCAGAAGTTTCAAAAATGATTTAGATGAAAAATTATGTATTTATTTAGGTTCTTAATGTATATATACAAATGTATGTTATGCAATTAATACCATGACATGTTGATAAAGCCCTTTTTTTCCAAAATGGTGCATCTCCTAGGGGAAAGTGTGGCTTTGTGGTGTACTACGTCATCAATATTTGTACATTGGTGCCGTTATTTTGAAGATGATAACACTTTTGTGTAGCACACAATAAGAGTTAACATTCTCGCAATCAGTCGGTGTGTCTAGGACGTTTATCCAAAACATATTGAAATCATAATACAGGTGGGAAATTGCATGATCATGTTTAAAGAAATGTGAACTATTTTGGATGTATTTATTCATAAGCTTTTCCAGTCTGGAGTCAAATATGCCCTCATGTTTTGGCACTCCGTGTGTAAATGAAGTCCTGATGCACGAAACCATACATCTCAGATATATTTATAGCTTGATAGTGTTTGGCAAAAATTAATGCGGTAGATTTGGTGTTGCTAAACCTAAATAACCGGTCTCTGGTTAATATATGAGAAGATACAACGTTCTTACGGGCCTGCGTCTAAATGCCGAGAAGAGATTTATTTTTTGTACTTAAATTATGCTAAACATCTGCGTTGCTGATCAACGAATAGAGCATGCGATGAATCAACACGGGAGAATAATCTTTAATAATAGGGGTCTCTGTAAGGGGGGAGGGGGGGGGTCCGGTGTCGATTTTTCAAAATTATCAGTGTCGAATGTCGATTTTTTACGACGTTCCGTGTCGCTTTTTGGCTAAGTTCATTGTTGTTTTTTTTCTAAACAAATCTGTGTGGTTTTCAGATCTTCAATGTCGGAATTTAATGGTCAATGTCGAATGTCGATTTTTCAAATATGCTTGCATCGCGTTTCGTTCTTAAAGATAAAAGCGGCTATTCTCGAGCCAAATGCGAATCACCCGTTGTAACGTTGGTTGGTGACATATCATTTTTTTTATTGCTTGATGTACAAGGAAATAAAAAAAAAATTAATTGCCTGAAAAAAATCAGTGTTCATTTCTTTTCAGTGTGCTTTTAATGAGAAAAAATACCAATATTCACAATTTTTATATTACATTAGCATTACATAACTAAATCTCCCCTACTGTCTAAATACCAACGGCGACCTATGGATTTTTTTCTCCATAAATGCAACCTTAGTGGCCTATTCTGACACATTGTTGACTATGAAATCAATATCAGTGTTAGCAGTGAATAGCCGCTTTTATCTTTAACTCCTTCCAAACCCCTTAATAATGTGAATACAGAAAACGTATACAGCGCTTCCACTTGCAGGCGATGGCGACAGAAGCTACAACGATGGAGTGGGTGACGGGAACAACATCTTTCACAATAATGAATCGATCGGGAGAAGAATCTTCAACTGACGTGATCCGCCCGATTAAGCCACTGGACGACGGGGAGGTATCCGGATGGGATCCTAACGACATCTCCGTAATAACCAGAGTGTGTTTCCTTTATGTGGCGCCGGTGATCATAGTGGGTGGTATAGCAGGCAACATCTTGTCTCTGAACGTGCTGCTGA
The DNA here is from genome assembly GCA_964019135.1 of Arenicola marina. Taxonomy (NCBI): domain Eukaryota; kingdom Metazoa; phylum Annelida; class Polychaeta; family Arenicolidae; genus Arenicola; species Arenicola marina. The sequence goes on from OZ025265.1 coordinate 26,233,934, forward strand.
GTAGAGTGTTCCGCAGATCTCCCTCTAGTTTCATCCTCAGCGCCCTCGCCGTGGTCGACACGGGGACATTGCTGACCGGGCTGCTACGTCACTGGCTTCGCGCGATGAGCGATAATAAGTGGGATCTGCGACTATACAACACGGCCTCGTGCAGAGTGCACCTATTTTTCACGTACTTCTTCCACCAACTCTCGCCCTGGACGCTCGTGCTCATGACCATGGAGCGCCTGGTCTCCGTGACCTTGCCCTTGAAGGCCAAGGTGATCTGCAGCCGGAAGCACATGGTGATCGCCTGGTTGGCCATCGCCATTTGCCTCTTGGGGCTCAACTCCCACTACGCCACGACAGCCATGCTGCACGAAAGGTTCACCTCCGATGGGACTTCGACGGTGTCCTCGGTCCGATACTGTGCCGCGCACCCCAGGTACCGCTGGCTGCTGCTCACAGTGTGGCCCCTGATCGATACGGCCGTCACCACCATCGTCCCCGCCATCACCATCTTCGCCTCCAACCTCGTCATCGTGGGCCAGCTGCTGCGCACGCAACGCCAGCGCTTTGACGAGCTGAAGGGCGCTGCCGCCGCCGCCGCCACTGCCACCGGAAGTGGACGCCGACAGCACTCGATGACCTTGATGCTGATCGCCATTAGCGTGACTTTTATCGTGACGACGACCCCTTTTGGGGTGTACTTCGCGGGCTTTCGCTACTGGGCGAGTCAATCCGACGTCGATATCTACTACAGGTGGCTGTTTTATTGCGTCACGCAACTCCTATTCTACATTAATAACGCCATCAACTTCATCATGTATTGCGTCAGCGGTAGCCTGTTCAGAAAGGCATTGACCTCCTTGCTCTCCTGTCATAGGATCGAAGTGTGATGCATCTCTACCTCTGACAGAGTTCGCGACAACTATAACTACAATTGTTTAAAATGGCTGTACAACAAATGACATGTAGGGAGACCTTTCGGGTAGGCATTAAGTACAGAAAATATCATACTTTACAATATTCCACGGCAATCACAATTTCAATCATTACAAAATGATCGTACGACAAGTGATATGCAGGGACATTTCGGGTGAGAATACCATAGAGAATATATCTTTTACTTTTTTTGTACAATATATTATCGAAATTAAATACAAAATAATACGAAGTCCGGACACTAGTAAATTGCACGCTATTGTTATACGTTGGTTGTTTAATTAACTTGGTATATATACCAATTTCTTTTTTTTAAATATTGTCTTAACGCATTTGGTTAACTACAAATTTGTTAACTATATGTGATGCACGAGTTGTTCATCAATTAAGGCTTGGCATGTCGTGTTGATATGTTCATAATATCCGGTTTGATTTAGGTTTTAGATTATAAATGGTTTAGGTTATATATGGGCTAGCTAGATCGTACCAATAAATCTCATTCATTCTTTTTACCGACATTACCGTTGGATGTATTATTGCGTCGAGGAAATACCAGGTGACACATCATTACATTCAACAGTAAAATTGTAGCCTATGCCATTTGACACTTTCGATTTTAAGATCGATATCAAATTCGTTTTGCGACTATGGCGGGAAACAACTGAAATGTTACATATCTAAGACATGACGATATCAATCCACGTTTGTCGGTTCACTCCACCCACAGATGCTAAAAGGTAGAATCGTGCAGTCAAGTTTCGGACAGTAACATTGATAGTACTCTTGTGACACACAGCAAAATGACACGACCGAAGAAGTTTCTGCTTGCGCTATCAGTTGTAGTCTGCATGATCATATTCCAATTGTATCACACGAACAAAACAAATGTCCTCATTCGCAATTTCCAGGACTATGTTCAATCTTCAAATTTGATAAAGGGTAAGTTTCTATCTTATCCAGAGGGATATGCTGTTTTATTTCTCATTCATGGCAAGACAATGTGTTTACTTGCAATTGTCGACCATGGTTTCGGACAAAAGAATTGCGTCAAAATAACTTTATGAGACGTGAGGGTATACGATTATCAGGAAATATCTCCATATGAATGCTTAGTTATAATTATTGCGCTGATGCCCGATTGTAGATTCCCGGTGAACAGGTTAGAAATCAAATGTTACCTTATCCTGACCTCAATACAAGGTTAAGAAGGAAATGTTACCTTATCCTAAGCTCAATACAATATTATGCTCCATAGCGTATGTTTGGCGACGCGAACGTATATTCATATCCGCGGAGACCACGTAGTGGTTCTTTTGCTATTATCAGTACGTTTGTCGTCATTTATATCACTGTTATGTTTATACATATACGCATGTTACACATTGTTGGTATTCTCACCGCTAATGTGACGTTGTAGGCACGTTCGTCATTAAAATGGGTTCACAGTATTAAGCGTTAGGAATTGTTCAACAAATTAATTATACTCGAACCGCAATGAGGTACACATTACGTCTGGTATATGAAAATGGTTTGTTCTGGGCGTGATCGCCTGAATACAAATAGAGTTATGTGGTGTACATAATAAAAGTGTATGTTGTTCATGCCTTTATTTGTCAAGCTCAATATGTGGTTTTCTTTTGTGCCTTCTTTTTTTTGTCGTTTTGTCGTTTTTGTCTTTTAGCATTACTTAAGGTAAGCACCCTATCAAAACAAGGTAGAATAACTCTGTATTTGCTGTTATTTTACGAACGTATTTAAAATTGCAAACCTTCTGCTGAATTTGTATGATACTTTACAGAGCCACTAACATAATTATTCTTTATTTCACAAGTTTACGTCCAGCTCACAAAAGAACCAAAACTTGACGCCAAAAACGACCATGTAATTTTGTTACAATTCACCCCAGAATTGAGTCATTATCACCAGCAATCGCTCTTTAGAAAGTATAAACCTTGTTATATTATTTTATATTAGATTTCATATGTTCGGTTTCGTGTCTGCAGACATGGGATAATCATAATCAGTAATCCGTAATCGATTACATTCGTTTAAAAAACATTGTATTCGTAATCAATACGATATGCGTGTCTGTTAACTTCCCGGCATCACGCTACAGGTAGACCGGGCACTTGGGGCGAAAGGCAAGCTTAAAACCGATGCCGTTCTGTTGGAAAGTTATATTTTGTATATATGTAATTATGTACAGCGTTAGATCTGAAGGGGGCTAAAATCGTGTTATATGATCATCGGCGAAGTCTGACAACAATAGCTGTAACGTAGTCGAAAGTTGTCACGCGGCTTAACATACAAACAAACAAACGCCCACACGAAGCCAATTCATGATATGACGAGTTTCGCCTGGACGAAAGGAGGCAAGTCGTGATATCACGGTTTTCGTCATAATAAACCGCCCGCCTAACTGCACAAGCTGCGCTATATAGATTTCAGACCATTGAGCCGCTCGCTATATCTTTTACGTCGAAAGTTTTATGTAGACGTTAAACCAAAAGCACCAATGAGGCATGCTGTTAACGCCCAGTCCATATGTTAGGTAAACTTGAATTTCGAATTTCACTTGCAATAATCAATGTTTTTTAGGTTAATATGGTAATTAACTTTAAGCAGTTAGTCGAAATTACACAGGTACAGACACATGCCCCGCGCCCCCACCCGCCATAAACGTCCAGAATATTATGATCGGGGGATTAATTTATGTTGATATGCAACATCCAATTCAACTATATAATGTGGTTGAATTGTTAATTGTGAACGGAATGGACGTGTTTATGAACTTTATTATTATTGTTGTGAACAGCCTGCTGGCCACAAATGTCGATAACAAATACATTTTAAAATTTACTGGAGCGAGAGTTTCGCAGTAAGTTGCATGTTGGCTGTTGGAAAGGTCGTTTGCAATATAACTATCAGGAAGCCTGCCACTTTCTCGCCAGCCATTGATTTTGGCTTCAGTCGTTCGATGTCCCTACTTATTACCTACTCTACCCCGTGAACTGCATATGCGCTTTACCGCCATGTTGATACATGGACTTGACACATGAAACAGTCATCATCCTATGTCACCGACGAGTACCATATACCTCACGGGCAGGTTGCGTACCTGACCCACCGCCACTATTCGTCTTACTCCCCTGTAGCAGGGGCGTAACATACATACGCGACCATCTAATGGCGGGCTATGTTATCCCCTATGACAGGAAAATAACCTACCTCACGGAACCAACGGACAACATTAAGTGGGATTAGGGGCTCGGGGAGGATTCTTCCTGGCTTTCTGTTGGTGTAGCACACTTTGACGAACAATTTCTCTATTTGTTTTCGGGTTCTTAAAGTGTTCATTATTCACTATTGCATGAGTTGAGAATAAGAGAATATTTCCTCTAACAGGTAAACACCATTTCCAATGCGAGTCGTCATTTGAAGTGCATCTATTTAGCTATAAACTCAACGACGTGGACCAACTATCGAGTAAATATTGACGGAACGTAATATGGTCGAAACTTCGTAAAAAAGTTAACTTGGCTACAGTTTGATGAAATTATCAAATTCGTACTTTTTGCGCCAAATAACATCACACTATATTTTCAACTATTGTTGGACAGTCTTAATATGACTGATTTGTTAATGGATGTATATATTGACATGAGCGGGAGCAATAGGATTTTAAGTTGGACGAATTAAGCTCTGTATGTCATATCTTGAGAATAAGACGGGTCAAGAAAAAGAAGAGCGATGTTTTCGGAACCCGTGATTGTTTGCGAAGAAAGACAAGTGATATTTATCCCAAGCAATATTTGCTTGGTTGGAACTCTAACCACACGCCGGTCGACATCAAGCCTATCACTCAGCCTACCAACATCAGCCCAGCAAGTTGGCCGGTCGTTAGCCTTGTGCAAGAGAGTTGTTTTCTATCTTGATCTAGTTCCTCCTAAATACCTTATATATTTATTTTAAGTTCATTTACTTGATATATTTTGGGTGCGAATTTAATGTTATGGGAATATTACTCATTTGGAATGCAACTTACTGCAATTCAGTTTTCTACGAGATATATTTTGATAGATAAGCAATATTAAATATATTCAATATATACACATGTACACATATAACCGAGTTATATCAATGTGTACGAATTGCTACATAGGCGCCTTTGACAAGAAACAGTGGAAGACATAAAAATTGTGGAAGACATAAAATTTGTTTCCAATCGGCCATTTAGTCCACTAAATACCATTCTGCTCTACGTGGCGAAGGTTCGTATGAAAAAAAGTAATTCTCTCGACATGAGTCAATTATTCACGTGCACCCTTGACAAGAAATAGTGGAAGACATAAAAATTGTGGAAGACATAAAATGTTTCCAATCGGCCATTTAGTCCACTAAATACCACTCTGCTCTACGTGGCGTAGGTTCGTATGAAAAAAAGTAATTCTCTCCACATGAGTTAATGATTCACGTGCGACGTCACTAACCAAAACGCAATTATCCATAAGCCACTCCTTTATAGCTTCAAATGCTCATGGTACGACGAAGCGTTCTAATGCTGCACAAGCATAAATCTTCCGGGTGGTTTAAAAGGCATACTACATCAATCATCGCCGTTTAATATGTCGTTACAAATCACTCATTTGACATTTAAGCATAAGCAGATAACATCTTTTTATCGACATTACCGTTGGATGTATTATTGCGTCGAGGAAATACCAGGTAAAACATCATTAAATTCAACAGTAAAATTGTAGCATATGCCATTTGACACTTTCGATTTTAAGATCGATATCAAATTCGTTTTGCGACTATGGCGGGAAACAACTGAAATGTTACATATCTAAGACATGACGATATCAATCCACGTTTGTCGGTTCACTCCACCCACAGATGCTAAAAGGTAGAATCGTGCAGTCAAGTTTCGGACAGTAACATTGATAGTACTCTTGTGACACACAGCAAAATGACACGACCGAAGAAGTTTCTGCTTGCGCTGTCAGTTGTAGTCTGCATGATCATATTCCAATTGTATCACACGAACAAAACAAATGTGTTCATTCGCAATTTCCAGGACTATGTTCAATCTTCAAATTTGATAAAGGGTAAGTTTCTATCTTATCCAGAGGGATATGCTGTGTTATTTATCATGGAAGTACCAACATTAACAATTAGTTTTGTAATTAAAGAATAATGGCACCCATAATAATTTCTACATGTATATGCGACTTAATAAGCGTTTGTAATGATAATTTATTTGCGTTAAGCGTGAAAGGGAATAAACGTCTTATTTAGCTGCAACATGAATTTAGCTTTAATAATGTGGATACTGCAATATTTGACAAAGTTCACAGAAGTTGTGATGGTCCCGTTCGCTTCAATGACAATCCAATTCTGGACAAAAAGAGTGAAAAATAATGTTCCCCCGTTTTATATGTCTAGGCACAACATTCTAAATTATAATTTATGATGACATTCAAAGAAAATGTATTTAAGAATAATCTATTGACTATTTTCTTGCGAATAGGCGTTTAGAAATTCCATAACGTATCAATATTGGGACGGCACGAATGGGGGAGTGTCGGAATTCCCGTTTCGGTGCCGAGTTCCGTAGAAACCCCATGGAACAGTGGCGCCATCTGGTGAAGGAATCACCCATGGGTAACAACGACAAAAGTCTGCCCGCCACGCAAGGTGACTTTGAATGGCTCAGCCAGTAGAGGGCACCTCTGTACTATGCGGTATAGGGAATTTGGCAATGATTCGAAAATAAGCAAACTCCCCCATTAGAACACAACATAAGGTCTACCTCAGGACACGAGTAAGGATGGTGAGGAAGGAGAGGGAGGTGAGGGAGGAAAGAGAGATATCTGCGAACCCACAGACATCACCCAAAACAAAACCCCAGGGTTTCAGCTGCATAATACCAAGGAAGTATTTATTTACCGCTTGCAATGGAAACTAATTTTCACTTGTTGCAGTGTCCTTGCCGAACAGTACAATGACCAATGGTGATCCAGATCGACAGAATGGCGCTTCACAGGAGGAAAGCGGAAAAGATCCCGAAGACGGGAGTAGTTACGAAAACGTATTGACTACAGTAAGGCCACAGTTGCAATATATATATACTATACCTATTTAAATGATTTGATGTGATTAGGTTTTAACGCCACTTTCAGCCCGTAAGGCTCCATTTAAATGACTAATTAGTCAATTTTGAGGGCGTTGCATGGTTCTTTTTATTTTATTTATTCGAGAGGCTATCGTAAAAATACATCACGATTCCAGACCAGCTGGGTAATACAAGAGTGTAAAATTAGACTATTATTTCTAGTAGTTAAAATTAGATATTTAATTTTAAGGGGTTATGATGACATTTATTTTCAATATGAAGATATATAACAATTTCGCGTCCTCTCGATGGTCTTGGTGCACCTGGATCTTCGGCTGCCTCCGCTAGGGGCTTGCCTCTCTTTGAGCCGCTTGCCCCCTGCATTGCCTTCCAAGGTCTTCCTTGTGTCGATTTGGGACGGGTTTGTCGGTGGGCCCCGTGTCACTCGGTGTAGTGGAGTCGGAGTGAGTCCACCACTACCACGTCCGTGGTTGCCTCTTGTGCTTTGGGGGCAGCCTTGCGTGCCCGTGTGCTGATGCAGGCTGTACGCACGTGTCCAATATCGCCACACTTCCAACATGTGGGCAGCTGTCTCCGGTAACTAGGGTAAGTTACCACAAATGGATGGTGACGGGGAGTCTGTTGAAAAGGGTGACAGAAACGTCGTGGAACTTGACTGTCCACTCCCCGGTGCGGATGTCGGTCCCGGCCAAGAGGCTCGGAACCACTGGCTCCTCATCCGGGGAGAAGCGCTTCAGCGCTTTATCGAGAGGGGTGGTGCTCTGGCTGAAAGGCCACCCCTTCATGGTGACGGGTGAGCGTTGGTAGCGTCGCTGGCTCTAAGCCTATGTGGATGTTGCATGGTTCTTAGGCAATCAGTAAAACACAGACACCAGACTGGTTACGTGATGAGCTGTTGTGTCCGCCACGTGTCCGGGCATATGTCCACGAGTTTATGTGAGTAAGCTGGTTCCGGGCCTTTAGCTACCATGTCCATGCCGAGGACTGGCTGGTCCCTGGCCGTTAGCTAGCATGTCCATGCCGAGGACTGGCTGGTCCCTGGCCGTTAGCTAGCATGTCCATGCCGAGGACTGGCTGGTTCCTGGCCCTTAGCTAGCATGTCCATGCCGAGGACTGGCTGGTCCCTGGCCTTTAGCTACCACGTGCATGCCGAGGACTGGCTGGTTCCTGGCCGTTAGCTAGCATGTCCATGCCGAGGACTGGCTGGTTCCTGGCCGTTAGCTAGCATGTCCATGCCGAGGACTGGCTGGTCCCTGGCCGTTAGCTAGCATGTCCATGCCGAGGAATGGCTGGTTCCTGGCCGTTAGCTAGCATGTCCATGCCGAGGACTGGCTGGTCCCTGGCCCTTAGCTACCATGTCCATGCCGAGGACTGGCTGGTCCCTGGCCTTTAGCTACCATGTGCATGCCGAGGACTGGCTGGTTCCTGGCCGTTAGCTAGCATGTCCATGCCGAGGACTGGCTGGTTCCTGGCCCTTAGCTAGCATGTCCATGCCGAGGACTGGCTGGTCCTTGGCCTTTAGCTACCATGTGCATGCCGAGGACTGGCTGGTTCCTGGCCCTTAGCTAGCATGTCCATGCCGAGGACTGGCTGGTTCCTGGCCGTTAGCTAGCATGTCCATGCCGAGGACTGGCTGGTTCCTGGCCCTTAGCTAGCATGTCCATGCCGAGGACTGGCTGGTCCCTGGCCTTTAGCTACCATGTGCATGCCGAGGACTGGCTGGTTCCTGGCCGTTAGCTAGCATGTCCATGCCGAGGACTGGCTGGTTCCTGGCCGTTAGCTAGCATGTCCATGCCGAGGACTTGCTGGTCCCTGGCCGTTAGCTAGCATGTCCATGCCGAGGACTGGCTGGTTCCTGGCCCTTAGCTAGCATGTCCATGCCGAGGACTGGCTGGTCCCTGGCCTTTAGCTACCATGTGCATGCCGAGGACTGGCTGGTTCCTGGCTGTTAGCTAGCATGTCCATGCCGAGGACTGGCTGGTTTCTGGCCCTTAACTAGCATGTCCATGCCGAGGACTGGCTGGTTCCTGGTCCTTAGCTAGCATTTCCATGCCGAGGACTGGCTGGTTCCTGGCCCTTGGTTAGCATGTCCATGCCGAGGACTGGCCGTTGCTCCAGTATATTGAAATGCCATCTTAGTTCGATTTGAACTTCATACATTGAATAATGCATCCAGCCTGTATAGAGGTGTATTGTATCATAACACAAGGCGTGGAGAGCTAATGTCCTCATTATCGATTATCACACACTCTTGGTATAGGCGTTTGCTGGGACTAAACACGTTTTACACAGACACTTAAACATAAAGTCATTTTTGTGCGACGCACCACACAATCCTCTAAGATATTTTGCGGAATCAACCTCTCGTTTCAGATTATAAATGTATATATGTATATATGCAATTTGCTAATCTTCATGGCAGGAGGCATGGGTGCCGCTGTCGTACCGCCCCCCTCCCCAGTCCCGCGCCACGACACTCGGCAAGGCGATGAACGTCAGCACAACGCTACTGCGCAGACTCGGGATACCGCCGACGAGGTTCAAGACTCTGACGTCACAGAACGTCCGAGACCTCGTGTTTGTGACCGCCGCCAGCAGAAACCACTTCAACGAGAGTCGGGACTGCGTGGCCGGGATTCAGCTGTTCTTTCCCGGTCGGCAAATACTCTACTTCGACATCGGGCTCACGGGGGAACAGCGCAAGGAGGTTTGTCAATTTCTCGTCCAATGACAAATATCTCTAAATTGGCTGTGCAAAATATCACAGTTCCCACCTCATTTTGGCACATCACTGTGAAATGTTGAATTTAGCCGGCAAATATGTTATTCTGCTAGTGCGACTATGTGCTTACTGAAACTACCTCAATACCAAATAACGAGATTGTTTAGGACATGACTTGATATTTATACCCTTTCAGATACGAGGCTGGTGTGACGTTGAACTGCGAGAATTCGTCTTTGAAGATTATCCACCGCACGTCAGCAACCGCTATACTTACGCCTTCAAGCCGCTCATTATGCAGGTACCAAAGCTCTCTCATTTTTCGCTCTAACCTAATATCCAGTCACGCAAATCCGTATCTTATGACGGGTGGGAAATCATTGACACTATGTCGGTACGTCATTAAAACACGAGATCAATAAGAAACCAGATGTGGGATATCTAATCTGGAGCATGTTACATCAGAATCATTCTGTTGTCCGGAGCTTCCTTAGCCTAATGTATTAATCGTGTTTCACAAAGCGGGTCTAAAAGAGCGATCATGTCATTTCCAATGAAACGATTCTTCGCATCTGATGTCATTTAAATCACCCTTAATCATGATACTCTTCTATCAATTAGCGTGCGCTGGCGGAGTTTGGCAGTATCTTCTGGGTGGATAGCTCAGTTCGCATAAAAAACAACGACTGGGATGCCATCTATGAGCGCCTGATTGATTCAGATGGATTTTATATGGCTAAAAGCACGGGAATCCCTACGTTTGCCGTCACCCATCCGGACATGTACAACTACCTGTCCACAGACCTCAATTATCAGAAGACAGCATCGTCAGGGGCAGCTGGGGCCTTGATATTACACAACACGAACGTCACCTATTGGAATATCTTACATTGGTGGTTCTTATGCAGTCTGGACCCAGCATGCATTGCGCCAACCGAGCAGCGATTTTGCGGAGATTGGGGGAAGTGTGTTGACAAAAAAAGTGCGCAAAAAAGTGCCACGTGCTGGGCTGGTTGCCATCGCTACGACCAATCGGTCGTTAATACCTTGGCGGCAAACGCTATGCGGGATCAAAACCACACATACGTACAACCCGGGCGCGAAGAACGACCGGTGGTTGTAGTGAGGGAGCCAACCACGTGGTATACACTACGACAATGTAAGTAGAGCAAAAAGGATGGTCACTAACGAACATAGCCTTATAAAAAAACGTATAGTCACTTTGGCCTTAAATTGTTAGATTTTTTATCATCGTCTAACGAATACACCTGAAGAGAAAAGATTCGGGACAGTTAAAAGCTTTCTCCAGTCAGATTATGGTACAATAAATGTCAGAGGTTCGTGGCCGTAGAGGACTAAACGCACAATATCTTTTTAATTAAGGTCGTGAGTCATCGTACTTAGCGTGCCGAATAAATATTCCCTCTCTCGGTTATAAATAGGACAGGCCAGAAGAAAATGCAGCACCACATGAACAGTAGGGGGTTTCGTTGCATATTTTTTCTTACAGATGTGTGTCTGAATTGCTAAAACCAAGCCCCAAATGATTGACTAAATACTTACGTAGTGCGTAAGGAGTTTTACGTTCGTGTAGCTGGTTGTAGAATGGACGGTGTGGAATTGATTGGCATTGTTGCCTCGCGTCACTGTATCTACAATAGACACTGACATTCATGATAAGGCATCTGGAGGTTAATTATTTAAACACTTTCGATATCAACTGGACTATATATATAGTGAAGAACTGCAATTTTGAATATTGGGTGCCGAGTCGGGTCAGACACAGTGATAATGATCTCTGTAGAAGCCACCTGGAACAGTGAGGAGTGACTACGTATCTGACATGATAACGATTGTTGAGAGGAATAGCATAATCAGCATAGTTGGAGTTACGGCCTGACACTTCTTTTTATGGGGAGAACAGTGGACAAATCTGGGATAGGAGTCGTCAACATTTGACCTTCGCTATGACAAACCACTTGTATATTTAGGTGAATAAATGGCCAGTGCTGGAGATGGTTGGTAATTGCTTGTATATTCAGGACGCTTTAATCACTTTTGGTCATATCGCGTCAATGGGAGAAGGAATGGAGAGTGTAGCCATGTCCCCGGTTGTAAACCCCTACTCTTGGCGAACAAGGACATGGGATCTTTATCCTGCGACTAGGGCTACAGCGGGGCGGTGATACAACCTGCCCTTAGGCTCTCAGGTGGCCAGAGCACTCGAGGCTAGCGCTCTAACCTACTGAGCTAAAGAACACAAATACCTCTCTGATTGGGCTGTAATACAGCTACACATCGATGACAAAGGGGGGGGGGGGGTTGAAGGTAACCGATAAGCAGTTATCAGTCCTTCCATAAATCATTCCAGTCAAGGAATTCTGGTTCATTATCTGTAGCTTTATCACACGCCAAATCTACAGGAAGTAACATACCTAAAGGTATTTGCTGGATACGACAAAGGTTTGGATCAATGAAGACCGCTTTTGCCGTAATATGGGGCAACACCAACAACAGATGCAAGTCCTAAAGAAATGTGCCGTATAGCAAGGATATCAAAAAAACTAAGAACTGATTTCAGTATCTTGCAAAAGATGCGATCTTCAATTCATACTTATACAATTACTAAAGAACCAATTATTGTTGCATACGTCAAGTAGCTCACTGCTACACACCAACTAGATTTGGTCGATGAGAAATGAGAGACTCCGCAATTATCAGATTGTATCAGTGCATATTTCGCTACCAACTATTAGACTGCATTATGTATTATTTGTGTTTCCATACAAATAGCTCATAAGTATTAAGCGGGCGACGAATTTCAATACTTAAAGAACACCACGAACTGAATCCTGTCCAAAGTATCCTGGATGCCAAACGACAGAGTGGATACGGAAACCATGTAGCACAAACAACCCCGCTTTTTTCAACCCTCCTTATTGCTGCTAGCCGCACCTGGGCTTATATATGTCTTTTAGATTCGAGAGCGGTGGTCATCATTTCTGCTTTTATTTAATCATTTTGTTGCGTTCAATAATCATATTTCGATAATAACGTTCGGATATATAAATGTCGCTTTAACTTGACTTGACATGTATGTAACGGATCGAGCCGGGGTGTGAGAAAACTCACAAAATGAGTAAAATAATAAAATGGACCAGGCAGGGATTGACAGTTTTGGGAGTTCATTCTGAAAGAAGGCAGGGCCTCCACCACAGCTCTCCCGCGGGAGGGTTACACTGGGGCGCAGTAGAAGTAGCCCCCCCCCCACCACGGAAGCCGACAACAAAAAGGACACAAACCTCGCGACAGGAGCTTAAATACTAGAGTCTACGGCCCCAACAATACACTACACAGCAATGTCAAGGACGCTCAACATTTCCGGCAGACGACATGTGCGCTATTCAAAACAAAACACAGCACAACGGTCAGATAAGAAAAGTTAAACTGCATGTTAGAAAGAGATTGACAGCGGAAATTTAACAGATACCAAGGTAGGAAAAATTATAAAGTCCAGTCCCGATTCTCTAAATCTAAGGAGATAAACATGAAAAGTAAATTCAGTGACAACTGACCAAATTTGTCCTGTTACATGTATAAGCTCGTTTTACAATGGACTGATTAGTACACGGATTCTGCAGTAGGTAGGCCTATTGCCTCGTGGCGGTTGGTGGGTTCCGGCGTGCAGTGCAGTAGATCCGGTTTGACGTAGACACACATCATACAATACCCATCAATTCGGAGCGGGAACCAGGCACTGCAAACTATGGCTATACTGTACAGCATGGGAATCACGTGTTTTGTGTATCTTTAGGGAGCACAACCTTTTCAATTTTAATTCTACTCAGTTATAGAAACTACGGCATATTATCTCCCGGCATTGTATGTGTGTGTGGCTCTGCAGGTTCATGCATGGCTCTTCTTCCCTTTATATTAACGGATGTAACATTGTTCAATATTGACACTCTATATCTGATATTCAGAAATATTGAAAATAATAATGAATATTAGTTAATTAGTGCATCATGTTATATTTGTGTGGTTTTCCCTTTCAAACACAATGGACTTACGACAAAAAAAAGCGTGATTTAAATAAAAAGCCCAATTCTAATTTTTGCTAATCAATATGACGAATTCAAATTCTAAATTTACTTATTGAGCAAGCGGTGCAATCAGTGCATAGATGATTATCTTCCTACAATACACTGGCAATTAAGTGCACGTGAAGCATAGCGTGTTATTCCATTTTGTCCCAAAGGCCTTTGCTATCAAATGCAAATCATTATAATTAATATTATTATTGTTATTATTTGTATTATTATTAATATTTTGTATTATTATTATTGTAAAATTATGGATTATACGAAATGGATTACATCCGATATTTATGAAAGTGGCACCAGAACCCGAAGCATTATAACACCGTATATGCTAAATATACCACACAAAATCACGACCCCTAAAAAGCCCTGAACAAAAAAGCCAAAAGCAAATGCAAATCAGAAGATTTTCGAGCATTTGGATAGGGCCTGGTGAACCAAAGTAAAATCGTTCTGACCATGTTTACAGGACTGTGCGCAAGATCAGAAATGACCTAGACTTCACTAAATTGGACGGCAAGCCACATCGGAGTTGTTATTCCACATTTTCTCCCATGGGGCGGGGGGCGGCAGGAGAAACTACGCGGAGTACCATTCAACCCCTATCCAGTACCTTCCTTATGACCTCCACCCTAAGTCCTACGGTCACCAAGGATGAGGACATATGTAGCAACCAACCGCAAGAAAGTCCTCTTTCACTAGGCCTCAACTACATAACTGATTATCTCCCAGAGATGGCACGCAACCTCAGCTCGAACCAAGGTCGAGTTACCTCAACGACGCTGGTGCAACATCCTGCCGCTGGTGCCACTTGGCCTCTCCTTCCTTCAGCACCCTTGTAAGGTCCACCACCACAGACACCGTCCCAATCAACTGGCCGAAAGGCCCTTCAAAACATTGCTCATTGGCAGTCATTACGATTGCAGAAGCCCCAAGGACATTATTGCGACAATGATGAAGACCCTATTAGTAACGTGTAAGAGCCGTCTAACGCTAGACAGGCCGGCCACGCGGTCCTTCGTCTGCCGCCCTACCACTTCAAGTTCAACCCCATCGAGACGGCGTGAGCGGTGTGGAAGGGCCACGTGGCATCCCTCAACGTCACGCAGACCATGGCGGACGTGCGCCCTGTTGTTCTCTGGTCGAGACAAGGCGGCGGACGGCAACATGTGGCCATCCTTTGTACAGCATTGTCATAAAGACAGGCAAGGGTGCCAAAGAGCCAGAATATATCGAAACAATTCGGTAATTGCATTAAAAAAAAGTCATATTTCTCTAGTTTGCGTTTTTTTTTTAAGTTGTGGAAAACAGTAAATAAAAAAAACGTGCATTTAGAAAAGTGTTCATTTCCCCGCTTAATTTTTAGTTTGATTTGCATATCAAGATATCCTAATTTCATTGTGACTGAGAGTCGGAGTCCTAGGCCTACATGCGGTGTAATTACTCGAATCCTTAACCCAACCAAATTTCATAGTAAAAGATTATGATTATGCATTAAGAGCAATGTGGTAAAAGAAACCAAGGGCAACATCCAGCCGCCATTTTTGGTCCATAGAATCTGCATGGAATTTTGCATGATGATGGTTGCTGACAGTAAGCCCTATAGTTAAGTATGTGCTGATGATGGGTATGGGCATGATGCTTTTTGTGATGGAAACTGACGATTAACCCGGGATCTGCAGAATGGCTAGAATATTCTACTTAATAAACCGTTAACCCGTTATTTTGGCATATGCTTCCACGAGCTTGCTCTTAACTTTAAGCCAACAAATACATCATAGGGGGATTATAACGAGGAAACATGGGGACGCCGAATACACGATATATCGTTACTCACATGATCGGCAACAACATACAGGAGCTCGCGCATGTACACAGGTTTGGTTGGTTGTATATTCAGGGCGTTTTTTCCCTTTTTGGTCATATCGTGTCAATTGGAGAAGGAAGGGAGAGTGGAGCCATGTCCCCAGGGGTAACCCCCTGCTCTTGGCGAAGAAGGACATGGGAATTTTATCCTGCGACTAGACAGACATGGCCACAGCGGGGCGTGAATCATCGATCCACGTGCCCTTTAGGCTCCCAGGTGACCAGGGCACTCAAGACGAGCGCCTCTAACCAACTGAGCTACCGGGCCGGCCCCGCATTTACACAGGAGTCGAAACACAAACAGGGAGTCGTGAAGATTAGATAATCTGCATGACCCACGCTATTCCGTGACACATATACAGATTCTCCAAGAAAGACCAGTTACGACACCAATCATCAAGAAGTACAAGGTAACTTAGTTTAAGCGTATGTAACTAAGAGTAATATATGTGCAACCAGAGATTGTATAAGGAAGAAATGTAAGCCAACTCCGCCACGTTATCAGGACAATTCCGTGACACGCTGTTCCTTTATAACGTAATAATAATAAAATAATAATTTGTCAGTTCGATTCCGTAACCGAACAAATAATTCTGCGGGAATTCTGCAACCGGAACCGCAAATACCACTTCCACCAATCCACCACCGTACACCGCCACGTGTGTTCCGCCTTCTATTGTTTGGGGGTTGTTTAAGGATTGATATAGACTGTCAGGTTAGGAGAAAGGTCTATGCTGAAAGCGTTTCCACGCCCATCAGAAGCGCGGGGGGCGGGAGGGGGAAAAGGGGGTGGTCATTTACCCCAGAATGCTATAGCCATTCATGTTTCCGTGACAGTTCCCCCTCCCCTGCGCCTGCTCTCCCCAGTGGGTGGGGTGGTCCACTACGAAGAGGCGGGTAGGTCCACTGCGAAGAGGCGGGTGGGTCCACCCCGCAGATGGCCTATATTTTTTTGGGAAGTGCTGCTTTCTTCCTCCAAAAGGGGGCGGTGAGGACCCCCTCTCCCCCAAGTTACAAATAGCGATGCCGAGTTGGAGACGCGGATGAATGTTTACACGGAATATTTCGCTCGATGCCTCGACGCAAAGTCTTTATAAATGTTTCAGGAACATAAATATAGCATTTTGGTGCGTGTTGTTCATGAAATTTTCCATTATTACGGAACGAAGTAGCGCAACCCCCTGGCTTTTCGCTAAAAATTGAAAAGCAAAACATGCATATCACTCTCTGTCGCTCCGCTTTATCGGGTATGCCCAGAGAGGCATGTTTCATGGCTGACAGCTGTCTACCAGCTGTTTTGCTCCATGCACGCGCCTTTTGAAACTAGGGAAACCCCCGAATTGGTCATACCCCTCTAGGCGGCATTGCGTGTCACTACTGTTACCATGTTATTTTGTGCAAGCAACGAAACGAAAGCTACCGTGCACTTACTGTTCGCATTGATTAGTGCATGCAGGTTATTTCCTCAGTGTAACTGCTAAACATTGCTGAATAGCGTGATATCGCGGTCTAAATCTACACCTCTAAATCTTTCACTGGGTGGCCCCAACTGATCGACCCATAGTTCCAGCGACTGACACTGACACTATTGCGCCAGACTCATACTGAAGTCCCACATAAGCCAGAGGAGGAGGTGGAGATAATAATTGGGGAAGCCCCAACAATGACGGACTTGGAAGGTAAAACTGGTTAGGACGGAATAGATTCCCCCGGGGACGAGGAAAATGTGGAGTCCCTGCACCCCAAGAAGAGAGAATGAACAGATATGGCCGTCCAACGTTAGTTGACAATCAATCCTCCAGAAGCTAGAAATGCAGATACAAGACGAAACTGTATCGCTTGGTATTTTGACAGCAGAGCTCACCAAGACGGAAGATTTTAAGATGATTTCAAGGGATCCCTCAAGCATCAGCTGCACCCGTGCACCTCTTAGAGGCGAAGATCAGTAAAAACATTCAAAACGCCCTGACGAAGCGGGTTTTGGCGGTGAAAATCGGGAGGTTTTACCACGGAACACCCGCGTCCACAGCAATGTACTAAGTACCCACCCACCCCGGAGTTACAACCGTGAAAATATTTTGTTCATCCTAAGTTTCATTGAAGAGAGGATCGCGCACGCAACCCGAAGAGCTATGTCCTTGCCAACTTTGTTTCAATTAATAAATTGCCTACGGTTCCTGGGATGTGATTCTTTTCTCACTGTTGTCGGTGGCTATAGTTTGCCGGTGTGTGAGGAGGGTGTGTTTGGTACTGCAGGCAATCATGCTAGAAGTCATTAATACGCCCCAAGACGAACGCCTTCGTGTTGGCGCGCGAAAGGCACTGTATTGAAATGCGACCTAGTGGGGGAGGAGAAGCATGCGGCCCAAATGGCAATGCAATGTTATGAGTAGGGAGTGTCCATAACCATACCTAAATCTTGGACAATTGTTCTTTGCATGTTATGGATCTGAGTCTGTCTCAAATAAGATGCATTATATTAAGGAATAGGTGTAAGTCTTAATAACGTGCTCGCGCTATGTAACGCATTGGTTTGGCTGTGACGCTATGCATACGTTTCGCCTGTGTCTTTAACTGTTCATGTTTGACAGTTAAATGTAATAATAAATGGAGCGAAAGTCATGCTTTAAGGCTATCTTAGGCAGGGAAATAGTAAGAAACACAAGTACCTTTTACATTGTATCTAGTCGTGACGGTATTCAGGGAATGGCAAAGACTGTAGTTTGGTGCAATTTGATGTCAATTTGATGCGCATTTATAATGAGGGTAGCTATGGTGATCGGGTAAGGATAGGTATAAACGGTGGCCTGTTCAGACTTTCTCAGTGTGAATTTGGCCGTCGAGGCGAACACATCTTCGGAAAGCACTCGGTATTTGGAGCAAACTCAACTCATAGGGTTTACGTGGAAGTCTGCTTGAGACATGAGATATATTTTAGGAAAATATTTGAATTTGAGGTCATAACGAGCTCGAGCTCAGCAAAGCGGGAGCCAAATTCGATGCGTTAATTCGGTGCCTTATTCGATGTAACGGCAACAGATACAGGGTGAACACCAGAGGTCTGGGTATTAATAAATTCATTCGTTGAATCTAACTGTGTCTCGCTGTCTTTGTCCATGGAATTAAAAAACCCGCCGTATATTTAGGCATAATTAAATACATAGTCGAGGAGTCTGTTAACGAAATAAACCGTTGCCTTCATTTTTGGGTGCTCATTCCTATAGCCGCCTGGCAAAATGCACCATTACAATATGACCGCCAAGATAACAACAAGGCAAACAACACCCTATGCGAGCTCAGTGACATTGTCTCGTATAAGCTATGTAATTCTTAACGAGTTACCGCCATTTGCTCTCGCAAGCATAACAGAAACAACAGCAAAATACTGCAAACGATCAACTCCCTGGGCAATATACTGGTACCAGTATAACCAATTAATGAATGGGTGGTTGGTGGAAAACGCAGGACTTATTATTGTAGACTGCTCAATTTAAAAACGAGACAACATGATTTGTCATGATAGTATCATCATGACACTGCGCAAAATTCTTTTATCGCCATCTTCTGGAATCACAAAACCATTTCCCTATGTTTTAACATTAGTTATAATAGCAGCGTTAAGAAAATGCAAGATTTTGTTCTCCGTTTAGGTGAATTGTTTTGGAGGATGATGGTTTTGTTCAGGGCGCTTTCTTGGTGCTTAGGTAAGAGGCATGCATATTACAAATGAAGAAAAGTGGATAGGCTGCATCAGGAACTGGTGGTTGATGCGTTACAAATATAAGTAGAGCATTGACGGGCCAAATGTTGTATGGCTTGGTTCATATCATATCAGTGATTATTCATAAGAGGTTACGGAAACATGAACGACTTTTTCAGGTTCAAGAGTGGCACAGGAGATTATCACGCGGAAATGGACGGTCGCCGTGTCGAGGCGTGGGTTAAATACCAACTTTCTCCATGCCTCCCTCACCTTACATCGTCGTAAACGACAACGCGCGGTACCATACGGTTTTGACGGAATATTCCAGGTGCCCTTCGTCATCCAGAAGATGAAAAGATGAAAAGAGAACATTGTTTGAATTATATATCATTGTTTCCTTTTTTAAGTTATCCGATGGCCATGGCATAAATTTGCAGGGATCAACACTGCAGATGACCTACTGAAAGAAGAGCTGGCAGAGCTTGTGATTACAACGGTTGGTTGTATATTCAGGGCGCTTTAACCACTTTTGGTCATATCGCGTCAATGGGAGAAGGAAGGAAGAGTGGAGCCATGTCCATGGGGTAACACCCTACTCTTTACAAAGAGGGACATGAGAGGCAGAGCTTTGAAGCGGAATCGCCCTTCCAAGAAATACCGGCTGGATGTGATCGTCGAGGAGGCAGTCTTTCGGCTGCTGCCCTACCATTTCGAACTCAACCCGATCTAAGTCGGTTTAAAGACAAACAGTGTCGCCATGTGGTGAATAGGGTCGCGTACAGACGGGGATGGACGTATTAGCTACCCCACGTGATATGTGACACATCCGTTATGACAATTTGCAGTCACACAGACATTCACACAATGTCGCAAGGGGCCCGGAACATGGCCCATGGGAACCGGGCACATTTGGCCGAGAACATTTGGCCAACTGTATTCGGCACTGAATCGCCGAAAGAATTGATATGACGAGTTTCGCCAGGACGAAAGGAGGCAAGTCATGATATCACGATTTTCGTCATAATAAACCGCCCGCCTAACTGCACAAGCTGCGCTATATAGATTTCAGACCATTGAGCCGCTCGCTATATCTTTTACGTCGAAAGTTTTATGTAGACGTTAAACCAAAAGCACCAATGAGGCATGCTGTTAACGCCCATTCCATATGTTAGGTGAACTTGAATTTCGAATTTCACTTGCAATAATCAATGTTTTTTAGGTTAATATGGTAATTAACTTTAAGCAGTTAGTCGAAATTACACAGGTACAGACACATGCCCCGCGCCCCCACCCGCCATAAACGTCCAGAATATTATGATCGGGGGATTAATTTATGTTGATATGCAACATCCAATTCAACTATATAATGTGGTTGAATTGTTAATTGTGAACGGAATGGACGTGCTTATGAACTTTATTATTATTGTTGTGAACAGCCTGCTGGCCACAAATGTCGATAACAAATACATTTAAAAATTTACTGGAGCGAGAGTTTTGCAGTAAGTTGCATTTTGGCTGTTGGAAAGGTCGTTTGCAATATAACTATCAGGGAGCCTGCCACTTTCTCGCCAGCCATTGATTTTGGCTTCAGTCGTTCGATGTGTGTTTTTGTGTTAGGGATTTCGCTTTTTTTGTCCCTACTTATTACCTACTCTACCCCTTGAACTGCATATGCGCTTTACCGCCATGTTGATACATGGACTTGACACATGAACCAATCATCATCCTATGTCACCGACGAGTAACATATACCTCACGGGCAGGTTGCGTACCTGACCCACCGCCACTATTCGTCTTACTCCCCTGTAGCAGGGGCGTAACATACATACGCGACCATCTAATGGCGGGCTATGTTATCCCCTATGACAGGAAAATAACCTACCTCACGGAACCGACGGACAACATAAAGTGGGATTAGGGGCTGGGGGAGGATTCTTCATGGCTTTCTGTTGGTGTAGCACACTTTGTCGAACAATTTCTCTATTTGTTTTCGGGTTCTTAAAGTGTTCATTATTCACTATTGCATGAGTTGAGAATAAGAGAATATCCCCTCTAACAGGTAAACACCATTTCCAATGCCAGTCGTCATTTTTTATTATAAGTTCATTTACTTGATATATTTTGGGTGCGAATTTAATGTTATGGGAATATTACTCATTTGGACTTACTGCAATTCAGTTTTCTTCGAGATATATTTTGATAGATAAGCAATATTAAATATATTCAATATATACACATGTACACATATAACCGAGTTATATCAATGTGTACGAATTGCTACATAGGCGCCTTTGACAAGAAACAGTGGAAGACATAAAAAATGTGGAAGACATAAAATTTGTTTCCAATCGGCTATTTAGTCCACTAAATACCATTCTGCTCTACGTGGCGTAGGTTCGTATGAAAAAAAGTAATTCTCTCCACATGAGTCAATTATTCACGTGCGACGTCACTAACCAAAATGCAATTATCCATAAACCACTCCTTTATAGCTTCAAGTGCTCATGGTACGACGAAGCGTTCTAATGCTGCACAAGCATTAGTCTTCCGGGTGGTTTAAAAAGCATACTACATCAATCATCGCCGTTTAATATGTCGTTACAAATCACTCATTTGACATTTAAGCATAAGCAGAAAACATCTTTTTACCGACATTACCGTTGGATGTATTATTGCGTCGAGGAAATACCAGGTGACACATCATTAAATTCAACAGTAAAATTGTAGCATATGCCATTTGACACTTTCGATTTTAAGATCGATATCAAATTCGTTTTGCGACTATGGCGGGAAACAACTGAAATGTTACATATCTAAGACATGACGATATCAATCCACGTTTGTCGGTTCACTCCACCCTCAGATGCTAAAAGGTAGAATCGTGCAGTCAAGTTTCGGACAGTAACATTGATAGTACTCTTGTGACACACAGCAAAATGACACGACCGAAGAAGTTTCTGCTTGCGCTGTCAGTTGTAGTCTGCATGATCATATTCCAATTGTATCACACGAACAAAACAAATGTGTTCATTCGTAATTTCCAGGACTATGTTCAATTTTCAAATTTGATAAAGGGTAAGTTTCTATCTTATCCAGAGGGATATGCTGTGTTATTTATCATGGAAGTACCAACATTAACAATTAGTTTTGTAATTAAAGAATAATGGCACCCATAATAATTTCTACATGTATATGCGACATAATAAGCGTTTGTAATGATAATTTATTTGCGTTAAGCGTGAAAGGGAATAAACGTCTTATTTAGCTGCAACATGAATTTAGCTTTAATAATGTGGATACTCCAATATTTGACAAAGTTCACAGAAGTTGTGATGGTCCCGTTCGCTTCAATGACAATCCAATTCTGTACAAAAAGAGTGAAAATTATGTTCCCCCGTTTTATATGTCTAGGCACAACATTCTAAATTATAATTTATGATGACATTCAAAGAAAATGTATTTAAGAATAATCTATTGACTATTTTCTCGCGAATAGGCGTTTAGAAATTCCATAACGTATCAATATTAGGACGGCACGAATGGGGGAGTGTCGGAATTTCTTTTTCGGTGCCGAGTTCCGTAGAAACCCCATGGAACAGTGGCGCCATCTGGTGAAGGAATCACCCATGCGTAACAACGACAAAAGTCGGCCCGCCACGCAAGGTGACTTTGAATGGCTCAGCCAGTAGAGGGCACCTCTGTACTATGCGGTATAGGGAATTTGGCAATGATTTGAAAATAAGCAAACTCCCAGATTAGAACACAACATAAGGTCTACCTCAGGACACGAGTAAGGATGGTGAGGGAGGAGAGGGGGGTGAGGGAGGAAAGAGAGATATCTGCGAACCCATAGACATCACCCAAAACAAAACCCCAGGCTTTCAGCTGCATAATACCAAGGAAGTATTTATTTACCGCTTGCAATGGAAACTAATTTTCACTTGTTGCAGTGTCCTTGCCGAACAGTACAACGACCAATGGTGATCCAGATCGACAGAATGGCGCTTCACAGGAGGAAAGCGGAAAAGATCCCGAAGACGGGAGTAGTTACGAAAACGTATTGACTACAGTAAGAGCACAGTTGCAATATATATATACTAGACCTATTTAAATGATTTGATGTGATTAGGTTTTAACGCCACTTTCAGCCCGTAAGGCTCCATTTAAATGACTAATTAGTCAATTTTGAGGGCGTTGCATGGTTCTTTTTATTTTATTTATTCGAGAGGCTATCGTAAAAATACATCACGATTCCAGACCTGCCGGGTAATACAAGAGTGTAAAATTAGACTATTATTTCTAGTAGTTAAAATTAGATATTTAATTTTAAGGGGTTATGATGACATTTATTTTCAATATGAAGATATATAATAATTTCGCGTCCTCTCGATGGTCTTGGTGCACCTGGATCTTCGGCTGCCTCCGCTAGGGGCTTGCCTCTCTTTGAGCCGCTTGCCCCCTGCATTGCCTTCCAAGGTCTCCCTTGTGTCGATTTGGGACGGGTTTGTCGGTGGGCCCTGTGTCACTCGGTGTAGTGGAGTCGGAGTGAGTCCACCACTACCACGTCCGTGGTTGCCTCTTGTGCTTTGGGGGCAGCCTTGCGCACCCGTGTGCTGATGCAGGCTGTACGCACGTGTCCAATATCGCCACACTTCCATGTGGGCAGCTGTCTCCGGTAACTAGGGTAAGTTACCACAAATGGATGGTGACGGGGAGTCTGTTGGAAAGGGTGACAGAAACGTCGTGGAACTTGACTGTCCACTCCCCGGTGCGGATGTCGGTCCCGGCGAAGAGGCTCGGAACCACTGGCTCCACATCCGGGTCGAAGCGCCTCAGCGCTTTATCGAGAGGGGTGGTGCTCTGGCTGAAAGGCCACCCCTTCATGGTGACGGGTGAGCGTTGGTAGCGTCGCTGGCTCTAAGCCTATGTGGATGTTGCATGGTTCTTAGGCAGTAAATCAGTAAATCACAGACACCAGACTGGTTACGTGATGAGCTGTGGTGTCGGCCACGTGTCCGGGCATATGTCCACGAGTTTATGTGAGTAAGCTGGTTCCGGGCCTTTAGCTACCATGTCCATGCCGAGGACTGCCTGGTTCCTGGCCCTTAGCTAGCATGTCCGTGCCGAGGACTGGCAGGTTCCTGGCCCTTAATTAGCATGTCCATGCCGAGGACTGGCTGGTTCCTGGCCCTTAGCTAGCCTGCCTGGTTCCTGGCCCTTAGCTAGCATGTTCATGCCGAGGACTGGCTGGTTCCTGGCCCTTGGTTAGCATGTCCATGCCGAGGACTGGCCGTTGGTCCAGTATATTGAAATGCCATCTTAGATCCATTTGAACTTCATATATTGAATAATGCATCCAGCCTGTATAGAGGTGTATTGTATCATAACACAAGGCGTGGAGAGCGAATGTCCTCATTATCGATTATCACACACTCTTGGTATAGGCGTTTGCTGGGACTAAACACGTTTTACACAGACACTTAAACATAAAGTCATTTTTGTACGACGCACCACACAATCCTATAAGATATTTCGCGGATTCAACCTCTCGTTTCAGATTATAAATGTATATATGTATATATGCAATTTGCTAATCTTCATGGCAGGAGGCATGGGTGCCGCTGTCGTACCGCCCCCCTGCCCAGTCCCGCGCCACGACACTCGGCAAGGCGATGAACGTCAGCACAACTCTACTGCGCAGACTCGGGATACCGCCGACGAGGTTCAAGACTCTGACGTCACAGAACGTCCGAGACCTCGTGTTTGTGACCGCCGCCAGCAGTAACCACTTCAACGAGAGTCGGGACTGCGTGGCCGGGATTCAGCTGTTCTTTCCCGGTCGGCAAATACTCTACTTCGACATCGGGCTCACGGAGGAACAGCGCAAGGAGGTTTGTCAATTTCTCGTCCAATGACAAATATCTCTAAATTGGCTGTGCAAAATCTCACAGTTCCCACCTCATTTTGGCACATCACTGTGAAATGTTGAATTTAGCCGGCAAATATGTTATTCTGCTAGTGCGACTATGTGCTTACTGAAACTACCTCAATACCAAATAACGAGATTGTTTAGGACATGACTTGATATTTATACCCTTTCAGATACGAGGCTGGTGTGACGTTGAACTGCGAGAATTCGTCTTTGAAGATTATCCACCGCACGTCAGCAACCGCTATAATTACGCCTTCAAGCCGCTCATTATGCAGGTACCAAAGCTCTTTCATTTTCCGCTCTAACCTAATATCCAGTCACGCAAATCCGTATCTTATGACGGGTGGGAAATCATTGACACTAGGTCGGTACGTCATTAAAACACGAGATCAATAGGAAACCAGATGTGGAATATCTAATCTGGAGCATGTTACATCAGAATCATTCTGTTGTCCGGAGCTTCCTTGGCCTAATGTATTAATCGTGTTTCGCAAAGCGGGTCTAAAAGAGCGATCATTTCATTTCCAACGAAACGATTCTTCGCATCTGATGTCATTTAAATCACCCTTAATCATGATACTCTTCTATCAATTAGCGTGCGCTGGCGGAGTTTGGCGGTATCTTCTGGGTGGATAGCTCAGTTCGCATAAAAAACAACGACTGGGATGCCATCTATGAGCGCCTGATTGATTCAGATGGATTTTATATGGCAAAGTGCACGGGAATCCCTACGTTTGCCGTCACCCATCCGGACATGTACAACTACCTGTCCACAGACCTCAATTATCAGAAGACAGCATTGTCAGGGGCAGCGGGGGCCTTGGTATTACACAACACGAACGTCACCTATTGGAATATCTTACATTGGTGGTTCTTATGCAGTCTGGACCCAGCTTGCATTGCGCCAACCGAGCAGCGATTTTGCGGAGATTGGGGGAAGTGTGTTGACAAAAAAAGTGTGCCAAAAAGTGCCACGTGCTGGGCTGGTTGCCATCGCTACGACCAATCGGCCGTTAATACCTTGGCGGCAAACGCTATGCGGGATCAAAACCACACATACGTACAACCCGGGCGCGAAGAACGACCGGTGGTTGTAGTGAGGGACCACGTGGTATACATTACGACAATGTACGTAGAGCAAAAAGGATGGTCACTAACGAACATAGCCTTATAAACAAACGTATAGTCACTTTGGCCTAAAATTGTTAGATTTTTTTTCATCGTCTAACGAATACACCTGAAGAGAAATGATTCGGGACAGTTAAAAGCTTTCTCCAGTCAGATTATGGTACAATAAATTGTAGAGGTTCGTGGCCGTAGAGGACTAAACGCACAATATCTTTTTAATTAAGGTCGTGAGTCATCGTACTTAGAGTGCCGAATAAATATTCCCTCTCTCGGTTATAAATAGGACAGGCCAGAAGAAAATGCAGCACCACATGAACAGTAGGGGGTTTCGTTGCATATTTTTTCCTACAGATGTGTGTTTGAATTGCTAATACCCAGCCCCATTTGCGCTGATGTCACTTGCAATTTTCTTGAGCCCATATAGAAGTAGCTCATCTTGTGCTGACGTAGCGCAAACAGAGAGCAATCCAGGAACCAAAATTGACTGACTAAATAATTACGTAGTGCGTAAGGAGTTTACCTGCGGGTAAGAAACTAGTTATGTAGCTGGTTGTAAAATGGATGGTGTGGAATTGATTGGCATTGTTGCCTCGCGTCACTGTACCTACAATAGACACTGACATTCATGAAAAGGTATCTGGAGGTTAATTATTTAAACACTTTCGATACTAACTAGACTATATGGTGAAGAACTGCAATTTTGAATATTCTGTGCTGAGTCGGGTCAGACACAGTGATAACGATCTCTGTAGAAGCCACCTGGGACAGTGAGGAGTGACTACGTATCTGACATGATAATGATTGTCGAGAGGAAAAGAAATAATCAGCATAGTTGGAGTTACTGCCCGACACTTCTTTTTATTGAGAAAACAGTGGACAAATCTGGGGTACGAGTCGTCAACATTTGACCTTCGCTATGACAAGCCACTTGTATATTTAGGTGAGTAAATGGCCAGTGCTGGAGATGGTTGGTAATTGCTTGTATATTCAGGACGCTTTAACCACTTTTGGTCATATCGCGTCAATGGGAGAAGGAATGGAGAGTGGAGCCATGTCCCCGGTTGTAAACCCCTACTCTTGGCGAAGAAGGACATGGGATCTTTATCCTGCGACCAGGGCCACAGCGGGGCGCCGAACAACCTGCCCTTAGGCTCTCAGGTGGCCAGAGCACTCGAGGCTAGCGCTCTAACATATTGAGCTAAAGAACACAAATACCTCTCTGATTGGGTTGTAATACAGCTACACATCGATGACAAGGGGGGGGGGGGATGAAGGTAACCGATAAGAAGTTATCAGTCCTTCCATATGTTGCCGGGTAGTCTGAGCGGTTTTCGGCATTTAGTTTATTTATGTTAATTTTGTGCGGGCTTCCGGCGCGCCAGATTCCGGTGGTCCTCAGAGCATCACTTGCTACTGAGGATCAAGATTTAGTTATCAGGAAACATCTTTTTACCCGCTCAGACCGCTCGGCCACAACTCCCGAGAACAGCCAGAACAACACCCCCTCCACCCCGTAACATTTTTGGCGCAGTCGGCAGGATCATTCAGCAGCAAGATACGGTGTGGAGGTTGAGAAGAAACCGGGAGTTACAAGAACATCATGCTCACCCTGGAGGAGATGGGGGCGCAGCTGCAGCAGCTGAAGGAGAGCCATGAATAGGCGGAGGCGGCCATGGCTACCGCCGAGGCTGCTAGGGGGCGGGAGCAGCCCCTGTACATCCCGCGTGAGCGGAAGATCGCCAAGTTTGGCGGGTACCGGGACGGCGGACAGCCGATTGAGGACTTCCGAGGTCAGTCAGGTCGTCCGTACACGACACCTCTCGGATGCGGACGCTGTGGACTTCGTGTTGGCCCACTTAGTGGGTCCGGCCCGACAAGAGGTACTCCTGCAGCCGCCGCCGAGAACGCTGCCAGGCGTGATGGACACGCTGACCTCGGTGTTCGGAGAGGTGCGGTCAGTGGCGCAGCTGCTGCACTGCGTCTATGATCGTCGTCAGAGGCCTGGGGAGACCCTGCTGGAGTACTCCTACGAACTGTCAACCCTGGTCAACAAGGTGAGGATCCGGGACGCTAGGGCGCTTGCCAGCGCAGATGTCACGCTCCACGACCAGTTTTTTGAAGGGGTGGCGGACCCGCAGCTGCGGCGGCACCTTAAGCGCGTGGTGCGGGAACGGGCCGAGGTGACCTTCCTCGACCTAAGGGAAGACGCTGTCGCCTGGAACATAGAAGACCCGGAGTGTCCCGCCGTGTCTCAGAGGGCGGAGTGCAACGTGCATGAGCGCCGGACCCTAACCCGGGAAGACACTCTCTCCAACCCGGCGGACTTGACAGAGGTTCTGGTGCTCATGCGGGCGCAACAGCATGCGTTGCTGGAACTGTCGCACAGAGTCCAGCAGATCGCTTTGGCGCAACCGGCTCACCCGCCCGCGGCCATGTCTGCGTATCCGCCTGCGACTTTGGGCTCCCACCCACCAGCGGCCATGACGGGCCACCCGCCAGCGGCCATGACGGGCCACCCGCCGGCGGCCAATACGGGCCACCCGCCGGCCCGGGCGACGATACCGGCAGCAGCCCAAGATAACGAAGGCGGACGCCGAGGTCACGCTGAGACTCGCTCCTGCTATCGTTGTGGTCAGGTTGGCCACTTAGCGACGAGATGCCCCTTCCAGAAGGCGCCCGGGCAGAATGGACATCATGCGGGAAACGAGTGTCCCGCGCCACTGTGAACCAAGTGGTGACATCTCGGGAGTCAGGTTCGACACACACCTACGTCCCTGTGTGCTATAGGTGTAAACGTGCTGGGCAAGTTGTAAGGGACTGTGCGACGGGGAGGCGGGTCCGCAGATGGGCTTGTTTCAGGTGCGGCCAGCAGAGTCACTTGAAGCGCGACTGCCCCGGGCGGAGACAGCCGAACTGTTGCCCCTGCGGTCGGCCCGGTCACCTGGCCCGGAACTGTCGCGAGAGGAGATGGACCGGCGCGGAAGATGACGTCGCCGTGGCAAAACGCGACCCGGACCCGAGACATCCGGAGCGCGGCGACGACGTAGAACCGGGGGACCTCGTCGACGTGAGGAATCGTGTCCCTGGGAGAAGCCAGATTAAGGACGTCTGGCGACGACCGGACATACATCGCGTGACAGACACGTTGGGCCTCAACGTGTATACGGTCGAGCCAGTGGATGGAGGAGGATCACGGACCCTGAACCGCGACAACCTTCGCCCTTGTCCTGCGACGGTGCCACCACAGCCGGTGCCGAGACAGCGACCCGAACGTCCGCCGCGACGGCGTCCGCACATTGCGGACGAAGCAGAAGCAGAAGCAGAAAATTCGGACGAGGAAGAGTTGATGGTAGTTGCGGCTGCCAGACCAATCCCGGCGCCCCGCCAGCGCGTTGGTCGGGTGGTGATGCCGGCGGAAGATGACGGGCGGCCGGAGCGCGAAGACGACGTGCGGCGGGAGCGCGAGGACGACGGGCGGCCGGAGCGCGAAGACGACGTGTGGCGAGAGCGCGAGGACGACGGGCGGCCGGAGCGCGAAGACGACGTGTGGCGGGAGCGCGAGGACGATGGGCGGCCGGAGCGCGAGGACGACGTGCGGCGGGAGCGCGAGGACGACGGGCGGCCGGAGCGCGAAGACGACGTGTGGCGGGAGCGCGAGGACGACGGGCGGCCGGAGCCTGACGTGGTGCGGCGCCGCAAGTCGCAACGGAGCAACGCGGGCCAACACCGTAACGTGCATAACGCACCTCGCTCTGCAGTCGTCAACAGCCAGGAGAGCTGGTCTGGTTACACGGACTGGTTCACACGCCTTTGTGAGACGATGTCTCTGCTAGAGTGACTTTGATTTTGTTTTGCTGTAGATGTTAGCTGTGTTGTTAAATTCTCGTGGCCGTCACAGAGGGCTGTGACGTAAAGCGGGGGAGAGTGTTGCCGGGTAGTCTGAGCGGTTTTCGGCATTTAGTTTATTTATGTTAATTTTGTGCGGGCTTCCGGCGCGCCAGATTCCGGTGGTCCTCAGAGCATCACTTGCTGCGGAGGATCCACAGAGAAACACGTACCTCAAGAATTAGTCATCAGGAAACATCTTTTTACCCGCTCAGACCGCCCGGCCACAACTCCCGAGAACAGCCAGAACAACACCCCCTCCACCCCGTAACACATAAATCATTCCAGTCAAGGAATTCTGGTTCATTATCTGTAGCTTTATCACACGCCAAATCTACAGGAAGTAACATACCTAAAGGTATTTGCTGGATACGACAAAGGTTTGGATCAACGAAGACCGCTTTTGCCGTAATATGTGGCAACACCAACAACAGATGCAAGTCCTAAAGAAATGTGCCGTATAGCAAGGATATCAAAACAACTAAGAACTGATTTCAGTATCTTGCAAAAGATGCGATCTTCAATTCATACTTACACAATTACTAAAGAACCAATTATTGTTGCATACGTCAAGTAGCACACTGCTACACACCAACTAGATTTGGTCGATGAGAAATGAGAGACTCCGCAATTATCAGATTGTATCAGTGCATATTGCCGACAGCAAAAAGGACACAAACCTCGCGACAGGGGTTTAAATACTAGAGTCTACGGCCCCAACAATACACTACAAAGCAATGTCAAGGACGCTCAACATTTCCGGCAGACGACATGCGCGCTATTCAAAACAAAACACAGTACAACGGTCAGATAATAAAAGTTAAACTGCATGTTAGAAAGAGATTGACAGCGGAAATTTAACAGATACCAAGGTAGGAAAAATTATAAAGTCCAGTCCCGATTCTCTAAATCTAAGGAGATAAACATGAAAAGTTAATTCAGTGACAACTGACCAAATTTGTCCTGTTACATATACAAGATCGTTTTACAATGGACTGATTAGTACACGGATTCTGCAGTAGGTAGGCCTATTACCTCGTGGCGGTTGGTGGCTTCCGGCGTGCAGTGGAGTAGATCCGGTCTGACGTAGACACACATCATACAATACCCATCAATTCGGAGCGGGAACCAGGCACTGCAAACTATGGCTATACTGTACAGCATGGGAATCACGTGTTTTGTGTATCTTTAGGAAGCACAACTATTTCAATTTTAATTCTACTCAGTTATAGAAACTACGGCATATTATCACCCGGCATTGTATGTGTGTGTGGCTCTGCAGGGCCATGCATGGCTCTTCTTCCCTTGATATTAACGGCTGTAACATTGTTCAATATTGACACTCTATATCTGATATTCAGAAATATTGAAAATAATAATGAATATTAGTTAATTAGTGTATCATGTTATATTTGTGTGGTTTTCCCTTTCAAACACAATGGACTTACGACAAAAAAAAGCGTGATTTAAATAAAAAGCCCAATTCTAATTTGTGCTAATGAATATGACGAATTCAAATTCTAAATTTACTTATTGAGAAAGCGGTGCAATCAGTGCATAGATGATTATCTTCCTACAATACACTGGCAATTAAGTGCACGTGAAGCATAGCGTGTTATTCCATTTTGTCCCAAGGGTCTTTGCTATAAAATGCAAATCATTATGATTAATATTATTATTGTTATTATTTGTATTATTATTAATATTTTGTATTATTATTATTGTAAAATTATGGATTATACGAAATGGATTACATCCGATAATTATGAAAGTGGCACCAGAACTCGAAGCATTATAACACCGTATATGCTAAATATACCACACAAAATCACGACCCCTAAAAAGCCCTGAACAAAAAAGCCAAAAGCAAACGCAAATCAGAAGATTTTCGAGCATTTGGATAGGGCCTGGTGAACCAAAGTAAAATCGTTCTGACCATGTTTACAGGACTGTGCGCAAGATCAGAAATGACCTAGACTTCACTAAATTGGACGGCAAGCCACATCGGAGTTGTTATTCCACATTTTCTCCCATGGGGCGGGGGGCGGCAGGAGAAACTACGCGGAGTACCATTCAACCCCTATCCAGTACCTTCCTTATGACCTCCACCCTAAGTCCTACGGTCACCAAGGATGAGGACATATGTAGCAACCAACCGCAAGAAAGTCCTCTTTCACTAGGCCTCAACTACATAACTGATTATCTCCCAGAGATGGCACGCAACCTCAGCTCGAACCAAGGTCGAGTTACCTCAACGACGCTGGTGCAACATCCTGCCGCTGGTGCCACTTGGCCTCTCCTTCCTTCAGCACCCTTGTAAGGTCCACCACCACAGACACCGTCCCAATCAACTGGCCGAAAGGCCCTTCAAAACATTGCTCATTGGCAGTCATTACGATTGCAGAAGCCCCAAGGACATTATTGCGACAATGATGAAGACCCTATTAGTAACGTGTATGAGCCGTCTAACGCTAGACAGGCCGGCCACGCGGTCCTTCGTCTGCCGCCCTACCACTTCAAGTTCAACCCCATCGAGACGGCGCGAGCGGTGTGGAAGGGCCACGTGGCATCCCTCAACGTCACGCAGACCATGGCGGACGTGCGCCCTGTTGTTCTCTGGTCGAGACAAGGCGGCGGACGGCAACATGTGGCCATTCTTTGTACAGCATTGTCATAAAGACAGGCAAGGGTGCCAAAGAGCCAGAATATATCGAAACAATTCGGTAATTGCATTAAAAAAAAGTCATATTTCTCTAGTTTGCGTTTTCTTTTTAAGTTGTGGAAAACAGTAAATAAAAAAAACGTGCATTTAGAAAAGTGTTCATTTCCCCGCTTAATTTTTAGTTTGATTTGCATATCAAGATATCCTAATTTCATTGTGACTGAGAGTCGGAGTCCTAGGCCTACATGCGGTGTAATTACTCGAATCCTTAACCCAACCAAATTTCATAGTAAAAGATTATGATTATGCATTAAGAGCAATGTGGTAAAAGAAACCAAGGGCAACATCCAGCCGCCATTTTTGGTCCATAGAATCTGCATGGAATTTTGCATGATGATGGTTGCTGACAGTAAGCCCTATAGTTAAGTATGTGCTGATGATGGGTATGGGCATGATGCTTTTTGTGATGGAAACTGACGATTAACCCGGGATCTTCAGAATGGCTAGAATATTCTACCTAATAAACCGTTAACCAGTTATTTTGGCATCTGCTTCCACGAGCTTGCTCTTAACTTTAAGCCAACAAATACATCATAGGGGGATTATAACGAGGAAACATGGGGACGCCGAATACACGATATATCGTTACTCACATGATCGGCAACAACATACAGGAGCTCGCGCATGTACACAGGTTTGGTTAGTTGTATATTCAGGGCGCTTTAACCAATTTTGGTCATATCGTGTCAATTGGAGAAGGAAGGGAGAGTGGAGCCATGTCTCCAGGGGTAACCGCCTGCTCTTGGCGAAGAAGGACATGGGAATTCTATCCTGCGACTAGACAGACATGGCCACAGCGGGGCGTGAATCATCGATCCACGTGCCCTTTAGGCTCCCAGGTGACCAGGGCACTCAAGACGAGCGCCTCTAACCAACTGAGCTACCGGGCCGGCCCCGCATTTACACAGGAGTCGAAACACAAACCGGGAGTCGAGAAGATTAGATAATCTGCATGACCCACGCTATTCCGTGACACATATACAGATTCTCAAAGAAAGACCAGTTACGACACCAATCATCAAGAAGTACAAGGTAACTTAGTTTAAGCGTATGTAACTAAGAGTAATATATGTGCAACCAGAGATTGTATAAGAAAGAAATGTAAGCCAACTCCGCCACGTTATCAGGACAATTCCGTGACACGCTGTTCCTTTATAACGTAATAATAATAAAATAATAATTTGTCAGTTCGACGCCGTAACCGAACAATTAATTCTGCGGGAATTCTGCAACCGGAACCGCAAATACCACTTCCACCAATCCACCACCGTACACCGCCACGTGTGTTCCGCCTTCTATTGTTTGGGGGTTGTTTAAGGATTGATATAGACTGTCAGGTTAGGAGAAAGGTCTATGCTGAAAGCGTTTCCACGCCCATCAGAAGCGCGGGGGGCGGGAGGGGGAAAAGGGGGTGGTCATTTACCCCAGAATGCTATAGCCATTCATGTTTCCGTGACAGTTCCCCCTCCCCTGCGCCTGCTCTCCCCAGTGGGTGGGGTGGTCCACTACGAAGAGGCGGGTAGGTCCACTGCGAAGAGGCGGGTGGGTCCACCCCGCAGATGGCCTATATTTTTTGGGGAAGTGCTGCTTTCTTCCTCCAAAAGAGGGCGGTGAGGACCCCCTCTCCCCCAAGTTACAAATAGCGGTGCCGAGTTGGAGACGCGGATGAATGTTTACACGGAATATTTCGCTCGATGCCTCGACGCAAAGTCTTTATAAATGTTTCAGGAACATAAATATAGCATTTTGGTGCGTGTTGTTCATGAAATTTTCCATTATTACGGAACGAAGTAGCGCAACCCCCTGGCTTTTCGCTAAAAATTGAAAAGCAAAACATGCATATCACTCTCTGTCGCTCCGCTTTATCGGGTATGCCCAGAGAGGCATGTTTCAGGGCTGACAGCTGTCTACCAGCTGTTTTGCTCCATGCACGCGCCTTTTGAAACTAGGGAAACCCCCGAATTGGTCATACCCCTCTAGGCGGCATTGCGTGTCACTACTGTTACCATGTTATTTTGTGCAAGCAACGAAACGAAAGCTACCGTGCACTTACTGTTCGCATTGATTAGTGCATGCAGGTTATTTCCTCAGTGTAACTGCTAAACATTGCTGAATAGCGTGATATCGCGGTCTAAATCTACACCTCTAAATCTTTCACTGGGTGGCCCCAACTGATCGACCCATAGTTCCAGCGACTGACACTGACACTATTGCGCCAGACTCATACTGAAGTCCCACATAAGCCAGAGGAGGAGGTGGAGATAATAATTGGGGAAGCCCCAACAATGACGGACTTGGAAGGCAAAACTGGTTAGGACGGAATAGATTTGCACGGGGACGAGGAAAATGTGGAGTCCCTGCACCCCAAGAAGAGAGAATGAACAGATATGGGCGTCCAACGTTAGTTGACAATCAATCCTCCAAAAGCTAGAAATGCAGATACAAGCCGAAACTGTATCGCTTGGTATTTTGACAGCAGAGCTCACCAAGACGGAAGATTTTAAGATGATTTCAAGGGATCTCTCAAGCATCAGCTGCACCCGTGCACCTCTTAGAGGCGAAGATCAGTAAAAACATTCAAAACGCCCTGACGAAGCGGGTTTTGGCGGTGAAAATCGGGAGGTTTTACCACGGAACACCCGCGTCCACAGCAATGTACTAAGTACCCACCCACCCCGGAGGTACAACCGTGAAAATATTTTGTTCATCCTAAGTTTCATTGAAGAGAGGATCGCGCACGCAACCCGAAGAGCTATGTCCTTGCCAACTTTGTTTCAATTAATAAATTGCCTACGGTTCCTGGGATGTGATTCTTTTCTCACTGTTGTCGGTGGCTATAGTTTGCCGGTGTGTGAGGAGGGTGTGTTTGGTACTGCAGGCAATCATGCTAGAAGTCATTAATACGCCCCAAGACGAACGCCTTCGTGTTGGCGCGCGAAAGGCACTGTATTGAAATGCGACCTAGTGGTGGAGGAGAAGCATGCGGCCCAAATGGCAATGAAATGTTATGAGTAGGGAGTGTCCATAACCATACCTAAATCTAGGACAATTGTTCTTTGCATGTTATGGATCTGAGTCTGTCTCAAATAAGATTATATTAAGGAATAGGTGTAAGTCTTAATAACGTGCTCGCGCTATGTAACGCATTGGTTTGGCTGTGACGCTATGCATACGTTTCGCCTGTGTCTTTAACTGTTCATGTTTGACAGTTAAATGTAATAATAAATGGAGCGAAAGTCATGTTTTAAGGCTATCTTAGGCAGGGAAATAGTAAGAAACACAAGTACCTTTTACATTGTATCTAGTCGTGACGGTATTCAGGGAATGGCAAAGACTGTAGTTTGGTGCAATTTGATGTCAATTTGCTGCGCATTTATAATGAGGGTAGCTATGGTGATCGGGTAAGGATAGGTATAAACGGTGGCCTGTTCAGACTTTCTCAGTGTGAATTTGGCCGTCGAGGCGAACACATCTTCGGAAAGCACTCGGTATTTGGAGCAAACTCAACTCATTGGGTTTACGTGGAAGTCTGCTTGAGACATGAGATATATTTTAGGAAAATATTTGAATTTGAGGTCATAACGAGCTCGAGCTCAGCAAAGCGGGAGCCAAATTCGATGCGTTAATTCGGTGCCTTATTCGATGTAACGGCAACAGATACAGGGTGAATACCAGAGGTCTGGGTATTAATAAATTCATTCGTTGAATCTAACTGTGTCTCGCTGTCTTTGTCCATGGAATTAAAAAACCCGACGTATATTTAGGCATAATTAAATACATAGTCGAGGAGTCTGTTAACGAAATAAACCGTTGCCTTCATTTCTGGGTGCTCATTCCTATAGCCGCCTGGCAAAATGCACCATTACAATATGACCGCCAAGATAACAACAAGGCAAACAGCACCCTATGCGAGCTCAGTGACATTGTCTCGTATAAGCTATGTAATTCTTAACGAGTTACCGCCATTTGCTCTCGCAAACATAACAGAAACAACAGCAAAATACTGCAAACGATCAACTCCCTGGGCAATATACTGGTACCAGTATAACCAATTAATGAATGGGTGGTTGGTGGAAAACGCAGGACTTATTATTGTAGACTGCTCAATTTAAAAACGAGACAACATGATTTGTCATGATAGTATCATCATGACACTGCGCAAAATTCTTTTATCGCCATCTTCTGGAATCACAAAACCATTTCCCTATGTTTTAACATTAGTTATAATAGCAGCGTTAAGAAAATGCAAGATTTTGTTCTCCGTTTAGGTGAATTGTTTTGGAGGATGATGGTTTTGTTCAGGGCGCTTTCTTGGTGCTTAGGTAAGAGGCATGCATATTACAAATGAAGAAAAGTGGATAGGCTGCATCAGGAACTGGTGGTTGATGCGTTACAAATATAAGTAGAGCATTGACGGGCCAAATGTTGTATGGCTTGGTTCATATCATATCAGTGATTATTCATAAGAGGTTACGGAAACATGAACGACTTTTTCAGGTTCAAGAGTGGCACAGGAGATTATCACGCGGAAATGGACGGTCGCCGTGTCGAGGCGTGGGTTAAATACCAACTTTCTCCATGCCTCCCTCACCTTACATCGTCGTAAACGACAACGCGCGGTACCATACGGTTTTGACGGAATATTCCAGGTGCCCTTCGTCATCCAGAAGATGAAAAGATGAAAAGAGAACATTGTTTGAATTATATATCATTGTTTCCTTTTTTAAGTTATCCGATGGCCATGGCATAAATTTGCAGGGATCAACACTGCAGATGACCTACTGAAAGAAGAGCTGGCAGAGCTTGTGATTACAATGGTTGGTTGTATATTCAAGGCGCTTTAACCACTTTTGGTCATATCGCGTCAATGGGAGAAGGAAGGAAGAGTGGAGCCATGTCCATGGGGTAACACCCTACTCTTTGCAAAGAGGGACATGAGAGGCAGAGCTTTGAAGCGGAATCGCCCTTCCAAGAAATACCGGCTGGATGTGATCGTCGAGGAGGCAGTCTTTCGGCTGCTGCCCTACCATTTCGAACCGATCTAAGTCGGTTTAAAGATAAACAGTGTCGCCATGGTGAATAGGGTCGCGTACAGACGGGGATGGACGTATTAGCTACCCCACGTGATATGTGACACATCCGTTATGACATTTGCAGTCACACAGACATTCACACAATGTCGCAAGGGGCCCGGAACATGGCCCATGGGAACCGGGCACATTTGGCCGAGTACATTTGGCCAACTGTATTCGGCACTGAATCGCCGAAAGAATTGATATGACGAGTTTCGCCAGGACGAAAGGAGGCAAGTCACGATGATATCACGATTTTCTTCATAATAAACCGCCCGCCTAACTGCACAAGCTGCGCTATATAGATTTCAGACCATTGAGCCGCTCGCTATATCTTTTACGTCGAAAGTTTTATGTAGACGTTAAACCAAAAGCACCAATGAGGCATGTTGTTAACGCCCATTCCATATGTTAGATGAACTTGAATTTCGAATTTCACTTGCAATAATCAATGTTTTTTAGGTTAATATGGTAATTAACTTTAAGCAGTTAGTCGAAATTACACAGGTACAGACACATGCCCCGCGCCCCCACCCGCCATAAACGTCCAGAATATTATGATCGGGGGATTAATTTATGTTGATATGCAACATCCAATTCAACTATATAATGTGGTTGAATTGTTAATTGTGAACGGAATGGACGTGCTTATGAACTTTATTATTATTGTTGTGAACAGCCTGCTGGCCACAAATGTCGATAAAAAATACATTTAAAAATTTACTGGAGCGAGAGTTTTGCAGTAAGTTGCATTTTGGCTGTTGGAAAGGTCGTTTGCAATATAACTATCAGGGAGCCTGCCACTTTCTCGCCAGCCATTGATTTTGGCTTCAGTCGTTCGATGTGTGTTTTTGTGTTAGGGATTTCGCTTTTTTTGTCCCTACTTATTACCTACTGTACCCCTTGAACTGCATATGCGCTTTACCGCCATGTTGATACATGGACTTGACACATGAACCAATCATCATCCTATGTCACCGACGAGTAACATATACCTCACGGGCAGGTTGCGTACCTGACCCACCGCCACTATTCGTCTTACTCCCCTGTAGCAGGGGCGTAACATACATACGCGACCATCTAATGGCGGGCTATGTTATCCCCTATGACAGGAAAATAACCTACATCACGGAACCGACGGACAACATTAAGTGGGATTAGGGGCTGGGGGAGGATTCTTCCTGGCTTTCTGTTGGTGTAGCACACTTTGTCGAACAATTTCTCTATTTGTTTTCGGGTTCTTAAAGTGTTCATTATTCACTATTGCATGAGTTGAGAATAAGAGAATATTTCCTCTAACAGGTAAACACCATTTCCAATGCGAGTCGTCATTTGAAGTGCATCTATTTAGCTATAAACTCAACGACGTGGACCAACTATCGAGTAAATATTGACGGAACTTAATATGGTCGAAACTTCGTAAAAAAGTTCACTTGGCTACAGTTTGATGAAATTATCAAATTCGTACTTTTTGCGCCAAATAACATCACACTATATTTTCAACCATTGTTGGACAGTCTTAATATGACTGATTTGTTTATGGATGTATATATTGACATGAGCGGGAGCAACAGGATTTTAAGTTGGACGAATTAAGCTCTGTATGTCATATCTTGAGAATAAGAAGGGTCAAGAAAAAGAAGAGCGATGTTTTCGGAACCCGTTATTGTTTGCGAAGAAAGACAAGTGATATTTATCCCAAGCAATATTTGCTTGGTTGGAACTCTAACCACACGCCGGTCGACATCAAGCCTATCACTCAGCCTACCAACATCAGCCCAGCAAGTTGGCTGGTCGTTAGCCTTGTGCAAGAGAGTTGTTTTCTATCTTGATCTAGTTCCTCCTAAATACCTTATATATTTATTATAAGTTCATTTACTTGATAAATTTTGGGTGCAAATTTAATGTTATGGGAATATTACTCATTTGGAATGCAACTTACTGCAATTCAGTTTTCTTCGAGATATATTTTGATAGATAAGCAATATTAAATATATTCAATATATACACATGTACACATATAACCGAGTTATATCAATGTGTACGAATTGCTACATAGGCACCTTTGACAAGAAACAGTGAAAGACATAAAAAATGTGGAAGACATAAAATTTGTTTCCAATCGGCCATTTAGTCCACTAAATACCATTCTGCTCTACGTGGCGAAGGTTCGTATGAAAAAAAGTAATTCTCTCCACATGAGTTAATGATTCACGTGCGACGTCACTAACCAAAATGCAATTATCCATAAACCACTCCTTTATAGCTTCAAATGCTCAAGGTACGACGAAGCGTTCTAATGCTGCACAAGCATAAATCTTCCGGGTGGTTTAAAAAGCATACGACATCAATCATCGCCGTTTAATATGTCGTTACAAATCACTCATTTGACATTTAAGCATAAGCAGAGAACATCTTTTTACCGACATTACCGTTGGATGTATTATTGCGTCGAGGAAATACCAGGTGACACATCATTAAATTCAACAGTAAAATTGTAGCATATGCCATTTGACACTTTCGATTTTAAGATCGATATCAAATTCGTTTTGCGACTATGGCGGGAAACAACTGAAATGTTACATATCTAAGACATGACGATATCAATCCACGTTTGTCGGTTCACTCCACCCTCAGATGCTAAAAGGTAGAATCGTGCAGTCAAGTTTCGGACAGTAACATTGATAGTACTCTTGTGACACACAGCAAAATGACACGACCGAAAAAGTTTCTGCTTGCGCTGTCAGTTGTAGTCTGCATGATCATATTCCAATTGTATCACACGAACAAAACAAATGTGTTCATTCGCAATTTCCAGGACTATGTTCAATCTTCAAATTTGATAAAGGGTAAGTTTCTATCTTATCCAGAGGGATATGCTGTGTTATTTATCATGGAAGTACCAACATTAACAATTAGTTTTGTAATTAAAGAATAATGGCACCCATAATAATTTCTACATGTATATGCGACTTAATAAGCGTTTGTAATGATAATTTATTTGCGTTAATCGTGAAAGGGAATAAACGTCTTATTTAGCTGCAACATGAATTTAGCTTTAATAATGTGGATACTGCAATATTTTGACAAAGAGTGAAAAATAATCTTCCCCCCTTTTATATGTCTAGGCACAACATTCTAAATTATAATTTATGATGACATTCAAAGAAAATGTATTTAAGAATAATCTATTGGCTATTTTCTCGCGAATAGGCGTTTAGAAATTCCATAGCGTATCAATATTAGGACGGCACGAATGGGGGAGTGTCGGAATTTCTTTTTCGGTGCCGAGTTCCGTAGAAACCCCATGGAACAGTGGCGCCATCTGGTGAAGGAATCACCCATGGGTAACAACGACAAAAGTCTGCCCGCCACGCAAGGTGACTTTGAATGGCTCAGCCAGTAGAGGGCACCTCTGTACTATGCGGTATAGGAAATTTGGCAATGATTTGAAAATAAGCAAACTCCCCCATTAGAACACAACATACACGAGTAAAGATGGTGAGGGAGGAGAGGGGGGTGAGGGAGGAAAGAGAGATATCTGCGAACCCACAGACATCACCCAAAACAAAACCCCAGGGTTTCAGCTGCATAATACCAAGGAAGTATTTATTTACCGCTTGCAATGGAAACTAATTTTCACTTGTTGCAGTGTCCTTGCCGAACAGTACAACGACCAATGGTGATCCAGATCGACAGAATGGCGCTTCACAGGAGGAAAGCGGAAAAGATCCCGAAGACGGGAGTAGTTACGAAAACGTATTGACTACAGTAAGAGCACAGTTGCAATATATATATACTATACCTATTTAAATGACTTGATGTGATTAGGTTTTAACGCCACTTTCAGCCCGTAAGGCTCCATTTAAATGACTAATTAGTCAATTTTGAGGGCGTTGCATGGTTCTTTTTATTTTATTTATTCGAGAGGCTATCGTAAAAATACATCACGATTCCAGACCTGCCGGGTAATACAAGAGTGTAAAATTAGACTATTATTTCTAGTAGTTAAAATTAGATATTTAATTTTAAGGGGTTATGATGACATTTATTTTCAATATGAAGATATATAATAATTTCGCGTCCTCTCGATGGTCTTGGTGCACCTGGATCTTCGGCTGCCTCCGCTAGGGGCTTGCCTCTCTTTGAGCCGCTTGCCCCCTGCATTGCCTTCCAAGGTCTCCTTTGTGTCGATTTGGGACGGGTTTGTCGGTGGGCCCCGTGTCACTCGGTGTAGTGGAGTCGGAGTGAGTCCACCACTACCACGTCCGTGGTTGCCTCTTGTGCTTTGGGGGCAGCCTTGCGTGCCCGTGTGCTGATGCAGGCTGTACGCACGTGTCCAATATCGCCACACTTCCAACATGTGGGCAGCTGTCTCCGGTAACTAGGGTAAGTTACCACAAATGGATGGTGACGGGGAGTCTGTTGGAAAGGGTGACAGAAACGTCGTGGAACTTGACTGTCCACTCCCCGGTGCGGATGTCGGTCCCGGCGAAGAGGCTCGGAACCACTGGCTCCACATCCGGGTCGAAGCGCCTCAGCGCTTTATCGAGAGGGGTGGTGCTCTGGCTGAAAGGCCACCCCTTCATGGTGACGGGTGAGCGTTGGTAGCGTCGCTGGCTCTAAGCCTATGTGGATGTTGCATGGTTCTTAGGCAGTAAATCAGTAAATCACAGACACCAGACTGGTTACGTGATGAGCTGTAGTGCCGGCCACGTGTCCGGGCATATGTCCACGAGTTTATGTGAGTAAGCTGGTTCCGGGCCTTTAGCTACCATGTCCATGCCGAGGACTGCCTGGTTCCTGGCCCTTAGCTAGCATGTCCGTGCCGAGGACTGGCAGGTTCCTGGCCCTTAATTAGCATGTCCATGCCGAGGACTGGCTGGTTCCTGGCCCTTAGCTAGCCTGCCTGGCTCCTGGCCCTTAGCTAGCATGTTCATGCCGAGAACTGGCTGGTTCCTGGCCCTTGGTTAGCATGTCCATGCCGAGGACTGGCCGTTGGTCCAGTATATTGAAATGCCATCTTAGATCCATTTGAACTTCATATATTGAATAATGCATCCAGCCTGTATAGAGGTGTATTGTATCATAACACAAGGCGTGGAGAGCGAATGTCCTCATTATCGATTATCACACACTCTTGGTATAGGCGTTTGCTGGGACTAAACACGTTTTACACAGACACTTAAACATAAAGTCATTTTTGTGCGACGCACCACACAATCCTATAAGATATTTCGCGGATTCAACCTCTCGTTTCAGATTATAAATGTATATATGTATATATGCAATTTGCTAATCTTCATGGCAGGAGGCATGGGTGCCGCTGTCGTACCGCCCCCCTCCCCAGTCCCGCGCCACGACACTCGGCAAGGCGATGAACGTCAGCACAACGCTACTGCGCAGACTCGGGATACCGCCGACGAGGTTCAAGACTCTGACGTCACAGAACGTCCGAGACCTCGTGTTTGTGACCGCCGCCAGCAGTAACCACTTCAACGAGAGTCGGGACTGCGTGGCCGGGATTCAGCTGTTCTTTCCCGGTCGGCAAATACTCTACTTCGACATCGGGCTCACGGAGGAACAGCGCAAGGAGGTTTGTCAATTTCTCGTCCAATGATAAATATCTCTAAATTGGCTGTGCAAAATCTCACAGTTCCCACCTCATTTTGGCACATCACTGTGAAATGTTGAATTTAGCCGGCAAATATGTTATTCTGCTAGTGCGACTATGTGCTTACTGAAACTACCTCAATACCAAATAACGAGATTGTTTAGGACATGACTTGATATTTATACCCTTTCAGATACGAGGCTGGTGTGACGTTCAACTGCGAGAATTCGTCTTTGAAGAATATCCACCGCACGTCAGCAACCGCTATAATTACGCCTTCAAGCCGCTCATTATGCAGGTACCAAAGCTCTTTCATTTTCCGCTCTAACCTAATATCCTGTCACGCAAATCCGTATCTTATGACGGGTGGGAAATCATTGACACTAGGTCGGTACGTCATTAAAACACGAGATCAATAGGAAACCAGATGTGGGATATCTAATCTGGAGCATGTTACATCAGAATCATTCTGTTGTCCGGAGCTTCCTTGGCCTAATGTATTAATCGTGTTTCGCAAAGCGGGTCTAAAAGAGCGATCATTTCATTTCCAACGAAACGATTCTTCGCATCTGATGTCATTTAAATCCCCCTAA
This sequence comes from Arenicola marina, assembly GCA_964019135.1. Lineage (NCBI taxonomy): Eukaryota > Metazoa > Annelida > Polychaeta > Arenicolidae > Arenicola > Arenicola marina. The sequence goes on from OZ025265.1 coordinate 26,278,331, forward strand.
TCATGATACTCTTCTATCAATTAGCGTGCGCTGGCGGAGTTTGGCAGTATCTTCTGGGTGGATAGCTCAGTTCGCATAAAAAACAACGACTGGGATGCCATCTATGAGCGCCTGATTGATTCAGATGGATTTTATATGGCAAAGTGCACGGGAATCCCTACGTTTGCCGTCACCCATCCGGACATGTACAACTACCTGTCCACAGACCTCAATTATCAGAAGACAGCATTGTCAGGGGCAGCGGGGGCCTTGATATTACACAACACGAACGTCACCTATTGGAATATCTTACATTGGTGGTTCTTATGCAGTCTGGACCCAGCTTGCATTGCGCCAACCGAGCAGCGATTTTGCGGAGATTGGGGGAAGTGTGTTGACAAAAAAAGTGTGCCAAAATATGCCACGTGCTGGGCTGGTTGCCATCGCTACGACCAATCGGCCGTTAATACCTTGGCGGCAAACGCTATGCGGGATCAAAACCACACATACGTACAACCCGGGCGCGAAGAACGACCGGTGGTTGTAGTGAGGGAGCCAACCACGTGGTATACACTACGACAATGTACGTAGAGCAAAAAGGATGGTCACTAACGAACATAGCCTTATAAACAAACGTATAGTCACTTTGGCCTAAAATTGTTAGATTTTTTTTCATCGTCTAACGAATACACCTGAAGAGAAATGATTCGGGACAGTTAAAAGCTTTCTCCAGTCAGATTATGGTACAATAAATTGTAGAGGTTCGTGGCCGTAGAGGACTAAACGCACAATATCTTTTTAATTAAGGTCGTGAGTCATCGTACTTAGAGTGCCGAATAAATATTCCCTCACTCGGTTATAAATAGGACAGGCCAGAAGAAAATGCAGCACCACATGAACAGTAGGGGGTTTCGTTGCATATTTTTTCCTACAGATGTGTGTTTGAATTGCTAATACCCAGCCCCATTTGCGCTGATGTCACTTGCAATTTTCTTGAGCCCATATAGAAGTAGCTCATCTTGTGTTGACGTAGCGCATACAGAGAGCAATCCAGGAACCAAAATTGACTGACTAAATAATTACGTAGTGCGTAAGGAGTTTACCTGCGGGTAAGAAACTAGTTATGTAGCTGGTTGTAAAATGGATGGTGTGGAATTGATTGGCATTGTTGCCTCGCGTCACTGTACCTACAATAGACACTGACATTCATGAAAAGGTATCTGGAGGTTAATTATTTAAACACTTTCGATATTAACTAGACTATATGGTGAAGAACTGCAATTTTGAATATTCTGTGCTGAGTCGGGTCAGACACAGTGATAACGATCTCTGTAGAAGCCACCTGGGACAGTGAGGAGTGACTACGTATCTGACATGATAATGAGTGTCGGGAGGAAAAGAAATAATCAGCATAGTTGGAGTTACTGCCCGACACTTCTTTTTATTGAGAAAACAGTGGACAAATCTGGGGTACGAGTCGTCAACATTTGACCTTCGCTATGACAAGCCACTTGTATATTTAGGTGAGTAAATGGCCAGTGCTGGAGATGGTTGGTAATTGCTTGTATATTCAGGACGCTTTAACCACTTTTGGTAATATCGCGTCAATGGGAGAAGGAATGGAGAGTGGAGCCATGTCCCCGGTTGTAAACCCCTACTCTTGGCGAAGAAGGACATGGGATCTTTATCCTGCGACCAGGGCCACAGCGGGGCGCCGAACAACCTGCCCTTAGGCTCTCAGGTGGCCAGAGCACTCGAGGCTAGCGCTCTAACATACTGAGCTAAAGAACACAAATACCTCTCTGATTGGGTTGTAATACAGCTACACATCGATGACAAGGGGGGGGGGATGAAGGTTACCGATAAGAAGTTATCAGTCCTTCCATATGTTGCCGGGTAGTCTGAGCGGTTTTCGGCATTTAGTTTATTTATGTTAATTTTGTGCGGGCTTCCGGCGCGCCAGATTCCGGTGGTCCTCAGAGCATCACTTGCTGCTGAGGATCCACAGAGAAACACGTACCTCAAGATTTAGTTATCAGGAAACATCTTTTTACCCGCTCAGACCGCTCGGCCACAACTCCCGAGAACAGCCAGAACAACACCCCCTTCACCCCGTAACATTTTTGGCGCAGTCGGCAGGATCATTCAGCAGCAAGTCACGGTGTGGAGGTTGAGAAGAAACCGGGAGTTACAAGAACATCATGCTCACCCTGGAGGAGATGGGGGCGCAGCTGCAGCAGCTGAAGGAGAGCCATGAATAGGCGGAGGCGGCCATGGCTACCGCCGAGGCTGCTAGGGGGCGGGAGCAGCCCCTGTACATCCCGCGTGAGCGGAAGATCGCCAAGTTTGGCGGGTACCGGGACGGCGGACAGCCGATTGAGGACTTCCGCGACGAGGTCAGTCAGGTCGTCCGTACACGACACCTCTCGGATGCGGACGCTGTGGACTTCGTGTTGGCCCACTTAGTGGGTCCGGCCCGACAAGAGGTACTCCTGCAGCCGCCGCCGAGAACGCTGCCAGGCGTGATGGACACGCTGACCTCGGTGTTCGGGGAGGTGCGGTCAGTGGCGCAGCTGCTGCACTGCGTCTATGACCGTCGTCAGAGGCCTGGGGAGACCCTGCTGGAGTACTCCTACGAACTGTCAACCCTGGTCAACAAGGTGAGGATCCGGGACGCTAGGGCGCTTGCCAGCGCAGATGTCACGCTCCACGACCAGTTTTTTGAAGGGGTGGCGGACCCGCAGCTGCGGCGGCACCTTAAGCGCGTGGTGCAGGAACGGGCCGAGGTGACCTTCCTCGACCTAAGGGAAGACGCTGTCGCCTGGAACATAGAAGACCCGGAGTGTCCCGCCGTGTCTCAGAGGGCGAAGTGCAACGTGCATGAGCGCCGGACCATAACCAGGAAAGACACTCTCTCCAACCCGGCGGACTTGACAGAGGTTCTGGTGCTCATGCGGGCGCAACAGCATGCGTTGCTGGAACTGTCGCACAGAGTCCAGCAGATCGCTTTGGCGCAACCGGCTCACCCGCCCGCGGCCATGTCTGCGTATCCGCCTGCGACTTTGGGCTCCCACCCACCAGCGGCCATGACGGGCCACCCGCCAGCGGCCATGACGGGCCACCCGCCGGCGGCCAATACGGGCCACCCGCCGGCCCGGGCGACGATACCGGCAGCAGCCCAAGATAACGAAGGCGGACGCCGAGGTCACGCTGAGACTCGCTCCTGCTATCGTTGTGGTCAGGTTGGCCACTTAGCGACGAGATGCCCCTTCCAGAAGGCGCCCGGGCAGAATGGACATCATGCGGGAAACGAGTGTCCCGCGCCACTGTGAACCAAGTGGTGACATCTCGGGAGTCAGGTTCGACACACACCTACGTCCCTGTGTGCTATAGGTGTAAACGTGCTGGGCAAGTTGTAAGGGACTGTGCGACGGGGAGGCGGGTCCGCAGATGGGCTTGTTTCAGGTGCGGCCAGCAGAGTCACTTGAAGCGCGACTGCCCCGGGCGGAGACAGCCGAACTGTTGCCCCTGCGGTCGGCCCGGTCACCTGGCCCGGAACTGTCGCGAGAGGAGATGGACCGGCGCGGAAGATGACGTCGCCGTGGCAAAACGCGACCCGGACCCGAGACATCCGGAGCGCGGCGACGACGTAGAACCGGGGGACCTCGTCGACGTGAGGAATCGTGTCCCTGGGAGAAGCCAGATTAAGGACGTCTGGCGACGACCGGACATACATCGCGTGACAGACACGTTGGGCCTCAACGTGTATACGGTCGAGCCAGTGGATGGAGGAGGATCACGGACCCTGAACCGCGACAACCTTCGCCCTTGTCCTGCGACGGTGCCACCACAGCCGGTGCCGAGACAGCGACCCGAACGTCCGCCGCGACGGCGTCCGCACATCGCGGACGAAGCAGAAGCAGAAGCAGAAAATTCGGACGAGGAAGAGTTGATGGTAGTTGCGGCTGCCAGACCAATCCCGGCGCCCCGCCAGCGCGTTGGTCGGGTGGTGATGCCGGCGGAAGATGACGGGCGGCCGGAGCGCGAAGACGACGTGTGGCGGGAGCGCGAGGACGACGGGCGGCCGGAGCGCGAAGGCGACGTGCGGCGGGAGCGCGAGGACGACGGGCGGCCGGAGCGCGAAGACGACGTGTGGCGGGAGCGCGAGGACGACGGGCGGCCGGAGCGCGAGGACGACGTGCGGCGGGAGCGCGAGGACGACGGGCGGCCGGAGCGCGAAGACGACGTGTGGCGGGAGCGCGAGGACGACGGGCGGCCGGAGCCTGACGTGGTGCGGTGCCGCAAGTCGCAACGGAGCAACGCGGGCCAACACCGTAACGTGCATAACGCACCTCGCTCTGCAGTCGTCAACAGCCAGGAGAGCTGGTCTGGTTACACGGACTGGTTCACACGCCTTTGTGAGACGATGTCTCTGCTAGAGTGACTTTGATTTTGTTTTGCTGTAGATGTTAGCTGTGTTGTTAAATTCTCGTGGCCGTCACAGAGGGCTGTGACGTAAAGCGGGGGAGAGTGTTGCCGGGTAGTCTGAGCGGTTTTCGGCATTTAGTTTATTTATGTTAATTTTGTGCGGGCTTCCGGCGCGCCAGATTCCGGTGGTCCTCAGAGCATCACTTGCTGCTGAGGATCCACAGAGAAACACGTACCTCAAGAATTAGTCATCAGGAAACATCTTTTTACCCGCTCAGACCGCCCGGCCACAACTCCCGAGAACAGCCAGAACAACACCCCCTCCACCCCGTAACACATAAATCATTCCAGTCAAGGAATTCTGGTTCATTATCTGTAGCTTTATCACACGCCAAATCTACAGGAAGTAACATACCTAAAGGTATTTGCTGGATACGACAAAGGTTTGGATCAACGAAGACCGCTTTTGCCGTAATATGTGGCAACACCAACAACAGATGCAAGTCCTAAAGAAATGTGCCGTATAGCAAGGATATCAATAAAACTAAGAACTGATTTCAGTATCTTGCAAAAGATGCGATCTTCAATTCATACTTACACAATTACTAAAGAACCAATTATTGTTGCATACGTCAAGTAGCACACTGCTACACACCAACTAGAGTTGGTCGATGAGAAATGAGAGACTCCGCAATTATCAGATTGTATCAGTGCATATTGCCGACAGCAAAAAGGACACAAACCTCGCGACAGGGGTTTAAATACTAGAGTCTACGGCCCCAACAATACACTACAAAGCAAGGACGCTCAACATTTCCGGCAGACGACATGCGCGCTATTCAAAACAAAACACAGCACAACGGTCAGATAATAAAAGTTAAACTGCATGTTAGAAAGAGATTGACAGCGGAAATTTAACAGATACCAAGGTAGGAAAAATTATAAAGTCCAGTCCCGATTCTCTAAATCTAAGGAGATAAACATGAAAAGTTAATTCAGTGACAAATAGGTAGGCCTATTACCTCGTGGCGGTTGGTGGCTTCCGGCGTGCAGTGGAGTAGATCCGGTCTGACGTAGACACACATCATACAATACCCATCAATTCGGAGCGGGAACCAGGCACTGCAAACTATGGCTATACTGTACAGCATGGGAATCACGTGTTTTGTGTATCTTTAGGAAGCACAACCTTTTCAATTTTAATTCTACTCAGTTATAGAAACTACGGCATATTATCACCCGGCATTGTATGTGTGTGTGGCTCTGCAGGTTCATGCATGACTTTTCTTCCCTTTATATTAACGGCTGTAACATTGTTCAATATTCACACTCTATATCTGATATTCAGAAATATTGAAAATAATAATGAATATTAGTTAATTAGTGTATCATGTTAAATTTGTGTGGTTTTCCCTTTCAAACACAATGGACTTACGACAAAAAAAGGCGTGATTTAAATAAAAAGCCCAATTCTAATTTGTGCTAATGAATATGACGAATTCAAATTCTAAATTTACTTATTGAGAAAGCGGTGCAATCAGTGCATAGATGATTATCTTCCTACAATACACTGGCAATTAAGTGCACGTGAAGCATAGCGTGTTATTCCATTTTGTCCCAAGGGTCTTTGCTATAAAATGCAAATCATTATGATTAATATTATTATTGTTATTATTTGTATTATTATTTATATTTTGTATTATTATTATCGTAAAATTATGGATTATACAAAATGGATTACATCCGATAATTATGAAAATGGCACCAGAACTCGAAGCATATAACACCGTATATGCTAAATATACCACACAAAATCACGACCCCTAAAAAGCCCTGAACAAAAAAGCCAAAAGCAAATGCAAATCAGAAGATTTTCGAGCATTTGGATAGGGCCTGGCGAACCAAAGTAAAATCGTTCTGACCATGTTTACAGGACTGTGCGCAAGATCAGAAATGACCTAGACTTCACTAAATTGGACGGCAAGCCACATCGGAGTTGTTATTCCACATTTTCTCCCATGGGGCGGGGGGCGGCAGGAAAAACTACGCGGAGTACCATCCAACCCCTATCCAGTACCTTCCTTATGACCTCCACCCTAAGTCCTACGGTCACCAAGGATGAGGACATATGTAGCAACCAACCGCAAGAAAGTCCTCTTTCACTAGGCCTCAACTACATAACTGATTATCTCCCAGAGATGGCACGCAACCTCAGCTCGAACCAAGGTCGAGTTACCTCAACGACGCTGGTGCAACATCCTGCCGCTGGTGCCACTTGGCCTCTCCTTCCTTCAGCACCCTTGTAAGGTCCACCACCACAGACACCGTCCCAATCAACTGGCCGAAAGGCCCTTCAAAACATTGCTCATTGGCAGTCATAACGATTGCAGAAGCCCCAAGGACATTATTGCGACAATGATGAAGACCCTATTAGTAACGTGTATGAGCCGTCTAACGCTAGACAGGCCGGCCACGCGGTCCTTCGTCTGCCGCCCTACCACTTCAAGTTCAACCCCATCGAGACGGCGTGAGCGGTGTGGAAGGGCCACGTGGCATCCCTCAACGTCACGCAGACCATGGCGGACGTGCGCCCTGCTGTTCTCTGGTCGAGACAAGGCGGCGGACGGCAACATGTGGCCATCCTTTGTACAGCATTGTCATAAAGACAGGCAAGGGTGCCAAAGAGCCAGAATATATCGAAACAATTCGGTAATTGCATTAAAAAAAATCATATTTCTCTAGTCCGCGTTTTCTTTTTAAGTTGTGGAAAACAGTAAATAAAAAAAACGTGCATTTAGAAAAGTTTTCATTTCCCCGCTTAATTTTTAGTTTGATTTGCATATCAGGATATCCTAATTTCATTGTGACTGAGAGTCGGGGTCCTAGGCCTACATGCGGTTTAATTACTCGAATCCTTAACCCAACCAAATTTCATAGTAAAAGATTATGATTATGCATTAAGAGCAGTCTGGTAAAAGAAACCAAGGGCAACATCCAGCCGCCATTTTTGGTCATTCGCTTTGTTTTTAGGTGTTGGAACTTGGACGGTGTGCCGAGGGCGTAACCGCCATGGTCTATGATAGAGGCCATGCCGTGGAGAAAAGTAGTGTGGTGTGGTGGCTAGTCACCCCTTTACACCATTTACACTGACATTTCCAACTTATTCTATTGATTAATCATTTATATTCAGCAATGGGTGCAGTATATGAGACAATCTAAGCTTAAACATTTAAGTACATCTACCTGCGCCACATTGGCGTAATAAACAGGGAGCTGCTGATTACATACAGGAGCCGACAAGGAGGATCAAGAGGATTCCCTTGGACAGGAGAGACAATTCCGGATTCGATCCACGGCAGCCGTCATTCGGCGCACCAAGTCAGACCTCAAGCGACGAGCCGGAGCTGCGGTCAATCAATTATCGAGTCCGGCTTGTAAGCTTGAATAACTAAGAATCTGCATTATCGGAACAGTGTTAGTCGTATACCGTCACGGAGTGGGCGGTGCTGCCCGATGGCACGAGGTACATGGCACACGGAAGCACATAGTTATGGCCACAGTTAGAAATATAATATAATATTATTTTGTACTAAAATTCATTGGTTTGAGCGAGATATTTGTCGCCTCGTATATTTTTGTTTCACTAAGATATCGTAAATTTATGCTCTTCAATTTTGTGCTTGTGCAGTTACGAATGCCTCGATCCATTCGTCAAAACCATTTAGTTCAAAAAATTTGCTTGTAAAATAAACATTTTCGTAAAAAAAAAAGCGAGCCAGGAAAAGTCTGAAGCAGTGTGACGCGGGTGGGTGGGGGAAGGGGGGGGGGGCGCAGGGAAAGATACTACATTATTTTCGGCAAGCTACTTCGTGTCGGCTGTTTTTCTCCGTGTCGGTTTCGGCAGACTTTTACATGTTACTTTGGGCGAACTTTTTTAACGCGGTAATTGAAAACGGTTCGACCACAATATACTCCATATTTGTGCATCTCATCGTCGGCTCCCAGCATGGAGACTCCAAGTGTTGACACAAGTGTGTCGGATGTGAAAATGACGTCTCGGCGAAAACTTGCGTGGAACATTACAACAGGTTCGCTTTGTTAAAAGTGATGACGCCTTCGTCAGGTAGAAATATTTTCCCTCGCATCTAGAGCAATATGTGCAGACTGTTACAAACGTGTACGCGGGTCGATAGAAAAACCTTCTCGGATGGGAAAGCGACGATATACAGATTCTCCAAGAAAAGATCAGCTGCGACACCCACCGACAAGAAGTACATAGACATGACTTTAGCGAACTAGTGAAAACTGTTTTTGTAGCCTCGTTTTGGTATCTAGTGAACTTGTGCAATTAGGTCACGTGACTAGCTGGGCGGGTGCACATAGGCTCTGGGCATTGTTATAACGATCAGTGCACGCGCATCAACGGACACAAGAGAAGATTAATCAGCAACCAGGACTTGAATTCAGAAAGCACTAGGACGGAATTAACAGGTGTGATAATGATCGCCTTTTAATCGCATTTGAAACAGTTTTATCGTGACAAAAATTTAGAATGTTCAAAAGTCTGTCCATCTACAGTCTCTCACTGCCTTAACCATAGATGAGCTGGTTATGACACGCTAGTACTAAGAAATGCAGCTTGCTAAATTCTTTATTCAGCATCTTAGCTAAAAGGCGCTATCATGAATTTATCACTAGCCTTTTTTACTAGTTTTCACTAGTTCCGGACTAATTTCTCACTAGTAGTCTCACTAGTTCTTCACTAGTTATACTAGCTTTTCACAGTTTGCTCAACCCCATGGAATCTGCATGGAATTTTGCATGATGATGGTTGCTGACAGTAAGCCCTATAGTTAAGTATGTGCTGATGATGGGTATGGGCATGATGCTTTTTGTGATGGAAACTGACGATTAACCCGGGATCTTCAGAACGGCTAGAATATTCTACCTAATAAACCGTTAACCCGTTATTTTGGCATCTGCTTCCACGAGCTTGCTCTTAACTTTAAGCCAACAAATACATCATAGGGGGATTATAACGAGGAAACATGGGGACGCCGAATACACGATATATCGTTACTCACATGATCGGCAACAACATACAGGAGCTCGCGCATGTACACAGGTTTGGTTAGTTGTATATTCAGGGCGCTTTAACCAATTTTGGTCATATCGTGTCAATTGGAGAAGGAAGGGAGAGTGGAGCCATGTCTCCAGGGGTAACCGCCTGCTCTTGGCGAAGAAGGACATGGGAATTCTATCCTGCGACTAGACAGACATGGCCACAGTGGGGCGTGAATCATCGATCCACTTGCCCTTTAGGCTCCCAGGTGACCAGGGCACTCAAGACGAGCGCCTCTAACCAACTGAGCTACCGGGCCGGCCCCGCATTTACACAGGAGTCGAAACACAAACCGGGAGTCGAGAAGATTAGATAATCTGCATGACCCACGCTATTCCGTGACACATATACAGATTCTCCAAGAAAGACCAGTTACGACACCAATCATCAAGAAGTACAAGGTAACTTAGTTTAAGCGTATGTAACTAAGAGTAATATATGTGCAACCAGAGATTGTATAAGAAAGAAATGTAAGCCAACTCCGCCACGTTATCAGGACAATTCCGTGACACGCTGTTCCTTTATAACGTAATAATAATAAAATAATAATTTGTCAGTTCGATGCCGTAACCGAACAATTAATTCTGCGGGAATTCTGCAACCGGAACCGCAAATACCACTTCCACCAATCCACCACCGTACACCGCCACGTGTGTTCCGCCTTCTATTGTTTGGGGGTTGTTTAAGGATTGATATAGACTGTCAGGTTAGGAGAAAGGTCTATGCTGAAAGCGTTTCCACGCCCATCAGAAGCGCGGGGGGCGGGAGGGGGAAAAGGGGGTGGTCATTTACCCCAGAATGCTATAGCCATTCATGTTTCCGTGACAGTTCCCCCTCCCCTGCGCCTGCTCTCCCCAGTGGGTGGGGTGGTCCACTACGAAGAGGCGGGTAGGTCCACTGCGAAGAGGCGGGTGGGTCCACTGCGAAGAGGCGGGTGGGTCCACTGCGAAGAGGCGGGTGGGTCCACCCCGCAGATGGCCTATATGTTTTGGGGAAGTGCTGCTTTCTTCCTCCAAAAGGGGGCGGTGTGGACCCCCTCTCCCCCAAGTTACAAATAGCGATGCCGAGTTGGAGACGCGGATGAATGTTTACACGGAATATTTCGCTCGATACCTCGACGCAAAGTCTTTATAAATGTTTCAGGAACATAAATATAGCATTTTGGTGCGTGTTGTTCATGAAATTTTCCATTATTACGGAACGAAGTAGCGCAACCCCCTGGCTTTTCGCTAAAAATTGAAAAGCAAAACATGCATATCACTCTCTGTCGCTCCGCTTTATCGGGTATGCCCAGAGAGGCATGTTTCAGGGCTGACAGCTGTCTACCAGCTGTTTTGCTCCATGCACGCGCCTTTTGAAACTAGGGAAACCCCCGAATTGGTCATACCCCTCTAGGCGGCATTGCGTGTCACTACTGTTACGATGTTATTTTGTGCAAGCAACGAAACGAAAGCTACCGTGCACTTACTGTTCGCATTGATTAGTGCATGCAGGTTATTTCCTCAGTGTAACTGCTAAACATTGCTGAATAGCGTGATATCGCGGTCTAAATCTACACCTCTAAATCTTTCACTGGGTGGCCCCAACTGATCGACCCATAGTTCCAGCGACTGACACTGACACTATTGCGCCAGACTCATACTGAAGTCCCACATAAGCCAGAGGAGGAGGTGGAGATAATAATTGGGGAAGCCCCAACAATGACGGACTTGGAAGGTAAAACTGGTTAGGACGGAATAGATTTGCACGGGGACGAGGAAAATGTGGAGTCCCTGCACCCCAAGAAGAGAGAATGAACAGATATGGGCGTCCAACGTTAGTTGACAATCAATCCTCCAAAAGCTAAAAATGCAGATACAAGCCGAAACTGTATCGCTTGGTATTTTGACAGCAGAGCTCACCAAGACGGAAGATTTTAAGATGATTTCAAGGGATCTCTCAAGCATCAGCTGCACCCGTGCACCTCTTAGAGGCGAAGATCAGTAAAAACATTCAAAACGCCCTGACGAAGCGGGTTTTGGCGGTGAAAATCGGGAGGTTTTACCACGGAACACCCGCGTCCACAGCAATGTACTAAGTACCCACCCACCCCGGAGTTACAACCGTGAAAATATTTTGTTCATCCTAAGTTTCATTGAAGAGAGGATCGCGCACGCAACCCGAAGAGCTATGTCCTTGCCAACTTTGTTTCAATTAATAAATTGCCTACGGTTCCTGGGTTGTGATTCTTTTCTCACTGTTGTCGGTGGCTATAGTTTGCCGGTGTGTGAGGAGGGTGTGTTTGGTACTGCAGGCAATCATGCTAGAAGTCATTAATACGCCCCAAGACGAACGCCTTCGTGTTGGCGCGCGAAAGGCACTGTATTGAAATGCGACCTAGTGGTGGAGGAGAAGCATGCGGCCCAAATGGCAGTGAAATGTTATGAGTAGGGAGTGTCCATAACCATACCTAAATCTAGGACAATTGTTCTTTGCATGTTATGGATCTGAGTCTGTCTCAAATAAGATGCATTATATTAAGGAATAGGTGTAAGTCTTAATAACGTGCTCGCGCTATGTAACGCATTGGTTTGGCTGTGACGCTATGCATACGTTTCGCCTGTGTCTTTAACTGTTCATGTTTGACAGTTAAATGTAATAATAAATGGAGCGAAAGTCATGTTTTAAGGCTATCTTAGGCAGGGAAATAGTAAGAAACACAAGTACCTTTTACATTGTATCTAGTCGTGACGGTATTCAGGGAATGGCAAAGACTGTAGTTTGGTGCAATTTGATGTCAATTTGATGCGCATTTATAATGAGGGTAGCTATGGTGATCGGGTAAGGATAGGTATAAACGGTGGCCTGTTCAGACTTTCTCAGTGTGAATTTGGCCGTCGAGGCGAACACATCTTCGGAAAGCACTCGGTATTTGGAGCAAACTCAACTCATAGGGTTTACGTGGAAGTCTGCTTGAGACATGAGATATATTTTAGGAAAATATTTGAATTTGAGGTCATAACGAGCTCGAGCTCAGCAAAGCGGGAGCCAAATTCGATGCGTTAATTCGGTGCCTTATTCGATGTAACGGCAACAGATACAGGGTGAATACCAGAGGTCTGGGTATTAATAAATTCATTCGTTGAATCTAACTGTGTCTCGCTGTCTTTGTCCATGGAATTAAAAAACCCGACGTATATTTAGGCATAATTAAATACATAGTCGAGGAGTCTGTTAACGAAATAAACCGTTGCCTTCATTTTTGGGTGCTCATTCCTATAGCCGCCTGGCAAAATGCACCATTACAATATGACCGCCAAGATAACAACAAGGCAAACAACACCCTATGCGAGCTCAGTGACATTGTCTCGTATAAGCTATGTAATTCTTAACGAGTTACCGCCATTTGCTCTCGCAAACATAACAGAAACAACAGCAAAATACTGCAAACGATCAACTCCCTGGGCCATATACTCGTACCAGTATAACCAATTAATGAATGGGTGGTTGGTGGAAAACGCAGGACTTATTATTGTAGACTGCTCAATTTAAAAACGAGATAACATGACTTGTCATGATAGTATCATCATGACACTGCGCAAAACTCTTTTATCGCCATCTTCTGGAATCACAAAACCATTTCCCTATGTTTTAACATTAGTTATAATAGCAGCGTTAAGAAAATGCAAGATTTTGTTCTCCGTTTAGGTGAATTGTTGTGGAGGATGATGGTTTTGTTCAGGGCGCTTTCTTGGTGCTTAGGTAAGAGGCATGCATATTACAAATGAAGAAAAGTGGATAGGCTGCATCAGGAACTGGTGGTTGATGCGTTACAAATAAAAGTAGAGCATTGACGGGCCAAATGTTGTATGGCTTGGTTCATATCATATCAGTGATTATTCATAAGAGGTTACGGAAACATGAACGACTTTTTCAGGTTCAAGAGTGGCACAGGAGATTATCACGCGGAAATGGACGGTCGCCGTGTCGAGGCGTGGGTTAAATACCAACTTTCTCCATGCCTCCCTCACCTTACATCGTCGTAAACGACAACGCGCGGTACCATACGGTTTCGACGGAATATTCCAGGTGCCCTTCGTCATCCAGAAGATGAAAAGATGAAAAGAGAACATTGTTTGAATTATATATCATTGTTTCCTTTTTTAAGTTATCCGATGGCCATGGCATAAATTTGCAGGGATCAACACTGCAGATGACCTACTGAAAGAAGAGCTGACAGAGCTTGTGATTACAATGGTTGGTTGTATATTCAGGGCGCTTTAACCACTTTTGGTCATATCGCGTCAATGGGAGAAGGAAGGAAGAGTGGAGCCATGTCCATGGGGTAACACCCTACTCTTTGCAAAGAGGGACATAAGAGGGAGAGCTTTGAAGCGGAATCGCCCTTCCAAGAAATACCGGCTGGATGTGATCGTCGAGGAGGCAGTCTTTCGGCTGCTGCCCTACCATTTCGAACTCAACCCGATCTAAGTCGGTTTAAAGACAAACAGTGTCGCCATGTGGTGAATAGGGTCGCCTACAGACGGGGATGGACGTATTAGCTACCCCACGTGATATGTGACATATCCGTTATGACATTTGCAGTCACACAGACATTCACACAATGTCGCAAGGGGCCCGGAACATGGCCCATGGGAACCGGGCACATTTGGCCGAGAACATTTGGCCAACTGTATTCGGCACTGAATCGCCGAAAGAAATGATATGACGAGTTTCGCCAGGACGAAAGGAGGCAAGTCATGATATCACGATTTTCGTCATAATAAACCGCCCGCCTAACTGCACAAGCTGCGCTATATAGATTTCAGACCATTGAGCCGCTCGCTATATCTTTTACGTCGAAAGTTTTATGTAGACGTTAAACCAAAAGCACCAATGAGGCATGCTGTTAACGCCCATTCCATATGTTAGGTGAACTTGAATTTCGAATTTTACTTGCAATAATCAATGTTTTTTAGGTTAATATGGTAATTAACTTGAAGCAGTTAGTCGAAATTACACAGGTACAGACACATGCCCCGCGCCCCCACCCGCCATAAACGTCCAGAGTATTATGATCGGGGGATTAATATATGTTGATATGCAACATCCAATTCAACTATATAATGTGGTTGAATTGTTAATTGTGAACGGAATGGACGTGCTTATGAACTTTATTATTATTGTTGTGAACAGCTTGCTGGCCACAAATGTCGATAAAAAATACATTTAAAAATTTACTGGAGCGAGAGTTTTGCAGTAAGTTGCATTTTGGCTGTTGGAAAGGTCGTTTGCATTATAACTATCAGGGAGCCTGCCACTTTCTCGCCAGCCATTGATTTTGGCTTCAGTCGTTCGATGTGTGTTTTTGTGTTAGGGATTTCGCTTTTTTTGTCCCTACTTATTACCTACTCTACCCCTTGAACTGCATATGCGCTTTACCGCCATGTTGATACATGGACTTGACACATGAACCAGTCATCATCCTATGTCACCGACGAGTAACATATACCTCACGGGCACGTTGCGTACCTGACCCACCGCCACTATTCGTCTTACTCCCCTGTAGCAGGGGCGTAACATACATACGCGACCATCTAATGGCGGGCTATGTTATCCCCTATGACAGGAAAATAACCTACATCACGGAACCGACGGACAACATTAAGTGGGATTAGGGGCTGGGGGAGGATTCTTCCTGGCTTTCTGTTGGTGTAGCACACTTTGTCGAACAATTTCTCTATTTGTTTTCGGGTTCTTAAAGTGTTCATTATTCACTATTGCATGAGTTGAGAATAAGAGAATATTTCCTCTAACAGGTAAACACCATTTCCAATGCCAGTCGTCATTTGAAGTGCATCTATTTAGCTATAAACTCAACGACGTGGACCAACTATCGAATTAAGCTCTGTATGTCATATCTTGAGAATAAGAAGGGTCAAGAAAAAGAAGAGCGATGTTTTCGGAACCCGTTATTGTTTGCGAAGAAAGACAAGTGATATTTATCCCAAGCAATATTTGCTTGGTTGGAACTCTAACCACACGCCGGTCGACATCAAGCCTATCACTCAGCCTGCCAACATCAGCCCAGCAAGTTGGCTGGTCGTTAGCCTTGTGCAAGAGAGTTGTTTTCTATCTTGATCTAGTTCCTCCTAAATACCTTATATATTTATTATAAGTTCATTTACTTGATAAATTTTGGGTGCGAATTTAATGTTATGGGAATATTACTCATTTGGAATGCAACTTACTGCAATTCAGTTTTCTTCGAGATATATTTTGATAGATAAGCAATATTAAATATATTCAATATATACACATGTACACATATAACCGAGTTATATCAATGTGTACGCATTGCTACATAGGCACCTTTGACAAGAAACAGTGGAAGACATAAAAAATGTGGAAGACATAAAATTTGTTTCCAATCGGCCATTTAGTCCACTAAATACCATTCTGCTCTACGTGGCGTAGGTTCGTATGAAAAAAAGTAATTCTCTCGACATGAGTCAATTATTCACGTGCACCCTTGACAAGAAATAGTGGAAGACATAAAAATTGTGGAAGACATAAAATTTTTCCAATCGGCCATTTAGTCCACTAAATACCACTCTGCTCTACGTGGCGTAGGTTCGTATGAAAAAAAGTAATTCTCTCCACATGAGGTAATGATTCACGTGCGACGTCACTAACCAAAATGCAATTATCCATAAGCCACTCCTTTATAGCTTCAAATGCTCATGGTACGACGAAGCGTTCTAATGCTGCACAAGCATATGTCTTCCGGGTGGTTTAAAAAGCATACTACATCAATCATCGCCGTTTAATATGTCGTTACAAATCACTCATTTGACATTTAAGCATAAGCAGAGAACATCTTTTTACCGACATTACCGTTGGATGTATTATTGCGTCGAGGAAATACCAGGTAAAACATCATTAGATTCAACAGTAAAATTGTAGCATATGCCATTTGACACTTTCGATTTTAAGATCGATATCAAATTTGTTTTGCGACTATGGCGGGAAACAACTGAAATGTTACATATCTAAGACATGACGATATCAATCCACGTTTGTCGGTTCACTCCGCCCACAGATGCTAAAAGGTAAAATCGTGCAGTCAAGTTTCGGACAGTAACATTGATAGTACTCTTGTGACACACAGCAAAATGACACGACCGAAGAAGTTTCTGCTTGCGCTGTCAGTTGTAGTCTGCATGATCATATTCCAATTGTATCACACGAACAAAACAAATGTGTTCATTCGCAATTTCCAGGACTATGTTCAATCTTCAAATTTGATAAAGGGTAAGTTTCTATCTTATCCAGAGGGATATGCTGTGTTATTTATCATGGAAGTACCAACATTAACAATTAGTTTTGTAATTAAAGAATAATGGCACCCATAATAATTCTACATGTATATGCGACTTAATAAGCGTTTGTAATGATAATTTATTTGCGTTAATCGTGAAAGGGAATAAACGTCTTATTTAGCTGCAACATGAATTTAGCTTTAATAATGTGGATACTGCAATATTTTGACAAAGAGTGAAAAATAATCTTCCCCCCTTTTATATGTCTAGGCACAACATTCTAAATTATAATTTATGATGACATTCAAAGAAAATGTATTTAAGAATAATCTATTGGCTATTTTCTCGCGAATAGGCGTTTAGAAATTCCATAGCGTATCAATATTAGGACGGCACGAATGGGGGAGTGTCGGAATTTCTTTTTCGGTGCCGAGTTCCGTAGAAACCCCATGGAACAGTGGCGCCATCTGGTGAAGGAATCACCCATGGGTAACAACGACAAAAGTCTGCCCGCCACGCAAGGTGACTTTGAATGGCTCAGCCAGTAGAGGGCACCTCTGTACTATGCGGTATAGGAAATTTGGCAATGATTTGAAAATAAGCAAACTCCCCCATTAGAACACAACATACACGAGTAAAGATGGTGAGGGAGGAGAGGGGGGTGAGGGAGGAAAGAGAGATATCTGCGAACCCACAGACATCACCCAAAACAAAACCCCAGGGTTTCAGCTGCATAATACCAAGGAAGTATTTATTTACCGCTTGCAATGGAAACTAATTTTCACTTGTTGCAGTGTCCTTGCCGAACAGTACAACGACCAATGGTGATCCAGATCGACAGAATGGCGCTTCACAGGAGGAAAGCGGAAAAGATCCCGAAGACGGGAGTAGTTACGAAAACGTATTGACTACAGTAAGAGCACAGTTGCAATATATATATACTATACCTATTTAAATGACTTGATGTGATTAGGTTTTAACGCCACTTTCAGCCTGTAAGGCTCCATTTAAATGACTAATTAGTCAATTTTGAGGGCGTTGCATGGTTCTTTTTATTTTATTTATTCGAGAGGCTATCGTAAAAATACATCACGATTCCAGACCTGCCGGGTAATACAAGAGTGTAAAATTAGACTATTATTTCTAGTAGTTAAAATTAGATATTTAATTTTAAGGGGTTATGATGACATTTATTTTCAATATGAAGATATATAATAATTTCGCGTCCTCTCGATGGTCTTGGTGCACCTGGATCTTCGGCTGCCTCCGCTAGGGGCTTGCCTCTCTTTGAGCCGCTTGCCCCCTGCATTGCCTTCCAAGGTCTCCTTTGTGTCGATTTGGGACGGGTTTGTCGGTGGGCCCCGTGTCACTCGGTGTAGTGGAGTCGGAGTGAGTCCACCACTACCACGTCCGTGGTTGCCTCTTGTGCTTTGGGGGCAGCCTTGCGTGCCCGTGTGCTGATGCAGGCTGTACGCACGTGTCCAATATCGCCACACTTCCAACATGTGGGCAGCTGTCTCCGGTAACTAGGGTAAGTTACCACAAATGGATGGTGACGGGGAGTCTGTTGGAAAGGGTGACAGAAACGTCGTGGAACTTGACTGTCCACTCCCCGGTGCGGATGTCGGTCCCGGCGAAGAGGCTCGGAACCACTGGCTCCACATCCGGGTCGAAGCGCCTCAGCGCTTTATCGAGAGGGGTGGTGCTCTGGCTGAAAGGCCACCCCTTCATGGTGACGGGTGAGCGTTGGTAGCGTCGCTGGCTCTAAGCCTATGTGGATGTTGCATGGTTCTTAGGCAGTAAATCAGTAAATCACAGACACCAGACTGGTTACGTGATGAGCTGTGGTGCCGGCCACGTGTCCGGGCATATGTCCACGAGTTTATGTGAGTAAGCTGGTTCCGGGCCTTTAGCTACCATGTCCATGCCGAGGACTGCCTGGTTCCTGGCCCTTAGCTAGCATGTCCGTGCCGAGGACTGGCAGGTTCCTGGCCCTTAATTAGCATGTCCATGCCGAGGACTGGCTGGTTCCTGGCACTTAGCTAGCCTGCCTGGTTCCTGGCCCTTAGCTAGCATGTTCATGCCGAGGACTGGCTGGTTCCTGGTCCTTGGTTAGCATGTCCATGCCGAGGACTGGCTGTTGGTCCAGTATATTGAAATGCCATCTTAGATCCATTTGAACTTCATATATTGAATAATGCATCCAGCCTGTATAGAGGTGTATTGTATCATAACACAAGGCGTGGAGAGCGAATGTCCTCATTATCGATTATCACACACTCTTGGTATAGGCGTTTGCTGGGACTAAACACGTTTTACACAGACACTTAAACATAAAGTCATTTTTGTGCGACGCACCACACAATCCTATAAGATATTTCGCGGATTCAACCTCTCGTTTCAGATTATAAATGTATATATGTATATATGCAATTTGCTAATCTTCATGGCAGGAGGCATGGGTGCCGCTGTCGTACCGCCCCCCTCCCCAGTCCCGCGCCACGACACTCGGCAAGGCGATGAACGTCAGCACAACGCTACTGCGCAGACTCGGGATACCGCCGACGAGGTTCAAGACTCTGACGTCACAGAACGTCCGAGACCTCGTGTTTGTGACCGCCGCCAGCAGTAACCACTTCAACGAGAGTCGGGACTGCGTGGCCGGGATTCAGCTGTTCTTTCCCGGTCGGCAAATACTCTACTTCGACATCGGGCTCACGGAGGAACAGCGCAAGGAGGTTTGTCAATTTCTCGTCCAATGACAAATATCTCTAAATTGGCTGTGCAAAATCTCACAGTTCCCACCTCATTTTGGCACATCACTGTGAAATGTTGAATTTAGCCGGCAAATATGTTATTCTGCTAGTGCGACTATGTGCTTACTGAAACTACCTCAATACCAAATAACGAGATTGTTTAGGACATGACTTGATATTTATACCCTTTCAGATACGAGGCTGGTGTGACGTTGAACTGCGAGAATTCGTCTTTGAAGATTATCCACCGCACGTCAGCAACCGCTATAATTACGCCTTCAAGCCGCTCATTATGCAGGTACCAAAGCTCTTTCATTTTCCGCTCTAACCTAATATCCTGTCACGCAAATCCGTATCTTATGACGGGTGGGAAATCATTGACACTAGGTCGGTACGTCATTAAAACACGAGATCAATAGGAAACCAGATGTGGGATATCTAATCTGGAGCATGTTACATCAGAATCATTCTGTTGTCCGGAGCTTCCTTGGCCTAATGTATTAATCGTGTTTCGCAAAGCGGGTCTAAAAGAGCGATCATTTCATTTCCAACGAAACGATTCTTCGCATCTGATGTCATTTAAATCCCCCTAATCATGATACTCTTCTATCAATTAGCGTGCGCTGGCGGAGTTTGGCAGTATCTTCTGGGTGGATAGCTCAGTTCGCATAAAAAACAACGACTGGGATGCCATCTATGAGCGCCTGATTGATTCAGATGGATTTTATATGGCAAAGTGCACGGGAATCCCTACGTTTGCCGTCACCCATCCGGACATGTACAACTACCTGTCCACAGACCTCAATTATCAGAAGACAGCATTGTCAGGGGCAGCGGGGGCCTTGGTATTACACAACACGAACGTCACCTATTGGAATATCTTACATTGGTGGTTCTTATGCAGTCTGGACCCAGCTTGCATTGCGCCAACCGAGCAGCGATTTTGCGGAGATTGGGGGAAGTGTGTTGACAAAAAAAGTGTGCCAAAATATGCCACGTGCTGGGCTGGTTGCCATCGCTACGACCAATCGGCCGTTAATACCTTGGCGGCAAACGCTATGCGGGATAAAAACCACACATACGTACAACCCGGGCGCGAAGAACGACCGGTGGTTGTAGTGAGGGAGCCAACCACGTGGTATACACTACGACAATGCACGTAGAGCAAAAAGGATGGTCACTAACGAACATAGCCTTATAAACAAACGTATAGTCACTTTGGCCTAAAATTGTTAGATTTTTTTTCATCGTCTAACGAATACACCTGAAGAGAAATGATTCGGGACAGTTAAAAGCTTTCTCCAGTCAGATTATGGTACAATAAATTGTAGAGGTTCGTGGCCGTAGAGGACTAAACGCACAATATCTTTTTAATTAAGGTCGTGAGTCATCGTACTTAGAGTGCCGAATAAATATTCCCTCACTCGGTTATAAATAGGACAGGCCAGAAGAAAATGCAGCACCACATGAACAGTAGGGGGTTTCGTTGCATATTTTTTCCTACAGATGTGTGTTTGAATTGCTAATACCCAGCCCCATTTGCGCTGATGTCACTTGCAATTTTTTTGAGCCCATATAGAAGTAGCTCATCTTGTGTTGACGTAGCGCATACAGAGAGCAATCCAGGAACCAAAATTGACTGACTAAATAATTACGTAGTGCGTAAGGAGTTTACCTGCGGGTAAGAAACTAGTTATGTAGCTGGTTGTAAAATGGATGGTGTGGAATTGATTGGCATTGTTGCCTCGCGTCACTGTACCTACAATAGACACTGACATTCATGAAAAGGTATCTGGAGGTTAATTATTTAAACACTTTCGATATTAACTAGACTATATGGTGAAGAACTGCAATTTTGAATATTCTGTGCTGAGTCGGGTCAGACACAGTGATAACGATCTCTGTAGAAGCCACCTGGGACAGTGAGGAGTGACCACGTATCTGACCTGATAATGAGTGTCGGGAGAAAAGAAATAATCAGCATAGTTAAAGTTACTGCCCGACACTTCTTTTTATTGAGAAAACAGTGGACAAATCTGGGGTACGAGTCGTCAACATTTTACCTTCGCTATGACAAGCCACTTGTATATTTAGGTGAGTAAATGGCCAGTGCTCGAGATGGTTGGTAATTGCTTGTATATTCAGGACGCTTTAACCACTTTTGGTCATATCGCGTCAATGGGAGAAGGAATGGAGAGTGGAGCCATGTCCCCGGTTGTAAACCCCTACTCTTGGCGAAGAAGGACATGGGATCTTTATCCTGCGACCAGGGCCACAGCGGGGCGCCGAACAACCTGCCCTTAGGCTCTCAGGTGGCCAGAGCACTCGAGGCTAGCGCTCTAACATACTGAGCTAAAGAACACAAATACCTCTCTGATTGGGTTGTAATACAGCTACACATCGATGACAAGGGGGGGGGGGGGATGAAGGTTACCAATAAGAAGTTATCAGTCCTTCCATATGTTGCCGGGTAGTCTGAGCGGTTTTCGGCATTTAGTTTATTTATGTTAATTTTGTGCGGGCTTCCGGCGCGCCAGATTCCGGTGGTCCTCAGAGCATCACTTGCTGCTGAGGATCCACAGAGAAACACGTACCTCAAGATTTAGTTATCAGGAAACATCTTTTTACCCGCTCAGACCGCTCGGCCACAACTCCCGAGAACAGCCAGAACAACACCCCCTCCACCCCGTAACATTTTTGGCGCAGTCGGCAGGATCATTCAGCAGCAAGTCACGGTGTGGAGGTTGAGAAGAAACCGGGAGTTACAAGAACATCATGCTCACCCTGGAGGAGATGGGGGCGCAGCTGCAGCAGATGAAGGAGAGCCATGAATAGGCGGAGGCGGCCATGGCTACCGCCGAGGCTTCTAGGGGGCGGGAGCAGCCCCTGTACATCCCGCGTGAGCGGAAGATCGCCAAGTTTGGCGGGTACCGGGACGGCGGACAGCCGATTGAGGACTTCCGCGACGAGGTCAGTCAGGTCGTCCGTACACGACACCTCTCGGATGCGGACGCTGTGGACTTCGTGTTGGCCCACTTAGTGGGTCCGGCCCGACAAGAGGTACTCCTGCAGCCGCCGCCGAGAACGCTGCCAGGCGTGATGGACACGCTGACCTCGGTGTTCGGGGAGGTGCGGTCAGTGGCGCAGCTGCTGCACTGCGTCTATGACCGTCGTCAGAGGCCTGGGGAGACCCTGCTGGAGTACTCCTACGAACTGTCAACCCTGGTCAACAAGGTGAGGATCCGGGACGCTAGGGCGCTTGCCAGCGCAGATGTCACGCTCCACGACCAGTTTTTTGAAGGGGTGGCGGACCCGCAGCTGCGGCGGCACCTTAAGCGCGTGGTGCGGGAACGGGCCGAGGTGACCTTCCTCGACCTAAGGGAAGACGCTGTCGCCTGGAACATAGAAGACCCGGAGTGTCCCGCCGTGTCTCAGAGGGCGAAGTGCAACGTGCATGAGCGCCGGACCATAACCAGGGAAGACACTCTCTCCAACCCGGCGGACTTGACAGAGGTTCTGGTGCTCATGCGGGCGCAACAGCATGCGTTGCTGGAACTGTCGCACAGAGTCCAGCAGATCGCTTTGGCGCAACCGGCTCACCCGCCCGCGGCCATGTCTGCGTATCCGCCTGCGACTTTGGGCTCCCACCCACCAGCGGCCATGACGGGCCACCCGCCAGCGGCCATGACGGGCCACCCGCCGGCGGCCAATACGGGCCACCCGCCGGCCCGGGCGACGATACCGGCAGCAGCCCAAGATAACGAAGGCGGACGCCGAGGTCACGCTGAGACTCGCTCCTGCTATCGTTGTGGTCAGGTTGGCCACTTAGCGACGAGATGCCCCTTCCAGAAGGCGCCCGGGCAGAATGGACATCATGCGGGAAACGAGTGTCCCGCGCCACTGTGAACCAAGTGGTGACATCTCGGGAGTCAGGTTCGACACACACCTACGTCCCTGTGTGCTATAGGTGTAAACGTGCTGGGCAAGTTGTAAGGGACTGTGCGACGGGGAGGCGGGTCCGCAGATGGGCTTGTTTCAGGTGCGGCCAGCAGAGTCACTTGAAGCGCGACTGCCCCGGGCGGAGACAGCCGAACTGTTGCCCCTGCGGTCGGCCCGGTCACCTGGCCCGGAACTGTCGCGAGAGGAGATGGACCGGCGCGGAAGATGACGTCGCCGTGGCAAAACGCGACCCGGACCCGAGACATCCGGAGCGCGGCGACGACGTAGAACCGGGGGACCTCGTCGACGTGAGGAATCGTGTCCCTGGGAGAAGCCAGATTAAGGACGTCTGGCGACGACCGGACATACATCGCGTGACAGACACGTTGGGCCTCAACGTGTATACGGTCGAGCCAGTGGATGGAGGAGGATCACGGACCCTGAACCGCGACAACCTTCGCCCTTGTCCTGCGACGGTGCCACCACAGCCGGTGCCGAGACAGCGACCCGAACGTCCGCCGCGACGGCGTCCGCACATCGCGGACGAAGCAGAAGCAGAAGCAGAAAATTCGGACGAGGAAGAGTTGATGGTAGTTGCGGCTGCCAGACCAATCCCGGCGCCCCGCCAGCGCGTTGGTCGGGTGGTGATGCCGGCGGAAGATGACGGGCGGCCGGAGCGCGAAGACGACGTGTGGCGGGAGCGCGAGGACGACGGGCGGCCGGAGCGCGAAGGCGACGTGCGGCGGGAGCGCGAGGACGACGGGCGGCCGGAGCGCGAAGACGACGTGTGGCGGGAGCGCGAGGACGACGGGCGGCCGGAGCGCGAGGACGACGTGCGGCGGGAGCGCGAGGACGACGGGCGGCCGGAGCGCGAAGACGACGTGTGGCGGGAGCGCGAGGACGACGGGCGGCCGGAGCCTGACGTGGTGCGGTGCCGCAAGTCGCAACGGAGCAACGCGGGCCAACACCGTAACGTGCATAACGCACCTCGCTCTGCAGTCGTCAACAGCCAGGAGAGCTGGTCTGGTTACACGGACTGGTTCACACGCCTTTGTGAGACGATGTCTCTGCTAGAGTGACTTTGATTTTGTTTTGCTGTAGATGTTAGCTGTGTTGTTAAATTCTCGTGGCCGTCACAGAGGGCTGTGACGTAAAGCGGGGGAGAGTGTTGCCGGGTAGTCTGAGCGGTTTTCGGCATTTAGTTTATTTATGTTAATTTTGTGCGGGCTTCCGGCGCGCCAGATTCCGGTGGTCCTCAGAGCATCACTTGCTGCTGAGGATCCACAGAGAAACACGTACCTCAAGAATTAGTCATCAGGAAACATCTTTTTACCCGCTCAGACCGCCCGGCCACAACTCCCGAGAACAGCCAGAACAACACCCCCTCCACCCCGTAACACATAAATCATTCCAGTCAAGGAATTCTGGTTCATTATCTGTAGCTTTATCACACGCCAAATCTACAGGAAGTAACATACCTAAAGGTATTTGCTGGATACGACAAAGGTTTGGATCAACGAAGACCGCTTTTGCCGTAATATGTGGCAACACCAACAACAGATGCAAGTCCTAAAGAAATGTGCCGTATAGCAAGGATATCAATAAAACTAAGAACTGATTTCAGTATCTTGCAAAAGATGCGATCTTCAATTCATACTTACACAATTACTAAAGAACCAATTATTGTTGCATACGTCAAGTAGCACACTGCTACACACCAACTAGAGTTGGTCGATGAGAAATGAGAGACTCCGCAATTATCAGATTGTATCAGTGCATATTGCCGACAGCAAAAAGGACACAAACCTCGCGACAGGGGTTTAAATACTAGAGTCTACGGCCCCAACAATACACTACAAAGCAATGTCAAGGACGCTCAACATTTCCGGCAGACGACATGCGCGCTATTCAAAACAAAACACAGCACAACGGTCAGATAATAAAAGTTAAACTGCATGTTAGAAATAGATTGACAGCGGAAATTTAACAGATACCAAGGTAGGAAAAATTATAAAGTCCAGTCCCGATTCTCTAAATCTAAGGAGATAAACATGAAAAGTTAATTCAGTGACAAATAGGTAGGCCTATTACCTCGTGGCGGTTGGTGGCTTCCGGCGTGCAGTGGAGTAGATCCGGTCTGACGTAGACACACATCATACAATACCCATCAATTCGGAGCGGGAACCAGGCACTGCAAACTATGGCTATACTGTACAGCATGGGAATCACGTGTTTTGTGTATCTTTAGGAAGCACAACCTTTTCAATTTTAATTCTACTCAGTTATAGAAACTACGGCATATTATCACCCGGCATTGTATGTGTGTGTGGCTCTGCAGGTTCATGCATGACTCTTCTTCCCTTTATATTAACGGCTGTAACATTGTTCAATATTGACACTCTATATCTGATATTCAGAAATATTGAAAATAATAATGAATATTAGTTAATTAGTGTATCATGTTATATTTGTGTGGTTTTCCCTTTCAAACACAATGGACTTACGACAAAAAAAGGCGTGATTTAAATAAAAAGCCCAATTCTAATTTGTGCTAATGAATATGACGAATTCAAATTCTAAATTTACTTATTGAGAAAGCGGTGCAATCAGTGCATAGATGATTATCTTCCTACAATACACTGGCAATTAAGTGCACGTGAAGCATAGCGTGTTATTCCATTTTGTCCCAAGGGTCTTTGCTATAAAATGCAAATCATTATGATTAATATTATTATTGTTATTATTTGTATTATTATTTATATTTTGTATTATTATTATTGTAAAATTATGGATTATACAAAATGGATTACATCCGATAATTATGAAAATGGCACCAGAACTCGAAGCATATAACACCGTATATGCTAAATATACCACACAAAATCACGACCCCTAAAAAGCCCTGAACAAAAAAGCCAAAAGCAAATGCAAATCAGAAGATTTTCGAGCATTTGGATAGGGCCTGGCGAACCAAAGTAAAATCGTTCTGACCATGTTTACAGGACTGTGCGCAAGATCAGAAATGACCTAGACTTCACTAAATTGGACGGCAAGCCACATCGGAGTTGTTATTCCACATTTTCTCCCATGGGGCGGGGGGCGGCAGGAAAAACTACGCGGAGTACCATCCAACCCCTATCCAGTACCTTCCTTATGACCTCCACCCTAAGTCCTACGGTCACCAAGGATGAGGACATATGTAGCAACCAACCGCAAGAAAGTCCTCTTTCACTAGGCCTCAACTACATAACTGATTATCTCCCAGAGATGGCACGCAACCTCAGCTCGAACCAAGGTCGAGTTACCTCAACGACGCTGGTGCAACATCCTGCCGCTGGTGCCACTTGGCCTCTCCTTCCTTCAGCACCCTTGTAAGGTCCACCACCACAGACACCGTCCCAATCAACTGGCCGAAAGGCCCTTCAAAACATTGCTCATTGGCAGTCATTACGATTGCAGAAGCCCCAAGGACATTATTGCGACAATGAAGAAGACCCTATTAGTAACGTGTATGAGCCGTCTAACGCTAGACAGGCCGGCCACGCGGTCCTTCGTCTGCCGCCCTACCACTTCAAGTTCAACCCCATCGAGACGGCGTGAGCGGTGTGGAAGGGCCACGTGGCATCCCTCAACGTCACGCAGACCATGGCG
This sequence comes from Arenicola marina, assembly GCA_964019135.1. Classification (NCBI taxonomy): domain Eukaryota; kingdom Metazoa; phylum Annelida; class Polychaeta; family Arenicolidae; genus Arenicola; species Arenicola marina. Next base: position 26,305,507 of record OZ025265.1, read on the forward strand.
GACGTGCGCCCTGCTGTTCTCTGGTCGAGACAAGACGGCGGACGGCAACATGTGGCCATCCTTTGTACAGCATTGTCATAAAGACAGGCAAGGGTGCCAAAGAGCCAGAATATATCGAAACAATTCGGTAATTGCATTAAAAAAAATCATATTTCTCTAGTCCGCGTTTTCTTTTTAAGTTGTGGAAAACAGTAAATAAAAAAAACGTGCATTTAGAAAAGTTTTCATTTCCCCGCTTAATTTTTAGTTTGATTTGCATATCAGGATATTCTAATTTCATTGTGACGGAGAGTCGGGGTCCTAGGCCTACATGCGGTTTAATTACTCGAATCCTTAACCCAACCAAATTTCATAGTAAAAGATTATGATTATGCATTAAGAGCAGTGTGGTAAAAGAAACCAAGGGCAACATCCAGCCGCCATTTTTGGTCATTCGCTTTGTTTTTAGGTGTTGGAACTTGGACGGTGTGCCGAGAGCGTAACCGCCATGGTCTATGATAGAGGCCATGCCGTGGAGAAAAGTAGTGTTGTGTGGTGGCTAGTCACCCCTTTACACCATTTACACTGACATTTCCAACTTATTCAATTGATTAATCATTTATATTCAGCAATGGGTGCAGTATATGAGACAATCTAAGCTTAAACATTTAAGTACATCTACCTGCGCCACATTGGCGTAATAAACAGGAAGCTGCTGATTACATACAGGAGCCGACAAGGAGGATCAAGAGGATTCCCCTGGACAGGAGAGACAATTCCGGATTCGATCCACGGCAGCCGTCATTCGGCGCACCAAGTCAGACCTCAAGCGACGAGCCGGAGCTGCGGTCAATCAATTATCGAGCCCGGCTTGTAAACTTAAATAAGTACGAATCTGCATTATCGCAACAATATACGTCATTCGGCACACCGAGTCAGACCTCAAGCGACGAGCCGGAGCTGCGGTCAATCAATTATCGAGCCCGGCTTGTAAACTTAAATAAGTACGAATCTGCATTATCGCAACAATATACGTCATTCGGCACACCGAGTCAGACCTCAAGCGACGAGCCGGAGCTGCGGTCAATCAATTATCGAGCCCGGCTTGTAAACTTAAATAAGTACGAATCTGCATTATCGCAACAATATACGTCATTCGGCACACCGAGTCAGACCTCAAGCGACGAGCCGGAGCTGCGGTCAATCAATTATCGAGCCCGGCTTGTAAACTTAAATAAGTACGAATCTGCATTATCGCAACAATATACGTCATTCGGCACACCGAGTCAGACCTCAAGCGACGAGCCGGAGCTGCGGTCAATCAATTATCGAGTCCGGCTTGTAAGCTTGAATAACTAAGAATCTGCATTATCGGAACAGTGTTAGTCGTATACCGTCACGGAGTGGGCGGTGCTGCCCGATGGCACAAGGTACATAGCACACGGAAGCACATAGTTATGGCCACAGTTAGAAGTATAATATAATATTATTTTGTACTAAAATTCATTGCTTTGAGCGAGATATTTGTCGCCTCGTATATTTTTGTTTCACTAAGATATCGTAAATTTATGCTCTTCAATTTTGTGCTTGTGCAGTTACGAATGCCTCGATCCATTCGTCAAAACCATTTAGTTCAAAAAATTTGCTTGTAAAATAAACATTTTCGTAAAAAAAAAAGCGAGCCAGGAAAAGTCTGAAGCAGTGTGACGCGGGTGGGTGGGGGAAGGGGGGGGGGCGCAGGGAAAGATACTACATTATTTTCGGCAAGCTACTTCGTTTCGGCTGTTTTTCTCCGTGTCGGTTTCGGCAGAATTTTACATGTTACTTTGGGCAAACTTTTTTAACGCGGTAATTGAAAACGGTTCGACCACAATATACTCCATATTTGTGCATCTCATCGTCGGCTCCCAGCATGGAGACGCCAAGTGTTGACACAAGTGTGTCGGATGTGAAAATGACGTCTCGGCGAAAACTTGCGTGGAACATTACAACAGGTTCACTTTGTTAAAAGTGATGACGCCTTCGACAGGTAGAAATATTTTCCCTCGCATCTAGAGCAATATGTGCAGACTGTTACAAACGTGTACGCGGGTCGAGAGAAAAACCTTCTCGGATGGGAAAGCGAAAGATATACAGATTCTCCAAGAAAAGATCAGCTGCGACACCCACCGACAAGAAGTACATAGACATGACTTTAGCGAACTAGTGAAAACTGTTTTTGTAGCCTCGTTTTGGTATCTAGTGAACTTGTGCAATTAGGTCACGTGACTAGCTGGGCGGGTGCACATAGGCTCTGGGCATTGTTATAACGATCAGTGCACGCGCATCAACGGACACAAGAGAGGATTAATCAGCAACCAGGACTTGAATTCAGAAAACACTAGGACGGAATTAACAGGTGTGATAATGATCGCCTTTTAATCGCATTTGAAACAGTTTTATCGTGACAAAAATTTAGAATCTCCAAAAGTCTGTCCATCTACAGTGTCTCACTGCCTTCACCATAGATGAGCTGGTTATGACACGCTAGTACTAAGAAATGCAGCTTGCTAAATTCTTTATTCAGCATCTTAGCTAAAAGACGCTATCATGAATTTATCACTAGCGTTTTTACTAGTTTTCACTAGTTCCGGACTAATTTCTCACTAGTAGTCTCACTAGTTCTTCACTAGTTATACTAGCTTTTCACAGTTTGCTCAACCCCATAGAATCTGCATGGAATTTTGCATGATGATGGTTGCTGACAGTAAGCCCTATAGTTAAGTATGTGCTGATGATGGGTATGGGCATGATGCTTTTTGTGATGGAAACTGACGATTAACCCGGGATCTTCAGAATGGCTAGAATATTCTACGTAATAAACCGTTAACCAGTTATGTTGGCATCTGCTTCCACGAGCTTGCTCTTAACTTTAAGCCAACAAATACATCATAGGGGGATTATAACGAGGAAACATGGGGACGCCGAATACACGATATATCGTTACACACATGATCAGCAACAACATACAGGAGCTCGCGCATGTACACAGGTTTGGTTGGTTGTATATTCAGGGCGTTTTTTCCCTTTTTGGTCATATCGTGTCAATTGGAGAAGGAAGGGAGAGTGGAGCCATGTCCCCAGGGGTAACCCCCTGCTCTTGGCGAAGAAGGACATGGGAATTTTATCCTGCGACTAGACAGACATGGCCACAGCGGGGCGTGAATCATCGATCCACGTGCCCTTTAGGCTCCCAGGTGACCAGGGCACTCAAGACGAGCGCCTCTAACCAACTGAGCTACCGGGCCGGCCCCGCATTTACACAGGAGTCGAAACACAAACCGGGAGTCGAGAAGATTAGATAATCTGCATGACCCACGCTATTCCGTGACACATATACAGATTCTCCAAGAAAGACCAGTTACGACACCAATCATCAAGAAGTACAAGGTAACTTAGTTTAAGCGTATGTAACTAAGAGTAATATATGTGCAACCAGAGATTGTATAAGAAAGAAATGTAAGCCAACTCCGCCACGTTATCAGGACAATTCCGTGACACGCTGTTCCTTTATAACGTAATAATAATAAAATAATAATTTGTCAGTTCGATGCCGTAACCGAACAATTAATTCTGCGGGAATTCTGCAACCGGAACCGCAAATACCACTTCCACCAATCCACCACCGTACACCGCCACGTGTGTTCCGCCTTCTATTGTTTGGGGGTTGTTTAAGGATTGATATAGACTGTCAGGTTAGGAGAAAGGTCTATGCTGAAAGCGTTTCCACGCCCATCAGAAGCGCGGGGGGCGGGAGGGGGAAAAGGGGGTGGTCATTTACCCCAGAATGCTATAGCCATTCATGTTTCCGTGACAGTTCCCCCTCCCCTGCGCCTGCTCTCTCCAGTGGGTGGGGTGGTCCACTACGAAGGGGCGGGTAGGTCCACTGCGAAGAGGCGGGTGGGTCCACCCCGCAGATGGCCTATATTTTTTTGGGAAGTGCTGCTTTCTTCCTCCAGAAGGGGGCGGTGAGGACCCCCTCTCCCCCAAGTTACAAATAGCGGTGCCGAGTTGGAGACGCGGATGAATGTTTACACGGAATATTTCGCTCGATACCTCGACGCAAAGTCTTTATAAATGTTTCAGGAACATAAATATAGCATTTTGGTGCGTGTTGTTCATGAAATTTTCCATTATTACGGAACGAAGTAGCGCAACCCCCTGGCTTTTCGCTAAAAATTGAAAAGCAAAACATGCATATCACTCTCTGTCGCTCCGCTTTATCGGGTATGCCTAGAGAGGCGTGTTTCAGGGCTGACAGCTGTCTACCAGCTGTTTTGTTGCATGCACGCGCCTTTTGAAACTAGGGAAACCCCCGAATTGGTCATACCCCTCTAGGCGGCATTGCGTGTCACTACTGTTACGATGTTATTTTGTGCAAGCAACGAAACGAAAGCTACCGTGCACTTACTGTTCGCATTGATTAGTGCATGCAGGTTATTTCCTCAGTGTAACTGCTAAACATTGCTGAATAGCGTGATATCGCGGTCTAAATCTACACCTCTAAATCTTTCACTGGGTGGCCCCAACTGATCGACCCATAGTTCCAGCGACTGACACTGACACTATTGCGCCAGACTCATACTAAAGTCCCACATAAGCCAGAGGAGGAGGTGGAGATAATAATTGGGGAAGCCCCAACAATGACGGACTTGGAAGGTAAAACTGGTTAGGACGGAATAGATTTGCACGGGGACGAGGAAAATGTGGAGTCCCTGCACCCCAAGAAGAGAGAATGAACAGATATGGCCGTCCAACGTTAGTTGACAATCAATCCTCCAGAAGCTAGAAATGCAGATACAAGCCGAAACTGTATCGCTTGGTATTTTAACAGCAGAGCTCACCAAGACGGAAGATTTTAAGATGATTTCAAGGGATCCCTCAAGCATCAGCTGCACCCGTGCACCTCTTAGAGGCGAAGATCAGTAAAAACATTCAAAACGCCCTGACGAAGCGGGTTTTGGCGGTGAAAATCGGGAGGTTTTACCACGGAACACCCGCGTCCACAGCAATGTACTAAGTACCCACCCACCCCGGAGTTACAACCGTGAAAATATTTTGTTCATCCTAAGTTTCATTGAAGAGAGGATCGCGCACGCAACCCGACGAGCTATGTCCTTGCCAACTTTGTTTCAATTAATAAATTGCCTACGGTTCCTGGGATGTGATTCTTTTCTCACTGTTGTCGGTGGCTATAGTTTGCCGGTGTGTGAGGAGGGTGTGTTTGGTACTGCAGGCAATCATGCTAGAAGTCATTAATACGCCCCAAGACGAACGCCTTCGTGTTGACGCGCGAAAGGCACTGTATTGAAATGCGACCTAGTGGTGGAGGAGAAGCATGCGGCCCAAATGGCAATGCAATGTTATGAGTAGGGAGTGTCCATAACCATACCTAAATCTAGGACAATTGTTCTTTGCATGTTATGGATCTGAGTCTGTCTCAAATAAGATGCATTATATTAAGGAATAGGTGTAAGTCTTAATAACGTGCTCGCGCTATGTAACGCATTGGTTTGGCTGTGACGCTATGCATACGTTTCGCCTGTGTCTTTAACTGTTCATGTTTGACAGTTAAATGTAATAATAAATGGAGCGAAAGTCATGTTTTAAGGCTATCTTAGGCAGGGAAATAGTAATAAACACAAGTACCTTTTACATTGTATCTAGTCGTGACGGTATTCAGGGAATGGCAAAGACTGTAGTTTGGTGCAATTTGATGTCAATTTGATGCGCATTTATAATGAGGGTAACTATGGTGATCGGGTAAGGATAGGTATAAACGGTGGCCTGTTCAGACTTTCTCAGTGTGAATTTGGCCGTCGAGGCGAACACATCTTCGGAAAGCACTCGGTATTTGGAGCAAACTCAACTCATAGGGTTTACGTGGAAGTCTGCTTGAGACATGAGATATATTTTAGGAAAATATTTGAATTTGAGGTCATAACGAGCTCGAGCTCAGCAAAGCGGGAGCCAAATTCGATGCGTTAATTCGGTGCGTTATTCGATGTAACGGCAACAGATACAGGGTGAACACCAGAGGTCTGGGTATTAATAAATTCATTCGTTGAATCTAACTGTGTCTCGCTGTCTTTGTCCATGGAATTAAAAAACCCGACGTATATTTAGGCATAATTAAATACATAGTCGAGGAGTCTGTTAACGAAATAAACCGTTGCCTTCATTTTTGGGTGCTTATTCCTATAGCCGCCTGGCAAAATGCACCATTACAATATGACCGCCAAGATAACAACAAGGCAAACAACACCCTATGCGAGCTCAGTGACATTGTCTCGTATAAGCTATGTAATTCTTAACGAGTTACCGCCATTTGCTCTCGCAAACATAACAGAAACAACAGCAAAATACTGCAAACGATCAACTCCCTGGGCCATATACTGGTACCAGTATAACCAATTAATGAATGGGTGGTTGGTGGAAAACGCAGGACTTATTATTGTAGACTGCTCAATTTAAAAACGAGATAACATGACTTGTCATGATAGTATCATCATGACACTGCGCAAAATTCTTTTATCGCCATCTTCTGGAATCACAAAACCATTTCCCTATGTTTTAACATTAGTTATAATAGCAGCGTTAAGAAAATGCAAGATTTTGTTCTCCGTTTAGGTGAATTGTTGTGGAGGATGATGGTTTTGTTCAGGGCGCTTTCTTGGTGCTTAGGTAAGAGGCATGCATATTACAAATGAAGAAAAGTGGATAGGCTGCATCAGGAACTGGTGGTTGATGCGTTACAAATATAAGTAAAACATTGACGGGCCAAATGTTGTATGGCTTGGTTCATATCATATCAGTGATTATTCATCAGAGGTTACGGAAACATGAACATGAACTTTTTCAGGTTCAAGAGTGGCACAGGAGATTATCACGCGGAAATGGACGGTCGCCGTGTCGAGACGTGGGTTAAATACCAACTTTCTCCATGCCTCCCTCACCTTACATCGTCGTAAACGACAACGCGCGGTACCATACGGTTTTGACGGAATATTCCAGGTGCCCTTCGTCATCCAGAAGATGAAAAGATGAAAAGAGAACATTGTTTGAATTATATATCATTGTTTCCTTTTTTAAGTTATCCGATGGCCATGGCATAAATTTGCAGGGATCAACACTGCAGATGACCTACTGAAAGAAGAGCTGGCAGAGCTTGTGATTACAATGGTTGGTTGTATATTCAGGGCGCTTTAACCACTTTTGGTCATATCGCGTCAATGGGAGAAGGAAGGAAGAGTGGAGCCATGTCCATGGGGTAACACCCTACTCTTTGCAAAGAGGGACATAAGAGGCAGAGCTTTGAAGCGGAATCGCCCTTCCAAGAAATACCGGCTGGATGTGATCGTCGAGGAGGCAGTCTTTCGGCTGCTGCCCTACCATTTCGAACTCAACCCGATCTAAGTCGGTTTAAAGACAAACAGTGTCGCCATGTGGTGAATAGGGTCGCGTACAGACAGGGATGGACGTATTAGCTACCCCACGTGATATGTGACATATCCGTTATGACATTTGCAGTCACACAGACATTCACACAATGTCGCAAGGGGCCCGGAACATGGCCCATGGGAACCGGGCACATTTGGCCGAGAACATTTGGCCAACTGTATTCGGCACTGAATCGCCGAAAGAAAGGAGCGTGTGCTGTTGTGTTATACCAATATTTGTTTTAAAATACACCGCCGTAAACCCCTTTGAATCCCATCCCAATAACCATCAACATTGTTTTGGTAGATAAAAGTGGTGGGCCCTGGGTAGACAAACCTCTGAAAATAAGCTGGTGGACGAGGCCAAATTGCCTCTAAAAGGTCGGTTTTACCCTAAAAATAAACTGGTGGACGCCGCGAAATTACATCAAAGAGGTCGGTTGTATCCTGAAAATAAGCAGGCCTGTCTAAAGAACGCCACTCCGCAACATTGACCTGAAAATGAATTAACCGGGCGCGCTCACAGGTTTAATATAAACATACTGATGTTAAATTGGGTCGTACAGGTTATCAGTATATAGACTAATAATTAAGTATTGTTAATAAATAATATTGGTCGAATTGCATTGTAGAAAGAACTTTTCGTGTCACGTTTTCATCTTAATATATAATTGATGTGTTTTGTCCTTAAACGAAACCACTTTATCCAGTTGTTCCTTCAACAATTCAGTAGCGTTAATTTGTATTGTGAAGACATAGACTGGATAGATAGATATGATAGTGCCTCTACTGAGCAGACCGCAGAATGTAATAATAAGTATTCAACGTTGTGTACGCGAAGGAGATGTTATGCCAAGAATAAACAGATCTAGTATATTTTATTAACTTTCTCGATGTATAAACGCATAGAAATATTGATTGTACGCCGAAAGCGGTAAACGCGTGAAGGTCGCGAGTATTAGATTCGTTTCTTGTAGAACAGATCTCTACTTTTACGCAAAGGTTGAGTCAAGTGACCCGACGACTCGTAGGGGGCGGGGCTTATTCAATATTCCACCAGGATTGAATTTATTTCCCTACCAAGGTAGAATCAACCGCAGTAGGTTCACACGGGCGGGATAGTGGGGCCCGGCTATATAAGGAGCACATGACTGGAGATCTCGCTCAGTTTACTCGCTTTAGTTAGATGAGCTCCAGGCGGAGAGGGTTATTCCCTTAGCCTGCGGATGTTTGTGGTTTACGGGTATTTATGTTAGCACTGGAAGGTTGGATGGAGGTTTCCCGTCATGGGCCGGAGATGCCATAGAATAGCGCGTAGGGTAAATTCCTTTTAATTTACCAGGCGCACAATGAAATACCATCTACTACTTACCCTACAGCAGATGGCCATTCCTGGGGTTAGCCAAGTAGGGCACAGTGTAGCCTGAGGTTTGTTAATTTCCCCCAGTATCGTGCAGGCCTACAATAGACTTATCATTCTTTGGGCTGAATGCCTACATACTTTAAGGGTACATCTACAACAGACGTAATATTTCAGGGCTTTGGGTCTGCTCCTGTAACTAGCACTGGTAGCGTACAAGAGGTACATTACCCGGGAGAACTCCCAGCATACAATGAAAGGGGCGGACACAAGATATAAATTGGCGATTTCCCAATTCACGGTTATGTAGTATTAAACTTCTCAGTTCACGATTAATAAAAATCATTGATCACGACGGTCGGCTAATATGAAATGAAATAAAAAGCCCGTTCCAGAGAAACGGAAATACCCTTGCCCGCCCCCCCCCCCCCCCCCTCCCCGCACAAGAGAGTACGGACAGTGGAGAAGCATTAGGTAATTAGAAGAATTATAAGTTATCTTTCGGTCAGTTTATTTCTTGAGTTGAGTCCATGTGTAAATGCATATGAATCGGTAATTGTGGTAATTTGAGCAATAACTAAGTCTATGGCAAAACCAAAGTAGTTGTGATTACCGGCCAGGGTGACTGTGTGTGCGTGTGTATGATCCGGGAAAGGTGGGGGTCTCGACTAAGCCAATGGTACGTAAAGTACGCGAATATGGTGCCCCCTATTTGGTGGGTGGGTGAACGGGTGTGACTGACAGGTGGGGCGTGGTTCCGCTACACCTAGTGTGCGTGTTCCAGCAAAAGGTCATTAAGCTTAGCTATTGGGCGTGTGTGCACACAGAAAAGGTGGGGATTTCCACCAACCTGTGGTTTTGTGGCTATAATTAGAGAATCAACACGACACGTAGTTAATGTCAAGTACATGTGCAATAGTCAGTGAGTTTGATACGAAATCAATTATTACGATTTTGAGGTCTTCCTTCCTATATCCGCCGGGCAAACGGACCACTTCCGTTACCATGTTTGGTAGCAGAGATGGGCTCCCATTACAGTATCACAGAGTTTTTTGTGTTTTTAATTCCTGGATTGATTTTAATAAGCTTCCTGCGCCACGGTATTAAGCGTTTTAGCTCGATGGTATGTGGAGTACACATCATTATCCAGCTACTTGGGTCTTAACCGTAGATACTGGAGGGCCTAATGGACTGCGGGACGGTGAACTAGTGCCAAGTGTCCTCCGCAACTCCAAGGCGGGGTTAGCGACATGGGAGGAGACAGAGGCGCCAGCCCCGTGGCTGGGTGGAGGGGTCGATGCCCCGAGTGCGGCCGTTGTGAGCAGGCGGACGATGACGCGCTGGGGCAGTCTGGTTTGGCTGCGATGGATGCGAGCTTTGGTGGCACTAAGCTCTGCTTACTTAGACAGGTCATAAATTTGCATCCGCAGTTTTCATACTGTTCGTACAACAGGCAACTGATTATTAGTGAAATTTTGCAATTGCACCCCGTGTAACGATATCCAGTGACCGAGGATACCGGTAAAGACATTCAGATCATCTTCTTGACCCTATAGAATGCATCATAAATTTGGACATTATGTCCGCTTTGCGACATGAACACATGTAGTAAAGTACCTGTTAAAAGTCACACCCTTCCCTTGAATACTGAGGTTACGCATCAAAGTTTAACAACTTGAACGTTATCTAATTCCACACTGTCCAATGATCGCCTCGCAGCATCGTTGCGTGAGCCGAACTATGGTGACCTTGGTGACAGTCCAAACTAAATCATATGACCTGATTACATGGCATTCTTTCCCTGAGGTGGATAGTGCCTGATGCCGGCAGCGAGGCTGGTTTGAACGACGGTGCTACATTTATAGTCTGGTAAAGGAAAAATGTATACGTTCGTACCAAATCAGTCTCGTATTATTCGATAATTTGGTGTGATAAGGAGATTAAACAGTTAGGAGTATTGTTTAAAAAAATTGGGTTCATGTTAATGAAATTTAACGAATTTACCAGTGTGAAATCTTGTACGAAGCTAAATCTGGCATTGCACGTTTTAATCCTGATATCGACTCCCGTTGATTCAGCTGGAGCTCAATGCGGTACCGGGGACCACCATTGCGAAATGGACGGTATGAGACATGGTTCAAGGAACAGCTTATCCCTGGACTGCCAGCAGTAAGTGTTGTGGTGATGAACAACGCCCATACCATAACGTCCAGACAGGTAAGTCGAAATAGCCGTCATCAGGATCACGAAAAGAAGATATCCGCACTTGGCTACAGAGCTGTTTCGGTCAATAAGTTTTAATATAAGTTTAAACGATAACGGTAACGGATATGCATATGATTTGAAAGAGGGATGGGGCGGGGGGGGGGGGGTTGCATGTTTTATCATAAGCCTTTTTTTTCTTTCTTCATTCATTCTTTTTGCAGGGTTGGGGGGGGGGGGTTACGTCGAACCCCACCACCCGTCAGTAACATTTACTTTGAAACTCCAAAGACTGCCCATTTGCCTTGTTCTTGTACATAAAGTTAGGCACTCACCCTCGAAAGATACCGCAAGGATTAACATGAATTTACAACATGTAAAAGACACCAAAATGGTTTGCCCCATCAGTCCTAAAGAAAATAAAAAAAATTCAGATGCCACCGTAGTTGCCAAAAAGCAAGGTAAACCATTAACCGTTGACGAATTCGACTTGGACGTGATTCGTCGTGAACCTACGTTATACTATGTAGTTAATATATATCAAAAAAGAAAAAGTGGTCAGACGTGGTCAAAGTTGCTAGGCGGCTTCCAAAGGTTCAGGAGAGATATGAAATGAAGACAGATTTGCCCATGAAAATAATTCTGGTGACTTGCGTTAATGTGTAAATCTATGTACGTGAGGTAGCGATAATGCTGCTTTATAGTAATGTATTCTTCAACGAATTTTGACATTCCATAAACCCAATACTACAATGAGGTTTATATATGTATATAACAGCAAAGCAATAGGTTCTATGGCAACACCTCAGGCGGAGGACCAACCCCTAAGCCCATGACTGACGTGGAGGTCACATCGGAAGATCCTCGGTGCAAGACCTGGTTCAAGGAGCAGCTCATCCCTGGAGTACCGCCGGCAAGTGGTGTGGTCATGGACAACGGGCCAAAACCACACCGTCCAGACAGAGCAGTCGAAATCACCGTCAGTAAAGCTAATCGGTGTTTGGGGCTGTTAAATGCCCCGGGCCCCACCGGTTGTAAGGACAAAAATCACACATGATTTGCACCCCCCGCCCCCCCCCCCCCTCCTCTCCCCCGGTCGCAACTGGTTTACAAACAGCTTAGTTTCAAACTGCTACATGCCATTCGTACCACAACATACTGCGGTTCGGGACAGCCCAAACGAAATCACCGGACATTCTCTCCCTTGGGACGCTAGGTGGATAGTAACCGATGCCGGCGGCGTGGCTGGTTTTATCGACGCTGCTACCTAATCTACCTAAATCAGGTAAAGGAATTATATAAGTTCGGAGCAAATCAGTCCCGTAATATTTGATAATTTTATCATAGTGAAGTCTGTGTTAAGGAGATTAACCAGTTAGAAGTACTGTATTTAAACAATTTAACAGCCTGTACGAGGCATAATCTGGCATTGCGCTTTTTAATCCTTATATCGACTTTGCTGCAGAGCTCCAAGCGGTACGGGGGAATATAATTGCGAAATGGATCATCCTCAGTACAAGACCTGGCTGAAGGAGCAGCTCATCCCTGGACAACGGGCCAAAACCACACCGTCCAGACAGATGATTCAATATGGCAGTTACAGGGATCCCGAAAGAATTAGATATCCGCACTTGCATGGCTACAGACAAAAGGTCAGCAATTAAGAGCAACGCTATATACATGGTCCACCGTCCATTTTAAGAAATATACCATTGCACATATTGCATTGCAATAACGATCAACATTGTTTTGATAGATACAGCTGCTGGGTGCTGGGTAGACAAAACCCTGAAAATAAACTGGCGGGTGCGGCCAAATTGCCGCTTAGAGGTAGGTTGTACCCCTAAAAAGAAATAGGCAGGTCTAAAGAACGACCACTCCGCAACATGGCCCTGAAAATGAATTAACTGAGTCCGCCCCTAACGGGGTCATTTGATATTATAATTAGATGACAATCTAATTGATATACCGTGTTACTAAAATTAATCAAGTAGAATTATACATGCAAAGAGCAAGATTGCGGATACTGAGCAGGGACAAGGTGTGGGCCTTGCACGATGGTGTGTTTGCGCATCAGGAGCAAGTCGTGGACAAATTTGGCCCCGGTGTGGCATGCGATTCTGCACCCCCGTGAGATTTTGCACCCCGGGGACGCATTATGATGTTACCGTGCCATGAGGTAGTGCACCCCCGTGAGATTGCGTACCCCTCGCCAGAATAGCATCTATGGCGGACCATTCCAATATTAATGACAAATATACATATATGGCAGACCATTCAACCATTTATTCCCAGCTTTTAGATTAATGGAATATGTTACACCGGCCGGTTTATCTTGCCACATTCCAAAATTGTCCAGTATCGAAACGTGATTTCGCTCCCATAAAACAATGGCGGATGGGGATTATTACGATTATTTTATTTCATTTTATTATTTTTATAATATCATGCAAATGTTATTATACAAGGTGTGATATCCCAAAAACATAATTTACAATAGGGCATGTCAGTTCTCGCGGGTTCTACTTCCGGCCTGGGATTTTGGGGACAAACAAACGAACACGTGCTTTTTGTTCAGTGCGCAGCCTGACTCGCCCCCTGCGTAACATTGGATACCGCGCGCGGAGGGCTGTCATTCTAGTTACGACATAGGACGCGGAACCAGGCAAGCTGCGCGGCCGGCTCGCCGGACAAGGGGTGGGTCGCAATTCGTCTTTCGTGCGTCTTAAATAAAGATCTGTTAACTTTTTCGTGTCGATATGTTGGTAGATGACACTTGGGACATGTCATTTTCTACGATACTGGCCACGTTCAGTTAACTAGTCGCACAACAGGTAGATGATTTCCCAATGTTTACACTGATCTGGAGTGATCGGGTGACAGGTATGGACAGCCTTTGCCGTCAAAATTATAGTTTTTCAATCCTGAATGCAACTACCATTCAAATAGGCAAATTTCAAAAGAACGTTGTAAATTTACTGTGCTAACATTATCTTTCTAAATTTCTTCCGTTATGTTACATTCATAGTATTGATGGGTATTTTGACAAACAGTTTCATGAGAACCACAAAATAGACCAGTACTGTGACTTTTCCATTTCCACAGAGTGAGCTAGCTTACATGTACTTATCGGCTTACCGGTATAATGATCTGGATCTAAGTTAAACTTGTGCGGCAAACTTAATATCCAAAGAAGTATATACATGAAGCAGTTGACTTCAGTCATACCTCAGTTTAAGGGGTCCTTTCAAATATGCTAGCAAAAATAGATAATCTATGCTTCCTCTTTATGGGAATAGTGGAATTAAGCCTTAATTTATAAAACAAAAAGTGTTTAGATTTTTATAGGTGGCCACTTGTGTTGATATTATTAATTTGTATAGCTGATGTGTCTACGTTCAGCTTACTGATAGCTTTAGTTCTGTATAAATCTTTAATTGTAATATTTCCTTTTGATTAATTAAATTACACTTTCTTTTGCTACTTTTGACATAAACACACAAGGAAACAAAAATTATTTAAAAATTGTGGCATCTTTAAATATATGGAGATTTTCATCCGGAATCTGTAATGCAAACTTACAAAGTCAATAATTATTCAGTGTATGACCTTCATGATTGAATACTTTTTTGCTCATACATTGCATAAACATGATGATAATAAATCAAAGTTTCTATTTGTCTCTTTGCATTGGATTTGCTTCTATCATATCAGATTAATTAGGTTGTCAACATATGGTATAAAATAAAATCTGCAAGTATTTCAAATGTAGCAGATACGAAAACTAAATGAAGGTACAAAAACTAAGTGAAGGTATAAAAAATGAGATATTTCATACTTCATCAAATTCATAACAATTCCTTTTAAGGTTGCCCAATTAATTTGATTAAATTACACTTTTCATAGCTACTTTTTTCCTGGTGAAACATAAAACATATAATAAAGAAAGAAGAGAACAACAAACTATTAAAAATATTGATAACAATTAACCCATAAGGAATTCAGTAATATTATTAAAGGTATTATTATAGAAACATTTTTATTTAACCAGCATAAGCATACAAAATCCCAATAAAGGGATAATCAATATATATGTTACATTTTGTTAGGTCAATGTCATCTCTTAATTCTCCTGCATTCGACAACATTAATGACAATGGCACATTCCATGGTTAACAAATCCTGTGTACCGTAACAAATATAACATATAAGCTTTTCAAATCTCTCAGTTGCTATCGGTATATTGTATTAGATTGTGTTCCATCAATTTAAATGAAGAAAAGATTAATTTATGACTTTAACAAAAAAATAGGAAATTATATGGTTTAATAGGACATAATAATCATCAACTTTGTTTTACATTAAATCAGCTCTGGGTGACAAAAGTTGTTCATGACATTTGCAAATTAAAATCTACATTGAAATTAATGCTGCATAACTCTGTAATGATAAGATGTCCTCTTTAGATTGTGCGACTTAATTTTGATTAAATTGCACCTTTTTGGTACTGTTGTCCTGAGGTCTATACATATGATGTATATTAATAAAAATAAAAATAAAAAAATTAAGAAAAACATCCATAATAACAAGTAGCACATAAGGACTCAAGTAACATTAAACATCTTTGGCAGGTTTATACATATATATTTTCATTTAGCCAGTATAAACATCACAATAAAATGATACTAATCATCAATATATATGGCACATGTTGTTACTTTTATTCTTTTCTCTAACATTTAGCTACAGTTGTGACAAGAGCACCAAGACATATTGCTTTGCCAATAAATTCTGTGTGTCATAATAAATAAACTGGTGTTGTATAATCACTTTTTCAGACTTCTGCGCGATTGCTATAGTATATATTATAACATGTTCCATTATTTGAAAAGACCAGTTTACAACACTTAGAATATAACTGGACATTACAATTCAGTAGGCTATAACAATCAACTTTCTACTTTCTGTGATGACAAACATTATTCATGACATTGGCAAATTCATTAATTTTCTTTAAAGGTTCTAGAGGTTTATGCAGTCTGTTAACTTTTTTATTTTTCTTCATAGATTTTTTTTTTAATTGTTTATTTCTAAAAATAGCAGTTTCGTGTTATATTACATAGAATACAGGGATATAATGTGATTTTCTTACATCAGATCATCAAATACAATAGATTTACTTTTCACACTTCATAGATTTAGTTATATGCATCCACATACTTTGTACTCTTGTCTAATTTATATTTACATTCTTTGCAATGTTTTATTGGTATGTTCACTTGATTGTTGACTTGCAAAAAACTCAATATTTCAATATAATAAAAAACTAAGATTTGACAAATTGATTTTTTTTATCATAGATTAAAAAATATGTAAAAGACATATAATTTCCCATATACTTAGATCTATATCTATGTGTAATATATATCTCAGACAAATATGTATAGGTAAATTGTACACATTATTTGACATCAAATATTTGCTAAATACAAAGGGGATGATTGAGGATTTATATAATGTCACATTATTTAAGTTAATACAGTTAATTATTTTTTTTATTTTATAATGTTATTCCTATTCAAAGCTTTATTTAAATAAAGCTTAGTTATAATTTGTCAAAGCCGTCATAATTGATTTCTTGATTTGGACAAAACTGTAATAAAATCATTCGCGGTAAAATAACAATTAAGTAGTATTGAGCTCAAGTGGCTCTATCATATCTGCTCATAAAATCACCCATCTGCATCAGCAGTATGAGAAACATTGGATAAATCGATACGTCGAAAACAATAGCCGTTTCCCCATTTTCTCCAATTATGGTTTATTCCGCTTGTCATCTGTAATTCGGCCGTCGGCAATACAGTCAGGCCAGCACAAATATTGGGTATTCAGCGGGCTGTACTGCGCCAAGTTTACTGACCGCAGTTATTGATACGGGAAAATACAAGTTCAAAGTGTCTTTCAACAATATATTGTCACTAGATAGTTAACAGGTGCTTATTTAAGTTACATAGAGGCCTAGAAAGGACCCACCCTTTTCTCCCCTCGCTCACCGCGCAGTTTGCCTGGTTCCACGTCCTAAATCGTGACTAGAATGAGAGCGTTTTGATTCGTCAAGCAGGGAGCGAGTGAGTTGCGCAGTGAAAAATTAAGGTCGCAAATAACGCCGTTGTCCCCAAAATCTGATCTCGTGAAGTATCGCACACATAAAACGAGATTCACTTGCATGCCCTATAACATGGAGAGGAGAAGTAGTATACATGAGATTCGGTACCCCCCTCACCCTGCGATATATAGCGTACGGTAGCCCTGGCTCTAAGATATAGGTAGGGGGTGCAAATTCCCACAGGAGAAGCAGTATTCATGAGATTCGGTACCCCCCTCACCCTGCGATATATAGCGTACGGTAGCCCTGGCTCTAAGATATAGGTAGGGGGTGCAAATTCCCACAGGAGAAACAGTATCCATGAGATTCGGTACCCCCCTCACCCTGCGATATATAGCGTACGGTAGCCCTGGCTCTAAGATATAGGTAGGGGGTGCAAATTCCCACAGGAGAAGCAGTATCCATGAGATTCGGTACCCCCCTCCCCTTGCGATATATAGCATACGGTAGCCCTCTCACTAAGATATCGGTAGGGGTGCAATTATCATAGGAGAAGCAGCATCCATGAGATTTGGTACCCCCCTGCGATATACAGCATACGGTAGCCCTCTCACTAAGATATAGGTAGAGGTTGCCAATTCCCACAGGAGAAGCAGTATCCATGAGATTCGGTACTCCCCTCCCCCTGCGATATATAGCGTACGGTAGCCCTGGCTCTAAGATATAGGTAGGGGGTGCAAATTCCCACAGGAGAAGTAGTATCCATGAGATTCGGTACCCCCCTCACCCTGCGATATATAGCGTACGGTAGCCCTCTCACTAAGATATCGGTAGGGGTGCAATTATCATAGGAGAAGCAGCATCCATGAGATTTGGTACCCCCCTGCGATATACAGCATACGGTAGCCCTCTCACTAAGATATAGGTAGAGGGTGCAAATTCCCACAGGAGAAGCAGTATACATGAGATTCGGTACCCCCCTCACCCTGCGATATATAGCGTACGGTAGCCCTGGCTCTAAGATATAGGTAGGGGGTGCAAATTCCCACAGGAGAAGCAGTATCCATGAGATTCGGTACCCCCCTCACCCTGCGATATATAGCGTACGGTAGCCCTGGCTCTCAGATATAGGTAGGGGGTGCAAATTCCCACAGGAGAAGCAGTATCCATGAGATTCGGTACTCCCCTCACCCTGCGATATATAGCGTACGGTAGCCCTGGCTCTAAGATATAGGTAGGGGGTGCAAATTCCCACAGGAGAAGCAGTATCCATGAGATTCGGTACCCCCCTCCCCTTGCGATATATAGCATACGGTAGCCCTCTCACTAAGATATCGGTAGGGGTGCAATTATCATAGGAGAAGCAGCATCCATGAGATTTGGTACCCCCCTGCGATATACAGCATACGGTAGCCCTCTCACTAAGATATAGGTAGAGGGTGCAAATTCCCACAGGAGAAGCAGTATCCATGAGATTCGGTACTCCCCTCACCCTGCGATATATAGCGTGCGGTATCCCTGGCTCTAGGATATAGGTAGGGGGTGCAAATTCCCACAGGAGAAGCAGTATCCATGAGATTCGGTACCCCCCTCACCCTGCGATATATAGCGTACGGTAGCCCTGGCTCTAAGATATAGGTAGGGGGTGCAAATTCCCACAGGAGAAGTAGTATCCATGAGATTCGGTACCCCCCTCCCCCTGCGATATATAGCGTACGGTAGCCCTGGCTCTCAGATATATGTAGGGGGTGCAAATTCCCACAGGAGAAGCAGTATCCATGAGATTCGGTACCCACCTCCCCTTGCGATTTATAGCATACGGTAGCCCTCTCACTAAGATATCGGTAGGGGTGCAATTATCATAGGAGAAGCAGCATCCATGAGATTTGGTACCCCCCTGCGATATACAGCATACGGTAGCCCTCTCACTAAGATATAGGTAGAGGGTGCGAATTCCCACAGGAGAAGCAGTATCCATGAGATTCGGTACTCCCCTCACCCTGCGATATATAGCGTACGGTAGCCCTGGCTCTAAGATATAGGCAGGGGGTGCAAATTCCCACAGGAGAAGCAGTATCCATGAGATTCGGTACCCCCCTCACCCTGCGATATATAGCGTACGGTAGCCCTGGCTCTAAGATATAGGTAGGGGGTGCAAATTCCCACAGGAGAAGCAGTATTCATGAGATTCGGTACCCCCCTCACCCTGCGATATATAGCGTACGGTAGCCCTGGCTCTAAGATATAGGTAGGGGGTGCAAATTCCCACAGGAGAAGCAGTATCCATGAGATTCGGTACCCCCCTCACCCTGCGATATATAGCGTACGGTAGCCCTGGCTCTAAGATATAGGTAGGGGGTGCAAATTCCCACAGGAGAAGTAGTATCCATGAGATTCGGTACCCCCCTCCCCCTGCGATATATAGCGTACGGTAGCCCTGGCTCTCAGATATAGGTAGGGGGTGCAAATTCCCACAGGAGAAGCAGTATCCATGAGATTCGGTACCCCCCTCCCCTTGCGATATATAGCATACGGTAGCCCTCTCACTAAGATATCGGTAGGGGTGCAATTATCATAGGAGAAGCAGCATCCATGAGATTTGGTACCCCCCTGCGATATACAGCATACGGTAGCCCTCTCACTAAGATATAGGTAGAGGGTGCAAATTCCCACAGGAGAAGCAGTATCCATGAGATTCGGTACTCCCCTCACCCTGCGATATATAGCGTACGGTAGCCCTGGCTCTAAGATATAGGTAGGGGGTGCAAATTCCCACAGGAGAAGTAGTATCCATGAGATTCGGTACCCCCCTCACCCTGCGATATATAGCGTACGGTAGCCCTCTCACTAAGATATCGGTAGGGGTGCAATTATCATAGGAGAAGCAGCATCCATGAGATTTGGTACCCCCCTGCGATATACAGCATACGGTAGCCCTCTCACTAAGATATAGGTAGAGGGTGCAAATTCCCACAGGAGAAGCAGTATACATGAGATTCGGTACCCCCCTCACCCTGCGATATATAGCGTACGGTAGCCCTGGCTCTAAGATATAGGTAGGGGGTGCAAATTCCCACAGGAGAAGCAGTATCCATGAGATTCGGTACCCCCCTCACCCTGCGATATATAGCGTACGGTAGCCCTGGCTCTCAGATATAGGTAGGGGGTGCAAATTCCCACAGGAGAAGCAGTATCCATGAGATTCGGTACCCCCCTCCCCTTGCGATATATAGCATACGGTAGCCCTCTCACTAAGATATCGGTAGGGGTGCAATTATCATAGGAGAAGCAGCATCCATGAGATTTGGTACCCCCCTGCGATATACAGCATACGGTAGCCCTCTCACTAAGATATAGGTAGAGGGTGCAAATTCCCACAGGAGAAGCAGTATCCATGAGATTCGGTACTCCCCTCACCCTGCGATATATAGCGTACGGTAGCCCTGGCTCTCAGATATAGGTAGGGGGTGCAAATTCCCACAGAAGAAGCAGTATCCATGAGATTCGGTACCCCCCTCCCCTTGCGATATATAGCATACGGTAGCCCTCTCACTAAGATATCGGTAGGGGTGCAATTATCATAGGAGAAGCAGCATCCATGAGATTTGGTACCCCCCTGCGATATACAGCATACGGTAGTCCTCTCACTAAGATATAGGTAGAGGGTGCAAATTCCCACAGGAGAAGCAGTATCCATGAGATTCGGTACTCCCCTCCCCCTGCGATATATAGCGTACGGTAGCCCTGGCTCTAGGATATAGGTAGGGGGTGCAAATTCCCACAGGAGAAGCAGTATCCATGAGATTCGGTACCCCCCTCCCCCTGCGATATATAGCGTACGGTAGCCCTGGCTCTAAGATATAGGTAGGGGGTGCAAATTCCCACAGGAGAAGTAGTATCCATGAGATTCGGTACCCCCCTCCCCCTGCGATATATAGCGTACGGTCGCCCTGGCTCTCAGATATAGGTAGGGGGTGCAAATTCCCACAGGAGAAGCAGTATCCATGAGATTCGGTACCCCCCTCCCCTTGCGATATATAGCATACGGTAGCCCTCTCACTAAGATATCGGTAGGGGTGCAATTATCATAGGAGAAGCAGCATCCATGAGATTTGGTACCCCCCTGCGATATACAGCATACGGTAGCCCTCTCACTAAGATATAGGTAGAGGGTGCAAATTCCCACAGGAGAAGCAGTATCCATGAGATTCAGTACTCCTCTCACCCTGCGATATATAGCGTACGGTAGCCCTGGCTCTAAGATATAGGTAGGGGGTGCAAATTCCCACAGGAGAAGCAGTATCCATGAGATTCGGTACCCCCCTCACCCTGCGATATATAGTGTACGGTAGCCCTGGCTCTAAGATATAGGTAGGGGGTGCAAATTCCCACAGGAGAAGCAGTATCCATGAGATTCGGTACCCCCCTCACCCTGCGATATATAGCGTACGGTAGCCCTGGCTCTCAGATATAGGTAGGGGGTGCAATTATCATAGGAGAAGCAGCATCCATGAGATTTGGTACCCCCCTGCGATATACAGCATACGGTAGCCCTCTCACTAAGATATCGGTAGGGGTTGCAAACTCTCACAGGAGAAGCAGTATCCATGAGATTCGGTACCCCCCCCCCCCCCCTCCCCCCCTGCGATATATAGCATACGGTAGCCCTGGCTCTAAGATATCGGTAGAGGGTGCAAATTCTCACAGGAGAAGCAGTATCCATGAGATTCGGTACCCCCCTGCGATATATAGCATACGGTTGTTGGGGCCCAAAACGTCCGACTGCCCAAAACGTCTTACATACCTAGGAACAAACTGACAGTTACATTTGACGTTGCGCTACTACACAGTCTGCCTATATAAAGCCATGATAAGCTCGTTTTGTAGCCCTTCGTTAGCGATATACGAATAACATTGAGGTTTTATGAGAAGCTGGGGAGGGAAGGGGGTGGGGGGCGGGCGTGTGAGCTTCAGTATGGGAACGGTGCGTAACAAGGCACGGAAAAAGCGTTAGCAATACTTTACAGGCTTAGCCTCTTTGCTCGTTATAGGACTTGTCACACCCTCCGGACCTAGATCTACCCATTAAAACAATATGTATTGCGAGATTAGGAGGGTACGAAACAAATCTGGGGACATATTTATTCTTTGATTATCGTGTTGTGCTTGGACAAAAATCGGCGTCTAACTGTGCATTGTGTTATAGGTGTGAAAGTCATGATCCTGGCCCGTTTTGGGCAGTCGGACGTTTTGGGTTCTCACATACGGTAGCCCTGTCACCAAGATATCGGTAGGGTGTGCACATTCTCACAAGAGAAGCCGTGAGGAGACCGGGGCTAGTTCGGCCAGTTTTCACTAAAATTGATCTTTAGGCCATTATTTCCTAGCTAGGAAGCCATGTTACGTCTGATATAATATGTACATATCTCGGCTAAGACACTGGCATTATTTTACAGTTGTGGATTGTTTACCAACAACATAATTTAACACCAAAGACACTATGGTTTAGGCAAGCAAAATGAATAGTAGACAGTGAAAATAACTGTTTTCCGAAAAAGTTTCAAACGGCGTGCCATGCAAGACAGGGTGGGTAGATGCATTTATGCTTAGCTAACGTGAAATCTTTTGCTGGCAAGTAACACCTTCTGCGACTCTGTCAGGTACAACCCATCCATGAGGACCACCGCACTACTCTCGGCCTCTGAGTTAACGGCCTTCAGGCAGTTCCAATCAATGTGGTAGTAGTAATGCCTCCAGGAGTGGTGGTGGTAGCCAAGAGCCTTGCTGCGCATGCAGAAGGGTTTGTTCTCGTATCTCCTCGCTACAAGGGTATCGTCAACCTCATGTGCCTGGAATCCGCCCTTGCAGCCCTGACACCGTTTGACCCGTTTGCTGAGTTTGGTGACGGTGTAGGTTGAGGACGATATCACGGGCTGGGACTTGGCCCGGTTGAGACGCCTTCTACCGCTTGTTTCCCCCCCCTCGTGCTTGCGGTTGTGGGATGGTGCGGGTGCTGGGCATTGTCCGCCGGGCGCCACTGGATGACTCGGTTGATCGCAGTTTAAGCACAAGAAATCTGGTTGTGGGCTGTCCAGGCACCTTGCGTGGAACCAGCGTATGCACTGGACACATTTGATCTGAAACGATGTACGGCGCAATTATAATATTCGTGATATTAAAGCTTATATAGTAATCCCGAGGTATAAACCACAAGTTTAGTTGTCTAATTCAAGAAGCATTTGCTGGGGCAGTGTCTGGAGAAACCCATGTGGCACGACATTTATTCTTCGTCTGTTCGTAATAGGCCAGGCTGGACTGCAATAAAATCTAAGGGGTCCAGGGTGGCTTTTTTTCGACACGGCGACACGGCGATTTTTAAATCGACAACGCGGCATTGGGGTTGTCTTAAAATCGACACGCGACACGGACCTTTTCTTAAAATCGACACGCGACACGTGCCCCCCCCCCCTCAGGGGCCCTAATCTAGTGACTAACCTGATGTTTATTATTTACTAAGACTGATCAAAATACTTGTATAAAAGTTATTATATTAGATGTATTAAATAATCAGTTTAATATAAAAGACGCAATAATATTTTTGGATACAAATCCGTTGCAATTATTCTTATCTTCCTTAGAAGGAGGTGTGGTGGGAAACAGAACCTATAGTCCCTATGTCACATGGCAGGTAAAAGGAAGCCACACTGCTATAGTAAAGTACTCTCGGAGATACCGTACCATACGTTGCCGCGCCCCACTACAGAACCCAGTCGAGTTCGGTTTATGACAACAATCCATCTATGCAGAGAACAATAACACAAGCATCCAACCCCATCCCATCACATCCCCCACCCACCCACTCCCAACAATACAGGTGGCACTGGACCATCACTAGTTATTCAATGCAAACAGGATAATTATGGGATTAGAAGGTGGTCCACTTTCGGGTACCAAACCGGCTTAATTTGTTTTATCTGGTTATGTCTCGGGGTGAGGCACAAAGGACCAGAAGGGTAGAGGTGGTTGGAGGGGGGGGGGGGTGCATCTCCACAGGAAGACATTAATGATACTCTCGACATAGAAAGTGTGACGCTCAGTTTGGAGACTAAAGCAGCCTGAGTGAACATATTAAAGTAATCATCAAAAGTAATCATGATTACGATTACATTGCTTTTAAAAACAGTGTAATCGATTACGATTACTTGGAAAATGTAATCGATTACAATCGATAACGATTACTGATTAAGATTACCCTATGTCTGGTCATGACGTTCAGTGAGTTATGGCCACATTGACATCTAATATGCGATGTCCCAATCTAACGGCTGCATTTCCAAACAACACTCATTTTCGCGTAGAAAGGGGTTAGCTCCTATATTGTTGTGGTGCGGTGGAAACATATCATCATCTCGCCGCTAAACCAAGGATTTATTTCACTTACCTTGTTAACAAATTCCCTTCCTTGATCTGTTAATATGCAATGTGAAGCCCCGTGACGGTAGAAAATTTCCATCAGGCACGAAGCAACTGATTCGGCAGTTTTATCTTTCAGTGGAAACGCTTCCACCCACTTTGTATCTTAATCAGTCGCTGTAAAGATGTATATACTTATTTCCAGTCGTCGTGGTTACCAGGGGTCCCATGAGGTCGACGCCTAGCATTTCCCATGGGCCAGCTACCTATTAACAGAAGAGGGGATGTACATGTTTTTATTTGATTAACAAAGGGCGTGTTATGATTAGACAATTTACACTCGATTTTTCTCCATTCTGTAATAGTGTCTTATGAGACATAGCAGTCATAGAAAAGCTGTGTAAAAAGAATTAAACATTAATTCACATTTATCCACGAATAATATGAAATGCTAATTTCTGTTTAAATGGCCAACAAGCATACCGTATTTCACGTTTATTTTCGAATATCATGTCACACCATATATAGCAGTAACTGAGTCATTCTGCATCTGTTGGCTGGCATTTATAGTTACAATTACTTTAACTTTATCTTCCATGAGCGACAAAAACCGCGAGGTGTGCATGAAGTCGTGTGTAGTGAACGTTTTGGCACGTTTAATTGTGTCAAAGGAATCGACCGTGAATTGTTCTGCCAGTGGGTGTGTTTCCAATATGTATGCATGTGTAACTAATGGTTGCACTATTATTTACAACCAGGGAACAATTACTAAATGTCCTCCTACCGTGCGAGCAACTTAGCTTTCCCCTGCCTAAGTAAAGAAATGACACATGTTTTGTCTCAAGGTTTGAATTTAGCACAATATTATGATATTTCACTCGCCGCGGAAGACGATTTTCGTCTGTCGCTAATTGATGATGATATAGGATAGGATTATCGAAATTCGGGGAAGATCGAACAAAGACGTGGATTTCTAGGCGGTCTAACATGGTATAAGTTTACAAATATTTACAAATTTGTATGAGGGGCTCTCCTTGTGTAGTCCTTAATTAGGGCAATAGACTGCAGATCAATAGCTCCTGGGTTCGAATCTTTTGCAATAAGCGTTTATACGGGCACGGGTGGATCTCGGGCGAGAGGCGGGGGGGTAGGGGAGTTTCACTTACCCCCAACGTACCCCTTGGTAAGTTGAGCAAGGCTCGTTTTCGTAGATGCCTCCCTCCCCCCCCCCCCCCCATCAAGCAAGGGAATGTTAAGTACATTAGTGGACACCCACGACCGCGTTATTCTTTTTTACTCCCTGCCCCCCCCCCCGACACTCCCGGTCGCAAGGTTTCAGATAGCAGAGATCCCCCCCCCCCCCACCTCCATTCTAAAATGTCTATATATCCGCCCTTGTAGGCGACATGCAGAATTCGAATGAAACAATATCGCGTATTACATATCAGGCCACATATGTTGTCTAGGCCTGTATACTGTTTACTGACAAATATTCTTCCGTGAATCCATAGTTATTCATGGGTAATTTTGGTGTATTGCACGAGTTAACATTTGTCAATGATGTTGGTGTATGAAGAAAACTGGTACAACACACGTTGACACACGTAATAGGTAAGTATCGAGTTATTATTTTCCTGGGTGGGTCATTGTTGTGACGGAAATATAATGACCCGCCCTGGTAAAATAATGGCCTCCTTCTGCGGCACAACACGACTCTGATGAAACAATAGAAGCATGCAGTAACGGGTGTTAATTGATAGAGCTTGTTAAATAAAGTATCTTGCCCCTTGGTGCTACTAGTTTCTCTGTTATTGTATTTGCTGTAGCACGAGTTTTAAGCTGCTTAATGCATGACACTTGGCCACGGTCAGCTTATCTGATTTCTTAATCCGCCTGCCACCCACTTTCCGGGCCCTCCAGTCGTTCCCCAGTCTAACCCTGCAAACCGAACTTATCAGTCCGGTGACTAACTAAACGCGTCTTTGAACGAAAACTTATAGGCACTGCGAGTCAATAGGCAACAATCATTATTAATTGACAGAATTTAATTGTTTGATGTATCTAAGTTTACGGACAGTAGATGTCGGAGGTAATTTTGTTACTGCCAATGTTCCGCCAAGCAGAAAATTTATTATTTTTAAGCATCCGCAAATTTACGTGGTATAAGGTTATTTCTATAGCGAATTATGTCTAGCGAACCTTGATTGACTGCAGCGGTTCCTTCTTCTCGAGGGATCCTACCCCCTGACACTTGTCACATGTCGCGATCTTTGTGAAGAAGGCAGAAAGCATAAAAATGATATTATAATTAAAAGAAAGAAATGTATCAATGCTCCACGAATTAATAATAAATATTATTCCATTGCTAAGTTATATTGACAATTTCATATATTATAAGTAATGCGCTTTCACAGACACATATAAGCAATAACCGGATCCATGCACCTTACTTTAATTTTCTGCACAACTACGCATCCACAAACAAATCTTTAACAAATACTAGCCCAAAAAATGTTATAGGGCAAACGGTGTTTTGGAAACTTACCCATATCCGGATGTCGTCGGTCTGGCCCGGCCAGTAACATCGCTGACATATGGCATCTGCGGTTTTATTGATGCCACTATGTCCACCAATTTTACTGCCATTAAAAATTCTCGCTGAACACTGCCAGACACTCTTCTTTTCTCTTCAGGACCTCAGTCCTTTTGCCACTTGATGTGTGGATTAGGTGCTGATTACCAGTCGTAGTCGCATTTTCTAAAATAGAAACGATCGCATTAAAACATATTCAGGGAATTGGTAAAAAACGATGAAAATAAAATGAACAAAAGATTTTGCTTCGAGAGTTCACAGCCAAATATACCTGTGACAAACATGGCCACATTAGGATATAATTATATCCTAGTGATGTGCTGTAAGCCAATTTTATAAAAGGCTTTATTCACAAATAAGGTCATCAGGTTTACCGACTGACTAAATAAGAACCGATAACTTTTCGCTTCTAGAAAACGTTGATTGTTATCTTTCAAAAATAAAATGAAACGTTGTGTATCTCTAAGTCGATCAATCGGTTCGGCACGGAAACGATTAGCTGAAATTAGCAGCGGATTACGGGTTGCTCATGTGACTAAACAAGCAATTTCGATCGCTGCCGCAAGTCAGCCAAGTTTTGACCATTGTATTCTGATGCCACTCATGCAATGTACGTATATATAACTGTAGCGAACTGCCTCGGCAGTATCGAAATCAAAGTTAGTGAGCTAAATGGCCGGACTATCTGGCTTGATATAGTCAAAACTTAGCCAGTTTCAAGCCAAAAAATATTGTAATAATAATGTAAGTTGGAGAATGTGATAGGAACGGTTTTGTTTGTGTATCTCACGCAATATTCGTGTAGTGTCTTCGCTGTAATAATTAAGCGGGAGGGAAGGGGGCTCAAGGGGGGGTCGTGTTCGCAGATAACGATGAATAAATTTCTTAATTACCAGATCACCATGAACTAAGAGGAGAAATCTCCGCATACAAAGAAAGCGCAGATACATGATATAAATTGGCGATTTCTCGATGCACGGTTATTTAATATTATAATTCCAAGTGCACGACTAACGGAAATCATTGATCACGGTGGTCGGCTAATATCTCATTCTCAGTTCACGAAGAATTATTTTCTTCGTTCCCAATTCATAATGAAATGAAAAAATGATGGTTTGTTGACAGATCTGGACTCACGACTGTGCATAGACCTGGATTCTAGCGCAGTTGCTTCATTGTTCCACCTTGTCCCGTCGCCCCCTTCCATCTGTTGCAGTAGATTCCTATTTTCATTTAGATATCTTATTTAAGAGAAGTAGATATTCGTCATTACGTGATTGATTGCAGGAGTCTCGTCAGATCTGGACTCCTACCTTCAATTTGGTGTTGTGTGGTCAGTTAATGTTTCACCGGGAACTGGCCCGACACTGTCACTTTAGAACGCGTCTGTCAAGATGACCGTATCAGACTGTCGGTAGGGCTCCATGTTCGTCAATCTTGAAATTATCCATCAATTATTGGATCATCAGAAGTCTAGTCGCCATAGGGGAAGTAGGGCTTAACTACACAGGCAGTCAGTTATCGAAGAAATATTAGATTTGATTTTGATTTGATCTTTATTTTCCATCAAAGTGATGAGTATACGATCAGGTCACTTAAGTAAATTAGAATTCAATAGCTTCCACTGAAACAGCCGAGCACATATATACATATCAAGGTATTAAAAGTGAAATTTAAGTTACTGATGATATGCCATTTGTCTCATATTTCTTGATAAGGGGCCAAAATGTTCCGAAACAAACAGTGTAATGCTTGCACTAAATCGCAATCCAAATTAGGAGTTCTGTTGTGCCGGCCGACATCCACCTCAAGTGTTCCAGAAACACTAGACGCTGCACATAACCAGTGAGTAAACCCTAGATAATACCCATTATACAACGTTATGGAAGCATTTCAATATCACAAGTTTATTATATGAGAACAGATGCACTGGCATAACGGTCTAACATGTACCAGCGCCAATATCACCGTACACCGTACAGTCGTACAACCCTTCACATATCGCAGCATAACTCGCTCCTCTGCAGGATATATATACAGCCTCCCCATCAACTCATCTCTCGGACGTTTAACTTCCCGAAAGTGGCTTATTACCTCTATGGTTAAATATCTAAACTGTCTTGCTACGCTTAAAAATAGTACAAAAATACACAAACAGGTACAGTACTGCTATGAAGTAATTTTTCTGAACTGTACATTAATTTTCACGAATTCAGCAAAAACAGATACATATTTCTCTTCAAAACAAGCGTAGATCAGAAAATCCATTTTTAGAAACTGAATTCGAGATCATATGTAATTCGCATGCAAAATACATACCGACGTTTCTTTATATCCCATAATCAGACCAGAAATAATTTTTCTCTCTCGTGAATCCAACGAAACTCATTTTGCAAAGCGTATCCTATCCCTCAACAACGCACAGTGTTCCTTGTTTCAAACACCATCGCAACATCACTGCGTATCATATCCTTTCAGTATCTAATAATTTGAACGATAGCATCATATTCCACATTCAAATGACACTTATCGTTTGTTTAAAGTAGTGTTATGGCGTCATCCTATTGTCTAAACTGTACATAAATTAACAAGAATGTACTGTTTTAGCCAGCTGAGAAAACTCAACAAGACCAAACAATATTCCAGTTAAACAATCTTACTTTTATGTCACGAAATCGACAATCGCAGTCAATGCCAATCATGAGCAATAAATGTTTCTCTGAAACAAGTGTCAACCACAACGGATGATGAAATGGAAGCTTGACGCCCGATGGAATGCTCCAGCAGAACAGATATACATCGCTCTTTGAAACAAGCATAGATCACGAATCCAATTTTAGAAACTGAAATTGAGATCATAGCTAATTCTTACGCAAAATACATACCGACATTCCTTATATCCTTCAATAATCAAACTAGAAATCTTTTTTTTTTCATGAATCCCATAAAATTTCTTTTGCAAAGCGTATCCTAGCCATCAACATCGTTCATTGTTTCAAACACCGTCGAAGCATCGCTGCATATCATATCCTTTTAGTATCCAATATTTTGCACGATTGCATCATATTCCACCTTCAAATGATAATTATCGTCCGTATAAGGACACATAATCCATGTAAATAGCATACGCGCCTTGATTCAACCCACAACTTAATGCTTGCAATCTGCAGATAAAATAAACTGACTTGATGCTGCAGGGTCTGACGGGTCTTCCATTTTAGAACGAACGTTGATTCGGCTTAGCTCACGTATGACTCAAGCCTACCATTTGCTACAATAAGACACGTGGGTCCAGAGATGGAAGACGAACCGGCTTCAGTCAGCCATTTCATTGCTTTAAGTTACAGAATACCCGTGTAACAGTGTAACGATTAGATAAACAGAAAAATCTGATACAATCCTCTCGTGGGTATAAACGGGTTTGCTGGTCGATCGCTGGACAACTAAGTGGAGAAAACTTAGCAACAATGACATATACTAATATTCAAGGCTGTAGTCAACTGACATCTGATAGTTACATTACACGTTAGCGACCAATTTTGTTATACTGTTTATATGTGCTTGTTTCGTCTAGATAAAACATCAAAGCGATCAAAGCGTCCGCTTTCTATCATAAAATTTTGAACTTCCATAGTAAAACGTACATGCACGTTATCTGGACCGTAAAGAATCGAGTGTATATTATATGCTCTGAGTGGAACAAGAATTGACGTCGAGCTTTGACATATAACGGACAACAGAAAAAATAGTCATCAGCGTCTTCGTATAAATGCCCACACTGACATTTTGGTGAATATATTATGTGCATACGACAAAAGTCAGCACAAAGCGGGCTACAACGCATCCTAAGCTGAGCGTGAATAATGGAGAATGCCCTGGTTCCCATACATTTCAACAGTTCAACTTTTGGTTTCGTCCCCGCTAGATGCTTTTTGAATTCCCCACGGTCTGAGATAATTCTGACATCCAATGGCAAGTTGTTCCACAGTTTAACCGTTGCAGGGAGGAATGATTGGTGATGGGATATTGTAACGACAGACAACGACAGATTTTGGGAGTTCCTGGTATTATATGGATTCCGCTGGGACACTGATGGTGGAAGCAATTCACGTACATTCAATTACACATATTCGTTTTCTGCCCAGTCAATGACGCATTTAATCACCCTCCGCCCTTCCATTCGCTTTCATTAAACCTTACATAAATGACAAACAACCTTATTCAGTGACTTTATTTACAGGACAATATATGGCAAGGCATGGAAAAACTGATCACATGGGGTTCACAACACAGGCAGTAGGCACACGTCAACACATAGGCAGTAGGCACGGCAGGAGCCAGGCAGGCACCCACTCAGTCACCGGTCAAAGCGACGGTGCCCACCCTACCACCCCCACCACATCCCAGCAATGACACACAGGCAGTAGGCACGGCAGGAGCCAGGCAGGCACCCACTCAGTCACGGGTCAACGCGACGGTGCCCACCCTACCACCCCCACCACATCCCAGCAATGACACACAGGCAGTAGGCACGGCAGGAGTCAGGCAGGCACCCACTCAGTCACGGGTCAACGCGACGGTGCCCACCCTACCACCCCCACCACATCCCAGCAATGACACACAGGCAGCAGGCACGGCAGGAGCCAGGCAGGCACCCACTCAGTCACGGGTCAACGCGACGGTGCCCACCCTACCACCCCCCAGCAATGACACACAGGCAGCAGGCACGGCAGGAGCGAGGCAGGCACCCTCTCAGTCACGGGTCAACGCGACGGTGCCCACCCTACCACATCCCAGCAATGACACACAGGCAGTAGGCACGGCAGGAGCCAGGCAGGCACCCACTCAGTCACGGGTCAACGCGACGGTGCCCACCCTACCACCCCCACCACATCTCAGCAATGACACACAGGCAGTAGGCACGCCAGCAGCCAGGCAGGCACCCACTCAGTCACGG
The DNA here is from genome assembly GCA_964019135.1 of Arenicola marina. Lineage (NCBI taxonomy): Eukaryota > Metazoa > Annelida > Polychaeta > Arenicolidae > Arenicola > Arenicola marina. The sequence continues at coordinate 26,337,595 of OZ025265.1, forward strand.
GTCAACGCGACGGTGCCCACCCTACCACCCCCACCACATCCCAGCAATGACACACAGGCAGCAGGCACGGCAGGAGCCAGGCAGGCACCCACTCAGTCACGGGTCAACGCGACGGTGCCCACCCTACCACCCCCACCGGTGCTGACCAGTGAACAATTTTGTGCATTAGAACAATCTGGCTTCTCTTTTGCCTCTGTGCCAGTGTTTCCCAACCCAACTCTTCATAAACTGTATTACGTCCCGTCCTCTTAATTGCACCGCCGACAATTTTGGCAGCTCGGTATTGGACTTGTTCTAGCATTTCGATATCGGCATCGCTACAGTTGCTCCACACCACACTTCCATATTCCATCGTTGGCCCGATAAAAGTTTTATAAATCAGGTCAAGAGTTTTCCGATTCAATTTCCACTTTAGCGGTACAAGCAAGTCTACTCTGGCATTAGCTTTCCTAAGAATCTCCTTACTATTAAAATACCATGACAAGTCACTTTTCAACCCAATTCCAAAAGGCTTGTTAAAGGACACATCTTGAATGCGTGTGTCGCCCAAATATAATGGTGGATTACCAGAGTCGCGCTTCTTGCGCATTGCCAGCAACGCCTCAGATTTTTCGGGATTAAAAGTCATTAACCACTTTTTAGCCCAACACTCAAGGGCTTGTAAATCTTTTTGCAGCACAGTGCAACATTTATCGGGATCGTCAATGGTAATGAACAGTGTGGTGTCATCAGCGAACAACCGTATGTGCGACGTTACCGCTTCGGTCATATCAATTATGTATAAGAGAAACTGTTACATTGCTTCTCTCCGGATAGCCCACAGGCTTTCAGGATTTAAATTCAAGACACAATATACTTATTTGACACGGGGAAGAGGTTAGTAACACAAAAAATTACGCTCTAACCCACTGAGCTATCGAGGCGGCCCCACTCGGTGGATGTGGACTGGATGGCATGAGCGTTCCTCGAGGGCAGCAATACGGCGACTTTCCTCGATGTTAGCAAGATCAATCTGAATCCCTCCGGTGTTGCCACCGCTCGACTTATTCCGCGATCAGACCCAAGCTCTCGTAGATCTATTCCTTCACTTTGCCACGATGCCTTCCTGGAGCAGTTGGGCAGAGCAAGAGCACGTGTTGCCTACCGGATAAGTGGTTATACTAAAAGTACAATCGTTGGCGCTCTCTGATAGGCTGTCGGCATGTCGGACAGTCGCTAAGTTTACCCGCGCAAACTTGGCATAACACGTGGCCACAGGGAGAAAGCCGTGTGTCGACGTCTCGATCGACACACACCTTGCACAACGCCTTTTCCTTCTCTTCCTTCAACTGTTCCTCGAGCAGCGCAAGTAGCGACTGGTAACCTGAAACGGATGAAAGTACAGGCTCAAGTACTGAAGACAGGACGCTGATATGTTTAATACGATGGTATATGGTACAATGGTATATGGCGCTGGTATTGATGGCCATGGACATAATGATGCTATTGGGGGCCATGATCACTTCGCGGGTGGGAGGAGCGGGAAGGCGTTAAGATGATCATTGAACCAAATATTGTACATTTTGTTCTGTAGTATTGCCTTTCAAAGGCCGAAAATGTTGTTGGTCATAAAATTCTCAAAACGTTAATTTCATTAATATTGTCTGAAATGTCACGAAAGTGGCCGCATGCTAACATGTCAACGTTTCAAAATAATCGTTAAACAACATATGTCAAAGATAGGGCTACGAGTTCATGACTCACAGTGAAATAAACCCAAAGTCTTGAAACCTAGATCCTGAGCTAAAGTAATTCACTTAATCTTAAATAGAAGTCCAGCGATAAACGTTTTTTTATTGAAACTATGAAACCAAAGGAATTTATTCTGAGAAGGACATTCACGTTTATGAACCTGATAAGGAAGTAATCATTGATTACCACTGCCCCAGTCATAGAGGTAGCGCATTGCAGCTGACGATGACGTCACGATTTAGGTCCGATATTTCCCACCTCGCCCGTCCGCTGTTGCAACCAGTCACCAGGTCGCAATTATTTGATTCTTGAGTTCAAAACAACTCACCGGCCGTCAATCGTATTAGCTGCCAGAGCTTTAGGATATATGGTTTATGTTATCACAATTAAGCGTATGGGCTGGATCGTGTAACGTGAGAACAACTTTTAGGAGACGTATCTTTAGACAATATTCTCTCATTGGCACTGCCCTTACGTCCGGAATTGGCCTCTCCTTTAAAGTCATGCAAATAACAGTCTATTAAAAGTACAATTGCAATCCTGAAATAGAACCTTTTTTATCAAAGAAAAATAGCCTTTTAAAAAAAGAGACTATTAATTAATGAAAATGACAATAACGACACCCTGAGGGGGTAACATATGGATGGATACCATGACAATCAGACTACCCCCGCCCCCTTCCGGAAGAGACAAGGGACGCATCAACAGGGATTTATCCATAACTGTATCAATACCTGTATCGCCATCATCACTGTCGCTTGAAAGGCTCCTACGTGCCCAGAGATTCTGCACTGGCTGTCTCGAAGGTAAATCTGTTTGATACAGGAAAACTAGAACGTACAGCCAACAACAGAAGTATCCAACGAAACGGGATTGTTTCTCTGAAGATAAATCTTCACCACGTCAAGTGGGTAAATTTGAAATAACTATTATTTCTCCCAGTGACGCAGGACTGACGCTTTTTAATGACCATTAATAATATAATATCAGTGTTTAAAGTTGCTGTTACAACAAAAGGTGAATATGCGAACCGACAGAGCTCGGTAAACTAATCTAAATGTTAATCTTACAATCAAATAAGGGTCTGTCTTCAAAATAAATCGGACGAGCGTACCTTCGTGTACAGATTGGATTCCCCTGGCTTCGTCACGCAATGGGACCGCCGATAAAGGCCCTTCACTGCATGAAAAGTAAAGTGCCGAAATGTACCGCTACAAGCTAATACCGGATTGGCACCTGCGTTCTCAGCGAGTTTAGGGAAGAGAGGTGGGGTGGGGGGGGCAACACCCACGCAATCTCAACATGTAGATTATACAATCATGCAGTTTAAATAAACATTTTCTTCGACTATTACGAAATCGTTTTTAGGCAATTCCCGTTAGCCAGGTAAAGCTGCTTATACAGTAATATGTCTCATGACAAACATGTTCAATCTCTTAGTTCAGATCTTATATTGAGGTTAATATTGTATAAAGAGACAATGCTATCGTGTACAGGAACTAAAAAGAAATACCATAAGATACTTTTTCGTCAGAGGCAGAAATACAAATGTATTTCTTTTTAACACCCAACACAGATTGAACGAAACAAGATGAAGTTCAATATTATTAGTGGTAACTTTAATCGTTTTGTCTATACCACTCACAGTCTCGATGAAGGTGCTTCATCTTCAACCGCTATCGTTAATGCGGTGGATAGGCCATAGGCTGTGGGCGGGGCCGCGGCGATGAGCGAGCCCGAGGCTGTGGGCGGGGCCGAGGCGGTGGGCGGGCCCGAGGCGGTGGGCGGGCCCGAGGCGGTCGGCAGGGCTGAGGTGGTGGTATTCTGAGGGCAATGAGACAAAACAAGCCAGTTGATCATGCTTAAATCGGTACTCTAAGATGGTGTTGTTACTGCAAGTATCTAACAAAAAGGCATTTTGCTATCCGGATCATCACATCAAAGTCCAATATGCCACCAGAACAGTATCTGAACATCAGATGCCTCAAAATGGCGGCATAGAGTGTTGCTTGATGATAACACGATCGTGCAACTTCTCTATTGGGAACTGTATTGATTATCACGAAACGCAAATCCAAATGGCACATGGGGGTGTAGTGAGTATCTAGTCATCGTCATCACCATTTACATTAACAGTTGGGGCTTGGGGCTGGATATAGGAGAAACGCATACAAACAGAAGCTGGTGGATAAGTCACACTTACACGCGTTCCAGACCTATGTGGCCCAGGTTCCGGCTGTTCCGCTGGTAACGCGACGTTGTTGACATCAATCCCCTGCAGTAATGGGCAATCTCTGAAGTGGCAAAGACTGCTGTGACAAAACGCGCACTGAACTCTGTCTTTATATCCGAGATAGAAGAACCCGTTCTTGGCCAACTCATGGCGTCCGACACACGCTGTCGCCGGCCACCCGCGGAAGGTCCTGAGTCGGTAGCTCTCCACGTGGATTCTAGACGTGTCAACACCCCGGCGTCTACTGGTGGGGGAAATGGAAGCGCGCGACTGTTCACGAGGCCGCCGTCGCGTGTCCCTGTTGCCAGATTCCCGCGCTGATCCGATGGGTGGGTCGTCAGCCATAATCAACTCGAACTGTTCAGCAAACGATTTTCCCTGAAGCCGTGGGTCGCTTTCGACACGCTGCTCGACGTCGCGGCCACTTGGTGAATGACCCTAGCCTGTTTAACTCGTACTTCATTTCCTCAACAGGATATAACGCAGGGCCACCGCGCGACATCGGTCTGAGGTGACCTTGAGGGTAAATTGCAGGTGAATATAATCTGTAACAGCAAGAAAAATAAACTTTACAGCATAGAATGCGAAGGAATTTAAATCTTCAGTATTAATATAGAGGCTGGTAACCTTGCCCTTTTCATCATATTATTTTACAGGCAGGTCGGTCAGTTAAAAGGTTGATGTGAGATGAGCAGTTTAACCTGCAAAGGTCACATCATATATACGTAGCAACGTTCAAGGACAGAGAGGACCAATACCCGTGGGAAAGCCGATGGCCGTTTCTTTGTCTTGCATAACCAAACACACAACTAAACCAGTAGCTCCATACGTTGGTAAAGCTGGTCTCACAGCAAATTCCAAATAACATAATAACAAACTATATGGTGTCACCTTACATCAAGGCCTCACTCATAAATTATATCACATAACTGAGTGCCCTTAAAATACAAAGGTATAACATGTAGTCGAGTTGGTGTATACAGCATGAAACAAATACGGCTACACCCTGCAAATTTCATTTAAAAAGTGATGCGTCATGCGTATTTGCCTATTTGCTTTTCTGCACTTCTGCCCATATCAGGAACTATCACAAATGCAGTTACAGGGTTCACTACTATAAAGATAATTGAAAAAACTTAGCTATTTCAAAGCAAGTTTCTGTATTTACCCCATACAACAAATGGTTTTGGTCATATTGCGTTAACGGGAGAGTGGAGTGTGGAAGGAGAGTGGAGCCATGTCCCTGGAGACCGATAACCCCCAACTCTTTGTGAAGAAGGACATGGGATCTCTATCCTGCGCCCACACAGACAATGAGACATAGCCACAGTGGGGCTCGAACCATCGATCCACCTGTCGTTAGGCTCTTAGGTGGCCAGAGCACTCAAGGTGAGCGCTCTAACCCACTGAGCTACCGAGCCGGCCCCCATTGATCAATCGTAGACTGGCAGCTACCTATGACCCTATATATAGCATGACAAGCCAAAAATTTACATTAACATGGGCCCACACATCTTGTTATTATCTGATAGCTTGGCCTACCACAAGTGTTGTGAATTAAAACATTAAACATTAAAAGGAAAGTTCTACATAGAATATTAAACATCCTAAACAACATTATATATTACTAGGGTGTGATACACTGAAACAATTTGTGAAAATTTTAATAATGTTGATATCACCTATGAACTGATGAAATACACTTAATAATATTGATTTTTTTTTTTTATTAAAGGAAATGGTAAGATGACAGCAACATATTAATAAGCTTGACATAAGAGAAAAACAAATATGGATAATAAATATTCTAAGACCTGGTCTAGATAATTACAAACTTAATTATAATTATAGAGAGTACAACAGCCCAATTTATATGTATAAAGTAGTATGTATCGTATAAAGTAGTATGTATCAAGGTCAAATGACTGGCTTGTGATGAGAATATTATTAAAACAAAAATTAGGTAAACCATACGAAATAGGATACTGGTACATAAACATTTATGATGTTCATATATAACATATAATACGAAATATACCATATTTTTTATATAATGAAGCTGCTATATATATATGGCAGAGGATGTCTTGACTTGTTATATATTTGTGTCATTACTTGATGTGTTGAACGGGTGTCCTTTAGTCACATGATTGTCAGTGTAAACCAATGGGAAGGAGGACACGTGGCTGGGCATTTGCATGTGTCTGTCAGCTAGTACGTCGATGTGGGGTGCCTGTGGTGTGGAGCTTAATAAATGTGCATATGAAGAGAAGCGACAAGTTGTGTCTCAACTAATGAAGAGTAGCAGCGGCTACATACACATAACTGTTTAAATACTGGTATAAAACACAGGAGTTTAATCCACAAAAAGGAGACTATAATTTCTGGGGTATAAGTCGCACTGGTGTATAAGTTGCACCTACCGATTTTGAAAAATATTTAGACTTGAGCCATATATAAGTCGCACCTTGGGGGTGGGAGATTTGCCTGTGTTGCCGCCGGCATCGGTATACATGTACTTCCACAGTTCTACCTTGCGTTAGCTTGACTTGACATTCTGACTTGTGCCCATCATTGTTAACTATTGCCTGTAATCTTGGTGCTCCCACGCTGTTTGTTGTCAAAGGCGGTGCCAACTGACGGATCTATGTTCCTCTGATGGGTATACAGAGCACAGTTTCATTGGCACTGGCTTAACAACCTGCGGCATACACTTGACCAATAAAGCGGGCAAGTCAATTAGGCATTCTTTATATAGGTGGTTGACGCGGCGCATGGTCAGTTAAGCCGTGTTGCATTTGTAGGGAGGAAGTGGAGTGAGGTGTATAATGTCTTTGTTGGCTGGGTGCCCAATTTTTAATTGACTTGTAGAGTTACATCATTCAGGAAGCGGCAGTTGATAGTTGTCTTTAGCTGTTGTCACTGTCTACCTGCCTAAAGGTTTCAGTCCAACCAATTGGTTGATTATGGATAATTATGGATAAATTGGGTATAAAAGGAGTTGTTGGTCTATGTTAAATAAATTTGTTGTTAAATCTCTATAAATTTCTATAAACTTTCGCTGCCTATTCTTCCATACAATCAAGCACACCAACCCAGACCATTCTATACAACTCCGCAATAGCCTGGCGGTCACTCTGGCGAGACGGCGCGAACAACAACACAGTCCAATCGCCGAAGGCTAATCCCCTCAAATCCCCACCCCCCCCCCCTCAATCGCCGCAGACTAATCCCCTCGCTACTCGACCAACCCCCCCCCACCCCCTCCACCTATGGTAGGGGTTGGGAGAGCGACTCGGCCGTTATCAGGTTGAGGCGCATACTCAAATTGAAGTAATATACTTGTCAAGTGTTACCTAAATTAAAGTAACTAGTGTTTAGATAAGGAGTCCAGACCTCATAGGATGATTTCATTATGCAAATATCCATATAAGTGTTCTGATTGGCTGTGTTTTTTTAGGTCAGCACACTTCTATATATATATATCGTCACCCTAAGTACAAACTTAACATGGCAGGCCAACGCCTTTGCTACCTAACAAGATAATGTCTTGTAGACCCATTTGTGTGGAAGATTGGTCTTGTAAGGGTATAAACTGTCACGCAGAAGTTATATGAAGGTGCCGAAATGTTTTTACAAATGGTATTACTAGTTTAAACCATATTAAATTGATTGTATGTTCCGAAATTTGACTTCTATGTGCGGATAAGTCTCAATTTCATTCAGCAGACCCCTACCCTGTGGACAAGCCGGTTTCTGAACATTTGTTTTTGTGTTTTTATTTCTTTTCCAAATAGTATTTGCTAATATAAGCTTTGTGTGTCTATAGTAGAAAAAAGATAAATCATTTTAGATAATTGCATGTGAAGTAGCAATTGTTTACTTCACTCATCCAGACTCTAAAATTAGTCTGTGACTCATGACACAGATGTGTTGTGCACGCCCTCTAACGGTGTCAGTTATTACTTCAATTAAAGTAACTTGAACGAAGTCCCTCATGAATTTACTCAAATTGAAAATAACATTGCCATAGATCTAAATACTAGAACTGAAGTATAAATGATATAAGATACCTCAGTTAAAGGAAAATACTGATTACTTCAATTTGAGTATGCGTCTCGACCTGGTTATGCCGTTCGGCCATTAGCCTAGGCATAGCATGGTACCTAGTCTCGGGAGACCCACCCAACGGCGGAACAGAGTAGGTCTCCCGAGGCTACATGTAACATGAGTAACATGTAACATGGTACCCAGACCTAAAATTAGACCTGATTAGTGGCTCAAGTTAAAGGTAAAAAATAAATAGGAAGTATCTACCTGTCAATATGCTCCACTATGTTCCTGAAGCTTTTATGACTTTCGGCGGACAATCTTTTCTCGCATCCATTTCCAACAGCTAATAGAACTGCTTGCCGATCTCAAACTGTCAAAGTGAAAAGTGACGGCCTGAGGGTTGGGCAGGTCGATCCAGAGGAAAAATTGTGATGCGAGGAACAAGCTCCGTCTGCCGGGAGATCGACTAGAACTGTGACGTAACAGCGACATAGTGGCGGGGAGAGTTGTTGAAAATTGTTGTTGAAAACTTTCACCAGTGCAAAAAGTGGTGGATTTTGTTTGTTTTCAATCTCATTGCCCTTGGAACTATAAAGGTATGAAGAACAACTTGACAAATTGACAAGGACCGTTTATTTCTGTACTTTCTGCAATCGACGGCCGAAGGGCGCTGATTTTTAAATCAACGCTCACCTGCTCACAACCGAAACTGGCTTCATGGCTCTCTCTCGTCTCCTTTAGGTTACCCATGAATGGCCTCGACTCCTTCGTCGACGAAGGAGTCGAGGCCATTCATGGGTACCTTTATAGTAATCGGACCAGTGATTGCGCGGGTACCAGTGATTGCGCACTTTATACAAATGATCTTACTTTCGAACGAAATACGGCTATAAGCTAAAATAAAAAGTACTCACAAAAACAGCGTTCATCAGTGTTTATTTCTCTTGAGAAATCATGTTCCGGACATGCGCAATTAACACTTCCGGTAATGCAGACGACACAGGTATTCACTTGGGGCGCTACGATCGTCTACCCCTCAACACAGGTAAATGTAATAAATACGTCACAAAAAAAGAACAAACTGTGAAAAATAATAATTCAATTGGGAAAATACATTTTCAGGAACTAATTATTATATTTTCTGGTTATACAAAGGTATTCAATACAAAGTAATCGCTAGAGACGCGCGTATGATCGGAATTCATAGAAATGGCCTGACGTCACAATTTTGGTGCGCATGCGTAGTAGGTGAAAATACGGAGCCTCGTTATCGCGCAGGTGAAAACATTGCCACGTGGTTATAAAGCTGCATACAAATCTCGTGTTTTTGGTGTCTTTGTACTAGTTATGTTCCGTGGGTTTGCGTCTGTTTTTCTTTCATTGTGCTATGTCCTAATACTATTTGGAAACCCTACCTGGCGTAGTTAGTCCCAGGTACCCAGAAAACTAAAAGTAGCTGACCTAAAGCCCAACGAAGCAACAGAGAAGTAGGTGACCGTCTTCTTGGGATGAATCCCGTTTGGACTGTACGTGTGTGAGGGGGGGGAGAACCCTAGGGTATTGATAATTTGTTCAGTAACATAGGATTTCTAACCCTAATATTTTATCGCCTGACTTCCAGAGCTCACTTACTGAATTATATAATTCTGGAATGTATGTCTTTACAGTTCCTACCCAAACATATATTTATGAACATTTTAATAATTGCTAAATTGCAGGTTCTATAGTAGCCTTAGACATTTATTGTAAATGTTTCACCTGTTATAGTTGATACATATAATTGTATTTACAGGTCCTTATGATTGCAAGTCCATGAGAACTGGAAAGTGTTAGAGTAAACCCATACAAGTCATGCAGCCAGAAAAAAAACCTAATGCAGAAACAAATTGATGTAGGTCAGGATGCATATTGAAACAGCATAATTTACATTTATCCAGTGGATCTCTCATTTGTTGCTGCCGAATTCTTACCTCCTACTTGCTGACACACAATTAGAAACAGACCTATTTAAGTGGTCCTAATTAATAAGGCCCAAAACAAATGCATATCCTGAATTTGGGGGAAAGGCATTTTCTCTTGCCCTCAATTTGTGGATATAAAATAAACTTGCTTTGCACGTGACAGAAAATTCTCTCCCTAACAAAAAGTGGGGTTGGGGGGGGGGGGGGGGGTGGAACAGGGTGGCTCAGTTCTCTGGTCTTTTTTTTTTTGGTTGGCATGTTCTCTGATCTCTGATTTTTTAGTTGGCATGTTCTCTGATCTTTTTCAGACCTCTGGTCTCTGACCTTAGATATGTAAAGGCAGTATCTTTGATCTCAGATGTTTCTCTGATGTGTGATATTTGATTTTCCTGATGTCTGATCCAAGGTTTCTGATGTTTTTAGGTCCATGTTCTCAGTGTTTCACCCCCATAACCCCCGAAAAAAGAAGCTTGCATTGAACTTGACAGAATTGCTTGAATTTTAATATTAGACACAATGAATTAATCCATTGGGTATCCCCATTTGTTGAGAGAATTAATCCAGTGGGTATACCCATTTGTTGAGAGAATTAATCCAGTGGGTATCCCCATTTGTTGAGAGAATTAATCCAGTGGGTATCCCCATTTGTTGAGAGAATTAATCCAGTGGGTATCCCCATTTGTTGAGAGAATTAATCCAGTGGGTATCCCCTTTTGTTGAGAGAATTAATCCAGCGGGTATCCCATTTGTTGAGAGAAGAAAATACCTAATTTATCACAGAAGAGATAACCTTGAAGTGATACAAAATACTTTCCTTAAGGGGTTTTCTTTTTTTATGGGGGGCGGGGGGTGGCTAAAAAAAGTTATATAATGCTCTATAGATCAAATGATTTTTGACTCCTAGCTAACAATAATGCTTGCCCTAAATTTGGCAAAGAACAAATAAAACCCTTGACCAGATAGAAAAAACCGTTGATTTTTCATTCACTGGGCTAGAGGGGGGGGGGGGTGCTTTGCTAAATAATATTGCTCCCATTGCAGCGCCAATATGTGTGACCCAAGCTGGAAATGATCGCCAAGAGATAGTCTTCCCCCTACCCCCAGCGTGGATACAGGAATTAGAAAAAGGGGACGGGGGGGGGAGGTCCAATAAAAACTTGCGACCGAGGGGTGGGGTCCACACCTCAGCTGGCCTAAATTTTGCATTGAAAAATAACATTCTTCCTCAAAATGCGAGGGGAGGTCCCCCCCCCCCCCCCCCCCCCCGCGTCTTGCATATTGTGGTTGGGGCACCCCCAGACCTTGCACTGCTTCGGCGTTATCTTATTTGCATAGGCAGCGCTATATATATATATAGGGCAAGTACGGCGTTCGGTACGGTGGAGAATCAGAGCGGAACGCATGCAAATGAAGGGCCACGTGCGTTTGTTTTCACCTGCGCTTAGTGCGCCGCCTGGCGAGTATAGTGCGCATGACCGGAAGTCCATTTCTATGAATAAGTGACAGTCAATCATCAGAGTCCATAACAAATAATTATCCGCCTTTAGAAAATTCCGTGATCAGAATTTTTTTTTTTATTACATACTACAAAAGCAACAAAACATGAAATTTAAAGTGATTTTCATTCGTTTTCAAAAGGAAGATGCCAAAACAACGTCAACAGGGGTACGCTCCCTTTAACCAAGAGGTTTTATTCGCCGCCGTACGTCATTTTGAGCAGGGCGGCGTGTCGCGGAGGGCGGTATCTCGCATGTATGGCGTACCGGAGTCAACGCTGAGATCGCACACTGCGGACGGCCAGTACGCAGGCTACGACACGTGCTTCGGACCGGACAGGTGTCTCACGGATGACGAAGAGGAGACCCTCGTGAACTATTTAATTTACATGGCGGACCGTGGCTTTCCCCTGACACGTTCAATGCTTAAAATCTTGGCCACGCAGATCATCAGGCGGTCAGGGCGGGAGACCCTTCTCAACCTGCTGAAAGGGCCCTCAGACAAGTGGGCTAGACGGTTTTTCAAGCGACACAGACAATTAGTGCAGAGGCGCCCCAATCAACTGGAAGCAGCCAGGGCTGACCTCCCGTACTCCGCGATAATTGATTTCTTTCTTCTGTTGGACCGCACCCTTACTCATCTGGAAATTAAAGACCTACCAGAAAGAATATTTAACGCGGACGAGACTGGATTCTCCGGAAGACTGGGGGCTCGTGGGAAAGTGGTGGTGAGAAGGGGCACCAAGCACCCCTACCAACGATCGGTGACATTCAGCGGTCATACGACTGTTCACCTGGCAGCAGCAGCTTCTGGGCGGGTCCTTCCGCCCCTCATCATCTTTGACAAATCGTTGCCGCACGTTGATTTTCAAGTCCCAGATAATTGGTTGTTTACATCTTCGGATTCCGGCTACATAAAAACTGACTTATTCGAACTTTGGTTTCAGAAATGCTTTTTGCCAAATTGCGGAAGAAACAGACCTGTTCTTTTAGTTATGGATAACCATGTCAGCCACTTGTCCAATGTTGTCATCCAAATGGCCCGGGAAAATGATGTAGAATTATTGTGTTTGCCACCTCATTCCACCCATCTCATCCAGCCACTCGACTGCGTTTACTTTGCTCAATTAAAAGCCCAAGTTGCGCGTATCAGTGTCTCCCTCGGGTATGCTGGGATGAAAACTCTCCCAAAAACGAAATTCCCCAAAGTACTACATCAAGCCATGCTACAAATAAGCCCCAGTGTTGTCCAATCCTCCTTCAGGTCAACAGGTATTTGCCCCTTTAACAAAGACAGAATCCCCGCAACAAGATGTTCCACTGCACCCCCACCAGAGCCACATGTAGAAGACGATCAATCGTGTGACCAATGCGGCCAGCAGCTAATCAACCCGCTTGTTAGAATGGGTCTTGTGCCGCCCTCCTTAGCCGATATCTTTCTGCCCCCTCCAGTTCCACAGAAAAGGCGCACCAGAAAGGACAAGCTCAATGGTGCGAGGCTCATAACGGCAAAAGAGTTGGCATCTTCTCCAGCAATAGATCCAAACACACAAACAAACCCAAAACTCAAAAAGACACAAACGACCCCAAAACCCAAAAAGATGCAAAATCCGGAGCTATTGAGCGTTATAGTCTCAGAGCTCTCCATTCTACCCCTCGGAGGCTACGCCAGCTTGGAGTCTCGCCACAGAAAGACGATCTGTCTAACATTTTTGTGTGTAAAACGTGCAGAAAGAACTTCAGAAAAAGGTCTTGCCCCCCGACTGTAGTCTCTACACCCTTCAAGTCCCCCGTGGCAAAGGCACTAAAAAGTCACAGGACATCGTCACCTGTTAAGAACTGGACGCATGCAAGGAGATCCGCCTGTGTCGAAATTCAAGGCTATCGCTATGGCAAGGGGTTGTCCATTCTTATGGGCAACGCTACCGCTAAACGAGGGCTGCAGTAAGCATTGCAATACAAAAAGATATTCGTATAAAATAATAATTAATATTGTTAAAATTTCTATTCTATTTTACATTCTAGAAAATGAGTCTTTTATCTGATATATTTTATCAACAACACATCACCGCCGTTTTTAATCCCCCAGATTATTGTTAGGTTCGGAGATTAGGGCATTAGGGCTCTGGGGTCAGGGTAGCTCTGACATCAAAACCACCACCAAGGCGGTTTTGATGTCAGAGCTAGGGTCAGGGTAGCCCCAATTGAAGAAACGTCCTCAGAAAACGTCACACGGGACTAGGGTCAGGGATAAGGGGTCATGGATTAGGGATTGTGGGCCAGGGATTAGCGGCTGAGGACTGTGGGTCAGGAATTCATGGATTGAGTGTTAAACATCATGGCTCAGATATTTGACATTTGAGGATCAGGGATGGGGATAAGGGGATTTGGGGTTTAGGGTCTATGATTCAAAAGAAGCCTTTACAGCGTGCTAGATCGGCGTTGACGGACCGATCAGACCCGGAGGACATATAAAAGCCCTAAACATATATGCCTGCCCCCCCCCCCCCTTCAAACTCATGTTATTGGGGGACTCAAGTTATTGCTGGGCTTGGAAGGATTCCGCAGTACAGGACCTCGCCATTGACATCCCCTAAGCCCGCTCTCTTTTTTGACCCGATATATGCGACCGATATGCGATAGAATAGTAAAGTAGTAAAGTATCAGAATAGTAATGATGGTTGCGCTCTAGTAAATACCCCTACCTCGTCAAGAAGCAAAGGATAGAGCATGAAAAGCATGGCCTTCCCATAGCCGGTCGGCAATATTGAGAAGACGTCCCGCCCGTTCAGAAGTTCGACAAAGACCTTTAGTTGTGCTTCTTTCAATGTTAAATCTAATTGTAACTTGGTTCTGACTTTGACAAACGCCTCTTGAACTTTGGATGCCATTTCGGTTTTCCCGCGCACGTGCACTAGTAAATTTCGCGTACGTACCAATTTTTCGGTAATTAGAAACTGTGAAACAGAATGAAGAAGAACTTACGCTGTGATGAATCAGACAATTTAAACTGGCAAAAATGTGAAATTATAGTCTTTACATCGCAGATTTATCACTATCAACTAGCCAAACAGGTAGTGTAACACACCAGAAACCTCTTGCCACTCATGACAATGCTCTTGCCATAAGTTTTATATTTGATGTCAGAAATTTGCATGAAGGGAATTGTGGCCCTATTCTTTGAATTGGGCAACTTGGGGCTAAGTTGAAGGTAGACATGTTGCATGAAAATCGCGAGTCCGTGAAAAGCCCAGGACTTTCACGTGAAAAGTGCGAGACCACCCAAATTTACTGCGTTAAAAACGCGAGTCCGTGGAGAACCCGAGTTCTTCACGTGAAAAAAGCGAGTTCTGAGTGCCGTCTCGCTGTTTCCACGGACTTAATTTTTTCACGCGAGGGTCGCGTGAAAACGTAGAGACAGAGAGCGTGTGAAAGTCACGGTATTTTCACGATACTCCTCGTGAAAATACCGGGATTACAACGCTACCGCTTGTGAAAGTCCCGAGTTCTTAACGTGAAAAACCCGAGTTTCTCACGTAAAAATCAGAAGCTGCATCTTTTATCGCCCACAATGCCTCAAAAGTCCATATTATCGCCTGTGAATAAAGAAATCGGAAGTTACATATTCGTTACACGCCAGTGACACCTATAGTACAAATTTGGCTCGGAGAACAAAGAATCTGAGATCATTGCGGCTTGGCATGGGTGTACATGATATCCACGTGGGTTTAGGGACATGGGGATGGGGGGGGGGGACAGATTGTCATAGACTGAATATGGCGATGATCCTGTCGCTCACGCATAGGGATAGCTGTCTCTCATGCTAAGCAACGGGGGAAATTTGGTCATGGCTATCTTGATCCTCCCCCCCCCGGCCCCATCCCCCAGGTCCCTTAACCCACATGGATCGGTAGAGCCCACCCCATGGCTGTGCTTTATTTTTTCACGCTCGCTCCCCGTGGAGAAGGCGAGTCCTGCTCCGTCTCAGTACACAGTGAAATGGTCTCGCATATTTTACGGCTTGCTTGCCGTGAAAAGCCCGAGACACCCTATACCCACTGACTGCATGTGCTCTATTTCTCCACGCTCGCCCCCCGTTGTAAAGGCGAGTCCGTGCTCTCTCTATACCACATAGTGCAGCGGTCTCGCTTATTTCACGGGTTGCTTGTCGTGAAAAGGCCGGGACACCCTACCCAATGACTGCTCTATTTCTTCACGCTTGGCCCCCCGTTGTAAATGCGAGTCCGTGCTATCTCTGTAACACACAGTGCAGTGGTCTCGCATATTTGGCTGTGCCCTATTTCTCCACGCACGTTCACCGTGGAGAATTAGGTTCTCTATACTACATAATGCATTGGTCTCGCATATTTCACGGCTTGCTTGCGTGAAAAGCCCGGGACATTTCATCGCATGGCTGTGCCCTATTTCTCCACGCCCGGTCACCGTGGAGAATTAGGTTCTGTATACTACATGTTGCATTGGTCTCGCATATTTCACGGCTTGCTTGCGTTAAAAGCCCGGGACATCTCATCGCATGGCTGTGCCCTATTTCTCCACGCCCGGTCACCGTGGAGAATTAGGTTCTCTATACTACATAATGCATTGGTCTCGCATATTTCACGGCTTGCTTGCGTGAAAAGCCCGGGACACCTCATCGCATGGCTGTGCCCTATTTCTCCACGCACGTTCACCGTGGAGAATTAGGTTCTGTATACTACATGTTGCATTGGTCTCGCATATTTCACGGCTTGCTTGCGTTAAAAGCCCGGGACATCTCATCGCATGGCTGTGCCCTATTTCTCCACGGCCGTTCACCGTGGAGAATTAGGTTCTCTATACTACATAATGCATTGGTCTCGCATATTTCACGGCTTGCTTGCGTTAAAAGCCCGGGACATCTCATCGCATGGCTGTGCCCTATTTCTCCACGGCCGTTCACCGTGGAGAATTAGGTTCTCTATATTACATAATGCATTGGTCTCGCATATTTCACGGCTTGCTTGCGTGAAAACCCCGGGACATCTCATCGCATGGCTGTGCCCTATTTCTCCACGCACGTTCACCGTGGAGAATTAGGTTCTGTATACTACATGTGGCATTGGTCTCGCATATTTCACGGCTTGCTTGCGTTAAAAGCCCGGGACATCTCATCGCATGGCTGTGCCCTATTTCTCCACGCCCGGTCACCGTGGAGAATTAGGTTCTCTATACTACATAATGCATTGGTCTCGCATATTTCACGGCTTGCTTGCGTGAAAAGCCCAGGACATCTCATCGCATGGCTGTGCCCTATTTCTCCACGCACGTTAACCGTGGAGAATTAGGTTCTGTATACTACATGTTGCATTGGTCTCGCATATTTCACGGCTTGCTTGCGTTAAAAGCCCGGGACATCTCATCGCATGGCTGTGCCCTATTTCTCCACGGCCGTTCACCGTGGAGAATTAGGTTCTCTATGCTACATAATGCATTGGTCTCGCATATTTCACGGCTTGCTTGCGTTAAAAGCCCGGGACATCTCATCGCATGGCTGTGCCCTATTTCTCCACGGCCGTTCACCGTGGAGAATTAGGTTCTCTATACTACATAATGCATTGGTCTCGCATATTTCACGGCTTGCTTGCGTGAAAAGCCCGGGACATCTCATCGCATGGCTGTGCCCTATTTCTCCACGCACGTTCACCGTGGAGAATTAGGTTCTGTATACTACATGTTGCATTGGTCTCGCATATTTCACGGCTTGCTTGCGTTAAAAGCCCGGGACATCTCATCGCATGGCTGTGCCCTATTTCTCCACGCCCGGTCACCGTGGAGAATTAGGTTCTCTATACTACATAATGCATTGGTCTCGCATATTTCACGGCTTGCTTGCGTGAAAAGCCCAGGACATCTCATCGCATGGCTGTGCCCTATTTCTCCACGCACGTTAACCGTGGAGAATTAGGTTCTGTATACTACATGTTGCATTGGTCTCGCATATTTCACGGCTTGCTTGCGTGAAAAGCCCAGGACATCTCATCGCATGGCTGTGCCCTATTTCTCCACGCACGTTCACCGTGGAGAATTAGGTTCTGTATACTACATGTTGCATTGGTCTCGCATATTTCACGGCTTGCTTGCGTTAAAAGCCCGGGACATCTCATCGCATGGCTGTGCCCTATTTCTCCACGCACGTTCACCGTGGAGAATTAGGTTCTCTATACTACATAATGCATTGGTCTCGCATATTTCACGGCTTGCTTGCGTGAAAAGCCCGGGACATCTCATCGCATGGCTGTGCCCTATTTCTCCACGCACGTTCACCGTGGGGAATTAGGTTCTGTATACTACATGTTGCATTGGTCTCGCATATTTCACGGCTTGCTTGCGTTAAAAGCCCGGGACATCTCATCGCATGGCTGTGCCCTATTTCTCCACGCCCGGTCACCGTGGAGAATTAGGTTCTCTATACTACATAATGCATTGGTCTCGCATATTTCACGGCTTGCTTGCGTGAAAAGCCCGGGACACCTCATCGCATGGCTGTGCCCTATTTCTCCACGCACGTTCACCGTGGAGAATTAGGTTCTGTATACTACATGTTGCATTGGTCTCGCATATTTCACGGCTTGCTTGCGTTAAAAGCCCGGGACATCTCATCGCATGGCTGTGCCCTATTTCTCCACGGCCGTTCACCGTGGAGAATTAGGTTCTGTATACTACATAATGCATTGGTCTCGCATATTTCACGGCTTGCTTGCGTGAAAAGCCCGGGACATCTCATCGCATGGCTGTGCCCTATTTCTCCACGCACGTTCACCGTGGAGAATTAGGTTCTGTATACTACATGTTGCATTGGTCTCGCATATTTCACGACTTGCTTGCGTTAAAAGCCCAGGACATCTCATCGCATGGCTGTGCCCTATTTCTCCACGCACGTTAACCGTGGAGAATTAGGTTCTGTATACTACATGTTGCATTGGTCTCGCATATTTCACGGCTTGCTTGCGTTAAAAGCCCGGGACATCTCATCGCATGGCTGTGCCCTATTTCTCCACGGCCGTTCACCGTGGAGAATTAGGTTCTCTATACTACATAATGCATTGGTCTCGCATATTTCACGGCTTGCTTGCGTTAAAAGCCCGGGACATCTCATCGCATGGCTGTGCCCTATTTCTCCACGCCCGGTCACCGTGGAGAATTAGGTTCTCTATACTACATAATGCATTGGTCTCGCATATTTCACGGCTTGCTTGCGTGAAAAGCCCAGGACATCTCATCGCATGGCTGTGCCCTATTTCTCCACGCACGTTCACCGTGGAGAATTAGGTTCTGTATACTACATGTTGCATTGGTCTCGCATATTTCACGGCTTGCTTGCGTTAAAAGCCCGGGACATCTCATCGCATGGCTGTGCCCTATTTCTCCACGCACGTTCACCGTGGAGAATTAGGTTCTCTATACTACATAATGCATTGGTCTCGCATATTTCACGGCTTGCTTGCGTGAAAAGCCCGGGACATCTCATCGCATGGCTGTGCCCTATTTCTCCACGCACGTTCACCGTGGAGAATTAGGTTCTGTATACTACATGTTGCATTGGTCTCGCATATTTCACGGCTTGCTTGCGTTAAAAGCCCGGGACATCTCATCGCATGGCTGTGCCCTATTTCTCCACGCCCGGTCACCGTGGAGAATTAGGTTCTCTATACTACATAATGCATTGGTCTCGCATATTTCACGGCTTGCTTGCGTGAAAAGCCCAGGACATCTCATCGCATGGCTGTGCCCTATTTCTCCACGCACGTTCACCGTGGAGAATTAGGTTCTGTATACTACATGTTGCATTGGTCTCGCATATTTCACGGCTTGCTTGCGTTAAAAGCCCGGGACATCTCATCGCATGGCTGTGCCCTATTTCTCCACGGCCGTTCACCGTGGAGAATTAGGTTCTCTATACTACATAATGCATTGGTCTCGCATATTTCACGGCTTGCTTGCGTTAAAAGCCCGGGACATCTCATCGCATGGCTGTGCCCTATTTCTCCACGGCCGTTCACCGTGGAGAATTAGGTTCTCTATACTACATAATGCATTGGTCTCGCATATTTCGCGGCTTGCTTGCGTGAAAAGCCCGGGACATCTCATCGCATGGCTGTGCCCTATTTCTCCACGCACGTTCACCGTGGAGAATTAGGTTCTGTATACTACATGTTGCATTGGTCTCGCATATTTCACGGCTTGCTTGCGTTAAAAGCCCGGGACATCTCATCGCATGGCTGTGCCCTATTTCTCCACGCACGTTCACCGTGGAGAATTAGGTTCTCTATACTACATAATGCATTGGTCTCGCATATTTCACGGCTTGCTTGCGTGAAAAGCCCGGGACATCTCATCGCATGGCTGTGCCCTATTTCTCCACGCACGTTCACCGTGGAGAATTAGGTTCTGTATACTACATGTTGCATTGGTCTCGCATATTTCACGGCTTGCTTGCGTTAAAAGCCCGGGACATCTCATCGCATGGCTGTGCCCTATTTCTCCACGCCCGGTCACCGTGGAGAATTAGGTTCTCTATACTACATAATGCATTGGTCTCGCATATTTCACGGCTTGCTTGCGTGAAAAGCCCAGGACATCTCATCGCATGGCTGTGCCCTATTTCTCCACGCACGTTCACCGTGGAGAATTAGGTTCTGTATACTACATGTTGCATTGGTCTCGCATATTTCACGGCTTGCTTGCGTTAAAAGCCCGGGACATCTCATCGCATGGCTGTGCCCTATTTCTCCACGGCCGTTCACCGTGGAGAATTAGGTTCTCGATACTACATAATGCATTGGTCTCGCATATTTCACGGCTTGCTTGCGTTAAAAGCCCGGGACATCTCATCGCATGGCTGTGCCCTATTTCTCCACGGCCGTTCACCGTGGAGAATTAGGTTCTCTATACTACATAATGCATTGGTCTCGCATATTTCACGGCTTGCTTGCGTGAAAAGCCCGGGACATCTCATCGCATGGCTGTGCCCTATTTCTCCACGCACGTTCACCGTGGAGAATTAGGTTCTGTATACTACATGTTGCATTGGTCTCGCATATTTCACGGCTTGCTTGCGTTAAAAGCCCGGGACATCTCATCGCATGGCTGTGCCCTATTTCTCCACGCCCGGTCACCGTGGAGAATTAGGTTCTCTATACTACATAATGCATTGGTCTCGCATATTTCACGGCTTGCTTGCGTGAAAAGCCCAGGACATCTCATCGCATGGCTGTGCCCTATTTCTCCACGCACGTTCACCGTGGAGAATTAGGTTCTGTATACTACATGTTGCATTGGTCTCGCATATTTCACGGCTTGCTTGCGTTAAAAGCCCGGGACATCTCATCGCATGGCTGTGCCCTATTTCTCCACGGCCGTTCACCGTGGAGAATTAGGTTCTCTATGCTACATAATGCATTGGTCTCGCATATTTCACGGCTTGCTTGCGTTAAAAGCCCGGGACATCTCATCGCATGGCTGTGCCCTATTTCTCCACGGCCGTTCACCGTGGAGAATTAGGTTCTCTATACTACATAATGCATTGGTCTCGCATATTTCACGGCTTGCTTGCGTGAAAAGCCCGGGACATCTCATCGCATGGCTGTGCCCTATTTCTCCACGCACGTTCACCGTGGAGAATTAGGTTCTGTATACTACATGTTGCATTGGTCTCGCATATTTCACGGCTTGCTTGCGTTAAAAGCCCGGGACATCTCATCGCATGGCTGTGCCCTATTTCTCCACGCCCGGTCACCGTGGAGAATTAGGTTCTCTATACTACATAATGCATTGGTCTCGCATATTTCACGGCTTGCTTGCGTGAAAAGCCCAGGACATCTCATCGCATGGCTGTGCCCTATTTCTCCACGCACGTTCACCGTGGAGAATTAGGTTCTGTATACTACATGTTGCATTGGTCTCGCATATTTCACGGCTTGCTTGCGTTAAAAGCCCGGGACATCTCATCGCATGGCTGTGCCCTATTTCTCCACGGCCGTTCACCGTGGAGAATTAGGTTCTCTATGCTGCATAATGCATTGGTCTCGCATATTTCACGGCTTGCTTGCGTTAAAAGCCCGGGACATCTCATCGCATGGCTGTGCCCTATTTCTCCACGGCCGTTCACCGTGGAGAATTAGGTTCTCTATACTACATAATGCATTGGTCTCGCATATTTCACGGCTTGCTTGCGTGAAAAGCCCGGGACATCTCATCGCATGGCTGTGCCCTATTTCTCCACGCACGTTCACCGTGGAGAATTAGGTTCTGTATACTACATGTTGCATTGGTCTCGCATATTTCACGGCTTGCTTGCGTTAAAAGCCCGGGACATCTCATCGCATGGCTGTGCCCTATTTCTCCACGCCCGGTCACCGTGGAGAATTAGGTTCTCTATACTACATAATGCATTGGTCTCGCATATTTCACGGCTTGCTTGCGTGAAAAGCCCAGGACATCTCATCGCATGGCTGTGCCCTATTTCTCCACGCACGTTAACCGTGGAGAATTAGGTTCTGTATACTACATGTTGCATTGGTCTCGCATATTTCACGGCTTGCTTGCGTTCAAAGCCCGGGACATCTCATCGCATGGCTGTGCCCTATTTCTCCACGCCCGGTCACCGTGGAGAATTAGGTTCTCTATACTACATAATGCATTGGTCTCGCATATTTCACGGTTTGCTTGCGTGAAAAGCCCAGGACATCTCATCGCATGGCTGTGCCCTATTTCTCCACGCACGTTCACCGTGGAGAATTAGGTTCTGTATACTACATGTTGCATTGGTCTCGCATATTTCACGGCTTGCTTGCGTTAAAAGCCCGGGACATCTCATCGCATGGCTGTGCCCTATTTCTCCACGCCCGGTCACCGTGGAGAATTAGGTTCTCTATACTACATAATGCATTGGTCTCGCATATTTCACGGCTTGCTTGCGTGAAAAGCCCAGGACATCTCATCGCATGGCTGTGCCCTATTTCTCCACGCACGTTCACCGTGGAGAATTAGGTTCTCTATGCTGCATAATGCATTGGTCTCGCATATTTCACGGCTTGCTTGCGTTAAAAGCCCGGGACATCTCATCGCATGGCTGTGCCCTATTTCTCCACGGCCGTTCACCGTGGAGAATTAGGTTCTGTATACTACATAATGCATTGGTCTCGCATATTTCACGGCTTGCTTGCGTGAAAAGCCCGGGACATCTCATCGCATGGCTGTGCCCTATTTCTCCACGCACGTTCACCGTGGAGAATTAGGTTCTGTATACTACATGTTGCATTGGTCTCGCATATTTCACGGCTTGCTTGCGTTAAAAGCCCGGGACATCTCATCGCATGGCTGTGCCCTATTTCTCCACGCCCGGTCACCGTGGAGAATTAGGTTCTCTATACTACATAATGCATTGGTCTCGCATATTTCACGGCTTGCTTGCGTGAAAAGCCCAGGACATCTCATCGCATGGCTGTGCCCTATTTCTCCACGCACGTTAACCGTGGAGAATTAGGTTCTGTATACTACATGTTGCATTGGTCTCGCATATTTCACGGCTTGCTTGCGTTCAAAGCCCGGGACATCTCATCGCATGGCTGTGCCCTATTTCTCCACGCCCGGTCACCGTGGAGAATTAGGTTCTCTATACTACATAATGCATTGGTCTCGCATATTTCACGGCTTGCTTGCGTGAAAAGCCCAGGACATCTCATCGCATGGCTGTGCCCTATTTCTCCACGCATGTTCACCGTGGAGAATTAGGTTCTGTATACTACATGTTGCATTGGTCTCGCATATTTCACGGCTTGCTTGCGTTAAAAGCCCGGGACATCTCATCGCATGGCTGTGCCCTATTTCTCCACGCACGTTCACCGTGGAGAATTAGGTTCTGTATACTACATAATGCATTGGTCTCGCATATTTCACGGCTTGCTTGCGTGAAAAGCCCAGGACATCTCATCGCATGGCTGTGCCCTATTTCTCCACGCACGTTAACCGTGGAGAATTAGGTTCTGTATACTACATGTTGCATTGGTCTCGCATATTTCACGGCTTGCTTGCGTTAAAAGCCCGGGACATCTCATCGCATGGCTGTGCCCTATTTCTCCACGCCCGGTCACCGTGGAGAATTAGGTTCTGTATACTACATAATGCATTGGTCTCGCATATTTCACGGCTTGCTTGCGTGAAAAGCCCAGGACATCTCATCGCATGGCTGTGCCCTATTTCTCCACGCACGTTCACCGTGGAGAATTAGGTTCTGTATACTACATGTTGCATTGGTCTCGCATATTTCACGGCTTGCTTGCGTTAAAAGCCCGGGACATCTCATCGCATGGCTGTGCCCTATTTCTCCACGGCCGTTCACCGTGGAGAATTAGGTTCTCTATACTACATAATGCATTGGTCTCGCATATTTCACGGCTTGCTTGCGTTAAAAGCCCGGGACATCTCATCGCATGGCTGTGCCCTATTTCTCCACGGCCGTTCACCGTGGAGAATTAGGTTCTCTATACTACATAATGCATTGGTCTCGCATATTTCACGGCTTGCTTGCGTGACAAGCCCAGGACATCTCATCGCATGGCTGTGCCCTATTTCTCCACGCACGTTAACCGTGGAGAATTAGGTTCTGTATACTACATGTTGCATTGGTCTCGCATATTTCACGGCTTGCTTGCGTTAAAAGCCCGGGACATCTCATCGCATGGCTGTGCCCTATTTCTCCACGCCCGGTCACCGTGGAGAATTAGGTTCTCTATACTACATAATGCATTGGTCTCGCATATTTCACGGCTTGCTTGCGTGAAAAGCCCAGGACATCTCATCGCATGGCTGTGCCCTATTTCTCCACGCACGTTCACCGTGGAGAATTAGGTTCTGTATACTACATGTTGCATTGGTCTCGCATATTTCACGGCTTGCTTGCGTTAAAAGCCCGGGACATCTCATCGCATGGCTGTGCCCTATTTCTCCACGGCCGTTCACCGTGGAGAATTAGGTTCTCTATACTACATAATGCATTGGTCTCGCATATTTCACGGCTTGCTTGCGTGAAAAGCCCGGGACACCTCATCGCATGGCTGTGCCCTATTTCTCCACGCACGTTCACCGTGGAGAATTAGGTTCTGTATACTACATGTTGCATTGGTCTCTCATATTTCATGGCTTGCTTGCGTTAAAAGCCCGGGACATCTCATCGCATGGCTGTGCCCTATTTCTCCACGCACGTTCACCGTGGAGAATTAGGTTCTGTATACTACATGTTGCATTGGTCTCGCATATTTCACGGCTTGCTTGCGTTAAAAGCCCGGCACATTTCATCGCATGGCTGTGCCCTATTTCTCCACGGCCGTTCACCGTGGAGAATTAGGTTCTCTATACTACATAATGCATTGGTCTCGCATATTTCACGGCTTGCTTGCGTTAAAAGCCCGGGACATCTCATCGCATGGCTGTGCCCTATTTCTCCACGCCCGGTCACCGTGGAGAATTAGGTTCTCTATACTACATAATGCATTGGTCTCGCATATTTCACGGCTTGCTTGCGTGAAAAGCCCAGGACATCTCATCGCATGGCTGTGCCCTATTTCTCCACGCACGTTCACCGTGGAGAATTAGGTTCTGTATACTACATGTTGAATTGGTCTCGCATATTTCACGGCTTGCTTGCGTTAAAAGCCCGGGACATCTCATCGCATGGCTGTGCCCTATTTCTCCACGCACGTTCACCGTGGAGAATTAGGTTCTCTATACTACATAATGCATTGGTCTCGCATATTTCACGGCTTGCTTGCGTGAAAAGCCCGGGACATCTCATCGCATGGCTGTGCCCTATTTCTCCACGCACGTTCACCGTGGAGAATTAGGTTCTGTATACTACATGTTGCATTGGTCTCGCATATTTCACGGCTTGCTTGCGTTAAAAGCCCGGGACATCTCATCGCATGGATGTGCCCTATTTCTCCACGCCCGGTCACCGTGGAGAATTAGGTTCTCTATACTACATAATGCATTGGTCTCGCATATTTCACGGCTTGCTTGCGTTAAAAGCCCGGGACATCTCATCGCATGGCTGTGCCCTATTTCTCCACGCCCGGTCACCGTGGAGAATTAGGTTCTCTATACTACATAATGCATTGGTCTCGCATATTTCACGGCTTGCTTGCGTGAAAAGCCCGGGACACCTCATCGCATGGCTGTGCCCTATTTCTCCACGCACGTTCACCGTGGAGAATTAGGTTCTGTATACTACATGTTGCATTGGTCTCGCATATTTCACGGCTTGCTTGCGTTAAAAGCCCGGGACATCTCATCGCATGGCTGTGCCCTATTTCTCCACGGCCGTTCACCGTGGAGAATTAGGTTCTCTATACTACATAATGCATTGGTCTCGCATATTTCACGGCTTGCTTGCGTTAAAAGCCCGGGACATCTCATCGCATGGCTGTGCCCTATTTCTCCACGGCCGTTCACCGTGGAGAATTAGGTTCTCTATACTACATGATGCATTGGTCTCGCATATTTCACGGCTTGCTTTCGTGAAAAGCCCGGGACATCTCATCGCATGGCTGTGCCCTATTTCTCCACGCACGTTCACCGTGGTAAATTAGGTTCTGTATACTACATGTTGCATTGGTCTCGCATATTTCACGGCTTGCTTGCGTTAAAAGCCCGGGACATCTCATCGCATGGCTGTGCCCTATTTCTCCACGCCCGGTCACCGTGGAGAATTAGGTTCTCTATACTACATAATGCATTGGTCTCGCATATTTCACGGCTTGCTTGCGTGAAAAGCCCAGGACATCTCATCGCATGGCTGTGCCCTATTTCTCCACGCACGTTAACCGTGGAGAATTAGGTTCTGTATACTACATGTTGCATTGGTCTCGCATATTTCACGGCTTGCTTGCGTTAAAAGCCCGGGACATCTCATCGCATGGCTGTGCCCTATTTCTCCACGCCCGGTCACCGTGGAGAATTAGGTTCTCTATACTACATAATGCATTGGTCTCGCATATTTCACGGCTTGCTTGCGTGAAAAGCCCAGGACATCTCATCGCATGGCTGTGCCCTATTTCTCCACGCACGTTAACCGTGGAGAATTAGGTTCTGTATACTACATGTTGCATTGGTCTCGCATATTTCACGGCTTGCTTGCGTTAAAAGCCCGGGACATCTCATCGCATGGCTGTGCCCTATTTCTCCACGCCCGGTCACCGTGGAGAATTAGGTTCTCTATACTACATAATGCATTGGTCTCGCATATTTCACGGCTTGCTTGCGTGAAAAGCCCAGGACATCTCATCGCATGGCTGTGCCCTATTTCTCCACGCACGTTCACCGTGGAGAATTAGGTTCTGTATACTACATGTTGCATTGGTCTCGCATATTTCACGGCTTGCTTGCGTTAAAAGCCCGGGACATCTCATCGCATGGCTGTGCCCTATTTCTCCACGGCCGTTCACCGTGGAGAATTAGGTTCTCTGTACTACATAATGCATTGGTCTCGCATATTTCACGGCTTGCTTGCGTGAAAAGCCCGGGACATCTCATCGCATGGCTGTGCCCTACTTCTCCACGCACGTTCACCGTGGAGAATTAGGTTCTGTATACTACATGTTGCATTGGTCTCGCATATTTCACGGCTTGCTTGCGTTAAAAGCCCGGGACATCTCATCGCATGGCTGTGCCCTATTTCTCCACGCCCGGTCACCGTGGAGAATTAGGTTCTGTATACTACATGTTGAATTGGTCTCGCATATTTCACGGCTTGCTTGCGTTAAAAGCCCGGGACATCTCATCGCATGGCTGTGCCCTATTTCTCCACGCACGTTCACCGTGGAGAATTAGGTTCTCTATACTACATAATGCATTGGTCTCGCATATTTCACGGCTTGCTTGCGTGAAAAGCCCGGGACATCTCATCGCATGGCTGTGCCCTATTTCTCCACGCACGTTCACCGTGGAGAATTAGGTTCTGTATACTACATGTTGCATTGGTCTCGCATATTTCACGGCTTGCTTGCGTTAAAAGCCCGGGACATCTCATCGCATGGATGTGCCCTATTTCTCCACGCCCGGTCACCGTGGAGAATTAGGTTCTCTATACTACATAATGCATTGGTCTCGCATATTTCACGGCTTGCTTGCGTTAAAAGCCCGGGACATCTCATCGCATGGCTGTGCCCTATTTCTCCACGCCCGGTCACCGTGGAGAATTAGGTTCTCTATACTACATAATGCATTGGTCTCGCATATTTCACGGCTTGCTTGCGTGAAAAGCCCGGGACACCTCATCGCATGGCTGTGCCCTATTTCTCCACGCACGTTCACCGTGGAGAATTAGGTTCTGTATACTACATGTTGCATTGGTCTCGCATATTTCACGGCTTGCTTGCGTTAAAAGCCCGGGACATCTCATCGCATGGCTGTGCCCTATTTCTCCACGCACGTTCACCGTGGTAAATTAGGTTCTGTATACTACATGTTGCATTGGTCTCGCATATTTCACGGCTTGCTTGCGTTAAAAGCCCGGGACATCTCATCGCATGGCTGTGCCCTATTTCTCCACGCCCGGTCACCGTGGAGAATTAGGTTCTCTATACTACATAATGCATTGGTCTCGCATATTTCACGGCTTGCTTGCGTGAAAAGCCCAGGACATCTCATCGCATGGCTGTGCCCTATTTCTCCACGCACGTTAACCGTGGAGAATTAGGTTCTGTATACTACATGTTGCATTGGTCTCGCATATTTCACGGCTTGCTTGCGTTAAAAGCCCGGGACATCTCATCGCATGGCTGTGCCCTATTTCTCCACGCCCGGTCACCGTGGAGAATTAGGTTCTCTATACTACATAATGCATTGGTCTCGCATATTTCACGGCTTGCTTGCGTGAAAAGCCCAGGACATCTCATCGCATGGCTGTGCCCTATTTCTCCACGCACGTTAACCGTGGAGAATTAGGTTCTGTATACTACATGTTGCATTGGTCTCGCATATTTCACGGCTTGCTTGCGTTAAAAGCCCGGGACATCTCATCGCATGGCTGTGCCCTATTTCTCCACGCCCGGTCACCGTGGAGAATTAGGTTCTCTATACTACATAATGCATTGGTCTCGCATATTTCACGGCTTGCTTGCGTGAAAAGCCCAGGACATCTCATCGCATGGCTGTGCCCTATTTCTCCACGCACGTTCACCGTGGAGAATTAGGTTCTGTATACTACATGTTGCATTGGTCTCGCATATTTCACGGCTTGCTTGCGTTAAAAGCCCGGGACATCTCATCGCATGGCTGTGCCCTATTTCTCCACGGCCGTTCACCGTGGAGAATTAGGTTCTCTGTACTACATAATGCATTGGTCTCGCATATTTCACGGCTTGCTTGCGTGAAAAGCCCGGGACATCTCATCGCATGGCTGTGCCCTACTTCTCCACGCACGTTCACCGTGGAGAATTAGGTTCTGTATACTACATGTTGCATTGGTCTCGCATATTTCACGGCTTGCTTGCGTTAAAAGCCCGGGACATCTCATCGCATGGCTGTGCCCTATTTCTCCACGCCCGGTCACCGTGGAGAATTAGGTTCTGTATACTACATGTTGAATTGGTCTCGCATATTTCACGGCTTGCTTGCGTTAAAAGCCCGGGACATCTCATCGCATGGCTGTGCCCTATTTCTCCACGCACGTTCACCGTGGAGAATTAGGTTCTCTATACTACATAATGCATTGGTCTCGCATATTTCACGGCTTGCTTGCGTGAAAAGCCCGGGACATCTCATCGCATGGCTGTGCCCTATTTCTCCACGCACGTTCACCGTGGAGAATTAGGTTCTGTATACTACATGTTGCATTGGTCTCGCATATTTCACGGCTTGCTTGCGTTAAAAGCCCGGGACATCTCATCGCATGGATGTGCCCTATTTCTCCACGCCCGGTCACCGTGGAGAATTAGGTTCTCTATACTACATAATGCATTGGTCTCGCATATTTCACGGCTTGCTTGCGTTAAAAGCCCGGGACATCTCATCGCATGGCTGTGCCCTATTTCTCCACGCCCGGTCACCGTGGAGAATTAGGTTCTCTATACTACATAATGCATTGGTCTCGCATATTTCACGGCTTGCTTGCGTGAAAAGCCCGGGACACCTCATCGCATGGCTGTGCCCTATTTCTCCACGCACGTTCACCGTGGAGAATTAGGTTCTGTATACTACATGTTGCATTGGTCTCGCATATTTCACGGCTTGCTTGCGTTAAAAGCCCGGGACATCTCATCGCATGGCTGTGCCCTATTTCTCCACGGCCGTTCACCGTGGAGAATTAGGTTCTCTATACTACATAATGCATTGGTCTCGCATATTTCACGGCTTGCTTGCGTTAAAAGCCCGGGACATCTCATCGCATGGCTGTGCCCTATTTCTCCACGGCCGTTCACCGTGGAGAATTAGGTTCTCTATACTACATGATGCATTGGTCTCGCATATTTCACGGCTTGCTTTCGTGAAAAGCCCGGGACATCTCATCGCATGGCTGTGCCCTATTTCTCCACGCACGTTCACCGTGGTAAATTAGGTTCTGTATACTACATGTTGCATTGGTCTCGCATATTTCACGGCTTGCTTGCGTTAAAAGCCCGGGACATCTCATCGCATGGCTGTGCCCTATTTCTCCACGCCCGGTCACCGTGGAGAATTAGGTTCTCTATACTACATAATGCATTGGTCTCGCATATTTCACGGCTTGCTTGCGTGAAAAGCCCAGGACATCTCATCGCATGGCTGTGCCCTATTTCTCCACGCACGTTAACCGTGGAGAATTAGGTTCTGTATACTACATGTTGCATTGGTCTCGCATATTTCACGGCTTGCTTGCGTTAAAAGCCCGGGACATCTCATCGCATGGCTGTGCCCTATTTCTCCACGCCCGGTCACCGTGGAGAATTAGGTTCTCTATACTACATAATGCATTGGTCTCGCATATTTCACGGCTTGCTTGCGTGAAAAGCCCAGGACATCTCATCGCATGGCTGTGCCCTATTTCTCCACGCACGTTAACCGTGGAGAATTAGGTTCTGTATACTACATGTTGCATTGGTCTCGCATATTTCACGGCTTGCTTGCGTTAAAAGCCCGGGACATCTCATCGCATGGCTGTGCCCTATTTCTCCACGCCCGGTCACCGTGGAGAATTAGGTTCTCTATACTACATAATGCATTGGTCTCGCATATTTCACGGCTTGCTTGCGTGAAAAGCCCAGGACATCTCATCGCATGGCTGTGCCCTATTTCTCCACGCACGTTCACCGTGGAGAATTAGGTTCTGTATACTACATGTTGCATTGGTCTCGCATATTTCACGGCTTGCTTGCGTTAAAAGCCCGGGACATCTCATCGCATGGCTGTGCCCTATTTCTCCACGGCCGTTCACCGTGGAGAATTAGGTTCTCTGTACTACATAATGCATTGGTCTCGCATATTTCACGGCTTGCTTGCGTGAAAAGCCCGGGACATCTCATCGCATGGCTGTGCCCTACTTCTCCACGCACGTTCACCGTGGAGAATTAGGTTCTGTATACTACATGTTGCATTGGTCTCGCATATTTCACGGCTTGCTTGCGTTAAAAGCCCGGGACATCTCATCGCATGGCTGTGCCCTATTTCTCCACGCCCGGTCACCGTGGAGAATTAGGTTCTCTATACTACATAATGCATTGGTCTCGCATATTTCACGGCTTGCTTGCGTGAAAAGCCCAGGACATCTCATCGCATGGCTGTGCCCTATTTCTCCACGCACGTTAACCGTGGAGAATTAGGTTCTGTATACTACATGTTGCATTGGTCTCGCATATTTCACGGCTTGCTTGCGTTAAAAGCCCGGGACATCTCATCGCATGGCTGTGCCCTATTTCTTCACGCCCGGTCACCGCGGAGAATTAGGTTCTCTATACTACATAATGCATTGGTCTCGCATATTTCACGGCTTGCTTGCGTGAAAAGCCCGGGACATCTCATCGCATGGCTGTGCCCTATTTCTCCACGCACGTTCACCGTGGAGAATTAGGTTCTGTATACTACATGTTGCATTGGTCTCGCATATTTCACGGCTTGCTTGCGTTAAAAGCCCGGGACATCTCATCGCATGGCTGTGCCCTATTTCTCCACGCCCGGTCACCGTGGAGAATTAGGTTCTCTATACTACATAATGCATTGGTCTCGCATATTTCACGGCTTGCTTGCGTGAAAAGCCCGGGACATCTCATCGCATGGCTGTGCCCTATTTCTCCACGCACGTTCACCGTGGAGAATTAGGTTCTGTATACTACATGTTGCATTGGTCTCTCATATTTCATGGCTTGCTTGCGTTAAAAGCCCGGGACATCTCATCGCATGGCTGTGCCCTATTTCTCCACGCACGTTCACCGTGGAGAATTAGGTTCTGTATACTACATAATGCATTGGTCTCGCATATTTCACGGCTTGCTTGCGTGAAAAGCCCAGGACATCTCATCGCATGGCTGTGCCCTATTTCTCCACGCACGTTAACCGTGGAGAATTAGGTTCTGTATACTACATGTTGCATTGGTCTCGCATATTTCACGGCTTGCTTGCGTTAAAAGCCCGGGACATCTCATCGCATGGCTGTGCCCTATTTCTCCACGGCCGTTCACCGTGGAGAATTAGGTTCTCTATACTACATAATGCATTGGTCTCGCATATTTCACGGCTTGCTTGCGTTAAAAGCCCGGGACATCTCATCGCATGGCTGTGCCCTATTTCTCCACGGCCGTTCACCGTGGAGAATTAGGTTCTCTATACTACATAATGCATTGGTCTCGCATATTTCACGGCTTGCTTGCGTGAAAAGCCCGGGACATCTCATCGCATGGCTGTGCCCTATTTCTCCACGCACGTTCACCGTGGAGAATTAGGTTCTGTATACTACATGTTGCATTGGTCTCGCATATTTCACGGCTTGCTTGCGTTAAAAGCCCGGGACACCTCATCGCATGGCTGTGCCCTATTTCTCCACGCACGTTCACCGTGGAGAATTAGGTTCTGTATACTACATGTTGCATTGGTCTCTCATATTTCATGGCTTGCTTGCGTTAAAAGCCCGGGACATCTCATCGCATGGCTGTGCCCTATTTCTCCACGCACGTTCACCGTGGAGAATTAGGTTCTCTATACTACATGTTGCATTGGTCTCGCATATTTCACGGCTTGCTTGCGTTAAAAGCCCGGGACATCTCATCGCATGGCTGTGCCCTATTTCTCCACGGCCGTTCACCGTGGAGAATTAGGTTCTCTATACTACATAATGCATTGGTCTCGCATATTTCACGGCTTGCTTGCGTTAAAAGCCCGGGACATCTCATCGCATGGCTGTGCCCTATTTCTCCACGGCCGTTCACCGTGGAGAATTAGGTTCTCTATACTACATAATGCAGTGGTCTCGCATATTTCACGGCTTGCTTGCGTTAAAAGCCCGGGACATCTCATCGCATGGCTGTGCCCTATTTCTCCACGCCCGGTCACCGTGGAGAATTAGGTTCTCTATACTACATAATGCATTGGTCTCGCATATTTCACGGCTTGCTTGCGTGAAAAGCCCAGGACATCTCATCGCATGGCTGTGCCCTATTTCTCCACGCACGTTCACCGTGGAGAATTAGGTTCTCTATACTACATGTTGCATTGGTCTCGCATATTTCACGGCTTGCTTGCGTTAAAAGCCCGGGACATCTCATCGCATGGCTGTGCCCTATTTCTCCACGCACGTTCACCGTGGAGAATTAGGTTCTCTATACTACATAATGCATTGGTCTCGCATATTTCACGGCTTGCTTGCGTGAAAAGCCCGGGACATCTCATCGCATGGCTGTGCCCTATTTCTCCACGCACGTTCACCGTGGAGAATTAGGTTCTGTATACTACATGTTGCATTGGTCTCGCATATTTCACGGCTTGCTTGCGTTAAAAGCCCGGGACATCTCATCGCATGGCTGTGCCCTATTTCTCCACGCCCGGTCACCGTGGAGAATTAGGTTCTCTATACTACATAATGCATTGGTCTCGCATATTTCACGGCTTGCTTGCGTGAAAAGCCCGGGACATCTCATCGCATGGCTGTGCCCTATTTCTCCACGCACGTTAACCGTGGAGAATTAGGTTCTGTATACTACATGTTGCATTGGTCTCGCATATTTCACGGCTTGCTTGCGTTAAAAGCCCGGGACATCTCATCGCATGGCTGTGCCCTATTTCTCCACGCCGGGTCACCGTGGAGAATTAGGTTCTCTATACTACATAATGCATTGGTCTCGCATATTTCACGGCTTGCTTGCGTGAAAAGCCAGGGACATCTCATCGCATGGCTGTGCCCTATTTCTCCACGCACGTTAACCGTGGAGAATTAGGTTCTGTATACTACATGTTGCATTGGTCTCGCATATTTCACGGCTTGCTTGCGTTAAAAGCCCGGGACATCTCATCGCATGGCTGTGCCCTATTTCTCCACGCCCGGTCACCGTGGAGAATTAGGTTCTCTATACTACATAATGCATTGGTCTCGCATATTTCACGGCTTGCTTGCGTGAAAAGCCCAGGACATCTCATCGCATGGCTGTGCCCTATTTCTCCACGCACGTTCACCGTGGAGAATTAGGTTCTGTATACTACATGTTGCATTGGTCTCGCATATTTCACGGCTTGCTTGCGTTAAAAGCCCGGGACATCTCATCGCATGGCTGTGCCCTATTTCTCCACGGCCGTTCACCGTGGAGAATTAGGTTCTCTATACTACATAATGCATTGGTCTCGCATATTTCACGGCTTGCTTGCGTGAAAAGCCCGGGACACCTCATCGCATGGCTGTGCCCTATTTCTCCACGCACGTTCACCGTGGAGAATTAGGTTCTGTATACTACATGTTGCATTGGTCTCTCATATTTCATGGCTTGCTTGCGTTAAAAGCCCGGGACATCTCATCGCATGGCTGTGCCCTATTTCTCCACGCACGTTCACCGTGGAGAATTAGGTTCTGTATACTACATGTTGCATTGGTCTCGCATATTTCACGGCTTGCTTGCGTTAAAAGCCCGGGACATCTCATCGCATGGCTGTGCCCTATTTCTCCACGGCCGTTCACCGTGGAGAATTAGGTTCTCTATACTACATAATGCATTGGTCTCGCATATTTCACGGCTTGCTTGCGTTAAAAGCCCGGGACATCTCATCGCATGGCTGTGCCCTATTTCTCCAAGGCCGTTCACCGTGGAGAATTAGGTTCTCTATACTACATAATGCAGTGGTCTCGCATATTTCACGGCTTGCTTGCGTTAAAAGCCCGGGACATCTCATCGCATGGCTGTGCCCTATTTCTCCACGCCCGGTCACCGTGGAGAATTAGGTTCTCTATACTACATAATGCATTGGTCTCGCATATTTCACGGCTTGCTTGCGTGAAAAGCCCAGGACATCTCATCGCATGGCTGTGCCCTATTTCTCCACGCCCGGTCACCGTGGAGAATTAGGTTCTCTATACTACATAATGCATTGGTCTCGCATATTTCACGGCTTGCTTGCGTGAAAAGCCCAGGACATCTCATCGCATGGCTGTGCCCTATTTCTCCACGCACGTTAACCGTGGAGAATTAGGTTCTGTATACTACATGTTGCATTGGTCTCGCATATTTCACGGCTTGCTTGCGTTAAAAGCCCGGGACATCTCATCGCATGGCTGTGCCCTATTTCTTCACGCCCGGTCACCGTGGAGAATTAAGTTCTCTATACTACATAATGCATTGGTCTCGCATATTTCACGGCTTGCTTGCGTGAAAAGCCCGGGACATCTCATCGCATGGCTGTGCCCTATTTCTCCACGCACGTTCACCGTGGAGAATTAGGTTCTGTATACTACATGTTGCATTGGTCTCGCATATTTCACGGCTTGCTTGCGTTAAAAGCCCGGGACATCTCATCGCATGGCTGTGCCCTATTTCTCCACGCCCGGTCACCGTGGAGAATTAGGTTCTCTATACTACATAATGCATTGGTCTCGCATATTTCACGGCTTGCTTGCGTGAAAAGCCCGGGACACCTCATCGCATGGCTGTGCCCTATTTCTCCACGCACGTTCACCGTGGAGAATTAGGTTCTGTATACTACATGTTGCATTGGTCTCTCATATTTCATGGCTTGCTTGCGTTAAAAGCCCGGGACATCTCATCGCATGGCTGTGCCCTATTTCTCCACGCACGTTCACCGTGGAGAATTAGGTTCTGTATACTACATAATGCATTGGTCTCGCATATTTCACGGCTTGCTTGCGTGAAAAGCCCAGGACATCTCATCGCATGGCTGTGCCCTATTTCTCCACGCACGTTAACCGTGGAGAATTAGGTTCTGTATACTACATGTTGCATTGGTCTCGCATATTTCACGGCTTGCTTGCGTTAAAAGCCCGGGACATCTCATCGCATGGCTGTGCCCTATTTCTCCACGCCCGGTCACCGTGGATAATTAGGTTCTGTATACTACATAATGCATTGGTCTCGCATATTTCACGGCTTGCTTGCGTGAAAAGCCCAGGACATCTCATCGCATGGCTGTGCCCTATTTCTCCACGCACGTTAACCGTGGAGAATTAGGTTCTGTATACTACATGTTGCATTGGTCTCGCATATTTCACGGCTTGCTTGCGTTAAAAGCCCGGGACATCTCATCGCATGGCTGTGCCCTATTTCTCCACGGCCGTTCACCGTGGAGAATTAGGTTCTCTATACTACATAATGCATTGGTCTCGCATATTTCACGGCTTGCTTGCGTTAAAAGCCCGGGACATCTCATCGCATGGCTGTGCCCTATTTCTCCACGGCCGTTCACCGTGGAGAATTAGGTTCTCTATACTACATAATGCATTGGTCTCGCATATTTCACGGCTTGCTTGCGTGAAAAGCCCGGGACATCTCATCGCATGGCTGTGCCCTATTTCTCCACGCACGTTCACCGTGGAGAATTAGGTTCTGTATACTACATGTTGCATTGGTCTCGCATATTTCACGGCTTGCTTGCGTTAAAAGCCCGGGACATCTCATCGCATGGCTGTGCCCTATTTCTCCACGCCCGGTCACCGTGGAGAATTAGGTTCTCTATACTACATAATGCATTGGTCTCGCATATTTCACGGCTTGCTTGCGTGACAAGCCCAGGACATCTCATCGCATGGCTGTGCCCTATTTCTCCACGCACGTTAACCGTGGAGAATTAGGTTCTGTATACTACATGTTGCATTGGTCTCGCATATTTCACGGCTTGCTTGCGTGAAAAGCCCGGGACACCTCATCGCATGGCTGTGCCCTATTTCTCCACGCACGTTCACCGTGGAGAATTAGGTTCTGTATACTACATGTTGCATTGGTCTCTCATATTTCATGGCTTGCTTGCGTTAAAAGCCCGGGACATCTCATCGCATGGCTGTGCCCTATTTCTCCACGCACGTTCACCGTGGAGAATTAGGTTCTGTATACTACATGTTGCATTGGTCTCGCATATTTCACGGCTTGCTTGCGTTAAAAGCCCGGGACATCTCATCGCATGGCTGTGCCCTATTTCTCCACGGCCGTTCACCGTGGAGAATTAGGTTCTCTATACTACATAATGCATTGGTCTCGCATATTTCACGGCTTGCTTGCGTTAAAAGCCCGGGACATCTCATCGCATGGCTGTGCCCTATTTCTCCACGGCCGTTCACCGTGGAGAATTAGGTTCTCTATACTACATAATGCAGTGGTCTCGCATATTTCACGGCTTGCTTGCGTTAAAAGCCCGGGACATCTCATCGCATGGCTGTGCCCTATTTCTCCACGGCCGTTCACCGTGGAGAATTAGGTTCTCTATACTACATAATGCATTGGTCTCGCATATTTCACGGCTTGCTTGCGTGAAAAGCCCAGGACATCTCATCGCATGGCTGTGCCCTATTTCTCCACGCACGTTCACCGTGGAGAATTAGGTTCTCTATACTACATGTTGCATTGGTCTCGCATATTTCACGGCTTGCTTGCGTTAAAAGCCCGGGACATCTCATCGCATGGCTGTGCCCTATTTCTCCACGCACGTTCACCGTGGAGAATTAGGTTCTCTATACTACATAATGCATTGGTCTCGCATATTTCACGGCTTGCTTGCGTGAAAAGCCCGGGACATCTCATCGCATGGCTGTGCCCTATTTCTCCACGCACGTTCACCGTGGAGAATTAGGTTCTGTATACTACATGTTGCATTGGTCTCGCATATTTCACGGCTTGCTTGCGTTAAAAGCCCGGGACATCTCATCGCATGGCTGTGCCCTATTTCTCCACGCCCGGTCACCGTGGAGAATTAGGTTCTCTATACTACATAATGCATTGGTCTCGCATATTTCACGGCTTGCTTGCGTGAAAAGCCCGGGACATCTCATCGCATGGCTGTGCCCTATTTCTCCACGCACGTTAACCGTGGAGAATTAGGTTCTGTATACTACATGTTGCATTGGTCTCGCATATTTCACGGCTTGCTTGCGTTAAAAGCCCGGGACATCTCATCGCATGGCTGTGCCCTATTTCTCCACGCCGGGTCACCGTGGAGAATTAGGTTCTCTATACTACATAATGCATTGGTCTCGCATATTTCACGGCTTGCTTGCGTGAAAAGCCAGGGACATCTCATCGCATGGCTGTGCCCTATATCTCCACGCACGTTAACCGTGGAGAATTAGGTTCTGTATACTACATGTTGCATTGGTCTCGCATATTTCACGGCTTGCTTGCGTTAAAAGCCCGGGACATCTCATCGCATGGCTGTGCCCTATTTCTCCACGCCCGGTCACCGTGGAGAATTAGGTTCTCTATACTACATAATGCATTGGTCTCGCATATTTCACGGCTTGCTTGCGTGAAAAGCCCAGGACATCTCATCGCATGGCTGTGCCCTATTTCTCCACGCACGTTCACCGTGGAGAATTAGGTTCTGTATACTACATGTTGCATTGGTCTCGCATATTTCACGGCTTGCTTGCGTTAAAAGCCCGGGACATCTCATCGCATGGCTGTGCCCTATTTCTCCACGGCCGTTCACCGTGGAGAATTAGGTTCTCTATACTACATAATGCATTGGTCTCGCATATTTCACGGCTTGCTTGCGTGAAAAGCCCGGGACACCTCATCGCATGGCTGTGCCCTATTTCTCCACGCACGTTCACCGTGGAGAATTAGGTTCTGTATACTACATGTTGCATTGGTCTCTCATATTTCATGGCTTGCTTGCGTTAAAAGCCCGGGACATCTCATCGCATGGCTGTGCCCTATTTCTCCACGCACGTTCACCGTGGAGAATTAGGTTCTGTATACTACATGTTGCATTGGTCTCGCATATTTCACGGCTTGCTTGCGTTAAAAGCCCGGGACATCTCATCGCATGGCTGTGCCCTATTTCTCCACGGCCGTTCACCGTGGAGAATTAGGTTCTCTATACTACATAATGCATTGGTCTCGCATATTTCACGGCTTGCTTGCGTTAAAAGCCCGGGACATCTCATCGCATGGCTGTGCCCTATTTCTCCACGGCCGTTCACCGTGGAGAATTAGGTTCTCTATACTACATAATGCATTGGTCTCGCATATTTCACGGCTTGCTTGCGTTAAAAGCCCGGGACATCTCATCGCATGGCTGTGCCCTATTTCTCCACGCCCGGTCACCGTGGAGAATTAGGTTCTCTATACTACATAATGCATTGGTCTCGCATATTTCACGGCTTGCTTGCGTGAAAAGCCCAGGACATCTCATCGCATGGCTGTGCCCTATTTCTCCACGCACGTTCACCGTGGAGAATTAGGTTCTGTATACTACATGTTGCATTGGTCTCGCATATTTCACGGCTTGCTTGCGTTAAAAGCCCGGGACATCTCATCGCATGGCTGTGCCCTGTTTCTCCACGCACGTTCACCGTGGAGAATTAGGTTCTCTATACTACATAATGCATTGGTCTCGCATATTTCACGGCTTGCTTGCGTGAAAAGCCCGGGACATCTCATCGCATGGCTGTGCCCTATTTCTCCACGCACGTTCACCGTGGAGAATTAGGTTCTGTATACTACATGTTGCATTGGTCTCGCATATTTCACGGCTTGCTTGCGTTAAAAGCCCGGGACATCTCATCGCATGGCTGTGCCCTATTTCTCCACGCCCGGTCACCGTGGAGAATTAGGTTCTCTATACTACATAATGCATTGGTCTCGCATATTTCACGGCTTGCTTGCGTGAAAAGCCCGGGACATCTCATCGCATGGCTGTGCCCTATTTCTCCACGCACGTTAACCGTGGAGAATTAGGTTCTGTATACTACATGTTGCATTGGTCTCGCATATTTCACGGCTTGCTTGCGTTAAAAGCCCGGGACATCTCATCGCATGGCTGTGCCCTATTTCTCCACGCCCGGTCACCGTGGAGAATTAGGTTCTCTATACTACATAATGCATTGGTCTCGCATATTTCACGGCTTGCTTGCGTGAAAAGCCAGGGACATCTCATCGCATGGCTGTGCCCTATTTCTCCACGCACGTTAACCGTGGAGAATTGGGTTCTGTATACTACATGTTGCATTGGTCTCGCATATTTCACGGCTTGCTTGCGTTAAAAGCCCGGGACATCTCATCGCATGGCTGTGCCCTATTTCTCCACGCCCGGTCACCGTGGAGAATTAGGTTCTCTATACTACATAATGCATTGGTCTCGCATATTTCACGGCTTGCTTGCGTGAAAAGCCCGGGACATCTCATCGCATGGCTGTGCCCTATTTCTCCACGCACGTTAACCGTGGAGAATTAGGTTCTGTATACTACATGTTGCATTGGTCTCGCATATTTCACGGCTTGCTTGCGTTAAAAGCCCGGGACATCTCATCGCATGGCTGTGCCCTATTTCTCCACGCCCGGTCACCGTGGAGAATTAGGTTCTCTATACTACATAATGCATTGGTCTCGCATATTTCACGGCTTGCTTGCGTGAAAAGCCAGGGACATCTCATCGCATGGCTGTGCCCTATTTCTCCACGCACGTTAACCGTGGAGAATTGGGTTCTGTATACTACATGTTGCATTGGTCTCGCATATTTCACGGCTTGCTTGCGTTAAAAGCCCGGGACATCTCATCGCATGGCTGTGCCCTATTTCTCCACGCCCGGTCACCGTGGAGAATTAGGTTCTGTATACTACATGTTGCATTGGTCTCGCATATTTCACGGCTTGCTTGCGTGAAAAGCCCGGGACACCTCATCGCATGGCTGTGCCCTATTTCTGCACGCACGTTCACCATGGAGAATTAGGGTACATCTCTCTACAGTACATGATGCATTTCTGCAGGTATCTTGAATATATCTAAAATTGAATTTAATATATCTTAAATTGAA
Organism: Arenicola marina; assembly: GCA_964019135.1. NCBI lineage: Eukaryota > Metazoa > Annelida > Polychaeta > Arenicolidae > Arenicola > Arenicola marina. The sequence continues at coordinate 26,378,533 of OZ025265.1, forward strand.
TTTAATATATCTTAAATTGAATTTAATATATCAGAAATTGAATTTAAAACATCTTAAATTGAACTCAGGATATCTTAATTTCAATTTAAGAAATTGAATTAAAGATATCATACATTCTGACGCTTTTGAATTATCTTGAATTAAACTTGTTATTATGAAAACGGGTTGCGATGGTCGGTACTCGGGGTCGAAGGTTCACTTAGTCACGACTGTCATCGGGCGGGATCTGAGATGTATCCGGCTTCTCTTGTTACACACGGTCTTTCATTTCGTGTCCGCCCCTCCGCGCATTTTGCACCCCGGCACCCCCCCCCCCCCCCCGCCCGCGCCCCGTTCCTTATGAAAACAACAGGTTAAGAACATTTTATTGTGACGAGGAGGGCATGAAAGCGTGGGATAGCTCGGACAACGGCTGAAGATCACTCGCCTTTGTTATATGTTCCTTATCTGGGCTGGCAACCGCAATCAATGTTACTGGTGTGACGTAGTTACTAGAGGATGCCTATATCCCAGGCATGCCCCACTCCCAACCCCTGTTCACACCACATAGGCGAAAAAAGTAGGGATACAACTCCAGGTTTGGAGAAATTTCGAAAAAGAAATTAATCAACGTGTTAATATGGTTCTTTGGATGGATCGTTTTTATGCGACCTTTTATTGTCAAGCGTTCAAATAAAAGTTGAAGCTGCAACCTGTTTGTCTGTATTTTGTTATTTTTTGATATATGTATGCAACATAGAACTAGGCATCAGTAGGTAGTTTGTCAACCATTTTTATTCTGGGGGTCCAAATATAGAAAGAAAACCACGCTTTAAGATAAGATAAGATGCGTTTTTATTATACAGTTATTGTGCTTCTGTGTTTTGCATAAGTCTTTCAAAAAGTTCATCTTGACGAGTCCCCTTTAGTAGAGAGCTTTTGGAAAACTTAATATTTGTTTTCTACAAAGCTCAAGCTGGCCTCCATCGGCAATAAAACGCACAACCCTACTATTAAAAGCCCAACTAAATTGCTACTGATTGAGCTAGAAGGTCATCATGGGGACATGTTTGAATGCGCTCGCTTCTTAACTCCGGATACCCTTCCTGCCGAATCTCTTAACCCCCGCCCGAACTGCACACAATTTATTCAGAATCTAAAATAATAACATGTATGGTTCATTAGTGTAAGAATTATATATTTTTGTCACAGAATTCTAAGACTGGTGCCTTTGCTTCCCATAAATGGTACAATAATTCCGTAAACTACATACTAATAATTAAGTGGCGAAAACTTAGAGCACGCAGCTGACCACTGATACCGCGTCTGCACGAATTACCACTAGCGTGAACTGTCTATAAATGTATATAAATAAGTTCAGCTTTAAGGTTTGGTCATCTATTTATGGTCACCATATTGATTGATTTTTTTTGTGGGGGTGGGGGGGAGGGGCTGACGGTCAGCGACAAACATTTATTGAACAATATAAGTCATATTTATGACAGATGTGTATATATATATATGTACCCAAATGACAGAATGTGTGCCCGAACAATACATGTTTATCTCACACGGTCATGTGAGCGTGAAAAAAAACCGGCACCGTAAGAATGCGCTTCATATACTTAGCACCATGTGGTCAACACAATTAGAAAATGCATAACTATCTATTGATCAGATGATCAATCTTTGGCACGCTATTGTTATCAGTCTGAAAAACAAATACATTACTGTTTGCATTTTATTTATTTGGTGACATTCATTATATTTCCCGTTACCCTAATTAATTTCCAATTTGTGTCCCCCCCCCCCCCCCACGCGCCCAAGCCAACAGACTATAAAAGGGGGAAGCCGCACAAATGGGCCTCAGTGTTTTAAGTCCGTCTAACGAGTGAATTCAGAGCCATCATATCTACCGTAATAATGCGCTACAGCGATGCCCTGTACGATGCTTTACTTTATGGCGTGCAGTGCTTAAAGGACAAAAAAGATATCGACTGGACACATTCCACCTTTCAGCGTCTGGCGGAGTTCAGAAAGTTCGCAGATTGGCCTACCGGGAACTCCTTCAGTTCGCAAAGCAGAGCGTCACGGAATCGAAGGCAAAGGATTCTAGACCAGACCCGGAGACACAATATAACTGTTCAGGATGGGAAACTATACCAACGAATCTTTGAAAAGGTAAGCGGATTCAGGCCCGTAAGCTGAAAGAGAGTGGGGAATTTAAGCGATCTACGGTCTAGCGAACACCCTGCGGTGTATTTTGCGGTGGATTCGTTATCGATACCACAGGCACCGTATATCAGTGGTGGATGGGGGAGGAGGGAGGGTGGGGGGCACCACCCCCTACCCCTCCTCCCTCACATTATGAGTTATTACTATTTTGTTAATGAGTCAACGCGCCTGTATCCCTACACACAGGCGACTGAAATCAAGGCCCAGACGAGGTGGGCAGAACCTAATTGTGCCGAAGCTTATATAGGGATTAGGTGCAAGGTCATTGCTCGCGCCGCGTCGTGGGTTTCAGGCGCCTGTCCTTCATCAAGATCAGTCACAGGTTCGACAGGCCACTTCAAATTAACATTATCAGATTATGCAACATGAATTTTTATGAAATGTGGTTGTATAATTGTGCTGTAACAGTGATAACACAATAGCAGACCCAGCATTTTGAATCCACTATAAGTAAGTAAGCACGGGTGCACACCCAGAGGGCGACTTTGATTGGTCCGCATTTCACGCATGACGTGCCGCGGTAATTTTGTTTAGACATACCCGCTCAACGCCCCTTTTTTTCGGATGCACTCGCTCCAAAACTCCGCAATTTTTGGTTCTGTCTGCCCGAAATAGATCATTTGCCTCACTGTAAGTTAGTGCGGTTCCGTTTGCTGATCCATAAAGAATAGTGACAGCCCTATGCTCTAAAACAGCTTTCATTCCGCAGGTATGTGAAGAAATCATTGCAGCTTCAACATACCTCCCTTTTTGGTGAAAATATCCGTTCTGATAGTGTTTATATAGCTATATCGTGGCCAGGGTTTAAACTATTATTATGTAGTTATTTAAAATTGGCGATTTTCGGAGATCATTTTTTAAGATTATACATGATAACAATGTACGAGTAGTTCGCCTTATGCACATGAGAATTTCCATGCGAGAACTAGGCTATGCCTGCAAATTTGCGCGCGAACGGCACGTGCACAGGATGTGTGGCCCCGGTGTGTGTCACAAGAGCCTTCACTGGTTTCTAAAGTCTGGCCGTTCATTATTGTTCTAACTAGGTGGCAAGAACTATTTCTGCCAATCACACTCGAGCACACTTGACAATAGCCGAACGCGCTACCAATATAGTAGCCCCCCCCCCACCCCGAGGGGGGCGGGTATATACATTGCTGCATTCGGGGGGTTCCGCGGTAAAGGCCCCCCCCCTTTTCAACACCATAATCCGCTCGGAAGAGGAATTTGTTTTCCATTAATGCCCAATGCCCACCCTAACTTGAAACTGCCTTCCTTCTAGCGGCACGTCCCCAGCAGTCCATTACCTTGAGATCCTCCCCGGTAATGCTATCAGTTCAACATGATATGGAGAAGAAGAAATATGGCCATATTGGTCTCCTCCCCATCCTCCGATTATTACAATACCGGGCAAAATATGTTCACCCGGGATTCCACAATGTTAGTGTGCACAAGTTTTCACGTATTTAGCATAAAGGTAGGACTATGTGTCCGGGTCGTAACACTCATAATACTAAATAAAAACACTCACAATAAAAAAAAAACGACAGTAAGTCTTTAGACCGACATGTCACAGCATAAGGATTGCAGCTAGTGTAGAAAGCGACCTAAAATTTAGGTGGAGCTGCCATGTGAATTGACCGTCGTTGCATGCCTCGGGAACCACCCTTTTCAAACATGCTCGCTCCTAAAAACCCTATTTTTTCACATGTACTAGCTACTAGGTAATTGGTGCCTAAATTCTAAGTCGTCTTTTCCATAATTTTATGTTCATAATGCCTCACTGTGCTTCATTCTTAATGCTATCTCCTTAATCCTTCATTTTAATGCTATCTCCTTAATCCTTCATTTTAATGCTATCTTCTTAATCCTACATTCTTAATGCTATCTTCTTAATCATTCATCCCAAGTGCTTTATAATGGAATAATCATAATTTTTCATCCCAAGTGCTACATTCTTAAAACAATGCATTTTAGACGTTCTAGTTTCCACATTCAATGCAAGTCTTCTTTAATCATAAACTGAACTGGGTCACATAGAGCCACCTGTCGTTATAATAGTGTTTACACCCCAAATTATGACGGACACAGGCGCAGCGGAAAAGCGTGGTTATGAGAAACTAAATGATCGCCACCTCCATGTGCCACCCATCAAGGGGGTTTCGTGAAGAGTGACGCAGGGCGTGGGAGGGGCGTGTGAAGCTGGGGCTGTGAGAAGTGGGTGACGGGAGCAGCGTATGGAGGTTGCCTTGCTCAGCCCCAAACTGATCAAACGCGTTCGAATAAATGCTACTTCACTGACGCGGTAGCACCACTGCTCACCCAGAGTTTCTGAGATTGGGGCTTTTATAATTGGCGACCAGCAACTGACCGATGCATGTGCAAGCGACCGGCTATATCAGCAAGCGACCGAAATATAAACGTTTGATTAATACAATATGACCTCATTTCATCGGATGTGTTCATAGCCAGAATAGTTTGGTGCTGCCTGTGAGAACTATTTCTCTCAGCGGTCAGTAGTAAGCGGCGGAATTTTATTTTAATTTTATGTTTAAAGTGGCATATCGAGTTCTTTCCCGCCAAGACTAAGCCCAGGCGACATATATATCACAATTTGCAGCAAACTCGATTCTTTCATTCTGTAAATTTAGACACCAAATAAACATCGCCGTTTCGGCCTTGATGTGGCAAACGTGTCTATCCCGGGACACCACAGAACTATGTCGCGACACTGCTACTTATACCAAAGCATCGCGAAGCACAAACACTGATGACGTTTGTGGGGGCCTAAAACGTCCGACTGCCCAAAACGTCCTACATAACTAAGAACAAACTAACAGTTAAGAAGCCGCGATACGCTCCTTTTGTAGCTCTTAGTTAGCGATTTACGAATATCATTGAGGTTTAATGAGAAGCTAGGGTGGGGGGGGGGGGGGCAGACGTGTGAACTTCAGTATGGGAACGGTGTGTAACAAGGCACGGACAAAGCGTCAGCAGTACTTTACGGCCTTGGCTAGATCTACCGATTAAAACAATAATTATTGCGATATTAGAAGGGTATGTAACAAATCTGGGGACATAATTATTACTGACAGAAGCTGAAAACTTCTGTCAGTATAGTACTATGTTCGGTTTGTAAATTTATTTGTTTTTTTGTATATTTGTCAGTTGGATACAGGGCGCACGGTAACAGTTACGGCTGTCATACTTAACCAAGTGATAGATATATGAAATATCTTGGCTAAGTTCGTTATTGGCATATGTAGGTCAAAGGTCAAGGTCACAGCGATTTTTTGAAAAAAAAATTAAGAATGCGATAATCTTCGTTAATATTAGACCTAGAGAAATGCGGTTAATTTCAGAATGTGCTACCGTTTAGACCGCATCTTTCAGCCATTGACCACTTTTTGATGCGTCATACTCATTTTCGAGCTACATGACGTTTTATGTTTTCTGAAAAACGCAAAAGATGACCTTGAACCGTTTTTCTTCGGTTTGACCTATTTAGGTTGAAGGTATCGCTTTGGTGTTCCGGGCTCTCATAGAAATATGAATGGCAATAATCTCAGCGAAATCTGAGATTTTTCAGATCCGTCATATGACGTCACGATGACGTCAATTTTGGTACATGGAAAAAATCGTCAAAAATCGGAAAAAAATCATAAAAAATCAAAAGTGGCGTCATTTTATAGAAAATGGGGTCCGATGTTCGTCTGCATTATATAAATAGTATGTTTCTATCTTACTTCCGGTTCTAGGGGTAACGGCAATTCCCTATGGGACCTCCAATGTTAAAGCCTTCAATCTCTCAGGCTGTGGAAAATTGTTTGCCCCGTATTTCATCGATGCCTGCATGAAACAGTTTCGGGAATTTTTCTGCTGTTAAACGTGGTACCAAGTAGCCATGGTTCTTACGAGATGAAATTCGGACGAGAAATGACGTCACAGAATTTTTTTGCAATTTTCTCCATTGTAAAAAATAGGGAGTTTTGGCGCTTGCAGGGGCTCCCACGAGCGTCCTATTGAAGCCATCACTCTATGCTTGTAGTTGTAGAAGGATAGTAGTAGGATGAGCCATTAACTATAAACACGCCGACATAGCCCGGTAACTTTTCGGTATATAGTCGAACGCGTTTAACATGGGACACTATGGAGATAATCAAACTTCCTTCAATATGACGTACTTCCGGTTATGCAATCTCACTTTGCTTTACCTCGGTGCGAGATCTGGACGTGTACAAGAGACTCAGGGTAGGCTGACAGCAAACGTTAGTCTCAGTTTCGTTTCCATGGCAACCGAAGATTTTCCCAATGATAAAGTATACAAATTCCCTCTAACTTAGAAAATTCGTCAAAAATCGGAAAAACTAACTAGACCTTTGATCTCTGCGTATAATGGTAGGGAAGATATGTCTTCAGATTACTATTGGCAGTAAAGCATTATTATCTTTTACATCTTATCTGCAGAGTCTTTTCTTCGTCTGCTCGTTTTTCATTTATCCGTAATGATGAAGAATAGCAATTTTCGGTAATTATGTCAAGCCATATCTGAAGAACTAACAGACCTACCGCCGCTCTAATCAACGTTTTGGATTGAGAGCACAAATGTTTGTGTTTAGATATTTGGACGTTGCCGTGCGTCATGCCATGACGTCACCATGACGTCATAATTTTATAACCTCTATTACTGGACTATTAAACCTCATAGCGACTTCCGGTTGATTTGACGCTGTACCTTATATCAAGGGACAACTGCTGGCGTGCGTAACTTTGTTTGCGGTACCGAAACGTGTAGGTGAAAACTGACGTGCACCTCGCGTTAAACGGCGTATTGAGCTTCAAAGGGTCGTAACTCGGTTAATATTTGAGCTAGGGAGCCCAGATTTGGCATGAAGCGAGAGGCAATTGTAAGGTTATCTATGGTAAATGGCGATAGAATTGCTCTAGGACGCTTAGTTTGGCCGCAAGAGCGCTCACAAGAGGTGCACCCCACTTTGCTGAAGCTCCCATTATGAGTCAACGGCGATATCGAGCGGCAATGCCTCTGCTTTGCGATGGCCGCCGTTTGCTTAATAGCGACGCTAGAGAGTCGGGATTGGTTTCAAAGGACGGGCAAACGTCGACTATGGTGAGGAGTCCGCATTCGCTTCTAGCCTAGCACGCTTAGTTTTGACGCTAGAGGGCTCCGTAATTTAGCAATGACGAGTCCGAGAACAGGCATTAGGGCGGGACCAAGCACACGTAGAAAGTCGGGATTTGGCCGAATTCACTCAAAACGGCGCCCACTATCTGGGAAAACAGCCCGCGTTGAACAGCAGCCGTTAGATTGTGCTATTCCAGCATCCGCATCGTAGAGGTCCAATTTGGGCCAAATTGCGTGTTCAGCGAGCCCAATACGGCTTTCAGCGGGCAGTGTGGGCTAGAACGCCTTCGGATATCGGCATTATTGAGCCCAAATTGGCCATTGAAGGCCATGTTTAGCCCAAATTGGCCGCTGAAGGCCGTAATTATTCCAAGTTGCCCGTTTATAGCGCTATTTAGCCCACGTTGTTCGTTCAAGGAGCTGTTTAACCCAATATGCCCACTGAAGGCATCATGTAGCCAGCATGAGGCAAAATCAGCTTATAGTATATGTGTTTCTGCATGTCATCGCCTGTACCATAGTTTCGGCGCATAAATGGTGAAATGAAGATGAAGTCACTTCTGTCAGTACCTCAGCCTACGGCTGTCTTGTTATTTTATTATCGTGTTGTGCTCGGACAAAATCGACGTCTAACTCGACATTATGTCATAGGTGTGAAGGTCATGATCCTGGCCCGTTTTGGACAGTCGGACGCTTTGGGTTCTGACAGACGTTTACCACTAAGTTGAAAACCGGTGGTAAATTGATATCACGGGCAAGGCTAAGAGACGCCATTTGGCAGTCTGATATATGTAGAATATAGACAAAAGAAATATTCGATGATTCAAGGGCTGATTCTTGTTTGTATTTTGACTTCTTTCTTCTTCAAGTTTTTAGGGGAAAGAGCTCGATATGCAACTTTAATATTACCATATATCTCCTCATCCTCTCCTGGTACTCCCAACCGTTCCTCTTGTGTTGGCGACCCCATCTCCTCTCTATGGTAGTACTTCCATGTTAGAATGAACCATGGTTTTAGCAAAGCTCTGCATTACGCCTACCAATTACTACAATAATACGTGTTGTGGGCTCTAACATGGAAGATAGAAACCTCTCCTGGCATTCTCATAATTATGTTTTTCTTGCACGTCTTTTCTATCCCGCCCACCAACTATTAATAAGCCTCTTCCGGAACCCCCTGCCTTCTTTAGGGCGGCAACACTTCCGGGAAAATGAGCCACAGGTCGAGTCTAGGTGACGTAGTACAACCGCTCATATAGCAATGCCAATCCGGTTAATTTAGCTCCCACAACTTTTTAGGTGAAATGTAGTGAAAACATGGTTTGAATTTGGTGTTGTGAACCCTTTAAGATGTGCATGTAAGACGTGTCAATTTATTCGTGGAATTTTCAATTCTAAGCGTTGTCAACGTTGTATTAAATCGGATCTAAAAAAATAAGAATGAATTAAATAAGAAAAATACTCGAAGGTATGCACAATCTCCACTGTTACCTATATACATATACAGAAACACCGATTCAGAGAGGTCTGGCATTGCGACTAGATGGTGTGGGCAATATTAGTCCTCCTTTGGTACTGTAACTCTCTCCAGTGCTCGATTGCAATATGATAATAGAGTAGATATCGTCACTAATATTTCCGTGTTGCCAGAAACGCACCCCACCTCCACCCCCTCTTTTTTATATAGCATTATACGGCACTGCCTTGTACCATTTAACACACTTGAAAACCGAAATCCACGCCATCCCTTGAACCCCCCCCCCCCCCCCACCTACCCCTCGCCTCTCCAAAATATGTGGAACCACCCCTGGAGTAAGTGAGTTCTAAGAAAGTAGGAGAGTGAGTTTATGGGAGCACCAGGAGAAATGGTTATGGTCTTCTTCGCCAATCCTGTAAATCGACCGCTGATGTCCAGCCACCATTCTGTAGTTATTGATTCATCACACTTATTGTGCTTGCGTGATTTCGATGAAAAGTCTTCTTCTAAAAACCGTTGCAAACTGGCCTTTAGGCCGAAATAGTTTTTTTCCGGCAACGGGCAAAGTATTTTTTTGTACAAAATATAAAGCAACATTTTTTGTACGCCCCCCCCCCCCACCCCACCCCTCCCTCTTCCCGTGCGGAATATCAAATCATTTGTTCCTGGGGGCCTAAGAACGAAGGACGTGCCGAAGACATATACCACAAAATTAGTGAGGCGAAGCCAAACATTTTCCACTGACGACAGATTGACGATTTAATTAACATGGATATATATCCGATGGCTTCCTGAGCCGGACGCATGATAACGTGCCGCATTTCTGATGCAGGCGTACAAGAGAAAAGTTTTTCCTACAATGTGAACCAACGTTTTTAGTATTTGTTCTGTTTTTTTGTTAAGAAATGTTCATTCGACCCAAAGTTACGTAATCGTGACCTGTTACCACATATCAGAAACTTTTCTACTTACACGGAAGTCCTCTTCCATGCATAATCGTATGTGATATTAATATCCCATAGCCATAGCTCAACCTAAATGTCAAAATCTCTGAAAACAGAAGAGGTGAAACAATGTTTGTGCGTTATCCAAAAGGGTAGAACAAAATGAAACAATTCCGACATGCACACGTACATACAGACCAGGTCTGACGCAATGTTTTCGTCTAGTTAAAATCCTACTTAGGGCCGTAGCACGTGTACAGCGGGATGTTGGGAGATGCATTTGTGATCGGTAAACGCAAAATTGTCCAATATCAAACCGTGGCCTGTGATTTTTGACTTTTGGGCTGAATGCCCTTTCCAATGCATAATGTACGCCCTGTTAGGTGTCGAACCTTCTTTTGATAAAACCTCTTCTTTTTTGCCTCTCCCCACCCCATTCGCACTAGGTTATATCTTATTGGAGTCTATGATATACATACAGAACCACCCCTACCATATATTTGTTATCAATGTGTGAGCGTAAGATGTATGGAGCACCATCCATGTTGTTAATATCATCTATTCGATATGGAAAAATTAAGTTGCAATATTAAAAATCTCAAAATAGGAAAATGATTTCAAAGATAGAAAATTGTATTTATCAATATTAGAAAATTATTTTCAATATTGAAAATTATTGTTTTAATATCGAAAATTAATGTCTTAATATGAACGATAATGTTTTAATATGAAAATTAATGTCTTAATATGGAAATTAATGTTTTAATATTGAAAATTAATTAACGGTTTAATATTGAAAACTTTTTTTTTTTTCATTTACACCCCAGGGTGCATGTCTGCTGGCCCCTAGGTCTCTGTCGGATAGATTAATGTCTTTGTAAGTGACTAATTCAGCGGATAATTTTATGGGATATTCCTTTTATGTACATATGTCCTTTATTTTGATGTTCGTGCACTCACCTATATTTGTTTTGGTAACCCTAATCCTGAATGTGTGTGTGTGCTTTGGGAGGTGGGGCCTCGAGTTTGGTGGCACAAATACGAACTATATGAGCTCGCTTCCTCCGTTTTTAGATCAACGGTCGTCGGTGTTCGAATTCATCCAATTATTGCGCAATGCGTATGGTTCTGTCCCCTTTCCAGTGTGCAGAAGATGCGAAAAGTAGCAGCCAAGAGTATCATCTCCTGGAAATAATACCACAGCCCAGGATACCAGAAATTCTGAGAGCTTTCCACGACTTGGTCGGTCATGTTGGAATCAATGGCACATACAGAAAAGTAAGTACAATGTTATTTCGGATCAGTAACTTACGTATTTGAGATTAAAATCTTAATTCACACAATTCGTGTCTCCATCCTTGCTGCCACTGTATATTTTTTTTGAGGTTAACGCTGCTTTGTCTGTTCTGCGCTAGAATAGTCCGAATAGCTTTTCTGCAAAAATTCCTAAACTTTGACATTAAACCATACAAGAGCATTATTGCGGGAAATTAACTTCCTCAATAGCCTCTATCAGACTTAGGGGTCTGCTGACGTCACAAACCGGTGACCTCACATCTATTTTTAGCACACGGCTTTTTAGCGTGCGGCTCTGGAATGCCGGGCAAACAAACCAGCAGACGCCCGGGCTGATGCATGCTAGCATGGCGGACTCAGTATCTTTTCTACAAATTAAACTCTTACAAGATGATGTTAGAGGGGCGTAATTTTTTAACCCGGCTGTAGAAAGTCACTTCAATACTAAACCGAAGAGATGGTTGCAGTGTCGCGGCCCCGGGGGGAGGGAGGGGCACTTTTATACAAATCTGGTGAGGGGAGGGGGGGGGGGCGGAGTTGCTCTGTTGCAGGTGATGCCTGAGAGCGGTCGTTTGTGATTAAAAATATAGCCATCTAGAGCGGACATTTGTGATAAAATAAGATAAAACTGATATTTTAAAACTTGCCACCGGCCAGGGAAGCGGGGTTGCCGGGAATATAGAATATACCGCGCGGGTTTGGAGGTAAAACGCCCCTTCCGAGCCGATCTTTGAGGTTAAATAGAGGGGGTTTACCGCTGATCCCCCCTCCCCCAACCTACCATTGTATTAAGTACCTCCCCCCCGCAGCTTGCCTATCAGCGGGAATCGTACAATTATATTGGAAATGTGAGTAGAACTTCATTTTATCAAAATGTTACCCCATCCCATTGTGATCATTTGTTTACATGAATGGCTGCTGGGATCAGCATTGTTTTATTTGTTTAACTTATGCAGATTATTTGTTTAACTTATGCAGATTATTTGTTTAACTTATGCAGATTCTTTGGAAACTGTACTGATATAAATAATAATTTCGATGTTTAAATGCAGCATTCAAACATAACTAATCACTCACAGATCCCCCTCCCCTCATATATCACCACCGCTTCTGAACTAGACTCTGATCTAAATTAACACTGTCTTGATGGCCAAGAATAATAGATCCATATTTTGACAATAGGAGAGTGCGCATAGTTTTACCTGCAAGTATATTATTGTTCCATAATTGTGGTCGTGTGTTAAAAATTCAAATAATTCAACTCAAATAATTGTCTCACTTTCGTTTTTCTCCATGTCGGGTGACACAATTTTATAATGGTTCACCCTTTGATGCGTATTACTCATTTCGCGTACAATGACGCAAGTTTTTGTGTGTGTCTATGTATTAAATGTCGATGTAGTACGATTTAAGTCACAAGATGTCTAATTTTAATGTCTGGCTGTATCTGAAATAAAAAAAGAAAATTGCCTGTGCTTCTTTGCTCGCTAGAGGGCGATCTATACTGGCCTACGGATATCCCGATGTTTAAACAGTTTGTGCCAGGTCAACCCAAAACATTTTTATCTCATATTAATCTTCGGTGTGTCCACGTGTATATTATCGAGCTATAATGCCCGAAATAGTGGAAGGAATATTTTTTCCACTTGTTTTCGCACCTACCAATTACAATTTTGAGAGCGAGGAAAGTGACGTCAAAGGGGGATAAAAACTCACGTGCTTTTACATTGAGATTCTCTTTTCTCTCAACCATGAGAACAATACACGCCTTCGACAACAGATACAAGCACTGCATCAAAGCTCACCTGTCAATCTTGTGATGTCATTGGGGAATTTCTAAATAACGCTCAGATGCAATGCCCCCAGAAATTAACCCTCACTTTTGCTACTTTGACGAACGCGTTTATGGGGATATCGTGGAAGAAAAACTGTAAACTCCCATTAAAACCAATTTGTTGTTTGTTTGTCTTCCCTAAACAAACTTAACTCTGAGCTAAGCAAAATCCAATGTAATCAACGTAAATGACCTCACGTGACGCAAACGGTGCTACTAAAGGAAGAAACTAAATTGAGGGTAGATCTACTGTATTTACGGAAAAGGGCTAACTATTGCCCAGTTTGGATTATTTAGGTTGTAGCTGCGGCAATCGGATAGGCTGATCCGCGCGAACGAGCTCGACGAAGGAAGGGCCGATTGCTCGGACGCGGACGCATTAGTGAGCCCCCACTCCATGCAATTAATGTTTAGTTGGGACCGGCAGCTCCGGGGACACTGGAGTCTGTATAAAGTTGAAACATGGAAACGGGAGACCGGAGACCATATTATATCACGGATGCTTATAGCAGTAAAAACAGATTATAATCTATTTGGCTTGAACACTATAAATCAGGGGAACAATCTGAAAACGAGTTCCAGGAATAAAGAATTTTTTTTTTGCTTGATTTTTTGATGTAGATCCTACGATATCGTTTATGGTTTACTCTCAACTCAATTTCATTCTGTGATGAGATTTGCTATATAACTATGGTAATGCTTTATTGCTTTGTCATAGACATATGCCAGCTGGCCTTTTGGCAACATGTCAAACATATTTGAGTGCCAGTTTTGTTTTAAAGAAATAGCGCAATATAATTTGAGCTCTTCAGATCAACATATGTCGCATTATGTGAAACGTATGAATGTGCCTCATTGCTATTATTTCGTGTGTAGTACAAACTTACGGAAATGTGTACAGTTATTCGATAACAATATTTCAATGGTGTGTCTTTAAAACGTCACAAGTATCCTTATCCTCTTCTAAAGCACATGCTTTTAAAATTGAATTTACTATTCAGAAATTACTATGTCTGAAAAGAGATCGGAGATCCTCGGGGGCAAAACCCTGGACTGTTAATAATAATTAATAATTTCCTGATAACCATAAAAGAGTCCAATGGGGTCTATCGTCTGTAGTCCAAATTTTCGTCATGGATGCCTGCATAGCTAAATCTTAACGGTCATGTCTGTCCCTATCCCGTTCCTTTTTGAAGGCAACAAAAACCTTGCGCCGTCAAACTGCTCTAATCGATAGAACTTAGAAATAGCTCAGTCGCTATGATTGTTAACATGCCGGGTTGAAGCGATTACTCTGACTGTTCCCTTCTGGCGTCATCATACAGATCACACAAGCAGTTTGGTCGCACAAATTTATCAAAGGGCCCAATAGGACCCCCTCCCGGAAATGTTAGCATATATACTTGTTAACTATGACTACCATCATTTGCAGGTGTGTGAGAAATTCGCTGGTATTGATTTTTCTTCTGTTGCGGATTATGTCAACACATGTCGTCTGTGCAGTACTTCGAAGGTTAGTCCGAAGAGCGCATGGGTCGTTTACCTCAGACCTACAAGAATGGACATGAACCCTAAATAATAGTTATTTATTGACTTGCATTAACTTGTTTGGTCACTGGACAATACAAATTAGGGCTGTAGGTCTGGATTGTTGACCCAATTTTTTTTTTTTTTGCTTACATTGACTTCAGTTTGACCCCATATTAAGCAGACACGCACGATGAGCATGTTTGGGCTAAAAGTCCATGTGACGCAATGTGCCTCACCCTAAGTTATACATTATATATACAATTGCATATAATCTACAGAGCAAAAACAAGAAGGTGCACCACACCACGCCGATACAGGTGTATCACAATTTCCAACGAATTGGTGTCGATCTTACCAGTTTTACGAGTCCGTCGTCTGGGGAAAAGAGATGGATGCTGACGGCCATTGATTATTTCTCAAGGTGATCTTTGTGCATAATTCGTTATAACCGACAAAATGTCCTTTTGGGAATAAACTCCTTCATCAAACGTATAAATAAGGCAGTCTCACCTAGTCTGTGCCATATGCATATATGTCAAGAATCTATACTTGTCTTTCCGTATTACTTAAAACGTGATCGGTCATTAACGTGATGGTTGTTAATAGCAGTGTTCGGAAGAATAGTTAACACACAATTATAATTATTACTATTTGTCCCGTTATTTACGTAGGTTTGCATTTGCCTTCTGGGTGGAAGGAGCAGGCACAGCCAGCGAAGTGGCAGCGAAACTAAAATCTCTTTTCCGGAGGATAGGCATGGTGCCCCTGGAGCTTCAATCCGACAATGGCGCCCAATTTACAAGTGCCATTGTTGTGTATGTATGAATGAAACTGAGTTTACGGACCATTTTATATGATGGAAATATCACACATGTCGAATTCTTGTATGTGTAGTGAATTAATATCAAAGGATAAATCGTGACCGGTGGGCTCCGTTCCATTGTTGATGGATGAAATGGTGAAGGACACTGTGACATGTTAATTAAAAGTGTGCATATATATAAAATAATGTACCTGCTTTAAATATTATGGATATTATGCCTTTGTCAGAGGGGGTCACAATGACATGTGTTGTTGTTTGACAGGACCCTTATGAGGGACCTCAAGGTTAAGATTATCCGTGCCCTGCCAAGGAGCCCACAGACCGGAGGTCGGTTCGAAAGATTTCATGGCACCCTTTGTAAGCAACTGGAGATGTTGGTGCGTCAGCACCGTGCAGATGGCGTGGAAGTCTCCCTGGACGAGGCACTAGAGGAAGCATTGTCGATTTACAAGTACAAAATATTCATCAGTATATTTCCGTTGAAATAATGTTTTAGCGCGGGCTGTAAATCATGAATTATAATGATTCATTAAAACTTCTTTGAATCACGCAAATTTATTTGCAAGAGAAAGACATCAACGTAGAAAATTATTACATGTAATTACAATTAGTAGCACAAATTACTCATACCATATTTGAAACGATTAACGATAACTGATAACTATTTGATAAGCGATAACTTTTGTAAATGCAACCGAAGACGTGTGTAACCAGGGACGTCAATTTCGACATTACGTCAACTGAAATATCCGTCTCTATCAAACATTATTTTACAGCAACACAGCTCACACGTCCCTCAGTTTCAAGGGGACCCTGCTAACTCCAGTTGAAGTGTTCTACCCCGGAGTAGGCAACAGGCTGAACCATACACCAATCATTACAGATGACCAGGTCATTGTCGAAGACACCGACACAGAACCTCCATTATTTACAGTTGTAAGTTATACATGACTGTTATCGAGAAGTATGGCATTTATTTCTTGTGCGCAGATATACTCGATGAACAAAGGATAGGCGCCTTATTTATAAGTGTGATATAATGTTGATACTCTTGATACAAGTTGCAAGGCAGGTAAAAAAATTGATATTGAGACTTATTGGAGGCTTTTCGGTAAAATGGTTACTCCAGTATTAACATATGGTAGTGAAATATGGGGAAATAGTACTCATGATTGTATTGAACAGGTTCAAATCAGATTTTGCAAGCGCATGCTGCAGGTACCCAGTCAAACTGCCAATGTAGTTGTATAACCTTGACAAGGCTGGAATAATTACATGGGCTACCGGCGTTAAAAACTCTATAGACTAGGTGTTGGTATTAGTTGGATAACTCAGGAGGTGGGATCTGTTGAAATGTTTATGAGTGAAATTAGGCAGAGATTAAATGATGTGGCTCAACAAAAGTGGCTACGTGAATTAACCGATTGCAGTAAACTTGATACGTTAGCGCAATTTTAATAATTGCTAGAACCTGAACTGTATTTGAAGAATATCACCAATGTGAGTCACAGATAAGCTCTAGCAAGGTTGAGATGTTCTGCTCACGATTTAGAGATAGAGAGGGGAAGACACAAGACATTAGACACAGAGAAGACAGATGCTGCAAATATTGTGCTAGAATCGGTGAAACTGCTGTTAAAGACGAATACCATTTTGTTATGATACTTGTCACGCATGTATGTATTTGCACATATTTCTGTAAACTGTATATATGTCCCATCGGCGTTGTGCCTAAAGTACTTAAATATATTGTTATTATCAACAAAATATACCAATTTACCCATTTAAAGGGACATGTGGCAGAAACAACTGCTGCTCTCTGGTAAAATCCTGGATTCTGCGGTCAGAAGCGTGAAAAGGGCCGAAGAGAGGATCGAAAACCCGCCCAGAGCATTGGTACATCCGTTATTGGCAATTTCCTTATTTTCTGACCACCACAATGGACAGTTCCCCTAAGCCCATTTATTCTTCGCAAAGACTATTGGCCGGGTTAGCCCCGGAGACATGGCTCCGCTCTCCCTTCCTTCTCCCATTGACGCGATATGCCCACAAGGGGTTAACACGTCCTGAATAAAAAACCAACTAACCAACCCCCAAAATTACAAAGATGCAAGACAATTTGGGTTAGCATCATGCGTAAGTGTTTTGTGAATGGCCATTGTTGTGTCGACGTGTTACATTCTTGTCCTCTTGATACACGTATTGTCTATCCTTAGTCTTTGTTTTCAGCATAATGTGGTTACTGTGGGAGCAGTTGGAACTGTTGCCGTTCCAAAACATGACCGAAAAAAAGGTTCATTGGTTAACGTGCCATGTCGCGTGGTCGAGGTCCTTGGAAGCAGACTCCGACTGCAACTGTTGGACCCAGAATTCCAACAAATACCCGAGCAGTTAAACAGACCCGTCGCCAAGCTTCGTCCATGTAAGTATAAGATATCGATATGGAATGTACAATGTACGCCCAACACGTCAAGTCTATATAAGAGCCGAAGCAAACCAACAATCCAGGCTACTTTTTTGGTCCAGTCATCACCCTTTTTTATCTCCCAATTGAACATAATACTCAGATTGACTATCCGCTGAGTATTTCCATAAAAGTTATAAATTTTATAAAATTTTAATTACAGTGCCTTCGCTCAGAAATAAATCGTTCTTTCGGGCTTTGGCAAAAACGAACGACGAAGACGACGACGAAGACGACGACGAAGTCGACGAGGAGTTTTTCACGCCTCCGTCAAGTCCTGAAGTGTCGGTGCCCGGTCCCTCAGGACAGCTGCCCGGTCCCTCAGGACCGCTGCTCGGTCCCTCAAGACAGCTGCCCGGTCCTTCAGGACAGCTGCTCGGTCCTTCAGGACAGCTGCCCGGTCCTTTGGGACAGCTGTCCGGTCCTTCAGGACCGCCGCCCGGGCCGTCAGGACCTTCAGGACTGTCAGGACCACCAGGAACCCCGCCCTGGCCGTCAGGACCGTCAGGATCACCAGGACCGACGGCCTGGCTACCTGGACCGCCGTCAGGACCTCCAGTACCGCCAGGAACGAGGACCTGGTTACCTGGACCGTCAGTACCGCCAGGACCGCCGCCTGGACTGCCAGGACCACCAGGACCGACGGCCTGGCTACCTGGACCGCCGTCAGGACCTGCAGTACCGCCAGGAACGACGACCTGGCTACCTGGACCGTCAGTACCGCCAGGAACGACGACCTGGCTACATGGACCGCCAGGACTGTCAGGACCGCCAGGACCGCCGCCTGGACCGCCAGGACCACCAGGACCGACGGCGTGGCTACCTGGACCGCCATCAGGACCGTCAGGAACGTCAGGAACGTCAGGACCGCCGCCCAGGCCGTCAGGACTGTCAGGACCACCAGGACCGACGGCCTGGCTACCTGGACCGCCGTCAGGACCATCAGGACCTCCACCCGGGCTGTCAGGATCGTCAGGACCGCCGCCCGGGCCGTTAGGATCGTCAGCACCGCCGCCCGGGCCGTCAGGATCGTCAGCACCGCCGCCCGGGCGGTCAGGACCGTCAGGACCACCAGGACCGACGGCCTGGCTACCTGGACCGCCGTCAGGACTTTCAGTACCGCCAGGAACGACGACCTGGCTACCTGGACCGCCGTCAGGACCGTCAGGATTGTCAGGAACACCGCCCGGGCCGTCAGGACCACCAGGACCGACGGCCTGGCTACCTGGACTGCCATCAGGACCGTCAGGACCGGCAGGACTGACAGGACTGTTAGGAACACCCGAACCGCCTTCCGGGCCGTCAGGATCGTCAGTACCACCAGGACCGACGGCCTGGCTACCTGGACCAGGCCCCTCAGGACCGTCAGGCCCCTCAGGACCGTCAGGACCGTCAGGACCGTCAGGACCTTCACTACCGCCCGGATCGACGGCCTGGCTACCTGGACCGCCGCCCGGGCCGTCAGGATCGTCAGAACCACCACGACCTTCATTACTGCCAGGACCGCCGCCCGGGCCGTCAGGACCGTCAGGACCTTCAGTACTGTCAGGACCACCAGGACCACCGCCCGGGCCGTCAGGATCGTCAGGACCGCCGCCCGGGCCGTCAGGACCGTCAGGACCTTCAGGACTGGCAGGACCACCAGGACCTCCACCCGGGCCTGGCGGTCCAGGAACGACGGCCTGGCTACCTGGACCGCCGTCAGGACCGTCAGGATTGTCAGGAACGCCGCCCGGGCCGTCAGGACCGTCCGGACCGCCGCCCGGGCCGTCACGACCACAAGGACCGACGGCCTGGCTACCTGGACCGCCATCAGGACCGTCCGGGCCGTCAGGATCGTCAGAACCACCACGACCTTCAGTACCGCCAGGACCGCCGCCCGGGCCGTCAGGATCGTCAGAACCACCACGACCTTCAGTACCGCCAGGACCGCCGCCCGGGCCGTCAGGATCGTCAGAACCACCACGACCTTCAGTACCGCCAGGACCGCCGCCCGGGCCGTCAGGACCGTCAGAACCACCACGACCTTCAGTACCGCCAGGACCGCCGCCCGGGCCGTCAGGATCGTCAGAACCACCACGACCTTCAGTACCGCCAGGACCGCCGCCCGGGCCGTCAGGATCGTCAGAACCACCACGACCTTCAGTACCGCCAGGACCGCCGCCCGGGCCGTCAGGACCGTCAGGACCTTCAGTACTGTCAGGACCACGGCCCGGGCCGTCAGGATCAACAGGACCGTCGTCCGGGCTGTCAGGACCGTCAGGACCGCCGCCCGGGCTGTCAGGACCATCAGGACCTTCAGGAGTGTCAGGACCACCAATACCTTCAGGACTGTCAGGACCACCAGGACCTCCTCCCGGGCCGTCAGGACCGTCAGGACCTTCAGGACCTTCAGGACCTTCAGGACCACCAGAACAGACGGCCAGGCTACCTGGACCGCCGTCAGGACCGCCAGGACCTCCAGGACCCTCAGGACCGCCAGGACCTTCAGTACTGTCAGGACCGCCGCCCTGGCCGCCAGGACCGCCGTCGCCGTCTCCCAACCCAAAGGTATTTGTGGCATTCTCAGCAAATAATATAACATAGCCATGTTCAACAGTCCTGGTGGTACTACCTTTACCTTTATCTGGGAATAAACGCCTGGCTGACTTCTTAAAGTCGATAACAAATGTAACAGAGAATATGTCACACATTTTCCAGATCAGCCTCCGATCCTATACACGCATGTATGGCCCACCGGTAGACGGCACCTCGGCCTCCTCTTCGTGCCGGTCTACAAAGTGCGAGAAGCAGTGCAAATGCGTCAAGGCCCAACAACTGTGCTCGCGAAAATGTCTCTGCCAGAAGAGGAAACTTCCGTGTCACAACAGGAAAAGGCGAACGTCCAGCGATGTTAGTATAATTATCAAACATGCCTAGATTATTAGCCAATTAACTTTAGTAGGACCTCAGCAGTTACATACTTTGAGACGATAACCAGTTTCCTCATCTTCTCCCATTGTTCTAAGTCATAAAACAATATTTATTTATATGGTCTGTAATACTTTCGTACTTCAGACAATTCTGCCAAGCAACCCGGGGTACATGAGCGGCGGAAACCGATGCTATGCGGCCGCCGTCCTCACCCTGCTACGGGCTTTCCACCCGATCAACGCACTTGTGGACAGCGAGACCAGCGGTTTGATTCTGCAGCCGCTAAAACAGCTCATAAAGGCCACAAATACGTTCATGAGCCAGGTAAGGCTTGCATATCTGACATAATAACAATACCAACTTGACAGATATGAGCGTTTAGTGGGTTAATGCTCTAAACGAGTATATAGTGCTTCATTTAGCTTTGTGTACATGCAACCCACAGCCAACAACATGGATTACACGCCGTACAAGGATATTATCTGCCAAAAGTGATGCGGAGGGATAAATAATGCCAGGAATTAGCATATTTTTTCTAAAAAATAAACTAATGTATGATGTTCTATTCTACAGCCGACAGCAAGGCACGAGGGAGAAGTGGATATTCACTTCGTTACCTTGTGCTCCGCACTAGACAAAATTTCAAGTGAAACAAAGGCATGTACGGTTTGGTACTCTATCTAACCTGTCGCAGGGAAAGCCAAGACCTGCAATACATGATTGTTTATTGAAAGTATAGTCCCCAAGCTTTCCTGATTGGGTCATGTCAGAATACACCGACCTTAAGCTGTTCGAGAGGCGCATTTTAGCTGTCGAATAATCCTGTTTCAATCATTACTTCTTTCCGTGTCATTAACACGTGTAACGTGCAAGGGTTACTTTCGCAATGGCATATACTTAAGTCAGGGGGTCCACGATAATTGCCATTTAATAAGTTTTAATCGTATGTACAACAACTGTCGGAACATAGTCCAAATTCATGTCACTAATTTCACAACTCACATGATGCTTCTTTACTTGGCTCAGTAACTCACTTGCAGCCAATCATGTTTAACACTTAGGGGGTAATTAGGGGATAATTGCTGGGGGACACCCGACGAGGAAATGGAGTATGGATACTGGTCGGAAACATCATCGAAGGAACGTGCCTAGTCGATTGTCCTTTGCATACCCCTACTGAAACCAACCAACCCTGCATGGGTTTTTTTAACAACAGCCTAACCATATTCAGCGTCACACATGCACTTCGCACGGTCGATTTAATCGATGATCAAGAAAGAACTATATTTCACGGCCTGTGTTTACATGTTAACAGATGAGAGCACTAAGCCTCCGTGACTTCATGGCCTTGTTTCTGATTGGTTAACCGGACGTCACGGGGGAATTAAATGTCGCCCACCGAAAACACATATATATAGGAGGCAATAGAGGTTTTTACGAGTGCAATATTTTGTTTATGGATATCGTCATTATATTTTTACTTTTTTGGGAAAGATGGCTTTAAACCACATTCTCTCTTTGCCACTGCACACCTGAAGTGCTTGAAACTATGGACAATATCATTAAGACACAATTTCTTAATTGCACGTATAAAATACTGACCATTTGGTGAAAGTTCAGTGCCTAGAGTAATAAACGTGGTAACAAATGTCATATTGCAAATAATGAAGACACGCAAATGAGTTTGATTCTCTTACTTATTATTCGATAAATCTGTAACTTATTGACAATGAATTTGTTTGTATTTATATTTAATTAATTGCGCGACATGTAACATTTTTTGTTTTCTTTTTTGCTGTTCTTCTCAGACTCTTGACTTATTTCGAATGAACTGAACCAGTATGGCACGATATAGCCATACAGGCCAAAAGTGCCGTTAAGCCCCAATCAAGTCCCTAGAGTGAAATTCTATGAATATAGTAATCTGTTAATCATGCTGTAGTATTTGTATATGTGATTTGTGCTCAAATAATCAATATGGAATATATAAATGTGTACAAGTGAGCATTTCGTGTTGTCAACAGGAATTGGCACCTATGTGGTCACAAGTATCTACCTTCAAGAAAGGACCCTCGGCCGACATTCCTTTCTGCCAAGTCGACACTCAAGGTGCTAGGCTCATATATCATAAGTAACAACTGTCAGTTAGTGACGTCAGGTGCGAATTATGTGCAGGTTATTCTCTGTTATTGAGGATGCAATACGATGGGCATGTGTAAGGGAAGAAGCCATTAACGTTTGGCAAACTCATTCCGTACCGTTTCCATTTGACATAAATGTACATTTTCAGCGGGATCCGCAGAAAACGAATTTATATACTAAATTCAATATCATTTTTATCCTGGCAATAATTAATATAATTAATATATGACCTATGTTTACGTCCTTAACGGAACTTTAACGTTTATATTTTTGGGACTGATTAACAGAGGTGACGATATGGAGAGTGAATGCCGGGACTGGATCAGCTGTGGTCGACTTGCCACAAATGGTGCGAAAATCGTTTACAGTCTGGGGAGATGATCCTACGTTAGAAGAGGTATGATGAACAGACCTTGTAATCTATAATCCGTTGCATGACAGCAACTTGTAAACGCCAGCATTTGGGTTAATTAATCAATAACGTTAAGATAGTTTAGCCATTGTAATAAGCCGGAATAATGAATCAATTTGTGTGACAATAATGTGTCATACAAAATATGGCTAATAGGTTGGTAGCAACAATTCCAAGGCGCAATCTAAGCAAATTCATCAACACAGAAGAATCAAGTGACGTAGAGGCAGGGTCCGGTTTAATTGTTCATTATTTTAAACTTAACCAGGCGAATGAGCTAATAAGGAGGAATATTTATGTTATTTTTTGAGAAAAAAAACGTCATAAAGCAGAACCGGTTAGATGTGTTAAATTATGTGTCTTGTCATTCTACACCGCGATGGGGGCTTTCATAGTATGTAACAAAAAATGGTATTATGGCCTGTTTGATTCGCACAGCGGGTCAGGCGGTACCTATATATTTATCGAGACGGCGAATGATCGCCTCCGACTAGTTTAAGATGATTTAACGCGACATTTTAAGACCGATCCAAAATAAAATTAACAGGTATTCTATTTTGTTGGATAAATATATAGGCATTTATGTCTTGAAGTCCCTTTGGAAGTTGGACTTTTATATTGACTTAGCAGTTACCTAAAAAGAGCCCAAATTAGACAGTTGTAACTCGACTAGGCTTACAAGGTAATATATAGGATACAGGTTTGACCCATAATAGTAACTGATATACTGATACAGGACTGATATTTCTTCTCCGGTTTCTAGGAATACCATTCAGTCATGACAAGGCCCGGAGACGTCTTGATCTTCGAGATCAAGGACAAAATGATGTTTGAAGTATACCAATGTTCTCTCTCGTTGTAAACTATTAAACATCGTAAATTTTGAATTTCAACGATTAAAATAAATTCACAATTTCGCAAATTAATAGAATTGCGTCTTGAACTATAGGGCACTGTACCTCGTTAATTTGCATGATGGCAAATTGTAATGAGTGTTCGCTTGCTCATAATAGAAGTATCATGTAATACTTGTGTCCCACAGGGCTTCATCGAAGTACCCTGCATGCTCCACGGCTGGGCGCTTACGGGGTGTGATTGGAACATCGAAACCCCGGCATGCGAATTAGTGTTATTTGGGGGCATACTCCATGCATGTGCCCATTTCACTACCCTGCTGCTTAGCGACCCCAGGAAGCGAGGCTGGTATGTAGTTAATCCCGAATTAACCAATCCAAGTGTTCCAAGAAGTCGTCTTTTGAAATTGTATCACAAACACAAGTACAATAATATAGCAATTGATAAGTGATAATTAACTCATTATATTCCAGGACTCTACACGACGGCGCCTTGAGAAGGCTTATGCATGAAAGCGAAGCGATCAAGTTGCTAGGACAGTATGCCTGTATCCTTTTGCAGCTTGTATTTACTTATATTTAGGTATTTACATCGGCAGTTTATGCATAAATTACAGACATACATTTGAAATAATACCAAATGCGTAGTCAGTTACAAGTGCTAGGTATTATTGGTTTTTTAACATTAATGTCTCCTTGATAAGTTCACCACAGACGCATTGGTCTACGTCCAGGAATCGGCTTTGGGAAAGATGCGGGGAAGAGAGGGTCATGTCTCATCGGTGGACCATACATACAGTTCACCTCCACCCAAGAAGGTTTGCCCTTTCGATATCAGGTTGTTTCTGCGATATAGAATACACTTAGTTCATAACAAACGTTCCGCCGTATGTACTGAAGTTGGCACCACAGGAGGTTATTACTTCATCATAATGGTTCGTTGGTTGTATATTCGGGACGCTTTAACCACTTTTGGTCCTATCGCGTGATGGGAGAAGGAAGGGAGAGTGGAGTCACGTCCCCGGGTGTAACCCCCTACTCTTTGGGAAGAAAGACATACAATCTTTATCCTGCGACCACACAGGCATGGCCACAGCGGGGCTCGAACCACAGATCCACGTGCCGTTAGGCTCTCAGGTGGCCAGATGGCTGAATGCCAGCGCTATAACCCACTGAGCTACCGGGCCGGCCCCTCACCATAATGAGCTAGCGTTACTTGTCTTTAGTCATGAAGATAACGAATGCATAAATGTGTTTAACGTTCATCGTAATTGGAATTGATGTAAACGTGCTTTTGTTGCCTCAATGCAGGGCGAAGTTGGGTATATTGGACTCCCTGAGCACTTTGCCTTCAGCCGCTGAAATACTGTTTGAAATTATATTTGAAAAAAAAAACAGAATAGCATTTACCAAAACAACTTAATGAAATAGCCCGAATATCAAGTGGTTTTAGAAAATATATTTATAACTGAAAACAAACTGGACATGATCCCATTTAGAAACCCTGGGGTGGGCAAAACTGAACAATTGCGTATAAATTGAACCACCCACAATCTTTTCTGTTGCAACAACATCTAATTAGATGAACATCTCAGTCATTTTCCTTTAATATAGATCCATTATGCATGTGACAATGCAGTACATCGAGTTCAAGTAAACCCTTACCACTAACTAAAGCGTCAAATGTACAAAAAGCAAATCATCTGGTTCTTCGTGCGTATTATTCTTTGTTGGTGCATGCTGGTCATGCTTGTCTATGTCTCGACAGCAATGTCACTCGCGGGGTTCGTAAGGGGTCTTTACTACGCCAGTGGTTCAATATACCGGCTTGTCCACATTAACCACATTTGCCCCAATTCGAATGTAAGGGCGATTGTTCTGGTAAAGTTATTCATTTTGCAATAAATGCTTTCCGTTTGTACTTTATATGATGAAATTCCACGATGTTAAACTTTCACTATCTATTTATCCCAATTCGCAGAGGAAAGGATTGACAATATTCTCCCCTGGAGATGAGCAAGCGGGACCAGAAGATGAAACACTACCTGACGTGGTAAATTATTCATAGCCGGGTTGCACACAATTACATCTAAAGCAAGAAACAGTTTTGAGTGAATGAGCACAACTAATAAGGGGGGAGGGAATACCCTTTTCAATCTCCGAGATTGGCATCCAGGAATTCTTGGAGATTCGCGATTAGCTGTTGGCATCCAGGAATTCTTGGAGATTCGCGATTAGCTGTTGGCATCCAGGAATTCTTGGAGATTCGCGATTAGCTGCTGGCAATTTTTGGGGATGGTTATCCGTACAATTCCCTGTTCAACGTGAAGACCCTTTCCCTATTTACCGCGATCCGTTATAGCAGTTTGTGAACGCCTTAATATTCGCGATATCCCCTTTAAGTTGTTTTTTTTGGGCCCAGTTAAGAGCAGTCCTCATTTTGGGGATTCAATATTGCTCTCTCTAATTATTGGCAATTTGCGATGCACAGTGGCTATCCCCAGTACCCTAATAATTTTAAACTATTTATGTACTGGTGTGTGTAGCTGTAATGCCTTTGCGATTCCTTTGCTCAGATTACCATCGACTCGGAGGAGGATTTCATTGCTTCACCGGTCAACAAACCAGCATCGATACCTGCCCGCCGCCCCGCAACGAAAAGAGAGACAGCCGCCAAAAAAGAACGCTGCACAAGAAGTGTCCAGGAAATTAAGGTAATCCGAGCGCATTGCAAAGTGCAGTCAGTAGTAAAATCCACTGATGACGTCACTCTATTGTTCTCTCACGACATTATTTTTTTGTAATGTAGTGTGTTTGAGTCATGAGGACGTGGATGTCGTTTTCCTCGGACATTAACTTACATGTATTCATCACATATGGCAGCCTTCGTTCCCGTGGGGCGTTCTGCGGGCGGAACTCTGATTATTTCGATAAAGATAAGAATTGCAAAATGACGGCAGACTTTCTCTTTACATTTCGATGTAGTCCATTATGGACAGACCGCTTTGAAATCGAATACTACATATATCTCATTTTATATATGCAATGCATACTAATTTTCTTAGATTACTTATTTCGCTACTGCATGGGTGTCTTTCACACCAGAAACTTCGAGACGCGGACAAACAAGGTTTGACGGAGGACGACGCGGCGATGATGGAGGCCATGAGGAGTGCGGTGTGCGTTGAGGCGCCCAAGGCTGTGTGGTGGGTCATGTGGTTTTGGTGATAATATGCCAACGCTCTACAACTAACACGTTTCTGAACACCATTGCATTAGATACACAAATGAGTATGACTTCTTACGTTTAATTCAATCATACAGTTCATTACCCAGTGTTTGTGACATATTCCTCGGTAAAAGTTTATCGACGCTGACGACATACACGTTTAATATACTTCCTGCAGGTCAGATGTTTGTGGCTTAACGGAGGTAAAGCTGACTCTACAGATAAACATCCTGCTGCCTTTGCAACGCCCGGACTTGTTCCAACACCTCAAGAGAGCTGAGGTTAGTCGATGTTGTAATTAACAGGTGTTCCTGTGTTTTTCTGTTAACTCAACACTAATTTTATCTCTTACAAGTTGCAATATTGTCGCTAGAAATGCGGTTATTACTTATTATTAATAATTGTCGCACTTCGGCACTTCGGCGACCCACAATTTCATGTCATCAAGTTGCATGTATGAATTTCCTTTCAGGGTTTCCTGCTGTACGGCCCACCCGGCACAGGAAAAACCCTACTAGCAAGGGCCGTTGCGGCCGAGGCCAAATTGCCAATCCTCGTTGCACAGCCGTGCCACATCATCGACAAATATATCGGCAACTCGGCGCAGAAAGTCCGATTATTGTTCAAGCTGGTACAGTAATTAGTTCCTTAAGGTTGACAGCGGGTGTAGAGGCAACCGTTTTCCGATATCACAATTGTTCGATAAAACAAGTTTTGTCAATAAATTGGGTTAAATTGGATTCCTCATATGCAAAAAAATTACTGTTATAGATCCATGAAGACTAGAAAACCATATCAGTAGAACATCTTTTAATTCGTTTATTTAAATCCGACGTGCGGCAAATGGCAACGGACGTCAATACAAGTACAATA
Organism: Arenicola marina; assembly: GCA_964019135.1. Classification (NCBI taxonomy): domain Eukaryota; kingdom Metazoa; phylum Annelida; class Polychaeta; family Arenicolidae; genus Arenicola; species Arenicola marina. The sequence goes on from OZ025265.1 coordinate 26,406,681, forward strand.
CAACGCAGAAATGACTGTCCGTTCTGTTTGTCCATCACGTTTCTCGGAAGGGGTATTTTTTCGCTCTATGGACGCACATTTTCACCGGGTCATTACCGTCACGTTCGTCGGGATCTAAGCTGCGAAATCCATCGTCTCACGCAGACGGACGAATAACACGTATTTCGCCATGTATGTATTCAACTTAACGATAGCTAGGGATCAGCAGGGACACTCGTTTTTTAGCTTTTTGAATCCCATTTCACCAGAACCTTTCTTGTTGGAGCCTCTCTCTATGCACCTAAGCAAATGTATTTGTCGGGCAGGCTCGCAACAGGGCTCCGTGCATACTCTTCATCGACGAGATCGACGCCCTCGTGTCGGCTCGAAGTTCTGGCGACAATGAGGAGCGGCGAGCACTGAAAACACAAATGCTCCAGGAGCTGGATGGTATGGCTCTGTTTCATCCTTGTTACTCGCTGCAGCAAATTGTGCTTTTCACTTTGTGACAAGAAGCAACTTATTTCGATTATCGGGAACAGGTTTATGAGAAGATTGCGTCAAATATTACCACATTCTTTGTTTTCTGTTGGCTTGATGGAATTGAACATGATTGCCACATTTGAATAATGCATGCATAATGATTGGTGCAAATGACAGCCCTATAACTCACTAGAATTAGCAATGTCGGAAAATCACTGTTAAATTATTGTTAATTTGAGCAGTATGTCACAACACCCTTAGCAATGATAAATGCCATTTAAATATGCTCCAGGATTCGTCAGAGACGAAAATAAGCCGGTGTTCCTAATGGCGGCGACCAACTGCCCATGGGACATTGATCCTGCCATGATGAGGCGGTTGCCGGTACGAGTGTACGTTCCCCTTCCCGATGGTGAGTGGCCACGCTTAGTATAGCCTCTTTCGTCTTTAACTTGTCTTATTCGCTGTGCGGTTATATTTCTGCAGGAATAGCATACATGAAAATGCACTATCTGCCTTCGACTCACTCCACTAGGGCTCCATTATATCGCTGTTGTCGCCTACGTCCTCAATGCATTTTCACACTCACTCGCCAGGGCGGCGCTGTGCAAGTTGATAGGAAAAATGCGTCGCGCAATTCTACAAATTAGTGCTGGGACCCAGCCTAAGCTAATAACACATGATTTCAGGTGATGAAAAAAAAGAGTTCTGGCACAATTATAACTTATTCCAAAGGGTAAAAGATGTTTTTTCCTGTCTTAAATATTAAAAGGTCGCTCTTTTTAGGTTTTATTCTTGAAAACTATAATGTTGCAAGAACTTACAGCGGATTTGACCGTTTTTTGAGAATCTTGAAATTTGCTCCCTGCCGACAGCAACGGTAAAAACTAGCTTAAGTAGCGCCACCGTGCGGGGAGCTTGATGAAAATGAAATAAGTATAGTAAGGTTAAAGGGAACTGGCGCCTGACAGGAACAAGACCCGGTTGCATTATTCTACTTGAAACGTAAGCCGTCCGCTATATTTGTGGGTCATTGCATATCCAAAAAGATCAGCACTACCTGTGACATGGCGAGACTAAATTCAGTACTTCTACTCATTTCAGAGCAAGACAGAGCAGTGTTCGTGCAACACCTGTTGCAGGATACTAAGAACAACGTCGACATTGACTGCGTTTCCAAAGAGACCGCTGGCTATTCACCAGCGGAATTAGAACTGCTCTGCAGGTGACCTTCATCGCAAATTCTCAAATAATGAACAATTACATGTAACTTAATTCTTATACTATATTTATCGAACATAAAATGCACGTTATACAAGGATAGTTGGCAAATAATATTAGTCCTATATTATCAAACCATACAGTTTGTTTCAATATTTGTTCCTCTAACTTGATGTATTCATGAACGCACAAGAGCACATATTTAGGAACGTATTAGACAGGTGCAAGATGCCTATAATTGCAAGGCTTCTTTCTTGCTGCTATGATCGCCTCACTTTATATGAAGCCATGCACTTTACCAGCCAGCTCACTGAAACTAGTTAAACCAGCCTGTTCAGCGCGTCCAGGTCCATATGTCTCTTCGAGTAGTAATCCCTTCATTACACTTTCGAATACTGGACTAAGTTCCATCAGATATGCCGAGCAAATCTTGATAGTAACCACGCTATTCATGGGCTGTGATGTTGTTAACAACTTCTATATTTCGCTTTGTGTGGACCCCGTTGGTGAATTTGCGTATGATATTTGGTTTTACACACGTAAACATGTCTTGCAACCAGAGATGATATTCACAACATATCCAAGTTACAAGTTTTCTTATAACATAACTTCTCGCATTTAAAAAAACAACTTTTGTTTTACTTCTAGTTCTGCACGGCGACTCAAGCTAGGCCGCCAACTTCAAGGCATGACAGAGGCACAGCTTACAAAACTTAAAGATCTGGACGTTGTCTTAGCAACTCAAGATATCCTAGACGCGCGACAACAGGTCAGGAGAGCCTCCACGGATGCTGTTCTGGCCCAGTACGACCAGTTTGACCAGGAGTAACGCTTGTGGGTTGCCAGACTATTGTGTGATGTGTGTGCAGTCTTGCTGTGGGCGAACCTGAACTATCACCGGCCGAATCAAGAGACGAACCGTGGCTACGTAAATAGTGCGATATATAAATTGTCTTGTGAATCTATTCTATACTCGTTGGTTGTCATTCCACCTACTCCTAACCCGACCTTGTCTGTGTGACAACACCTCGCTCTCTTAACTATTTTGGGATGTCAGGTCCTCAGACTCGAGTTTCGTACACCAACATGTAGTGGAGGTCCCACTTTCCTGCTGGATTTCCTCACAACCATAAAGCTGGAGGATTCACCCCCTTGCTTCGAACAATCACACCTTAGGTTTACATGGCCTCACAATCCAATACCTGGATCACACATGCACAAAGTCGCCTGTACTTAGCTGATACTAATACACTTATCTATTACCTTAATTATCCAAATACTGATGGATGTCAATATAAACATGGCCTCATTAACTCAAGCGAGCACCAAGCACTGCAAGAACCGAACGCTAGAAATATATCTGTATCCACTAGCTCTACACATGTGCCTATACCCTCGTATATACCATATAGCACTTCTCAAAAATATTGTTCTATGTCTATATCCCAGAAATATAGCGTCTGTTATAGATAAAAGTGCACAAAGATAATATTTAAATTAGACATAATAAACATAGTCTTGCTCTCACTATAACAATAAATAATTCATTAAAGGGTTCCCTAGCTTGAACAAGATCCCAGAAATGTCTCATCTGTTATAGACCGAGTAAGCTTATGGAGAATAACAGAATCAGACGTCGAGTTTTCCACTAACTTGACCCTAACTAACGTCAGAATGTGGATCACTGTGAATTTGTGGGTCGTAAACTGCTGTAAAGCCCTCGCGCAGGGTGTCTTTGCCTCTTTTACTGAAGCGTGTAGAGTTGTTCACATTCGCTTTTCGGAGTTTTGCTGAAAACTCTGTGGTCTACTCCCAGTTTATCAAGTACAGGCTGTAGGCTAAAGCTGGGCTGCCAACCGACCTTAACTCACCCCCAAGCCCTGATTGGTTGTACTATACTAATGATGTGGACACTTTGTGTCCCAAATTTAAACATACTGAAACTTCGGACACAAAGTTTTGGTCACAAAGTGACAGAAACATTCCAGGATACACCAGTGACAAGTTTTGGAAACAAATGTTCGGTCACCAAGTTTCCGACACTTCGCTAGATGTATTCTTGGCACTAATAGTGGATTTGCATATCTCTGACCTACTTCCGGGTAGGTTTATACTTGATATGTATTTTTGAATAGTATGACCACGCATTATATCCAATCCAGTGGGGGGTGTGGGGGGGGGGGGTATACATAACATTATTTATAAGATCACTGGATCTAAAAATAAATCAAATTTTTAGACATGGTCATGGAACTTCATATTGTACCTTACTTCATACTGGTGATAAAACATATCAATATACCGTAACGCCTTGGCAACTAATACGATTGACGGCCGGTGAGTTGTTTTTGAACGCACATGTCCAAATAATAGATGCCTGGTGATAGACCACAACAGCGTGCGGACGAGGTGGGAAATATAGGACCGCTACCGTGACGTCATCAGCAGCGGCAATGTGCCACCTCTATGCCTGGGGTAGTGGTTAGCGTTCAATCGATGATTACTCCGTTATCAGATTATACAAAAATTATCCTTCTGGGGATGAAATTCTTTGGTTTCATAGTTTCAATAAAAAATAATTCATTGCAGCTCTTGGCTTCTCAGAGATGGAAAAGTGTTTCTTACTTTCACTCACTTTCAAAGAGGGACGATCTTCATTAAATACTGGGTTTGAGAAAGTAACCGATATGTTGCAGCGGCAGGTAAAGCGTGAACAAATACGAAACTAATGGCATATTAATGTCCAGATTGATTAATAAGGGCGGACGAGCGTGGAGAAATAGGGCACAGTCATGCGATGAGGTGTCCCGGGTTTTTCACGCAAGCAAGCCGTGAAATATGCGAGACCAACGCATCATGTAGTATAGAGAACCTAATTCTCCACGGTGAACGTGCGTGGAGAAATAGGGCACAGTCATGCGATGAGGTGTCCCGGGTTCTTCACGGCAAGCAAGCCGTGAAATATGCGAGACCAATGCATCATGTGGTATAGAGAACCTAATTCTCCACGGTGAACGTGCGTGGAGAAATAGGGCACAGTCATGCGATGAGGTGTCCCGGGTTTTTCACGCAAGCAAGCCGTGAAATATGCGAGACCAATGCATCATGTAGTATAGAGAACCTAATTCTCCACGGTGACCGGGCGTGGAGAAATAGGGCACAGCCATGCGATGAGATGTCCCTGGCTTTTCACGCAAGCAAGCCGTGAAATATGCGAGACCAATGCATCATGTAGTATAGAGAACCTAATTCTCCACGGTAAACGTGCGTGGAGAAATAGGGCACAGCCATGCGATGAGATGTCCCGGGTTTTTCACGCAAGCAAGCCGTGAAATATGCGAGACCAATGCATCATGTAGTATCGAGAACCTAATTTTCCACGGTAAACGTGCGTGGAGAAATAGGGCACAGCCATGCTATGAGGTGTCCCGGGCTTTTCACGCAAGCAAGCCGTGAAATATGCGAGACCAATGCATCATGTAGTATAGAGAACCTAATTCTCCACGGTGACCGGGCGTGGAGAAATAGGGCACAGCCATGCGATGAGATGTCCCGGGCTTGTCACGCAAGCAAACCGTGAAATATGCGAGACCGATGCATCATGTAGTATAGAGAACCTAATTCTCCACGGTGAACGTGCGTGGAGAAATAGAGTACAGCCATGCGATGAGGTGTCCCGGGCTTTTCACGCAACCAAGCCGTCAAACATGCGAGACCAATGCATCATGTAGTATAGAGAACCTAATTCTCCACGGTGAACGTGCGTGGAGAAATAGGGCACAGCCATGCTATGAGGTGTCCCGGGCTTTTAACGCAAGCAAGCCGTGAAATATGCGAGACCAATGCATCATGTAGTATAGAGAACCTAATTTTCCACGGTAAACATGCGTGGAGAAATAGGGCACAACCATGCGACGAGGTGTCCCGGGCTCTTCACGGCAAGCAAGCCGTTAAATATGCGAGACCAATGCATCATGTAGTATAGAGAACCTAATTCTCCACGGTTAACGTGCGTGGAGAAATAGGGCACAGCCATGCGATGAGATGTCCCTGGCTTTTCACGCAAGCAAGCCGTGAAATATGCGAGACCAATGCATCATGTAGTATAGAGAACCTAATTTTCTACGGTGAACGTGCGTGGAGAAATAGGGCACAGCCATGCGATGAGGTGTCCCGGGCTCTTCACGGCAAGCAAGCCGTGAAATATGCGAGACCAATGCATCATGTAGTATAGAGAACCTAATTCTCCACGGTGAACATGCGTGGAGAAATAGGGCACAACCATGCGATGAGGTGTCCCTGGCTTTTCACGCAAGCAAGCCGTGAAATATGCGAGACCAATGCATCATGTAGTATAGAGAACCTAATTCTCCACGGTGAACGTGCGTGGAGAAATAGGGCACAGTCGGGTTTTACACGCAAGCAAGCCGTGAAATCTGCGAGACCAATGCATTATGTAGTATAGAGAACCTAATTTTCCACGGTAAACGTGCGTGGAGAAATAGGGCACAGCCATGCTATGAGGTGTGCCGGGCTTTTCACGCAAGCAAGCCGTGAAATATGCGAGACCAATGCATCATGTAGTAGAGAGAACCTAATTCTCCACGGTGACCGGGCGTGGAGAAATAGGGCACAGCCATGCGATGAGATGTCCCGGGCTTTTCACGCAAGCAAGCCGTGAAATATGCGAGACCAATGCATCATGTAGTATAGAGAACCTAATTCTCCACGGTAAACGTGCGTGGAGAAATAGGGCACAGCCATGCGATGAGATGTCCCGGGTTTTTCACGCAAGCAAGCCGTGAAATATGCGAGACCAATGCATCATGTAGTATAGAGAACCTAATTCTCCACGGTAAACATGCGTGGAGAAGTAGGGCACAGCCATGCGATGAGATGTCCCGGGGTTTTCACGGCAGACAAGCCGTGAAATAAGCGAGACCGCTGCACTATGTGGTATAGAGAAAGCACGGACTCGCATTTACAACGGGGGCGAGTGTGGAAAAATAGAGCACAGTCATTGGGTAGGGTGTCCCGGGCTTTTCACAGCAAGCAAGCCGTGAAATATGCGAGACCCCTGCACTGTAGAGAGGGAGTTGAACTCGCCTTCTCCACGACGAGTGAGCGTGAAAGTCCTGGGCGAGACCACTACACTGTGTAGGGGGAAGTGCGTGGAGAAATAGAGCACAGCGATGGATTGACAAGTCCCAGGCTTTCTGTCACGCCTCTGCCACTGCCTAAATGCACGCTTCTCGCACCATGTGCACTCGCTCGCTTCGCCAGCTACGCTCAGGCTAAGAGGGTCGATGGCGTGGGTGGAGGTGAGCGCGGGCGGGCGGGGGTACACAACTATTTGATAAAGGGACAGATCAGCTCCCCAACCGACTTAGCTTCCTAGCTGTGCCACTAAGCAAAGTAGACTCGTTGGCGGGTGGCCGGGGGGGGGGGGGGGGGGTGGGGGGGCGGCAGAACCTGTCAGAAAAAGGGACACATAACTATGGTTACTACCGCTCTCCCCCATCCATCCCCACCCCACTAAGACTCCTGTGCCCTAGTCAAAGTTGGACATTTCCATATTCGCCCAGCTAAGGTTTGTACTTTAGACAAATTTCGTTGCAACTGCACTAGGACAGTGTTTGTCGGCGGCATGGTTTACCCAACCGTTTGTCGCCGTTAAAAAGCCGAGTCCGAAAAGAAACTGCGTGAAAAAAGCGAGTCGGGCTGGCTCTATTTTTTCACGACTCGCTATTTTCATGCAACATTTTCACGATACTCCTCGTGAAAATACCGGGATTACAACGCTACCGCTTGTGAAAGTCCCGAGTTCTTAACGTGAAAAACCCGAGTTTCTCACGTAAAAATCAGAAGCTGCATCTTTATCGCCCACAATGCCTCAAAAGTCATATTATCGCCTGTGAATAAAGAAATCGGAAGTGACATATTCGTTACACGCCAGTGACACCTATAGTACAAATTTGGCTCGGAGAACAAAGAATCTGAAAGAGATCATTGCGGCTTGGCATGGGTGTACATGATATCCACGTAGGTTTAGGGACATGGGGATGGGGGGGGGCAGATTGTCATAGACTGAATATGGCGATGATCCTGTCGCTCACGCATAGGGATAGCTGTCTCTCATGCCAAGCAACGGGGGAACTTTGGTCATGGCTATCTTGATCCTCCCCCCCCCCCCCCCCGGCCCCCATCCCCCAGGTCCCTTAACCCACATGGATCGGTAGAGCCCACCCCATGGCTGTGCTTTATTTTTTCACGCTCGCTCCCCGTGGAGAAGGCGAGTCCTGCTCTCTCTCAGTACAGTGAATGGTCTCGCATATTTTACGGCTTGCTTGCCGTGAAAAGCCCGAGACACCCTATACCCACTGACTGCATGTGCTCTATTTCTCCACGCTCGCCCCCCCGTTGTAAATGCGAGTCCGTGCTATCCCTGTAACACACAGTGCAGTGGTCTCGCATATTTGGCTGTGCCCTATTTCTCCACGCACGTTAACCGTGGAGAATTAGGTTCTGTATACTACATAATGCATTGGTCTCGCATATTTCACGGCTTGCTTGCGTGAAAAGCCGGGACATCTCATCGTATGGCTGTGCCCTATTTCTCCACGCACGTTCACCGTGGAGAATTAGGTTCTGTATACTACATGTTGCATTGGTCTCTCATATTTCACGGCTTGCTTGCGTTAAAAGCCCGGGACATCTCATCGCATGGCTGTGCCCTATTTCTCCACGCCCGGTCACCGTGGAGAATTAGGTTCTCTATACTACATAATGCATTGGTCTCGCATATTTCACGGCTTGCTTGCGTGAAAAGCCCGGGACATCTCATCGCATGGCTGTGCCCTATTTCTCCACGCACGTTCACCGTGGAGAATTAGGTTCTCTATACTACATGTTGCATTGGTCTCGCATATTTCACGGCTTGCTTGCGTTAAAAGCCCGGGACATTCTCCACGCCCGATCACTGTGGAGAATTAGGTTCTCTATACTACATAATGCATTGGTCTCGCATATTTCACGGCTTGCTTGCGTGAAAAGCCCGGGACATCTCATCGCATGGCTGTGCCCTATTTCTCCACGCTCGGTCACCGTGGGGAATTAGGTTCTCTATACTACATAACGCATTGGTCTCGCATATTTCACGGCTTGCTTGCGTGAAAAGCCCGGGACATCTCATCGCATGGCTGTGCCCTATTTCTCCACGCACGTTCACCGTGGAGAATTAGGTTCTGTATATTACATGTTGCATTGGTCTCGCATATTTCACGGCTTGCTTGCGTTAAAAGCCCGGGACATCTCATCGCATGGCTGTGCCCTATTTCTCCACGCACGTTCACCGTGGAGAATTAGGTTCTGTATACTACATGTTGCATTGGTCTCGCATATTTCACGGCTTGCTTGCGTGAAAAGCCCAGGACATCTCATCGCATGGCTGTGCCCTATTTCTCCACGCGCGTTCACCGTGGAGAATTAGGTTCTCTATACTACATGATGCATTGGTCTCTACGGAGCCCCGCTAGGGACATTCAGAATAATTTTTTATCTCGTTCGCACGAGATAGTATCTCGTTCGCACGACATAATATCTCGTGCGCACGACTTAGTATCTCGTTCGCACGACTTAGTATCTCGTTCGCACGACTTAGTATCTCGTTCGCACGACATATTATCTCGTTCGCACGACATAGCATCTCGTTCGCACGACTTAGTATCTCGTTCGCACGACATAGCATCTCGTTCGCACGAGATAGTATCTCGTTCGCACGAGATAGCATCTCGTTCTCACGACATAGCATCTCGTTCGCACGACATAGTATCTCGTTCGCACGAGATAGCATCTCGTTCTCACGACATAGCATCTCGTTCGCACGACTTAGTATCTCGTTTGCACGACATAGCATCTCGTTCGCACGACATAGTATCTCGTTCGCACGAGATAGCATCTCGTTCGCACGGGATAGCATCTCGTTCGAACGACATAGTATCTCGTTCGCACGAGATAGCATCTCGTTCGCACGACATAGCATCTCGTTCGCACGACATAGTATCTCGTTCGCACGACATAGTATCTCGTTCGCACGACATAGCATCTCGTTCGCCCCGACTTAGTATCTCGTTCGCCCGACTTAGTATATCGTTCGCACGAGATAGTATCTCGTTCGCACGAGATAGTATCTCGTTCGCACGAGATAGCATCTCGTTCTCACGACATAGCATCTCGTTCGCACGACTTAGTATCTCGTTTGCACGACATAGCATCTCGTTCGCACGACATAGTATCTCGTTCGCACGAGATAGCATCTCGTTCGCACGACATAGCATCTCGTTCGCACGACATAGCATCTCGTTCGCACGACTTAGTATCTCGTTCGCACGAGATAGCATCTCGTTCTCACGACATAGCATCTCGTTCGCACGACTTAGTATCTCGTTCGCACGACATAGTATCTCGTTCGCACGACATAGCATCTCGTTCGCACGACATAGTATCTCGTTCGCACGACTTAGTATCTCGTTCGCACGACATAGTATCTCGTTCGCACGACATAGTATCTCGTTCGCACGACATAGCATCTCGTTCGCCCGACTTAGTATCTCGTTCGCCCGACTTAGTATATCGTTCGCACGAGATAGTATCTCGTTTGCACGACATAGTATCTCGTTCGCACGAGATAGCATCTCGTTCTCACGACATAGCATCTCGTTCGCACAACTTAGTATCTCGTTCGCACGACATAGTATCTCGTTCGCACGACATAGCATCTCGTTCGCACGACTTAGTATCTCGTTCGCACGAGATAGTATCTCGTTCGCACGACATAGTATCTCGTTCGCACGAGATAGTATCTCGTTCGCACGAGATAGCATCTCGTTCTCACGACATAGCATCTCGTTCGCACGACTTAGTATCTCGTTTGCACGACATAGCATCTCGTTCGCACGACATAGTATCTCGTTCGCACGAGATAGCATCTCGTTCGCACGACATAGCATCTCGTTCGCACGACATAGTATCTCGTTCGCACGACTTAGTATCTCGTTCGCACGAGATAGCATCTCGTTCTCACGGCATAGCATCTTGTTCGCACGACTTAGTATCTCGTTCGCACGACATAGTATCTCGTTCGCACGAGATAGAATCTCGTTCGAACGACATAGTATCTCGTTCGCACGAGATAGCATCTCGTTCGCACGACATAGCATCTCGTTCGCACGACATAGTATCTCGTTCGCACGAGTTACTATCTCGTTCGCACGACATAGTATCTCGTTTGCACGACATAGCATCTCGTTCGCACGACTTAGTATCTCGTTCGCACGATATAGTAACTCGTTCGCACGACATAGCATCTCGTTCGCACGACATAGTATCTCGTTCGCACGACATAGCATCTCGTTCGCACGACATAGCATCTCGTTCGCACGACATAGTATCTCGTTCGCACGAGATAGCATCTCGCTCTCACGACATAGCATCTCGTTCGCACGAGAGAGCACCTCGTTCTCACGACATAGCATCTCGTTCGCCCGACTAAGTATCTCGTTCGCCCGACTTAGTATATCGTTCGCACGAGATAGTATCTCGTTTGCACGACATAGTATCTCGTTCGCACGAGAGAGCATCTCGTTCTCACGACATAGCATCTCGTTCGCACGACTTAGTATCTCGTTCGCACGACATAGTATCTCGTTCGCACGACATAGCATCTCGTTCGCGCGACTTAGTATCTCGTTCGCACGAGATAGTATCTCGTTCGCACGACATAGTATCTCGTTCGCACGAGATAGTATCTCGTTCGCACGAGATAGCATCTCGTTCTCACGACATAGCATCTCGTTCGCACGACTTAGTATCTCGTTTGCACGACATAGCATCTCGTTCGCACGACATAGTATCTCGTTCGCACGAGATAGCATCTCGTTCGCACGACATAGCACCTCGTTCGCACGACATAGTATCTCGTTCGCACGACTTAGTATCTCGTTCGCACGAGATAGCATCTCGTTCTCACGGCATAACATCTTGTTCGCACGACTTAGTATCTCGTTCGCACGACATAGTATCTCGTTCGCACGAGATAGAATCTCGTTCGAACGACATAGTATCTCGTTCGCACGAGATAGCATCTCGTTCGCACGACATAGCATCTCGTTCGCACGACATAGTATCTCGTTCGCACGACTTACTATCTCGTTCGCACGACATAGTATCTCGTTTGCACGACATAGTATCTCGTTCGCACGAGATAGCATCTCGTTCTCACGACATAGCATCTCGTTCGCACGACTTAGTATCTCGTTCGCACGATATAGTAACTCGTTCGCACGACATAGCATCTCGTTCGCACGACATAGTATCTCGTTCGCACGACATAGCATCTCGTTCGCACGACTTAGTATCTCGTTCGCACGAGATAGTATCTCGTTCGCACGACATAGTATCTCGTTCGCACGAGATAGTATCTCGTTCGCACGAGATAGCATCTCGTTCTCACGACATAGCATCTCGTTCGCACGACTTAGTATCTCGTTTGCACGACATAGCATCTCGTTCGCACGACATAGTATCTCGTTCGCACGAGATAGCATCTCGTTCGCACGACATAGCATCTCGTTCGCACGACATAGTATCTCGTTCGCACGACTTAGTATCTCGTTCGCACGAGATAGCATCTCGTTCTCACGACATAGCATCTCGTTCGCACGACTTAGTATCTCGTTCGCACGACATAGTATCTCGTTCGCACGACATAGCATCTCGTTCGCACGACATAGTATCTCGTTCGCACGACTTAGTATCTCGTTCGCACGACATAGTATCTCGTTCGCACGACATAGTATCTCGTTCGCACGACATAGCATCTCGTTCGCCCGACTTAGTATCTCGTTCGCCCGACTTAGTATATCGTTCGCACGAGATAGTATCTCGTTTGCACGACATAGTATCTCGTTCGCACGAGATAGCATCTCGTTCTCACGACATAGTATCTCGTTCGCACGAGATAGCATCTCGTTCGCACGACATAGTATCTCGTTCGCACGACATAGCATCTCGTTCGCACGACTTAGTATCTCGTTCGCACGAGATAGTATCTCGTTCGCACGACATAGTATCTCGTTCGCACGAGATAGTATCTCGTTCGCACGACATAGTATCTCGTTCGCACGACATAGTATCTCGTTCGCACGAGATAGCATCTCGTTCTCACGACATAGCATCTCGTTCGCATGACTTATTATCTCGTTTGCACGACATAGCATCTCGTTCGCACGACATAGTATCTCGTACGCACGAGATAGCATCTCGTTCGCACGACATAGCATCTCGTTTGCACGACATAGTATCTCGTTCGCACGAGATAGCATCTCGTTCTCACGACATAGCATCTCGTTCGCACGAGATAGCATCTCGTTCTCACGACATAGCATCTCGTTCGCACGACTTAGTATCTCGTTCGCACGAGATAGTATCTCGTTCGCACGAGATAGCATCTCGTTCGCACGACATAGCATCTCGTTCGCACGACATAGTATCTCGTTCGCACGACTTAGTATCTCGTTCGCACGACATAGTATCTCGTTCGCACGACATAGTATCTCGTTCGCACGACATAGCATCTCGTTCGCCCGACTAAGTATCTCGTTCGCACGACTTAGTATCTCGTTCGCACGACATAGTATCTCGTTCGCACGACATAGCATCTCGTTCGCGCGACTTAGTATCTCGTTCGCACGAGATAGTATCTCGTTCGCACGAGATAGCATCTCGTTCTCACGACATAGCATCTCGTTCGCAGGACTTAGTATCTCGTTTGCACGACATAGCATCTCGTTCGCACGACATAGTATCTCGTTCGCACGAGATAGCATCTCGTTCGCACGACATAGCATCTCGTTCGCACGACATAGTATCTCGTTCGCACGACTTACTATCTCGTTCGCACGAGATAGCATCTCGTTCTCACGGCATAGCATCTTGTTCGCACGACTTAGTATCTCGTTCGCACGACATAGTATCTCGTTCGCACGAGATAGCATCTCGTTCGAACGACATAGCATCTCGTTCGCACGACATAGTATCTCGTTCGCACGACTTAGTATCTCGTTCGCACGACATAGTATCTCGTTTGCACGACATAGTATCTCGTTCGCACGAGATAGCATCTCGTTCTCACGACATAGCATCTCGTTCGCACGACTTAGTATCTCGTTCGCACGATATAGTATCTCGTTCGCACGAGATAGCATCTCGTTCGCACGAGATAGTATCTCGTTCGCACGAGATAGTGTCT
>OZ025265.1:26420870-26604264 GCA_964019135.1 Arenicola marina
ATGCGGTGGTGGATTCCCGCCATCAGGTCAAAATGGCCGAACAGATAGTACTCATGTAGGTTTTCTTATGCGACCGCTTTGCAATGAGAAAAACAATTTGACACGGTTTAAAAATCGTTTTCATTCGCAACGATTACCACGTTATCAACACACTTGGTTAAAATCACATGTGCATTGTTCACATCCCAATCTGACACACAGATATCATGGTCAAAAACAGTTCACTAGTGAGACGTGGCTTAGTTAGTTTGCTGTATTGTGTTTCGATCTGTTGTGAGCTATTTAGTAACGATGCATCGCCCGGTGCAGACAGAGTGTACAGGAAACAAAACGACAAAGTACAGAGTTGCATTTCCTCATTGATAATGGGGCTGTTTAAGTCAGACTGTGTATCTCATCGTTAGAGTTAACCTTTGCACCAAGCACGTATTACTCCCATTCCTGATTTCTGGAATGGAAAGTGTTGGTAGTGGATGCAAGGGCGGATCTAGGGGCATATTGGGGGGGGGGGGGGTATGGGGGTTGCAACCCCCGCCCCTTGGGAACTTGAGCATACACTGTAAAAGTCGCATTCTCGGAGCACCACCCCCCCCCCCCCCTCCCCGGTCCCTTGGCAAATTCCTGGATCCGTCCCTGTGACTGGGTGGCAAATCCTTCACCCTTTGTGCCCCCCCCCCTATTCCACGAATTCCCGCAGACGCCCATGGGAGCGGTGGCGATGAATGCAAGAGGAATGGAACCTGATGAAGCTTTGAATGTGGACGGGGGGGGGGGGGGGGTATTAATTACATCGTGATAAGCCGATGCCAAGACACATGGTAGCGTGGGAATCACGGTAAACCTCAGGTTTTTGACGCCGCGGGGAGGAGATGCAGAGATGGAAAGAAAACTGTGCCGCACAAAAAGAGAGAGGAGAAAATGATAGGACGCAATGTCACAAATCTCGTATAATATTCTGCTGCTGTTGTTGTTGTTTTTGTTTGGTTCGTACTTGATGAAGATAATGTAACAGTTGTTCTGGCGCTGGCAGCCAGGAGCAAAAACAAGAGATTACGGCATGTAATATAAAATCGGGCGACAGGTGACAACTCGGTCCCTCAACCCAGAATCCGCTATCGCATGTATAAGGGGTGGCGGGCTTGTGGCACTGAACCCACCACGCCCAGCACTTTCCTCACGTACATACAACAGCGCCGCCTGTCGGTAAATCACCCATCACCGCCACCCGCACCCCCTGCACCAGCACCCCCCCCCCCCCGCCCCTAATCTGCCCTCGCCCTCGGGGCGATATATGCCGCAACAACCATTCGCATTACTTCATGTGTTCTTCATGTTCACAAAACTAATTACTGTACTGAGTCCAGAGCCGGAGTGCCCGGTGGTGAGTGGGATCTGTGATTCCATGAGACTCGTCCCCATGGTTAAAAGGGGACAGCCACGGCGGCCCGAGGAACGAGGAGAGGGTGGGTTGGTGGTGGGGGTGGGGGTAGGGGAGAGGGGGTTGCCAGAGGAATTAGAGGCTATCCAGCAACGCTTTGGGACAGACCCCCCGAGAGGGATCATCCATCTCCCTGCCCAGGGGGAGGGGAGGGGGAGGGCAGTGGTGGGATACCTTAGGCGGAGAGGTGTGGAGGGAGGGGGGGGGGGGTGAGACTAGTGAGCGACCGTCAACCCACCTCTTCCCCCCGCCCTCCGCTCCTTTTTTTCCTTTCCACGACCACCACTCCACTCCAACCCACTTCACTCCCATCCCACCTCCATCCCACCCCATCCTTCCCCTTTCATCCCGCTCAGCTCTCATTTCTTAGATCCTGAGAACATCTTCTAGCCGCCTCCAGAGGTCAGTGCAACCCCGGCCAACCCCTCCTATGTCCCATGAACCCCTCACCGTCCTCCCTCTGCCATCTTTAATTCCCTTACTCTCTCTCCCAGACGCACTACCCCCCCCCCCCCCGCCCCGCCCCTCTGACGGTCATAACTCTCACTCAACGTGACCTCGCGTAGTCTCGTGGCAGATATCACGTGGAGTTTTTTCGACAAAGAGCTTCGTGTCACGTATAAAAGTCACTCATTGAGGACGTCGGCCTCCTCATACCATTCACTCTCCCACACGTCTCCTCTCCATCCTTTTTCCATTAAACCCTAAACAGAAGCGTGATTTGATACAGGCGAACAAAATGCAGAGGGGGTAAGATGGGGCACATATGCCAAACAAAATTCATTTTTCATTGACTATACCCAAAGTAATCCAGTTGGTGTTTATCGGTTCCGGATTATAGTAGCCTACTTACATGCGCCATGTTAGATTTGTTACATTTTAGAGTCAAGGCTAAAGATATTTAAAAATTATGATGTGCATGCATTTATATCTCGTTGAGTCTGTAAAGAAACAATTTCAGCATAAAACTGCGCGGACTAGTTTATCGCGCACGAACGTCCCAGCGACACAGAATACCGAACAGCGAACCGGTGCGCAGGGTTATAAAGCCAGCCACCAACTTCTGCTCCGGTGAACAAATTCGCGTCTTTCAGGATAGCCCACAGGCCTTCAGGATCAACATTCAATAACATAAATTGATTTAAATTTAAGAATATTCTTATTTGACACGGAGAAGAGATTGGTTATATAACAATTACATAACATATTGCTTTAAGCCTCGCTGCTCATTTGAGCGGGTGGCAATATTCGGGGAACAGAGTTTTCTTTTCGGCACCGAGTTCCGTCGAAATCACTTAGAACTGTGGTGCCACCTGGTGCAATCTGATGAAGCAATCACCCTCCACAGCGAAAAGTATCATTGTCGGACGTCCTTTCCTGACCTTGATATCGCTGACCTTCAATAGAGGGCAGCAGCAAACGGTAGAAGGCGGTATACGGAATCGGGCAATGAAATGAGAGGTAACGATACGGAATCGGGCAATGAAATGAGAGGTAACGATACCGTGCTCATATAATTAATTCTGGTGATTTCACGTAGACTCCTACGTGAGTTAGCAATAAAATGCTACAATGTAGTATCCAAAAAATTATGACGCTTCATTAAACCCTGCAATACAATGGTGTTTGTGTATGTATATAAGAGCAAATCAATAGGTTCTATACATGGCAACACTTTAGGCGAGGCACACCCCCTGCCCCCATGACTGACGTGAACGTGGAGTTGACGGCATCACCAGGGGCGTCGACACTAGCGCAACAGAGTAAGTAGTAGAGGCGGATCTGGGGAAGAGGGGGGGGGGCTAGGGTGTTCCACCCCCCCCCCGTCTCGTATTATTTAATAATATTGTATAATGAAGTAATGAAGTCTCTGATGAAGAGATTGAACCGTTAGAAGTATTGCTTAAAGAAATGGGGTTCCCGTCAATGAATTTGAACGAATTTAACAGCGTGAAATATTTACGAGGCATAAGCTGGCATTGCACATTTTAATCCCGATATAGAATTCCGTTGTTTCAGGGCTCAAAGCGGTAACGAGGACTACCACTGTAAAATGGACGGTCCTCGGTACGAGGTACAAGGAACAGCTCATCCCTGGACTACCACCGGTAAGTGTTGTGGTCAAGGACAATGCGCCATACCATAATGTCCAGACCAAAGAGTCCGAATCACCGTCATCGGGATCAAGTAAAGAGGATATCCGCACTTGGCTACAGACAAAATGTTAGCAATTAAGAGCAACGTTATATACGCGGTTCACTGTCCCTTTTAGAACGAAATAGACCATGGCACCTATGGCATGGCGTGACTAATACAACCGGCTATAAAATGTCACCTTAATATGATAGAAAAACCCGACAAATGTAATACCACGACAGCTAGCTCGCATTGGCTTTTAACGAATTTGAAATCGATTTGTTTGTTTATTACCCCTGTGCGCCATTCTTGCTTATTTCCCAGAGAAAGGCGGGCCACGTGCCGCCTGTGCCCCCCCCCCCACCCCCCCTCCACACCCAGATCCGACACTGAAATGGATGATAAAAGGCGTATACCCAGTTATGAATCTAGGTCTTACTGAGCCCTAATCACTTATGTTATGTGCTGTTGTATACCGCGAGATTATTAAGTGTGGGGAATATTACTGGTGGAACACTAATGTAACGAAAGCCCTTAAATAAAGCGTCGTAGGTAAAATCTATAGATCTGGTAGTCTAATATTGCAAGTAGTCTATTGGACAGACGAAGCATAGGCCTATTCGAGATTTCTTCAACGGGAACTATCGCAATTATTTGTAATGTACTTTTGTACGCAGATTATTTTTTAGCTTTTAAGCGAATACACGCAGCCATATAAACGATTGTCATGGCAGTGAAGTCAGACAAATTGTATTGTTATCGCGTCATGGTAACGGGCGCGCTTTGTTACACTATGTATGTTACTATGTTGCATTTTCTACAACAGTAGAAATTCAACAAGCCGTGGAACGCCAAGATTGTATCATTAATTGTTGTTGTCTGTACTTAGGCCATATAAATATTTATGTTTTATTCGGTGCTATCTAGTAGCAAATACACATTATTAGCCTCTTCATTGCTGCAATTTGTGTATTTTGTCGTTATATTGAAGTGACTACGAGGTTATTCTTGAGACTTGGCGTGTGTTATGGTGGAAATCTAGTAGCATAAAGTGGACATATGGTAGGATTTAAGCTTGGTAGAATATGGCATTACTATTAGTGGAAATGTCTTTGAAATGAGTTGGCGTGGGTTACTCTCACGGTGCTCATCTTTGGTTATACATGGATTGGTTATTTCAGTTCGAGGGATATATTCGATCTCTATGTCATATTAAATCAGTTACGTCATGCTCCATAGGTCTGAGCTAAATATCGGTTAGGCTATGGCTATGACTTTGTAAGCATACTGATGCAGTAAATCTTCCTAATTATATAATCGGATTCATGGTCTAAGTATATGCCGACTATATATCCTGGTATGGTGCTTATATAAGATTATAGTAACCTATTTTACCGGTGCCACTGTCATCCAGATTATTAATCCTGGTGGCACTCGGACATTAATTTAGGAGACTGGATGGCTATATTTGGACTGTTTTACGTCTCAACGAGTATACATACGTTGCGGGGAAGGAAACCATGGTCAGGAAGTAGAGGGTCTAAGAGGGAGTATAAACGGAAAAAGTATCTATATGGAAATTATGATTTTGTTAGGGCGTGTTGCATTAGTTTATTTATGTCCTCACATACAAGTGAGGAGACCAATGTAACGATACCAGACTGCTATGATTGGCGTGGCATATAACTCGTGTTATCATGGGTAATTATTATTATTATATCTGAGAAAAATTCGGTATAAATAGAGGTGGGATTGTCTGTTTGATTTGATTCCGGGAAAACAGAACGGTCTGTACTGAATAGAAAACAAGTATATTGATTGCACCGTTTGAGAGAGAGCCCAAACGAGTTTTACGGATTTTCGTTACGTAATCTATCCATGCTTCTTTTTTCGCCATTTTCCTGCGACCTGTTTGGTGTTGGTCATTTGCATCTACAAAGGGCTAAGTTGTGTCGAGCTCTTTCCCGCTAAAACTAAAGAGGTCAAAATACAAATAAGAATCAGTCCTTGAATCATTCAAGATTGCTTTTGTGTATACTCCACCCATGCCAGACTGCCAAATAGTGTCTCTTAGCCTTGCCCGTGATATCAATTTACCACAAATTTTCATTTCAGTGGTAAACGTCATCAGTTTGTGTGCTTCGCGATGCTTTGTTATAAGTAGCAGTGCCGCGACAGAGTGCTGTGGTGTCGCGGGATAGACACGTTTGCCACACCACAGCCGAAACGGCGAGGTTTATCAGGTTTCTAAATTTATGGAATGGAACAATCGAGTTTTCTGCAAATTTTGATATAAATTTCGCCTGGGCTTAGTTTTGGCGGGAAAGAACTCGACATGCAACTTTAATAAACTTTCAGTACGATATGCATAATCATGAATCAGTAATTTGTTGGAGGACAACATTTTTCAAACTTTGCCTCATACTCATAGTATGTTACTATCAGAGCATACGTTCAGTTGTATGTTTGCATAATAACAAGCCGAAAACAGCACCTATGTACACAGGATGTTGCCACTCGTTACGGCCGGAAAATTACGTTATTTACGACGTCATATCCAATGTATAAATAAGAAAAGGATAGCAATATAATCCGCCGGATCTGACTGTCGTTGGCATCTTATACGCTCATAATTTTAAGTGTACACATGTCATTTAGACGTCATTTTGGATCCATTGACATGTTTGAACACATAAAGATAAGACAATTTGATGGTTAGGTTCAAAAAGGGACTTTTTTTTACGATACCGCCACTGTGACCTCAAGCCTATTGAAACGACCTGGGCGGTGGAGAAGGACCGTGTGACCATAAGCCCGGTAAAACCATACCACTCAGGGTATGGAGAACGTCCACCAGTTATTTCTTCGCCGGCGAGGTAAAGTGGCCGCTGCTAATATGTGGCCAGCATGTGACCTTCACAATTACTTTCAAACGGATGGAAACTAAACCATTATAATAATGCTATGTATGACTTATGAACATAATCGAATTGTAATGGCACGTTTTGTCAGCAAAAGTACGTAGTTACGGTACGGTACTTTACTGAGGCATTACTTTTGCGTTTTCTTTATTTAGTTTAAATGCATTTACTACGTTATATATTAACATACTAGTACCGTCTGATGGCTGTTCTAGTGCTGTAGTTAATTTAAAGTCACTTATAAGTCCTGCAGGACTGGGAGAGATAATACTTGCATTTATGTATTGTGTTTGTATGTCTGTATTCTCGCAAGTGACTATACTAAAAGAACATCTATCTATCTCTATGTCAGTAAGCAGTTGTTGATTGCATGTTTGCATTTAAAACCATTACCATTGGAGTGTGGGATGACGGCATTGCGGAAATTGTTATTAATATAATATTATATATTATTGTTATTAATATGGATGAAGAAAGCCTGGATGAAGAGGACTATGTGTTGCCCGAGGAGGAAGCTGTATTAGAGGATGTAGTGGACACTGAGGAAGTGGTGGAGGCAGAGTAACAACGAGTGGAGGCGGCGGATTTTATCGACAGGTCATCGATGCGACGACTGCGGTAAGCTCAGTCGGTCACATATAAGCTTATCGAGTCATAAGCGCAAATGCCGCGACGCAAATCGTGAGACAAACCAAACAAAGCTGCAAATCCATAGTCTTTCGCAGACGGATGGATGCCAACTAACCACAGCCCTGAGTGCAGCCAGGGCTGGGACAACGACGACATGCTGGCGTACTGGTGTGACAGATGCGAGCTGTGGTGGCCGGCCCCAAGACTGTCTATATATCAGTTAGTATTGTCACTCATTGCGACATCTCGCAACCGCAATGAATATAGAGGCGTAGCTTCCTGGGGTTTATACAGTGGATTAGTTTTTGTATTGTCTTTCCCCAGTACATCTTAGATACAAGTATTGAATTTACTTTTGCCATTCACTGTGCGCATTGCATGGCCATCTAACGTAAGCATGTGCGCCCCTTGTAGATGTATGTTAGGAATTTATTAACGAGGCAGACTGCGGTCATATTATCACACAGAGCAGATGCACTTCGTTTTCGCGGGCGAATTTGTAAGACTCGCCAGTGATTGATTTATCTTAGATACAAATGTTACCGTTGTATAGAAATGCATTTTATTTACAGACTAGACTGGCCATGGCTCGCATCCCCAAATCCCCCGAGGATGCCAGCCAGCGAAGTAGGTTACTCTCACCAGACAAGAAATCATAACGTACCCGTAATCTTCAATAAAACAGTCATACGATTTCTTATTTAAAATTCTCCCGGGGGGTCAGAAATCCGTTTTTGCTTTGTACGTTGTGCATGGACCGTAAGGAAGCAATAAACTAGATCGAAACGTGAAATAAATCACAAGATTTTATCATTGCTTTAATTAGATCTAATAAAATTATAAACAATCGCCAAATCCATTGATAGAGTAAAAAATAGATATATAGTATAGCCAGCAATTATGTCCGCTTCTTTAAAAGGGTCTGAAACATTTCTAAGGTAATTTAAAATAATCCCCCCCCCCGCCCCCTCTCTCCCTTGGACACTTTTTTTTGTTAGAAGAATTAGATCTAATGACATTGACACAGATGAAAATAAATCCAAGTAAGCGTGTACTTCTACTTTTAGTTGGCTGAATGCAGATATTTGCGGCCAGTGGAGCTTCATCACGTGAAATGTTATTTTCGATAATGCAGATATAAAAGTGAGTAAGACCAAATCCGTCGTGAAATTTCTGGCCGTTTGCCCTAATCATGTTTTACGAAGTTATCGGCAAAACGAAGTGTGAACGGCAGATTTGACTTTAGTCTTAACGTCACTTGGCGCGAAAATTACGGCTTTGAGTTTGATCGGTCAGAGATGATGCCGGCATTTTGGGATTAAAACATGCACCATTCTACCGGAATAAGCTTATGAGTGACATAATTTGCACAACCGCCCGGATTGGTTCAATATTGACTCTTCTTTGCTTTTGGGTTTATGACGTTACTTTGAGGAATTAATTTACCTAAAGGCGGGCATTTGATACATTTCAGAGCCTAAATGCTTAATGTTGGTAGCCTAGATCATGGTTTGTTTGTTGCGTATTCAGCCATTTCAGGACGTTTTAACTTAAATTTAGCCACTTTCGTTTTGATCATAGACAAGTCTATCGCGTCAATAGGTTATATGCCATGTCCCCGGGGTTAATCCCCTACTCTTTGCGAAGAAGGAGATGGGATCCTGCAACCACACAGAGATGGCCACAGCGCTCTAACCCGCTGAGCTATCGAGGCGGTCCCTGAAAGGTAGAGATGCGAATAGGCCTAATCTAGCCCAGTAAACTTGACCCTTCTGACAACAAGCTGATAGATCTATAGGCCTTACACCCCCGTTAGGGCCCGTTAGGGTTGAGGCCGTGAGGGCTATGCATCAGGGCTAGGCCTAATCATGTATTTCCAACGACGGAACAACGGAAAGTTGAGGTAACAACATATTTCAGCCGGGTGTTCAGAACATCGACGGCGAAGCGTACAGCTTAGGCCTAGGCCTATCAGTAGACCTATCACAATTTGCAAATGTGTGCCTGCGAAGCTTTTGACCCTGGGCCTGGGTCTAACCTGGCCTAGCCCTGGCCTATAACATATGGCTAAGAATTCACTGTCCCGGGATTTTGGTTACATCCCAATTCTCCACAATATATTTAAAATTGCACTTAGGCAAATCCATTAAGCACTATTAAATCAGTAACACATAACAGAAAGAGTTTCAGAGAGATAATATGTATATTAACTTCAACAAAGGTTATAGCTAATGATCAATCAATTTCAAGTATCGTAGTCATAATAATGGACATTTTTACATGTATGTGTATTATAGGCCATGTTCATTTTCAAATTGTAAAGCATACACTGTGTTTTACATTTGATTGGTGTGAGATTGGTGTGAGTATTGGAAACAGGTTTCCATCAAATTATTATTAAATAGCTCTTTAATACGTTCATTATACTCTAAGAGATAATACACGTCTACATGTTCAGACGTAACATTTCGCGTCAAATTTGTTACGTCTGAAATTAGGCTTGCCAGTACTTAGATACCTAGTGTGGCTTGAATTGATCGTAAAACTGAAATAGATCTATATCACATTCCAAAGTACCTAAAATTGGCAACAACAAACATTTCTGTGTGAAAATAAAGTCTCAGCAGTAAATCAAGCTTTACAATATGTCGTTTTCGCGTCAAAAACGTTACGTCACAAACGGTGTGAAATATGGTCTCATAGAAACGCGCCAAGAATTTTAGTCACCTAGCAACGAATAAAGCGCGCGCGTGTACGCGACAGCTTTTCGGTCTTAACAGTCGGCACACACGTGGCACCACAGTCGCTCCAAAATGTCGTCAAGGGAAGAGGCGGCACTGAGCGGGTGAGTTCATTTGTTATAATTACGTTCAAACAAAGGCTCATAAACCTTTTTTGTTCTTTGGAGTCCATTGTTACGTCTTTAGGTCTTTATTGTTTTCATCTTTGGCCTTTCATTCACATGTGTATCTTTTGTTCATTCTTCATTCATTGAAACTTTGGTCAGAGAAGAAGCCGCCTCTTTAAGTTTCAGTCTGACCAGTTTTGATTTACCTTAAAGTCCATCTCTTATGTCCTATGTTACTTTGCATATATTTGATCCATTTGCACTAAAAAAGTAGAAGATAGACAAGGGCAAATTTTTCATTGATTCGTGACGTCACAAGATGAACCGCTTTTGTTGTGCAATATGATAAACGCGTCTTTGAGCATGACGTCTATAGGTGGTCAGCGTCCTTCCGCATCGATCGGGATGCAGCGATACGCGCACGATTATTTGGAATTAATGATAGTGAGGGTGAGAAAGAAGAAGTGGAGGATTCAGGCAACCGGAGCATGTATTCTGCCGCCGTACGTATCGCTTCGAGCCACCTCGAATGAAGACAGATTGCTAAGCCTAAGGGACTGTAAACGTTAAAAACCTCGAAACGCCCTACGCAAAACAGTATTTTCGGAAGAAGTGCGAACGCTTCATTTATAAAAGGTGAGGCTTGTTATATCATGAGATCTAGATCAAAAACCTGCAAATATGCCTTGTAATCATATACAGTATTAATTCGGCGACCAGCAGACACATTGGGGAAAAGCTACTTAGTTGTTTGTCCCAACCGGACACCTTAACTTTCGGGTGTCCACAAGTATTACTATAAAAAGTAAGAGTAATACCAGATGTGCGCTGCGTGTTTTTTATGCTAGGCGGATAAATGTCGCCCTCCCTCCCTTCTGTCAAGTGCTGATGTGCATGAACAACTTCTTTTAGTACATACATTTCATTTAACCCTGGATCTATGTTCTATGTCTACGATTCGACGGACATCCCCGCGACGGCCCGTCCACTACTGTAGCCTAGCCCACCCATTTTTGGGAAGAAACGTAGGCTGGCAACACTCTGGCAGTGGCACCGGCCACTGTTGGCGCAAGTGCCCCCAGGCAAGCCCGCTTCTCTAGGGGCACAACGGTAACAATGTTAAAATCCTTCGACGTTAGTAGGGAATCGAGAGTAGCTTTTATTATAATGTGTGCTCGAACAATCATAGTGTTTTTATATTCTATATACCTTGTTCTATCATCTGACATCAATAAAGTGCGTCGACACTAGGTTATTTCTGTTATATTTTCGCGAAGAAATGTTGGAGCACACAACTGTTCCCGACCAGCCGTCCGCCATCTTTGTTTTGGGCGGATGCCGGTACCTGTGAATGCGACTTGGTTCCTCCTCCCCGTTAGCATATGACTCTCCGCTAGAGGGCCTTGTCAGTCGCTCACTTTGAACTTAAGGACAACAGCAGCGCCCTCTTTCACGGGTCATTTACTGTTACAAAGTTTGGGACCCAGGCTACAGATGGTTCAAATGGTGGCGGGATTCGCCAGGTGGCGCTGCATATGCATGGCGGTTTGTAGGGAAAAGTCGCATGCTCTAACATTTGTTCGCGAAAATATGACTGCAACAATCTAGTGTTGACACACTTTCTTGATGTCAGAAGATAGAACAAGGTATATAGAATACGTAAGCACTATTATTGTACGCGCCCACATTATAATAAAAGCTACAGTCGATTCCCTACTAACGTCGAAGGATTTTAACATTGTTACCGTTGTTCCCCTAGAGAAGCGGGCTTGCCTGGGGGCACTTGCGCCAACGGCCACTGCAGCTGTTTGTTTTCTGTCAGTGTCTGGAATGTTGCGCTAACCAACAATTACACACCTCTAATGTAATTGATCTAGGTCTATCTACATCTACATGTGGCAAATATTCATCATGAGTTAATGTTAATCGAAATAAACATCTGAGTTAGAGCTTCCCTGCCGCACGTAGGCTACATTCAAACACCGCGGGCAGTCGAAGCGAGCGAGGCGCACTCAAATCAGTTCATCTTGTGACGTCACAAATCTCTACTCTGGGCGGGGGTTTGGAAATGGATCGTTCGCTGCTTGAGTTTATTTTGGTGACTTTAGATATTAATATTTATGGCATAAGAGACATTGTAAAATAATTGAATCTGATAAATGGCTTTAGTAACCACTGAGAAATGCATATTTGAAAGTGGTTTAGAAACAAATACCCCCCCCACCCCCAAGAGATGGACTTTAAGGGCGAGAGCGGGTGGCGCCTGGCGGATTTTTTCAGAACTAAATTCACAATTATTATTTTTATTTTTACGATTAAATGGCAACCAATATCAATCTATGTCACATCAAATAATATTTCCTCCATCAAATTTGCATGTATTTGATGTATTACAAGCAAATACCAAGATATTTAGTGATTGCATATATGCGCCGAAAGGCACAATTGTGACAATTCGTCATTTTTGGCCTATTTTATTCCCTTTTTTGGTTACAAAAGAGATTATAGAACAAAAGTTAGTTCAGAAACATATCGTTTTTTTGTTATTTTTGTATTCACCATGACGCTAGGCTTCAGCAGGCAGTTTTTTGGGTAAGTCTGTCGACCAGTTTTTATAGGGGATTTCAAAACATTGAGAAAAAAACACATTTATAGGATTTTCCCATTGACCGCCATGTTAAAGCCAATTTGACAAAAATGCCCCAAACTTTTTTTTAGTAAAGTGATATATATTTTTTATTACATTTTCAGGTAGATCCATACATGATACTTATCTATAGAAAAAAGCAAAAAAATCTGTCTACGAATTTTATTTGACCCCCCACCCACTCTCGACCTTAAAGGAAGCCTGGATCTTGGCTTATTTGCATTTTTAAATCATAAGTCACGCTTGTAGGAACGTGTCTGACCGAAATAAAGAGTTATTTGCTCAATAAGTTTGCTCGTACACAAAAAACAAATGCGCGTCAGAAATGTGCAGGGAGAGCGCCATGCTGTTTTTTCAATGACGTATCTTAGGACAAGACGGGTGGCGACGTCTCGTGGCAGAGGCGGAATGCCGCAAGAGCTCTTCTTGTTGGAGATACGAATGTGGCTTCAGTTCCCGTCAGAAAAATGGCGACGAATGTTGAGGCGGCGGATTTGAGTGAAGGCGAGGAGTATGTTTATGGCGGATTTTCATCACGAAAAGGACTGTGTGGTTATCAGTTTGAGCCGCGACGCGACCCACAGCTGTCACACGGCTTGCCCACAACGTACAATGTTTAGTATACGTCCCCCTACCCCCCCCCCCCCTCCACTAATTTACTGTGCCTGTGCTCACCAGCGTGGACTGGTGTCGATGCACCAGTGTGACATTTCCAGCCTCGACAGAGAAAAGGAGTGCGTCTGTTGCATTGAATCTGTCACCTTTCGGCAAAAAGCAGTTTCCACGATTGGAGCCAACAAAGGTAAAGTTTGTTTATTTATGCCTGCAACTAAGACTAAGTCTTATAACTATATTAATTACTAAATCTATGCATATCGCTGTATCATTGTCAACATCGAAATTGAAAGTCAGTTGGCGAGTTGCACTCGCCGTCTCAGTGACTTGCTTTCTCATGTTTCCAGGCCTAACTGACACTTGTGACTGACTCATACAGACAGCTAGCGATATAGCTTACTCATAGTAAGTGTAGTGTATCCTAATAGGTACGCCAGTGGATAGGTCCCAATGTCCCAGAGGTTCTACAACCATTTAATTTATAAAATGCATAATGATAATTGCATTATTATCAGCAGCTGATCCTAGGTCACATGCCATGGCATGGGTTGTTAGTCAACAGGGACATGGCCAATATGTTTCATTGACACTTAATACTTTGTTTAAAGCAAATGACTGATATAGTTAAGCATAAATGTGAACTATAAAGCCGGGACAGAAACTAAGGGGGGGGGGGGGGTTAGGGGGGTTAATACTGTCAAAGTCAACTTCTCCAAGCACCCACCCCCCCGGCAAGTTTACAAAGCCCGTCCCCTGGTCGCTTTACAAGAAATACTCCCCCCCCCCACCCCAACTTGGCAAAACTGCCCCTGCAAAGGGCGTCAAACTTAGGCCAAAGGTGTCGAAACTATGCAATGACCCCCACCTTTAATAATGACCTGTATTAAAATCACCTTCGCTACTTCCAGTTTTATATAATTATTCAATCGCTGAGATATTTGCCATTCACATTATTATCATTTAATGAAGTCAATAAGTATGAAGTGGGGAATACTTACATGCTTGAGCAGTCTGAAATAGGAAAGACTAATCATTGTCCTGTAATCAAATTTTAAATAAACCATTTTATTTTACCTTTATATTAGCAAGTGGTTGGGGAGTGGGATGGGAAAGTGTGGCATATAAGAGTGAGGGTTGAAGGAAGTGCCCTGACCAAGCCAACTGAAAGCTGGTTTGCCCTAGGGGAATGCGCTCAGGCAGAGGAAAGCTTAGTTAGTGGACCTTTCATCCATACACTATTTACCTTTTATCCATTATTTATTAAATAAACAAGCCTCCTTTCCTGCCAATCTATATATATCTGTAAATTACATAAAAAAATTGGTTAGAATGGATCCTTCAGGCCTACAACTAGGCTAATTAAGCATAAATATAGCAGACTTGCTAACTTCCGTAGTAGAATTCTATCAAATATGTCTTTATTTATTTTGGGATATTTCTCGCATGGTATTTTCCCTTACTTTAAAATATATTTTTGGCCTGGATAGATAAATGGCAACATGCAACATTGTCATCCGAATTCCAGCATCCAAAATTGACACTCATACAGTTGTTGAAAATTTCTCACAGCAAAAAAAAATTAATTAAAATTGATTAAGTCACAAGTCAAAAACCGGACGCTGAAAAATAGCCAAAAATAGACATAGACACCTTCAGACCCACAAACTTTATTATTTACTTATTTGTATGCTACTGTACTTACAAAGGTATATTTTTATCACCCATTCACAGCCAAGTTCAGCAGCACATCCATTATTATTATTGCACAGATATAATTGTCATTTATTTAGCAGTGTATGGTATATATACAAAATTATAATTCCTCACTCTTGAAAAATGTAAATGCAATCTCTGCAGCATCAGGCCGTATGTCACATGCTTATAGTCCTTACACAAGTTGTGTGCAGAGGGTGGCAAAAGGTAGGCCTACCGATACATGATGCATGTACTGATGCTAAACTTTTGTTTTATTTATGGCCCAATATGACAGACAAATAGTTTGCTATAAAGACAAGTTATGTATCAGTTGTACATGACAATTATCTAATGATATATGATATATTTTTAATTTATTTTTAGAGATCTTCACATGTGTGACAAATAATGAAGACTTCAAGATGCTGTGCACACATATTCCTGTGTTACGAAATGTGCTGGTAGCACTGAACAATTTACGAGGTGATAACTGGCCCATAGATCCTCCAGCTAACAGGTATGGAAACTGCATTTCAACTTATTTACATACCATTTATCAACTTTTCAACTTGTGAACATTTCTGTAAACATTTCTCTAACATTAAGCCAACTGCCGGGTGCAGACATTACATCTATGCATATAGACCAAACAAAATTTGAATAATGGAATCCACTGTGTTTAGAATGAACCAATTGCAAACAACAACATAAATAGCGTCAAACACAGTGGTCCATTGCAAATTGAATACACAAATATACTTATGGAAAATAGTAGTTTTATGTGCGTCATATCTGATAATGAGCAGCTTTTTGCTGGATGTGTACACTTTACACATTGGTTGTTATATATTGGGTGTCGTTTTTTAGCGCCATTCACATTTAACATTACAGGTCCTTGAGGTGGGCTGCCTACAGGCAGTTCTCTTGGTGGATTTACGGCAAGTTGGGAAGGGGACAACGCCGAGCCATTCCAGCGTATGCTGTCCATTACATCCGACAGACATTTCCCAAGGCTGACGAAGAGCAGTATGAAGGCTACCATTCTGCAGAAGATGACACTTAAAATGATGCCGTTGATGATCATGATTAATAAATGACATGGAAGGAACATTTGGTATTAGTATTGTCACTTGGTAGTAGCATAAATTGAGAGCGGTGACGCTACTTATTCTTATGCTGTATCTTCCCCTGCGATAGTGTTTACTACGGGTTGGCCGATACGAGTACGTGAGGCAGGAGTGCAATAAATAGAACAGCCTGTTATGTACATGCACAAAATAGATGATGAACACAAATTCGTATGGCGTTTCACACCCCTCCTCCCGTTCCTAATCCCCATTTAGCCAAGTAACTTCACACCTCAAATTTTCGTTTGGCTGCGGAAAATATATGGCATTTTTCGACCAGGGCTGACTATAATTATTGCAGTGCTTTTAAATGCTTGGCACACTTAGTGCTGTAATTAGTATTTATGATAATCAGGTAATTAAACTCTCTTCATAGCTATGAAGTACTAGTTTTAATAAGCTCATACATGGCCTTGCCATTGATTCAATCCCTTGCATGGGCGGAATAAAAAAAATTATGTAGCAGATCTGACATGTGCGCCTCCCTCCCCCCCCCCCTCTTTATCTAATTCGTCATAAATGTCTCCTCCGCTCTCTCATCACGGGGCACCCAGAGCGCGCCCCCCCCCCTACCACCCCCGGCCTTCTACAACCACTTTATTTACGTGGGCGAACAAAGCTGTGGAATATCAATATCGCTAGGCGGCGCATGGCGAAAACAATAAAACAACCCCTTCAATAAGTAAACATACAAGCTTATTAGCGGATCTTTAACGGTAACTTTTTAGATACGTATAAAACAAGTATATGCCAAAAGCGGTTTTCCAGATTCTTTACCTTTTTTCGTCGACGTCGCTCCAGGCGTTCAGATTTCTCTTGAACTTGAAGTGTGTTAGCGGAGCCAGGTTTGCTGATTCGATGAGGAAACAGAGAAGGAACCGCCCCTGGTCGGAGCTTACAGTACTTTCTTTTATCTGCACTTACATTGTCTTTTACTCCTAAATACTCTTCGTACGGATCTTCCGGGAAAGAATCTGCGGTAAAATGATCCGAGCAAATTCTAGATTGCAAAGTAGGCTTGAAATTTGCTCGTGACAAAGCATGCTGCCATTGCCGAAGGAGCGCCGTCTGTTCCGTGCTCTTGCCGAGGGGGAACGAGAGGAAGGAGAGTGTGGTGTCGCGCTTTACTGACGAATTGTTAGAACAATTCCACGCTGCACAATAGACCATACTGCACAAAAAACATATAAATACGACCTGTGTTGCTTGAAATGAAAATGACGACTTTACCAGGCTAAATTAAACGATTAAGCATGTTGAGAACACAAGGCACTTTCAATGTTCACTTTAGGCGGCAATCGTAAACATGTCATATTTCGCGTAAAGTATGGCGCGCACAAAAGGGAGTGGTGATTCCTGATTGGTCGTTTTTACGTCGCTCTGCCAAGAGGGCGCTGCCCATGAAAACAGCGCGGTACGGGCCAGTGGGTCGGTTCTAGAGCGAATAGGGCGTTACCCGTCAGACGGAAAAATACCAGCTTTGGTGAAAGCTCTCTTGAGTGATCCCCTAATCGGTAAATTGGGCCGAATACGCAGGATTCAGGCTTCCTTTAACATAGAGCTTGGATGTAACAAGGACTGCAGCCCGTAGGCTTGGACGTAACTCGGACATCGTTTCTTTTGGTTTGGAGATCCATCTTTGGAGTCCATAGTTACATCCGGACAATTTTTTAAGCTTTAGCTTTTATACTTAGATTCTTGGATTATATTTTTTAGTTTGATAATGAGTTTGGCATAATTGGCGAACATGAAACATTGTATTGCGTTCGATCTCATCATTTGTGGTCAAATGTTAAAATCGAGTTTGGAAGTAACAAGGAGTTGAACTGGCATAGATTCGGGATCTTATGTGTGGGGTCCAAGTTACGTCCGCACTATTTTTCAGCTTTTTGATCTGCTTAATTTCAAAGCTGTTGGGTCTATAATTTACTTAATTTCTTAATTTCAAAGCTGTTAGATCTTGGTGCAAGTCACAAGACAAGTGCCCCCAATTGCCATTGGCATTGGCACTGGCAAACCCGCTTCTCTACTCTTTGACCAGTTGACCTGCTCTTTGACCAGTTGACCTGCAAACTTACAGTCTTGACACTTGTTCTTGTGACCGTTACAGTCACAAGAACAAATGTCAAGATTGTAATTTCTCGCACTCTGTTGTCAGTGGCCAATGTTGACACCAGGTCCGGGAAAAACCCATCCCGGTAGACGTGTCAGAAATTGAGATTTTATCATATTTTGTTACAGTTTGACAAATTAGTTCATGTGGCGAAGTTTGGCGGCTTAAAAGCTGAAACTTACTTCATAAAATCCATTTTAGTTTTCCAGTCGTGCGTTGTTTTGCTGTCGCCATTCACCTTACAGATCTTGTCACTCAGTGCTCACCGCGGTGTCAATGCGCGTAATATTTACATAAATAGTTCCAACAAACCAACCGAAATTAATAGCTTTAGAAATGAATCATGTGAACTCCAACTACAGAAATAGATCTACTACTTAAAATTTACAAAATAAAAGGTCCATGTTAAGAAATAAATGCCATTTTGCCTATATTTTTGTTAAGCCTATCTCCGTAGCAACCGCTTTGACGACGTCATATCTCTAGGGAAACACTCGCGCGCAGCACTTATAGTTACAGGTGCTATCGAACGCCGTACCGACGACAAAAAAGAAATTGCACCTTCACGATGGCAAGCCGAAACTTAGGAAGCGCCGATAGCCCTAATTTTGATTTAAAAGTTGATTTTTCCTTAACGTCCAGCGAAGAAAATAGTCAAGACGACAGATCCACAGTGGCGTACAGTTTGGGTGGCAATTCGAATCATACAGGTGAGCATTTTGACAAAGATTTGCAAAATTACTGGGAAGGTAGCCCGAGTTCCCTTGAAATCAGCCCACATGATGCCCACGGAGACGACCACGATATTGACTATTCAGCTGGTTTTGAAGCAGAAGACTCGTCTTGGATGCAATTTGTGAGAACAGATTTGCAAAAAATGTCTCTGTTCAGGATTACATTGAAAAACAAAAGAATAAATCGACAAAGAGGAAGACAATGAGTCACATCAACTTGTTCCAAAATTTCTTGGAAATGAAACAGGAAAAGAGAAGGATTCAAGACATTTCACCGGATAAGTTAGACTGCTATCTAGCTGAATTTTATGTTTCAGTACAAAAGCATGATCCAAACGACAGGGATTACGAACCGTCCACAATTAAAGGAATGCAATCAAGCATAGAGCGATATTTGAAAGAACATAAGTATGCCTATTCAACGATTTCGTCTCATAAATTCTTCACCTCCCGTGAAGCTATCAAGAGCAAATGCCGGAGGCTCAAGCAGCTTGGCAAAGGAAACTGTCCATATCGAAAACGATCACCGACGGACGGCGAATTGGAACAGATGTGGACCACGGGTGCCCTTGGAACCCAATCACCCAAAACTCTACAACACACTATCTGGTGGATTATGTGCACTCGTTTCGGGAAACGCGCAAATATGGAAAACAGAGCTCTTCGTTGGGGGGATGTAACCAAAAGGACAAACGCAGATGGACTCAAATATCTTGTTACCCGAGAAAGAAGTACAAAAACAAGGCAGGGCGATGCAATAAAACAATTCGGCTCTTCAGTCAAAGTGTTCGAGGAACGAGAAAATTTTGCCCCGTGAAGACCTACGAGATGTATGCCGCCAAACGCCCAGAGGAGATGTGCCACTCCAATTCGGACTTCTATCTCCAGCCCAAGGTCTTCTTATCTGAGAAGTCCAGGGATGACGACCCTTCTTGGTACAAACGACAGGTAAGAACTAACTTAACGGGAATGTGGCAATTGATGTCTAAATGAATATGAATTCTTAAAAATAGTTTACTCCTTTCACTATATAACTTATATGATAGGCACTTCATCCCTTTTTTAAAGCTTTTAAATCAGTTAGCTCATTTCAATTCGAGAAAACCATTATAACACACTCAATGTATTACATTTAACTCATTTCAGCCGCATGGAATAAACTCCATTAAGCAGTACATGCCCAAGATTACAGAGAAGGCCGGCTTCCCCAAAAGATGTGAGACGATCCCTGACAAACATCTCAGCGAGGAAACATCTCGTAACCACTTGCCGCAAAGCCGGAGTCCCTGATGGAACGACAATGAAGGTACGTGTTATTGGGTCTCGATTTCGTTTTCCCTGCATATTTTGTGTGTGTTTCAATTTGTATGTTTGTAGTTTGAATGTACATTGCATTACTCAGCTAAAAGACATTTTACTGATAGCATGCATGTGCCACGCCCTGCCATTGCAGATAACGGGTCACAAGCGGGTTGAGAGCGTAAATCAGTACGCCGACCTTCAGGAAGAAGAGGAAAGAGCCATCGGTCGCATCTTCCGCCCGAACTCCACTTCGTCTTACACCACAGCCTTGGACACCCGGGTAGAGCAAGACGCCACCACACTGACAGCCAAAGGACTACGCTTGTCAAATCAGTCGTTCCCTGGGCCCAGTTGTATCTTGTTCCAGGATTGTACCATTAATAACATCAACATGACTACCAAATAAAAAATGTCTACTTTCAAGTAACTTCGTCTGGGGTGCCGGTTTGAGCGGTGTGAGCGCAAGTTGGTGTGTCTCATCGCCTCCCGGGATTACTGTCATGTAATTCGCGTTTATTACAGTCTTGTACAGTTGCATGGTGGTATTGGGTCTATGGTTAAATTTATGTTCTACCCGTGGTAGGTTAGTTAAAGCTTGTTATTTATTCACGCACTGTGGTGATGTAGTGGGATTATAGCTGAGAAGACACCCATGTGTGTCGCTATTATAACCGCTATCTAAGTTGGACGTAGTAAAATAAAAAAATCAATCACTGCTGTTTTCCTTCTTGTGTTTAGCGATCTGGGTCACAATGGACTATTTTTTCGTTTTTTTTTATTGAAGTAGGCCCTACTTGCATTATCAGTTTAATCCCGACACAAATGATGCACGCCGTACCAGGCAGAAAAAAAACGTCCTATAATCTTAATCTATTAATTATTAATTATTAAGGTTCGCAGGCTCACCCTTTCGCAATCTCTTTTAATCCGATATCCCCCCATAAAATTAGAGCACGTAGTAATACCAAATCAAAACGTGTCGCGCGCAAGACCAGGAATGTTATGATTTTGACCGAATATTTACGTGCAGTCGTGAGTATTATTGTCTTCTTTAGATCTCCGTGTTGACTTAATGGCAACGTTTGAAGTTCTATTCGTGCGAGAAAATACATATGGCATTATAGGAATGATGCACGCCGTACCAGGCAGAAAAAACGTCCTATAAGCTTAATCTATTAATTATTAATTAATAAGGTTTGCAGGCTCACCCTTTCGCAATCTCTTTTAATCCGAATCCCCCCATAAAATTAGAGCGCGTAGTAATACATCAAAACGTGTCGCGCGCAAGACCAGGAATGTTATGATTTTGACCGAATATTTACGTGCAGTCGTGAGTATTATTGTCTTCTTTAGATCTCCGTGTTGACTTAATGGCAACGTTTTAAGTTCTATTCGAGCGAGAAAATACATATGGCATTGCTTCTCGTGCGAGATGGATTTATCTCAGCACGCATCTCCGAAATCCTGCCTTCGCCTAAAGGCTCAGGCAGGATTTTGGAGACTTGTGCTGAGATAAACCCATCTCGCACTCGAAGCAATGCCATATGCATATCGTCTGAACATTCAGGCTAGCATGCCGGCTGGGGGCACTTGTGACTTGAGCCAACTCCAAGCCCTAGGCCTACCGTGCTTTCAAAGTTTAGACTCTGTGGCCACTGTAGAACTGTATTAGCCTACTGTAAACTTAGCCCCTACCAGTTTACTAGCAGATCTAAGTCTTATAGAGTCTAAAGACTAAAGTCAAATGACTGAAATGTAAGCTTATAAATTGATGACGTGGCGTCGCTGAGCCTTCACGCTTGCCGTGGCCTTACTCTACCCAGGTTTTAAAGAATTTGCTCACGATCGCTCTGAAATTCACTAACCGTCACTATAGGTAGTACCTTGCAATTTTACTAAACTTACGTTTGCAGGTCAACTGTAACTTATGATGTAGATTTGGTCCTATCCTTTAACGGCTTTTTACGAGACAAACAATATTTCTTCATGCTATCGTTCCATCGGCACCAGACGCTCTGTCAGATCATACGACCTTCTAAAACACGTCATGAAATGAGCGTTGCCATGGCGTGCGCGTGGTCTGAACAATAAGCGACACTTGCACAGGACACGCGCACGTCATGACAACTGAATCATTCATTGTCTGTGGCCGATTCTCTACGCGCAACCAGATATGGGACGCCAAGTGTAACTCCTTTCATTCCGTCGACAAAACTCATTTTGTCGAGACAAAATATCGCTTTATCCACAAAAGTCGAGACCAAATGCCATTCTGTCGACAAAAGTTCATTTCGTCGACAAAAGTCATTTTGTCGGGACAAAAGTCATTTTGTCGGGACAAAAGTAAGTTTGTCGGGACACAAATAATTTTGTCGGGACAAAAGTAATTTTGTCGGGACAAAAGTCATTTTGTCGGGATAAAAGTAACTTTACCACAGCGTTACACATTATATATTCTTCTGCAGTGCCAGTCGCGTGGCGTACATAGGCATATATCAGTGGTGGATCCAGGTGGCGGTGGGGAGGGGGTGGGGGGTGGTAGGGCGCACTGGGAATGGATTACTCTTTGCACCAAATAAGGCTGCACTGGGACGCATCTAGGATTTGTAAAACGTGAGCAGCAAAGAGAGGAGAGTGGGGGAAGTACGCAATTTTACCATATATGCAAGGCCATACAACGATAGGTTAGGAGGACTAATCTTCGCGCTATCTCAAGGAAGTAGACAATTCAATCGCATTAACACCAAAATGGTTTTATGCATAGTGTTTCCCAGGCGGGGATCCAGGATCGGGCAGGGTGATCACTAGACTCGGGAGACCCAGTCCTCCGCCCAAAACCGATAGTGAGCCCGGATCGGATACTGGTGCTCCGTAAGATGTCTTGCAAACACAGATACAGGCGTGAAATCGTGTTGATTGTTTGGAAGAATTTGATAGGTAGCTTGATAGGATTTTAAACTGTATGGAAATGTGATATTTAGCCCCAGTGTGTTTCCTGATCAGTCCGAATTTCCAAATGCGTTCATTATTTTTGAAAACTTCCATGGGAAATACAGACTGGAACCGAGACTCAACGAGTGGGTCTCCCGAGGTTAGGTCTTCATTGGGGATAGGTAGTCATATGGGTGGGGGGGATCTTGTAGGTCTACGCAACTAAGATGGTGAACCACTGGAACCTTATAACCACCCGCCCCTCGCCGCGACCCCCACCCCCTACCTTTCTGTGTCCGACACTGTTTCGTTGCCGTTAATGTACTGC
This sequence comes from Arenicola marina, assembly GCA_964019135.1. NCBI lineage: Eukaryota > Metazoa > Annelida > Polychaeta > Arenicolidae > Arenicola > Arenicola marina. The sequence continues at coordinate 26,444,336 of OZ025265.1, forward strand.
ATACGTGCGTGATATGCATATTTTGTATTTATCTTATGTTGGTCTTTGTGAACCATCAAGGTGGTGTCAAACTATTTATAAACTATCGACATCCATTTGAAGCTGGGATTTGAAGAAACTGATATTAAGTCTATATATTGTCGGAAAGAAAAAACAAATGCATCAAAGACCTAAGACCAATTAAGATATACTTGCCAACATTCTTTACGCCTTCCGCGCTTAAGCAAAGAACATAAAACGTAGCATGCGAAGTAATCAATTAGCCTATACACCATGTGACGAAGTGCAGCACTTGACCAGTTTCAACGTATGCAATAGTGTTAAACTGCTAGGCTGTTACATTTACAACTGTCCTCTGGTTCTTAAATTCCTTATTGTATGCTAAAGGCGTCAATCAGGTTGACTCCGTCTCTTCCGACTTCTCCTCCCGGTTGACTACACCATCTTGGAATTCCTTTGATATAAACATCTTCACGAACTCTGGAAGAGAGAAAAATGAACATCGTGTATTCGATGCGGAACAAATGTCCAAAACCTCAAGTTTGACATTATAATTATGATTTCAACTGAATTACATTACATGGCAAGCGATCTATTGATATACTGGACTCCTACTGGCCTCACTTTCACCTCAACGAGATTTTTCTTATAGTCTGAATGTACCTTCCCTTTAGTCAAGTAATGAAAATTCTCAGCAAAGCCTTAAAGTTATATATGGACAAATTAAGTACTACCCCCATTATATATGATTAAAGGCCACAAAATGAATACATATAACATACAAATAGGCAAGTGTACATAGTTTTAAGATCATTACACAAAAAACAAACAGTTCTGTCGATGTGTGCATGTCTGAAATATACGGATTCAAAATAAAATGAGCATCAAACTACCTGCATAGCTGAATTTTCCATCCATGTCTTTGTCGTAGTCATTGGCACATTGCGTTATTAATCGGCGCGCCTCCTCTACCGGCATGAACCCATTGGCGGTCAGCAGCGGAAGCAGTTCAGTGAACCTTGCGGTAGATAAAAAAGGACATCAGATTGATTGTAGCCCTAAAGCGCTGAGTATAGGCATTTGACAAGAGGGGTGTGGGAGGGATAAATGGCGACACGCGACACAGGCACATTTGAAAAATCGACATTCAACATTTATCCTCAAAATCCAACACTGAGGATCTGAAAAAGTGACATCGATACAGATTTTGGAAAAAAAAGCCCAATGAATTTAGCCCAAAAGCGAGACGGAACGCAGTGAAAAGTCGACATTCGACACTGAGAATTTTGAAAAATCGACACTGGACACTGGAGCCCTGGCACTGGCGATGGAAGATGTTTGGGCAATGGGCGAGGCGGGAGCGTAGGAGGGTTGGAGGGAGGAGGACACAAGTTAGCGACATGACCCCCACCTTTCGCATCATCTACATACCACCTGGCAACACATGGCAGCACTTATGATATTACTTGTCTTCGCGTAATATTAGGTCTTATTATGTGGTATTACGAGCTAATATGTGGTATAACTTGCTTTAATGTGAATGTATGATGTTTCGTGTTCCCATGTGATATAAGATATTGACATAACTGATATTATGTGTTGACATAACTGATATTATATGTTGACATAACTGATATTATGTGTTGACATGTGTACATGCAATATTCCATGTCAATTTATATAAGTGGTATTGCGTACGAATATAAAATGGACGAAATACGCATCAGATTAGGTAGCCTAGGCCTAGTCCCAAGCCCGGATTTGCACCCATCACCTATTGATATGCGGTGCAGTGCGCTAACATCTACGACAGGGAGCCCCCCTCCCCAGGGAGCCGCCCCCCCCCCACCCCCAGACAGAAGATGTGGTCAGACTCACTCAGCCAGTAGAGGGAGCTAGTCCCACATATGATATAACATATCACATCTGACCCACGTAACTGCCAACCTCACGGTTGACCTTAACGGTGCTAATTCAGATTGAATTTTGCATGTACGATGCAAAATTTGAAAAATGTGAACATATACTTCGAAATAACACGGGGTCAAATTCAAAGTACTTCACACCTTTTCAAGACCTCGATCGGACCAAAAAACGTAGTTGGAAAGCGATATAGCTTCTAAATAATATCAAAATGGAATGAATTCCTCTGGTACTTTACCAGTAGCAAAGTCAATGCTAATGGTCTATCTGATGCCAAACTTTGAATATATCTTCCTTGAGATTTTCCATTTCGCGTAAAAAGGATACTTCTGAGGGTTAAATTTGACGTGGAGCAGATGGACCATAGCGAGGGTCTGTAAGGGGTAAATCGTGACACAGGCATATTTAAAAGGCGACATTCGACATTTAACCCTAAAATCGACATTCGACACTGAGGAATGTTGAAAAATCGACACTGGACACTGGCCCCTCCACCCCCCTTTTCAGACCTATATATAGCGTAACCGGAACGCCCTCTGACGGGAGATCATCTCGCACGTGATATTACCTGATGTACCCGTTGCCGTCCGTGTCGAAGCGTTTGAAGGCTTCCATAAGGTCCTCTCTGTGGACATTGTGGTCGTGTAGGACGTGGATGTTGTCCAACAACTCCTGAATCTGCAGCTTGCCATCCCCTGGTGGTCCACAAATACATGTTAGAAATAACGCACTGAATGAAAGATGTGTGGACTGATGTCACTGCTGTTGTGAGCCCGGTAGGGAGGGGGGCTCTCCTCATTAAAGGTATGTGCCTTGGTGCCTTGGTTTAAGACGTACTTTTTCAGATATACCCTCAGACATGCGCAATCCTCTACATCAAGAGGCCCCTGACTTTTTGGAGTGGCTAAGGCACTGCACCCATTTACATATCCAGTCAAGGTTGTGAGTAAGTGGGCCAATATTGGATCAAACAAGTTTCAGTTTCAGGGCAACATATCTCCGCTGGTATATTAGTATGTATGTTATTCGTACCACGTATGTGTATGTATCTGAACACAGTTCATTAAGCCTCACGGGCAGACTACTAAATTCAATATTGACCTTGATCCTGACATAATGCAACTTTTCATCACGCATGGAATCCTTGTGAATGAGTGGTAAAAATAATGTATGTAATTACCGTTATTATCGAAATGTCTCATGATGAAATGGAGATCTTCCTCCAGGAGACAAAATCCCACAATTTCCAGACATTCCTGGAGTTCTTCCGCGTTCAAACAGCCATTCTCGTCGACATCTTTGGTACGGAACAGGTCTTTCAACGCTGAAATTTAGATTATATAAGTTCTTGAAGTCGGGAAAAGTGGAATACCTTTTAACATGGCATCACGTCATGTGCCGCAAATGCAGACAGTTCGGTTGACGGGCCTAAAGTAAATGTCAAACTGCACTTTTTCTTTTGAATTTGCGCAGCGCTATAGGGGTCTGGAGGAAAAAAATGGCGACACGCGACGCGGGCATATTTTAAAAAGCGACATTCGAGATTGACCCCCAAATTCTGACAGTGAGGATCTGAAAAAGCGTCATAGACACAGATTTTGGAGAAAAAAAAGGACACTGAACTTAGCAAAAAAGCGACACGGAAGGTCGTGACAAATCTACACTGGACCGTCCCTTCCAGACCCCTCGCTATACATGGATTCATTTCATTCATAATATCAAGTGTCTTAATTGTATGTCGATATTATTATAGACACTGTCAATGTAATTTTATGGTTATTCTGACATTGTGCACGCTATGCAGGTGACTGACCTGCTTCTCCTTTTCATCGGTTGTTTATGAATGTCAGTTTTCGTACGATCTATAGTCAATACGATAACATTTGATAGGTATAGATCTATATTGTTGCAAATTAACCTTATAGGCTGAACTGCAGTAAAACCCCAGTCAAAAATATAATTGGTTCACCAGGTCATTTTACTCACTTGCCAAGGTGCTTTCTGAGTAAGTCATAATCGGTGTATCTACAAAACGAAAAAGACGACAACGTGAATTTCACCGCAACGCAATATTATAATAAATTATAAAAAGCATGTATTCCTATCCACAGGGCGCGAGATGGATATAATATTATGGGTCAATTCAGGATATCGACAAGACTGGCCACGCGTGCTCACCTCCCTTGGCCACAATGAGTACTGTGTCAATCAGCCCACGGCAGCCCTATAATACATAATTATAATACATAGGGCCGACGTGTGCTGACTGACACAATACTGATTGTGGCCAACGGAGGTTTTCAAGAGCGCTCGTGAGATTGGCGGTCCACTCTACTGGCCAGTTGCGGGTGTCATCATAATGCGCTCCAATCATCCGTGTGCGTAACGAAACCACATGGAGATCAGGCGAGGCTCCAAGGGGCGATACCGCCCTCCTCAGCCCCTCCACCCCCCCCCCCCCCCACCCATTCACGCCCTTTTTGCGGGGGGGGGGCGAGGATTTCCTTGCTTCATGTTAACTGTACGCCATCTTAGATGTGGACCCCTAACCTCCCCCCGGCCCATATTATGGGCATATGACTTGGCGGACCACGCCCAGGGCCCCTGAGGGGGGGGGGGGGGGGGGGGGGGTAGCCATGTCGCGTGTCGATTTTAAGAAAAGGTCCATGTCGCGTGTCGATTTTGACAAAAGGTCCATATCGCGTGTCGATTTTAAGAAAAGTTCTATGTCGCGTGTCGCTAAATCTTATGTCGCATGTCGCTTCTAAGACAATCCCAATGTCGCGTTGTCGATTTTAAAAATCGCCGTGTCGAAAAAGCCCGTCTGGGGCCCTACGCCTGGAGGGGAGAGAAGGGGCACTATATAGATCTGGATAGGTAGGCGGGTCTGGGCGGGGCGGCTTCAGTGGAAGAGTACCTTATGGTGTTACCTGTACTATAGTATACAGAGGACTGCTGATGTCTCAACTGGAAACTTGTATTAGGCTACATTGCTGTGCCAATAGTGCTTAAAAAAACCTCACCTTGAGCGACAGTTTTGATATCCTCTGTTCTTTATATCCCTTCACTTTCCGTTCACCTGCCAAGTCCGCGGCTATGCGTTTGACATGGACACTGCTTTGTGATGTATTGATCTGTTGGTAGGGGCCGTAAATGTGTTTGGTGCCTCGACAAGCGTCCCAACCATTCGATCGTCATTTACCACAAGCGCGACGGAAGACTAATCCAGTGACGTCATTGCTTTATGCGGTCTTTCGTTGCGGATCGGCGGCTGCACAAGCCTCCAAGCAGGTGTATGTATATCGAGACATGTGTAGATACACGATCGCGGCCTCGGTGCACTTACACTTTGATCACAGTATACATACATAAGCGCGTCCTTAGTAACCGGTGCGACCGGGTATGGCCTACCATTTTCTAATAAATATACAGCTGATATATATTTACAGATGTCAATCATGGGTGTCCCCCATGCAAGGGCATCTCTCGGTGGGGGATGGTGGGGGACGGTGGGGGGGGGGGGGTATCGCGGTAAATAGGGGACGGGGGGGGGGGGGGGGTACCGCCGTAAATAGGGAAAGGGTCTTCGCGTTGAACCAGGAATTGTACGGATAACGATCCCCAAAAATTGCCACCGCTTACTCGCGAATCTCCAAGAATTCCTGGATGCCAATCGCGGACATCGGAAAAGGTGTTCTCCCCGCTTCTCGGTGGGCGACGGTAGCGGAGAGGATGTAATGGGCGTTCCGCCCCTTTCAAATGCCGCTCCCCCTCCCCCTCCCCCAGGTTGTAAAATTTTCGAAGAACTCACTCTACCTGCTACCTCAAGAACTGAGCCGCCCCCGCCCCCCCGAGCACCGTCCCCCCCCCCCCCCCCCCCACACACATCTCACACACATAAACATACATATTTCGACAAGCCATTAAGCGATTCAGTCGTTATTCATTAGCCTACACAACTTATCCTTCTCCAGTAAACATGACATCACCGGGTCGGTGCTGGCTGACAATGGCCTGGTGGCCGGCCAATGCCGCATGCGCAACATTTTGATTTTCGTCCGATTTTCCACAGACTGACAGCTAGACTACATAACTGATGCTCAGATCAATAAATGTTGAACGATCATAATGTTACATCGCTATATGTGCTGACAAAACTTGGCTGGGCCTGTGACGATCCATGGTGGAGGACGGCATCGGGCCACCCAGATAGCATGCGAACATTAACTTAACGTTAAATTATCGTTTGCAGTAGCGTTAATGCAACGTTTTAGACGAACGTTAAAAAAATATTTTTTTGCTCATTGACTTAACGTTATATTAATGTTGACTATTTAGCGTTAAATGCTAATCATTATCTAACCATGTTTGAACCGTTAAATCAAAAACGTTATATTAATTAATGTTTAACGTTAAATGCAAACCATGGTTGAACCGTTATATCAATAACGTTATAATAATGCTCATTATTTAACGTTAAATGCTAATCATTATCTAACCATGTTTGAACCGTTAAATCCAAGATTAACGTTAAATGCTAACCATGGTTGAACCGTTATACCAATAACATTATATTAATGCTCACTATTTAACGTTAAATGCTAACCATTATCTAACCATGGTTGAACCGTTATATTAATGTTTACTATTTAACGTTAAATGTCAACCATGGTAGAACCGTTATACTGGTAACATTATATCAATGTTTGATGCAAATGTATTTGATGTTTAAATTTGTTACCATGTTAATTGACCCTGATCAAACTGGTCGAAGGGCACCAAAACTAAAAAGAACTTATTTTCAAACACTACATTTATTCTGCAATAATTAACATAAATTCAGCTGGTTATAAAGAAATAATATCGCATCACAGCGAATGATTAATTTGCTCTTAACGAATGCAGGCAGGTACCACAAATGTGACACAGCTTTCTAATTGTCTTGGACAGCGGCACGCTGTCTTTCAAGTCTTTCACGCCTGCCGCTGTCCCGCTCGAAGGCAAAGCGCAACCAATCCTTCGCTTGCTTCTCAATCTCCATGTCAGAGGCTTTGTGCGTTGTCGCGTTTTTGCGCACGGCTTCTGCAAAATAATTAACGAGCAAAAATTGCGTTATTAAATACATTATTATGATACAAATTATATTAAACAAGGAGAATTACCAGTTGATTGACACTCAGACAGAACAACAAGACTAAAGACAAACTTGGTCAATATGTGGCGCCGGATCAATGGCTCCGGGTGCCGTATCTATGGCTCCGGGCGCCGGGCTATGCTCCAGGCGTCGGGCTATGACTCCGCGCGTCGGGCTATGGCTCCGATCTCCAAGCTATTGGCCGGCTATGGGTGCGGGCGCCAGGCTATAAGGCTTCGGGTGCCGGTCTATAGCTCCGGGCGCCGGGCTATGGCTCCTAGCGCCGGGATATGATTTCGCGCGTCGGGCTATGGCTCCGATCGCCAGGCTATGGGTGCGGGCGCCGGGCTAAGGCACCGGGTGCCGGTCTATTGCTCCGGGCGCCGCGCTATGGCTCCGAGCGTCGGGTTATCCCATGGCTCAGTGCTATGGCTTTGAGCGCCGGGCTATGGCTCCGGGTGCCGGATCTATGGCTCCGGGTGCCGGATCTATGGCTCCGGGTGCCGGATCTATGGCTCCGGGTGCCGGATCTATGGCTCCGGGTGCCGGATCTGTGGCTCCGGGCGCCGGATCTGTGGCTCCGGGCGCCGGATCTATGGCTCCGGGTGCCGGATCTATGCCTCCGGGCGCCGGATCTATGGCTCCGGGTGCCGGATCTATGGCTCCGGGTGCCGGATCTACGGCTCCGGGTGCCGGATCTACGGCTCCGGGTGCCGGATCTATGGCTCCGGCCGCCGGATCTATGGCTCCGGGCGCCGGTTCTATGGCTCCGGGTGCCGGATCTATGGCTCCGGGCGCCGGATCTATGGCTCAGGGTGCCGGATCTATGGCTCCGGGTGCAGGATCTATGGCTTCGGGCGCCGGAAATATGGCTCCGGTCATTTGGCTATGGATATGCATTAAATGGCACACTATTAAAATACAATGTTGATTTTCACAAGTATGTGCATAACCGATAACCGGTTAAGACCGCCGCTATGAACAATTTACTAAGTGTAAGCGGCTATGACGGCTACATAAAACCTATAAACCCTGACCTCTTCAGACCCTAAATTATGTGAGTATGATGAAGTTGCCTAAGGCACCCTTGGCTGCGTCTGGAGGGGTCGCTGGCTTTATGAGCCTTCTGTTATTAGAGACTAAAAACAGACTAAAACGAGACGTGACTATGCGTAAAAGCTATGCCTAGCATAGCGTGTGACTTCACTCGCGGGAGCCATCCAATATACGTGACGTCATATATAACGTCATATAGGAATTCCCCAGGACTGAATGAAGTAAGTCCATGAGAGAGATGTGGACATTAGTCCAAACAAGTATATTAAATTCAGACCATTATGCATCGGATCTAGTTTTGGGTCTGGCCCAAACTCGCCGCACGGTGGTGCTACGCAAGCTCAAAGGAGCCCTAGCGGAATGAGTCGAAGGCAGAGAGTGAGTGGGTCTCGCCACGCATGAACGCGGGGCTGCGTACCGGAGCACGACCGATCGCGATCGCACTCCTTGCGGTACGACAAATAAGGAATTAAACTTGGCGGATTGGTCAAGGAGGCGTGCAATTTTGAAGTGGAAATGGGGTATGGTTCGCCGCGATCAAGAGCAGTCCCGCCTTTTAATATTAAACTCCAAACGACGATTCTTCTCAAATAAGTGATAACCCTTAAACATCGATGCTTTATAATTATCTTTTATTTATCAATATTTTACAGCATTGTGCTGCTATTTCCAAAGTAAGGATAATTATTTAGTGGATATCCCTGCAACAAATGGAAAGAGTTCGATGTGACCAAAATGTTTGCGGTGGTCGATCGTGCTCCGGTACGCAGCCCTGATCTCCCAGCAGAGGGCGTTCCACTTTTGTCATGTGAACCAGCTCCCTCTGCTGGCAGAGTGGCATGAACCATCATGGCGACAACGACAACCAGACATGCCCGAATAAATATTAAACCCGGTGTATCTACCTTGTCAGATTCATGAAATGGCTGACAAAGGTTTCGGATAGACCGGTCAGTACTTAACAATATAACTTTTGCAGGGAAATGTCCACACAGCACTTGAGACTTGCCATATACACAAAGTAAACAAACCAGATTGACCGACCATGGGCCTTGGGGGCGCAGACTAATGGTGTATCTGGACAGAACGGCCGTACGTACTACCAGAACGGCCGTATGGGTTAGGGTGGGTGACTAATCCGCTCACGGCTCGACCAACCCCAACCACCCTCCACCCATGATACAGCGTGGTTAGAGACTCCTGCCTTTACGCCTTTCAGCCGTTCTGCATAGCATTTGGGTCGATGAACAATTCAACCCATTTGACAGTTGGCAATTGTATGGTTACACATCCTATTTGCCACATTGTAATTAAAAGTGACAAGGTTTCTTTCTCCAATACGCTCTTGAATTATATGGCATATTTCCCATTAGTGTATGTAAATCAAACAGCAAAATAAAGAAATATAAGTGATTTATCCTGGCTCTTACAGATACTTACGGTTCACCACAGTCCTAAGCTTCAGCACACTGAAGGGCCTCTTGTCTCCCTTGCCTTTCCAGTTATATAACTTGCCACAGTTATCTGTGATGAGCGCCTTCAAGATCCGTTTGGTACAGTCTTGCACCGACACTCCTCCTACCCGTGACAGTGTGGTGGACTGAAATTTAAGTTATATAAATGACTAATTGTATATAGCTAAAGCTGAATATATGAAAGTTTAAAATATAATTAATAATAATGAAAACGTACAGATTATATATATTTGCTGTTATGATATAAGATATCTGTAGTGTACGTAATATATACCTCAAAACTAACTTGTATTAATTTGGACAAAAAAAAATATATCGCTGGAACAGGAAAACAATAACAGTCAGTAGTCAAAATAGGCCTACATGCATGTAGGTTGCAAGAATATGATGGTACCCTCAACTTACCAATATTCCTTGCAACTGGAGGTCTGACAGACGCGCCTCCAGCGACTCAACCTCAGCAACAGATCCAAGGGGCAGGTGTAGATCTAGTGGTAGTTCAGGTCCGGCCTGGTCATCCTGCTGCCTTAGCAGCCTATCGACCTTGGTGCTCAACTCATCCTGCCCCCTTTGGAGTTCCCGGATACTACTCTTCAACTTCTCCAACTGCCTCAGTTGATAACACTCATACACTAGAAAGATATTATATGATACAATATATTACACTCCTTCAAAATATGTGTACTCAAAATACTGCTGTTGAGTTAATGAGCCTGCCATCCACAAGATACTTATTTTTTTCTAAATTCGGAACCTTTAGAAAGAAATTTGAATATGTGACTAAAGACAGACCACTTAAGCTATAAAAGACAAAAATAAAAATATAACTACCAGAGAATCTGTCAGTGTTGGCAGGCAGGTCAGACCTGCCCACGGCAGACAAGTCTCTGCTTCCCGATGCCACAGGTACGGGCTGGCTTGTCTGCTCCATTGGGGATGGTACAGAAGGGGGTGGAGCAAGTCTGGGCACCTTTCGGATGGGTTCTGGCTCCTCATCGCTGGCGGAAAGGGCTGGCGGCGGCCTTTGGAATACAGAAGGTTACAGATATTTCTTATAGTCCTGTATGCTGGTGAAAATTGGGTTAGCAGTCCTGGTCTGTACCTGGCAATGTTTAAAATGCCAAAAAAAAATGTAAAAATTGTAATCCCTCAGATCTTTGAAAAGATAGGACTATGAGCATGATGATTCTACTTTAAAATTTATGCGAAACTCTGCTAATAATTGAAAATAACCTTTACATTTACCTGATATTGTGCATGTTGTATATATACAGGTCAGGAGCCACCCCATGCACTTACCTTCTTTTCCTTTGTGGACGTCCTTGAATAGGTTCCTCACCCTCAGTGTCCAAACTTGAGGTAAACTGAGCTTGATCCAGTTTCTCCCTTGCCCTCAGGTAGTCCACTGATATTAGATTAAAAGTTTATATTTAATTCAACATAAATAAATGCATGGACCTGCAAAGTGCAAGAGCAATGCAGTTGATGTTATTAATAATAATAGTTACAAATATATTCACAACAGCAGTATTTTACTATACTGTGATTACCCAGTAGGCTTAATGGACTTAAAACATGATCAGTTGATCAACACATTAACTTAGTTTTTACATGCAGTAAATATATTTACCTGAATCGCTGAGCTCTCTGCAGGGTAATAATTCCCAGCTAGTCTCAGCGTCGACATGAGCTTTCACAAGTCTTGTGATTTTGTCAGTAGTATATGGAGGCCAATAGCAGTGGAGCTGCTCCTTACTCCTATCGATCCAGCTTGATGTCACAATGGCCAGGTCGTGATCATGGGTAAACTCCACGATATGATACATTGGATCCGTATTTCCTGCATTAGGTTATAGGGATTTTCACTAAGTGACATCTCCTTGGGCAACATTTAAGTAGGACATAATTAGTGACTTGAATGAGTAAGGGGGATTACAAGAAAACCTTGCTCATATGGAAGTCTCATATTCTTAGCCTGTATATGGTCAATTTGCATTAGTCTTAGTGTCCTGTCCAGATTCCAAACTTTCCATATTTTCAGAAAACCAGAAGAGACTGGGTATTCAAAAAATGGGCTTTGATTTTTGAATACTTGGAACACAACAAAAACTTGTTTATCAACTAACAAAAGGTTACGAACTAAAGCAATTTCATCTCCAATTCTAACACAGTTATCACGTGTGCCAATATTAATTTTAAATTTGTCCATATGAATTTCTTGAAACTGATGGCTAAATTCAGTTCCCTGTGGAACTTGGTCAGATTGATGAGATTTGTGCAATGTGAACTGTCCTTTCAGAGATTCCGGTTTTGGGCAGTTTTGTTTTGCCTCACAACATCTCCTGATTACTTGTTCCAAAACTTGTGAGGGTTTTCTGACTTTTCGTAGGAGACGAGTCATGGCATTTTCAAAAGGAAAGGCAGATATTGTATCCAAGGGACCATGCAACCGGGCATCATCAGCCAGATGGATAAGATTATGAATATTATATGCAATCATGTTGCTTCCATACAACTGAGAGAAGTGTCCCACAAACTGTATAAGCAATTGTTTGGCGTATTGATTATATATCTGACACATATGTTTATCAAGAAGTATTTTCATCGAAACAGACAGCAAAAGAAAGTTTTTGTACATTGCATCAGGTAAGCTGCCCGCTAAAACAAGTGGACCTGTGTATACTAAGAACTGTCGTAATTCAGTAGCCTTCCATCTCCTTATTTCGCTGAGAGATCTAGGTCTTCGTGGAAATTCTGATGGAATGTGATCCTTGAGCTGCAGCAGCTTTGTTGAGATAGCTGATATGACATGACTTCCTTGCCTACACTTAAGTGGGCCATTTATCCACAACAAAATCAGCTGGCGCATAACGCCAAGGCATGCTAAATGCATATAGTCAAGCACAAACTTGGAAACTAGGCCAATTCCGAGAGCTGATAAAGGTGTTGGACCTGAATGGTGGTCTTCATCCTGCATTTCATCGAATGCAATGTCTGAGCGAAGAGGCGCATCTAATTTTGGGAAGGTCATTTTGCCATCCCATACCCCTCTATGGGTGCACCTCTCACAGCCTGAGTATCCCATATGAGGCTTAACGTTTTTTAGAAAGGCTCTCGCAGGGGCATCGCAGACCACAGCTGATATATCCAGCTGAATGAATGAACCATTGTATTCTAAGCCAGATTGTTTGAGATCTTGATACTCTGTTACAAAATCTTCCATGAATTCTAAATTGGAAGGCTTCGACTTCCCATAATAAAGCCCAATGAGGAATGGTTGTCTGATTTCTGGCCGTACAAGCATGCCTTGTATAGGCCAGAACTGGCTGTTAGTGCTCTTAAATACTGGGACACCATCGACATTGATTTGTATATGAATGCTGTCTGAAGCATTTGTAGCATTCTGTGCTAGACATGATTTTATCCCTTCGGCAATACCAAAATGAAAATATGAACCTCCAGAAAGATGCTTAATATTGTTGATATTATCTCCACAAGACAATGTTCCGAGCAATGTCCTTGGATCCTTTGGTAAATCTGGATGTTTTGATCTCAGGACATCAAGCAAGGCACTCAGCGTTATATGAGGTATGGAAAATTTGGTTGCCCATAATGCTAATTCTTGAGCCAAATCCATACTTGTCTCTGCATCAGAACCATTCAGCGTATTTGAACCCTCTGATTCACTCTCTGAATATATTATCCTATCGTGATCGTAATCACTAACGTTGTGATCAGCATCAATAAAATCAGGCAGCGGTGTAGCTTCCGCATCACTGAAATCATGCTGTTGACTATCAGACTGAGTGATAGAGACATCATCTGAATCAGACAAAGCTGCAACAGATGATGATATACGCCTATCATAATATTCAACTTCAGCAGAGGCAATGGCAGAATCCTCCTCAGTTGCTATATTACTGAGATGTCTATTTACACTGGCATTTAACCTTCTCCTTTTGGACCAATAGGACGCCATGATTTTTTTAGTGTGATATCTTTGGACCTAGACTAGAGTAATTGGAGAGGGGGGGGGGGGAGGCGTAAACGTTATGATGGAATTAAAATTGATGATAAATTTTATTAGGAAGTTTAGCCCGATTTTTCTTTCTACAGAAAAAAGTAAAAACACACACTTAATATTTCCACACTTAGTGTTACATTTGCAAGTTAGTCTAGGGCGTGTTCTGGTCAAGGCTCAGCCTCACTGAACTGAACAGAGCTGAAACTTTGAAAGTCAGGAGTCCTGCAACTGACCTGTTATCTAAATTTTTGGAAAATTTAAACATTGTGTTATGCTCATGAGTTACTCTTTATACAGTAGCAATAGTAAGTAAGTTTACGCGATCAATTCTACGTGCTCTATCTTTCCTTTGCTGTACTATTTACCAAGAAGATAGCAAATTTACCACAGAGGTTCTACGAGATGCCGGACACTGCATAGACCGCCACGTTTGAACAGGTCCGCAGCGAATCTTGAAGGCAGCGTCAGTGGCGATAAACTACATAACTGATATAATATATTTATATATCTTTTACACAACGTTTCACATAGGGTACATTACTCACAATAGTTATGATCTCTCAAAAAGTTTTATCTCCCATCATTTTGCCCTTCCATTTGAATATTTTGCTAATTGTTTTCTCCGACCCTAATTGTTTGTTCTTAAAGCGTTAAACCTTTAGCGTTGAACAAATGTTCTCGATGGAAACTGTTATCTAATGTTGTGGTGACCCCGGTGGGGGGGGGGGGGGGGCACTGTTATACCAATTTGGTGGGGGGTGGAGAGGTTCCGCTGGTGCCCTTTGATGTCGCTGAGGGAGCGCACAGTTGCGATGAAAAAGTCACGACCGCGAGGGGGGGGGGGGGGGGGTGGGCTCTGAAAATGTGCGTTCCTGGAGCGGGTTGTCGTAAAAAAACACCCGACCGAGCGGACTTGTAAATCGCCCCGTCCGAGCGGATTTTGACGGTGAAAAAGGGGAGGTTTTACCCCCCGCCCCCGAGGGTGGTAACACTCGATGCAAACGTTAATATGCGAACCGTTATTTAATCTTGTAGTAACATTCTCGATGGGAACGTTAATATGCAAACTGTTATTTAATCTTGTAGTAACATTCTTGATGAGAACGTTCATATGCGAATGGTTATCTAATGTTGTGGTAGGCCTACCGTTCTCGATGCTAACGTTAATATGCGAATTGTTATATAATGTTGCCAAAACGTTCTCGATGTAAACGTTAATATACAAACTGTTATCTAATGTTGTGGTAACGTTCGCGATGCAAACGTTAAAATGCAAATTGTTATCTAATGTTGTGGTAACGGGTTCTCGATGCTAATGTTGAAATGCGAATCGTTATATATTGTTGCCAAAACGTTCTCGATGCAAACATTAATATACAAACTGTTATATAATGTTGGGGTAACGCTCTCGATGAAAACGTTAATATGCGAACTGTTATCTAGTGTTGCCAAAACGTTCTCGATGCAAACGTTAATATACAAACTGTTATCTAATGTTGTGGTACCGTTCTCGATGCAAACGTTAATATACAAACTGTTATATAATGTTGTGGGACCGTGCTCGATGCTAACGTTGAAATGCGAATTGTTATCTAATGTTGCCAAAACGTTCTCGATGCAAACGTTAATAAACAAACTGTTATCTAATGTTGTGGTACCGTTCTCGATGCAAATGTCAAAATGCGAATTGTTATCTAATGTTGTGGTAACGTTCTCGATGCTAACATTAATGGGCGAATTGTTATCTAATGTTGTGGTAACGTTCTCGATGCAAACGTTAATATACAAACTGTTATCTAATGTTGTGGTACCATTCTCGGTGCAAACGTTAAAAGGCGAATTGTTATCTAATGTTGTGGTAACGTTCTCGATGCTAACGTTAATAGGCGAATTGTTATCTAATGTTGCGGTAACGTTCGCGATGCTAACGTTAATATGCGAATTGTTATCTAATGTGGTAGTAACGTTAGCATGCTAACGTAAACCAAAAAACAACCAATCTAACCATGATAAAACGTTAAACTAACGTTTACATGCTATCTGGGCAGTGCGCAAGCGTCGGTTTCAATCTGGCCAGCCAGCGCCGGGCCAGTGTTGCGCTAATTTGCTCGCCGGTGTCGAGCCAGTGCTAGATGCCATCACAGGACCGGCGTGGAGGGCACCGGCCATGCGGCATCTGACATGTTAGCCGATTATACACATGACACTCGCTGTCTGCCTCGGACGGTATCTCGTCCCAACATTATAATATTGTTACCAAATGGCCCAGAACCTGAATCGAAATACAGACTCTGTCATTCCCATCTCTTATGGGCCTAAACTTCTCCAGGTCTTCTAGCCGAAGGGTGAGAGCTCGACGTTTGCCGCCATATTTCTGTTCAAGTCGCGTTTTGGCAACTTCATACGCTTCTGCGGAATAACCCAAGTGTTCAACGACCCTGAGTGCATCCCATGGTAGGCACTCACGGAAGCGTAACAACTGGTTAACTGTACTCTGGCATAATTCTTGCTTTGTCAACACAGGCATCAAATGCAGCTCGCCACGCTTCATAGTTTCTGTTGTCACCAAAGAACTTCGGTACAGTTAGCCTGGTTAGTAAAATTGATGAATCCAATGCCAGACCACCGGCATCTTCAGTCAGCGACGGGTGGCTAGGGCGTGCATACTCGGGGCAGTTGTACTGCTGTTGCCGCAATTTCTGTGAATTGGGTAGATTAAATCCTAGAGGTGGTAATGGCTGAGGTAATGGAGATGGAGCTGACGCCGGCGGTTGCGCCTTTGCCACATACTGATCATGAATCGGGGTTGCGATGTTCGAAGGCAAACTGTGACGGGCATATGGAGTAGATGTCATAATCTTATGTTCCGATGGTTTCATCTGGTGGGATGGGTGTAGTGCCATTGAATAGGGCTGCGGTTGCCTCGACAGGGAAGTTCTAGAGGGGTCAGAGGCATCAGAATCCAGAGACTGACGCTCCAAAGCCTGTGTTCTTTTACGTTGGATATCACCATGAGCCTCTGACTGCTGGGGTTCAGTCTCAGGCCTGCTTCTTTCACTAATGTGCTGCCCACACTCCATCAAAGTCTGTTCCAGTTCTCGAGTTATACGATTGATTTCCTTTTCTCTCTATGACAGTTGCTGGGACAGCTCCATTTTCATTTCTTGCATCGCAGGATAGTCATTCAAATATTCTTCACATTTGTATTTATTTCATAGCATAGAGCTCCTGATACAGCGTCAAGCCCCGACACTGTAAGATTTGTATTAAGTGACCAAATGTTCTTTGAGATGCTCAAGTTAGAAATCAGAGGCACGAGTATTAGCTATAGCAGCCACAAGTAAAGGGTTTTGTTGAAGGAAGAGGGAGAATTTGAGCAGAGCATTAAATAGAAGCATCCGTAGATCTTCACTCAGAACAACAGAGGCTTGAAAACCCTTAAAGCGGGGCTCGAGCGCTTACGTCTGCCTAGAATGAAAGGTGTCTTTTTGAGGTCGAAATCACTGTACTATGAAGAAGGTGAAAAACCAAGTAAATACTTTTGTAATCTGGAAAAACGGAACTATGTCAACAAGCTCATAAATAGATTGATGGTTGACGGTACAGAAGTTGTGGAGCAACAAAGTATATTACGTGAACAAATGTGTTATTATAGAGCGCTGTATGCAAAGCATGATAATCCGAGCGCAGATAATTATGTACCTTCATTTCTAAACGTTAAGCACGTTAAGATGCTCGATGTGACGCAAAGAGAATTATGTGAGGGTAATATTACAATGAGTGAGGTAGCTGACGTTATAAAGAATATGAAAAATAATAAATCACCTGGTAGTGATGGATTTCCGATAGATTTTTACAAGTTTTTTCTGGAAGGACATAGGTCACTATCTACTAAGAAGTCTTCAGTACGCCTATGAAGACGGTTCCCTCTCTGTTACACAGAAACAGGGTGTAATAACATGTTTGCCCAACGGGCATAAGCCAAGGGAGCTTATGAAAAACTGGCGTCCAATTTCTTTACTAAATGCGGACTATAAGGTTTTATCAGGCGTTTTAGCACAGAGAATGAAAAAGGTATTACCCGATATTATAAGTTCGGACCAGAAAGGCTTTTTGAAAGACAGATATATTGGAGAAAACACAAGGTTGGTCTATGATGTTATGCACTATTTAATTGAAAAGGGCAGAACGGGCCTGATGTTAATCATAGATTTCGAAAAAGCTTTTGACACTCTGAGCTGGAAATACATATTACAAGTGTTGGAACTGTATACTTCTGGGTGTTCTTTTCGAAAATGGCTCAATATTTTATATAAGGATTCTATAAGCTGCGTTATAAATAATGGTTTCTTCTCGCAATTTTTCCCCTTGGCAGAGGATGCAGACAAGGTGACCCACTGTCACCATATTTATTTATGCTATGTATTGAGGCCCTGGCCATGGCAATTAAAAAAGATAACGCAATCAAAGGTATTGAGATTGAAGGGAAACAATATAAAATTAGGCAATATGCCGATGATAGATTTATTCTATTAGACGGAAGCGAATTATCCCTTAGTAATGTGTTAAGGTTACTAAAACGATTTGAGTATTGTTCAGGGTTCAAGATCAACGTTGAAAAGACATATGCCATATGGTTAGGTAAGCCGGATCACAGGCAGCCTATCTGTACGGACCTACCCTTGGCTTGGGTAAGGCACTTCCAACTTCTAGGGATTAAATTCAGTGTAGACCTAAGCAGTATGATTGATTTAATTTAATGGATGGAGACTACCAGAATTTGAAAAAATACTTAATTTATATGGTAAGCGCAATTTATCTCTTCGAGGAAGGGTCACTGTTGTCATGACACTTGCACTGCCCAAACTGATCCATATCATGTCAGCCTTGCCTATGCCTGGAAAACGGTATTTAGATAGAATTAACGGTGCCATTCGAGGTTTTGTATGGAATGGCAAGCGGTCAAAAATTTCGGCTAATAGGTTGGCGCAAACGGTAGAGTCTGGAGGAATCAATCTCCCACACATTGAAGCAATGTTAAAGGCCTTGAAAATATGTTGGATACCAAAATGAATTCGATGTGGGGGAGCCTGGCAAGACTTGTTTTGTAGCACGATATGTGGCGAAAAGGTACTATGTTGGGAATTGGATTTACAGTCTTTAGGTGACTTTGCGTTGATGAGTAACCCATTTTGGGCCGATGTAGCTAAATCGTGGTACCACTTTAGGCAAACCTGCAAGGTTGATATCAACGTTCTAGAATATCCTCCGTGGAACACCTTTTTTATGAAAAATTAAAATTTAATACGACGAAAAGAAGAATTTTCTCTTTCTGGGCTGGAAATACTTTGTAAACAGATATTAACTAGACATAAATTTCGTAGATTTTTATGGTTTTATGCATTCTATACCAAGAGACTGGAAAGAACAATGTTCCATACTGCATGGGAAACAGGCACATATAACTTTACAGACGCTGTTTTGAAGGTAAAACGCTTGTGCAACCATCTGTGTAATGTATTCGTTAAGTCGTTGCCATATAACAGTGTTAATGAAACGAAATGGGAAAGAATATCGGAACCGCAAATAGTGTTAGAATGGAAACAGTTTTACAAACTACCAGTAACCGCCACTGTCGATGAACGTTTGAGGAGCTTCCAGTATCTAATTCTTCATAGAGCATTAGTAACAAATACCTTTTTATATAGATGTAAATTTGTAAGCTCCGATATATGTGCATTTTGTGGAAATGAATCGGAAACTATTGACCATTTATTGTATAGTTGTATATTTGTCAAGCTTATATGGAACAAAATAGCAAATTGGTTAAACGAGGCAGACCCAAATCTGGTACTCGAAGTGTCCATGCAATCCATCATACTTGGAGTAGTTACCCCGGTACATAGTAGATTATTAAATCATTTAGTGTTAATAGTGAAGAAATATTTCTATATTTGTAAATAGGCCACAAAGATTCCAAATTATCAAGGTGCCATCAGGAGTGTTAAATATTACTATACTGTGGAAAAATCTGCGATAGAACAAAAACCTTCTTTGTCTTTTTTTATATTTAAGAACAAATGGGAACCCATTATGTGCAATTTAAAGAATATTTAGAGATGATTAAGTGCTTTTATTGTGGAAAAAACGTGGTCTTTGGTGTACCAAGCAATGTACTGGAATGTTATGCTCTTATTATGGATCTAAAATATATTACTTTTGTACTGTAACATCATTATGGAAATAAAAACATTAAAAAAAATTCAAAAACAAATTATGTCAGTAAAAGTGTCTATATCTTCCAGGTCTCGTGACACTAGTCTCACATTTCTCAGTTCTCCGACGGGTTCATAATAGTCCTCTAACCGGTCACACGATGCGATGACAGACTAAAAGGCCACCGCAAGGTTTTCCAAATTCGGATTTACCTCATTATGCGATGCGCCGTTTTCCATACTTCTCAGCACTTTTGTGTGAGCCTTTGCCGTGACCTTTTGTCTTTTCAGCTTCTCTATTGTAACCGCGCTCTGCTACCAAAATGTTCAAAGGGTTTCTAGTGAAAATATTCCACGAACACAAGGTTGAAACTCGAAATCTTTTACTAATCCACGAGTTCAACAAAAGGCCGGAAGCCCAACAACGACTCTGAACACCGAAAAACTTAAATACTGCTTACCACTCAAACAGTATTATTTATCAAATAATAATAATAATAAACACCATCTATAACATGCACCCTTCTCAGTAAAAGACATGGCAGAAAATGTAGCGTCAGTTTGGCTGCGGTTTATGGATTGGGACATGATTAATAATCAAAGGGGATTGGGTGGTCTGGATTGGTAAGTTCTTACAGAAAAGGGGATTGGGTGGCCTGGATTATGACGTTCTCATGGCAAAGGGGATTGGGTGGTCTTGGACGTGGTTATTAATTAAAAGGGGCGTTGTGGTCTGGATTTGAGCGTGGTTATTAATCAAAGGGGATTGGGTGGTCTGGATTGGGGCGTGGTTATTAATCAAAGGGGATTGGGTGGTCTGGACTGGGACGTGGCTATTAATCAAAATGGACTCTGTGGTCTGGATTGGGATGTTTCCGCCATTTCCACGTCTGACTCAGTCTAACTTCACCAAGCCCCAGAATGTCAGAGCTGGCCTTATGACGAGATTTCTTGGACCCCGGAATATGGCCTTCAGGTAGACTTTCTGACCGTGCGCCAAGACTAGCACCGCGTTTGTGTTGCACTGCTGGAAGTAGTTGTGGGACATGCTATGAGTGCCGTCCGACTGGAAAGTAAATCTGTATCTGCGCAACTCGTACAGCAAACATTGAGCTAGCGGATCAGCCCGAGTGTCGGTGAAGACTCCAAAGGAATTTCTGCCGCTTTCGTCGTGGTACACGATCTGTTAGGATGTTAACAAAACCAGCGTCAAAAGCATGCGTTAGAAAAGCAAGAGTGTCAGCAGTGTCTACAAAGGCTATGCAAATTACAAGCCAAGACGAACCCAATGAGCATTACGTAGCCAAACTCGTGGGTGATGTCACCAGCCAGGCATTACGTATCCAATCACGTGGGCGATGCCACCAGCCAGGCATTACGTATCCAATCACGTGGGCGATATCACCAGCCAGGGCTTACTTATCCAAACACGTGGGCGATACCACCAGCCAGTCAGTATGTGTCCAAACATGTTGGCGATACTGTGGGGCACCCAAAAATTTAGTGCAGAGATCCCAGTATAGTTAGTTAACCACAACGAGTAAGTAACCCGGCGGGGGGGGGGGGGGGGGGGGATGGTACTGGCAGCTACTGGCCGGGAGGGTTTACGACCGTTGACCAGCTGGGGGTCGTCTGCTAGGGCGGTGAAGCTGTAGTTTATTTAGGAGGGAGGGTGGTTAAAAGATAGATTGGACTAACACGTTGCACGTTGCACGTGCGGTAAGTAGTTTGGCAGTGGGGGTAAACGGGAAGAGCTTTTTAGGGATATATAAAGGGGTGCGGAAATGCGAAGAGGACAACTTGTGCAGGAGACAACAAACAAGACAGAATTAGCATAGACTATAGCAGAGGCCACAAAATATATACGGACTATTAAATAAAACTGAAGAAACGGGAACAACTTGTGTTGTGGAATTATTCGAAATAACTCTACAACTGGTGTAAAATCTGGCAAAACGTGTGAAGGACCCTGCGCAAAGGATTTCGGTAATCCCATAACAAACAAATCTACAAATGGTGACAGAAAGTGGGATTAGGACTTACACACGTCTGGAATATTCGGATTTGGATTATCGCGATGGCTATACCGTTCGTGGTACTTGTCTACGAATGTGAGGACTGCTACGCATGCATACCGAGACCTGGATTTCCGCACCGATGCTCGTGTAAAGATGATGGATTTACTGATCTACACTCTACGCATATGGGATTGTGGAGTTTCGTATCTGGGACGAACAGTCACGTAATCAACAGTGAAACTCTTCGCTTGTGATGTCAGAAAAGGTATAATGGGGCGGGAAAAGGATAAAACAGCGACCGGGCAAGAGTCAAGCGGGGCAGCGAGCGACTGCTTCCGCGACCGAGCAGGATACGGTCGATATAATGGAACTCCGCCGTCAACCACAAGAAACTAAGCAGAGGGGTGCTCCGGCTGAAACCAGAGCGGCTGGTGCGGAAAACAGAGCTACGGATATCGGCCAGCAACACGACAAAGCTGTCGAAGAATCAAAAAAGATACTGCGGGAGGCGGCCCGTTGCCGCCTTCGGGATACTGACGCAGCCCATGAAGCCCTGTTGCGTAAGGCAAGAGAAACCGAGGAGAGGGTTAGGGTGTTTGCAGGAATTGAGCCATAATGGCACTTCGCCGTCTGTGGGGACGCGATTTTCCCAATATCAAACGCCCTCTCCACCAGACCAGCTTCTCCAGGGGGCGTCCCATCGCACCACGTGGCGGGTGGCCGTTATGCAATGCTCCTCACCAAGCAGACGCCGTTTCATGGGAGTAAGTCGTGGGAGAGCTTCATCCAGCCGTTCAGGTCCACCTCTGTGGCGAGTGGCTGGAGGGATGAAGAAAAGCTCTTTCGCCTCCGCAGCAGCCTGAGAGGTGAGGCTGCGGAATACGTCATTTTGCAGCTTCCCGGTGATGCCATCGAGTCCTATTGTCGTCTAGAGACCGCGCTGGCGGCCAGGTACAAGGAGCGTCGTAGTGCCGCTTTCTATTTCGCGAAATTAGAGAATAGGAAGTTGGGCTCCAGTGAAAAGGTGGCTGAGGTTATCGCCGACGTGAGGCGTCTGCATGGTCATCAAAGCTTAACCGACGTCTGATCAGGGCGAATTTTCGAGTCAGAGCTGTTTAAGCAGGTGTGTGCTTTGCTAGGCGTACACAAAGCGCGAAAGTCGGCATACCACGCCATGGGAAATCCGTACGTCGTGAGGTACAACCAAGTCCTTGTGGCCAGGATTTCTGCATTTGTCGACCAGAACCAGAAGAACTGGGACATTAATCTACCCCATGGCCTATGGACGTCGGCCTACCGATCGTGTAGGCATCAAAGCACGGGCTACTCATCTAACAATTTGATGGTCGGACGAGAGACCTACTTACCCATTCAGCTAGTGATGGGAGGAGTATTGCGGAGTCCAGAAGAACCAGCGCCGATTGAGACTGAATGTGTGGCCAAGGTAAGAGAGAGATTGGAGCTAGTTCATGATGTAACAATGACGCTTCTGAAGGAGGCCGCCCTGACATGGAAAAAGAAATATGACACCCGTCTGACCGCTAATAACTTCAAAGTGGGAGACTTGGTGTACGTGTTGGATACAACGAGAGCTGTTGGGCTCAGCCCAAAGCCAAAGGCGAACCCAAGAAAAGGGCCTTTCATAGTGGCTAAGAAGTTCAGCGAAGTATTATTTGAAATATATGGTCCACCTAGGTGCAGCCCCGAAAAGTATACACCATAACCGGCTTAAACCAAACTATGTGAACCAAAATAAGCCGGAGTGGGTCCGCTTATCGCGAGATAGACTCGATATAAAGATGCCAGAAATTGCGGTATCCGGTTTCGATGCCAGGAGCAAGGGACAGAAAAGAACAACGGCTGAAGAGCGAAAATCGGCTGATAAGTGTGAAGTGGCAGATCTGACACGGAAGCGAGACAGTCCAGATCATCAGCCTAACAGTGCCAGGACGAGGATGGTTCCTCAGCGCCTACAGGTGGGAGTATGACATGGACGGGAGCCGGCTTAACCGGCTTTTAATGGTCGTTGCGCGTATAATGTTACGGGTCTGGATAGATCTTAGGTGTCGTGCCAGGAGACACATTCCCGGTAATTAACACCTGCTGACCGGATACGACCGCACGGGTGATCCGAACGACGGTTAAAGTACATGACGACCGGGCTGTCTAATCAGGAGCTTGGGGTTCGACTGTCGTGGAGTGCGCGGGAATGCAGGGCGTCACATCACCACTTAACCGCGAAGAGATCACACGTCTTAAAGGCACAATGAGGATTTCTTCTTTGGAATATAACGTTTTTATGGATTTTTGTATATTTTTGTTGGATAACCACCAATGTTTAACGGCACGATTGGATTAGTGGCAGTGCCGTATTGAATGGCTCTGTAAAGTTACAGAACGGGGGGCTAATACCCGGCCGGGGCAGTGGATTAGTGTCTGAAATGCTTAAAGCGGGTGTCCAACTTAATTCAACCGCGATTTGCGCCGAAAGTCTACATCTTAAAATTAAATTGGCGAGTGTTAGCGCTTCGTTTTTCGCGCTCCATTTTGCCGAGTGAAGGGACGCATATGGTGACTATTCATGTGGTGCTGCCTAACGTTATAACTCGCGGGGGGAGAGATCAGAGCCACGATTTACAGATGACCAGCGGCAGTTCCAAGCCGCGCAGTAGCGCACGATCTTAGTGTTTCGTGGAAAAGTACCATTCAAACAAATTGATATACTTCGCAACAATGCCAATGAGTTAGAATCGCAGCTATTTATATTAGCGATGATCACGCGCTCTTGTTTTGCTCACACAATAGGCGCAATTTCCGGTTTGAATAAATTGGAGTATCGACTCCTGATTGGTTAAACGCGCACACTCCTCAAAAAAGGGCTGCCGCCTGGGTAAGCGGCGAAATCGTGCCTGGCCGTCACTTCTAAAGTTTCTTGGGAGCTACAGATAGGACGAAAAAATCTGATAGACAGTTGGGTATTATATGGATTAGTAACGCAGCGTTAGAGGCCAGGCTGGCGGGTCCCTTTAAATTGTGAAAGGCTCTTCTCCTCGAGTGGGCAGCTTGAGCGCCACAAGGTAATACACGGGCCGTGGTACTTTGGCAAGTACGTTTGTACTATCTGTTGCCAAAAATACACGACGAGAGATCAGTTGGTAAGGCAGTCCGTTACGGCAAGGCACTGGTCGTACGTGTTAGCGGCCCGGTTCTTCGGCACCAACCTGCTGGACGTCCTGCGTGCCAGGGCAAAATGTGTTGAGTGCCCAATTCCTGGCTATTAGTTTAAGAGGAATTTTAAGAGACTCGGTGCGCGACAAATTCGTAACGACTAGGGACCGGCCCCTGGGTCACGAGGAGAGACTGGCTTTCCCGGCACTTGATACGCCACTGCTGAACGAGCCCCCGGTGGACGGAGCCACTACGCCCATACGGTTTACCCCCCGCTGGTGAACATGGATGTGTGGATGATGAGATGTGCGAGTCACTTGACGTGGCCCACAACGGTGTCCCCTCACCAGTGGGCACCCAGCCAGACTATGATGTATCCAAACATCCAAAACTCAACAAGATCTTTTATTATACGCCATTATTCTTGCAATAACTATACTATTGCTATGCAATGAGTGTACGCGCTTCGTTTAAAATACTACAAACTATGATACAAAACTGATGACAAACAGTGCACATGATTTTGTATTAGAGAGAACATTTGTTAATCAGAAATTTGGAAATATTTGGAAACAAAGTTGTGCAGAGGCCCATACACAATGAAATAACACAGTAGTAGAAAAGTACTGTTTATCAAATAAAATGACGATAAAAAAAGCGTTTACAATTATGCAAATGAAACAAATATACATTATTTTTTAATGGAAGATTCCTTACAATATTTAATAGTTTTCAGTCTTATTGTCTTATTTTACAACTCGAAACACCATCCCTGCGAGATCTAGAAAATTTAAAACACCAGAATTTAAAGAGAGATGTTCAGCATGCACCGTTCTCAGTAAAAGACCTAACCGAAAATGTAGCGTCAGCTTGGCTGCGGTTTCTGGATTGCGACATAATTATAAAATTAAAGGGGAATATGTGGTCTGGATTAGGACGTTCTTATAGCAAAGGGGACTGGGTGCTCTGGATTGGGACTTGGTTATCAATCAAAGGGGATTGGGTGGTCGGGATTGAGACGTGGTAATTAATCAAAGGGGATTGGGGGGGTCTGGATTGGGACGTGGTTATTAATCAAAGGGGGTTGGGTGGTCTGGATTGGGACATGGTTATTAATCAAAGGGGATTGGGTGGTCCGGATTGAGATGTGGTTATTAATTAAAGGGGATTGGGTGGCCGGGAATGAGACGTGGTAAGTAATCAAAGGGGATTGGGTGGTTGGGACGTCGTTATTAATCAAAGGGGGTTGGGTGGTCTGGATTGGGACTTGGTTAGTAATCTAAGGGGATTGGGTGGTCTGGATTGGGTGGTCTGGATTGGGACGTGGTTATTAATCAAAGGGGATTGAGTGGCCTGGATTGGGACGTGGTTATTAATCAAAATAGAATGGGTGGTCTGGATTGGGACATAGTTATTAATCAAAGGGGATTGGGTGGTCTGGATTGAGACGTGGTTATTAATTAAAGGGGATTGGGTGGTCGAGAATGAGACGTGGTAAGTAATCAAAGGGGAATGGGTGGTTGGGACGTGGTTATTAATCAAAGGGGATTGGGTGGTCTGGATTGGGACGTGGTTATTAATCAAAGGGGGTTGGGTGGTCTGGATTGGGACATGGTTATTAATCGAAGGGGATTGGGTGGTCTGGATTGGGACGTGGTAATTAATCTAAGGGGATTGGGTGGTCTGGATTGGGACGTGGTTATAAATCAAAGGGGATTGTGTGGTCTGGATTGGGAACTGGTCATTAATCAAAGGGGATCGGCTGGTCTGGATTGGGACGTGGTTATTAATCAAAGGGGATTGGGTGGCCTGGATTGGGACGTGGTTAATAATCAAAATGGATTGGGTGGTCTGGATTGGGACGTTTGCGACATTTCGACGTCTGACTCAGTCTAACTTCACCAAGCCCCAGAATGTCAGAGCTGGCGTTGTCATGATAGTTCTTTGAGGGTATATGCTTTCCAGGTAAACTTTCTGGCCGTGCGCCAGGAATTCCACCGTGTTTGTGTTGCACTGCTGGATAGCGTTGTAGGGTATTGCATGAGTGCCGTTCGACTGGAAAGGACTGCGGCTTCCGCGCACCTCATACAGCAAACACAGAGAGAGCGGATCACCCTGAGCGTCGGTGAAGACTCCAAAGCAATTAATGCCGCTTTGGGCCTGGTACACGATCTGTTGGGATGTTAACAAGACCAGCATCAAAAGCATGCGTTAGAAAAACAAGAGTGTCAGCAGTAACTATAACGGCTATACAAGTTACAAGCGACGACAAAGGGAAGCCGGGCCTTACGCATCTAAACACGTGGGCGATATCACCAGCCAAGCCTTTCGTATCTAAACACGTGGGCGATATCACCAGTCAGACCTGACGTATCTAAACACGTCGGCGATATCACCAGCCAGGCATGACATATCTAAACACGTGGGCGATACCACAAGTCAAGCCTGACGTATCTAAACACGTGGGTGATATCACCAGCCAGGCATTACGTATCTAAACACGTCGGCGATATCACCAGCCAGGCATGACATATCTAAACACGTGGGCGATACCACAAGTCAAGCCTGACGTATCTAAACACGTGGGCGATATCACCAGCCGGGCCTTACGTATCTAAACACGTGGGCGATATCACCAGCCAGGCCTTACGTATCTAAACACGTGGGCGATATCACCAGCCAGGCCTTACGTATCTAAACACGTGGCTGATATCACCAGCCAGGCATTACGTATCTAAACACGTGGCTGATATCACCAGCCAGGCATTACGTATCTAAACACGTGGCTGATATCACCAGCCAGGCATTACGTATCCAAACACGTGGCTGATATCACCAGCCAGGCATCACGTATCCAAACACGTGGGCGATATTACCAGCCAGACTGCATGTATCTAAACACGTGTGAGATATCACCAGCCAGGCCTTGCGTATGTAAACACGTGGGCGATATCACCATCAAGGCCTTACGTATCTAAACACGTGGGCGATATCACCATCAAGGCCTTACGTATCTAAACACGTGGGCGATATTACCAGCCAGACTGCATTTATTTAAACACGTGGGGGATATCACCAACCAGGCTATGAGGTAACTAAACACGTGGGCGTTATCACGAGCCGGGCTTTACGGATCTAAACACGTGGGCGTTATCACGAGCCGGGCTTTACGGATCTAAACACGTGGGCGTTATCACGAGCCGGGCTTTACGGATCTAAACACGTGGGCGTTATCACTGTTTGTTGAGGGTCACTGTATGATCTAGTCGTGGGTCGCTGCGTGATCTAATCACGGATTATCAGAAGCTGACATTGTTTCAAATGTTGACGGAAGACGATGTTTCTAAACTCATTAGAAGGTCTCCAAACAAGCAGTGTGCGAGTGATCCGATACCAACATGGTTACTCAAAGAATGTAGTGAGTGCCTCTTACCTGTATTGACTCTGCTGGTTAACGCATCACTGAAGCTTGGCTATTTCCCTAGCGAGTGGAAAAATGCGATAGTGACACCACTCTTTAAAAAACCAGGATTAGATCCAATGTTCTCTAATTTTCGGCCAGTAAGCAACTTACCTTTTGTATCCAAGCTGGTTGAACGGGCATCCGTAAAACAACTGACAGACCACTTGGAACAGAATCATCCACTAACTGCATACCAGTCAGCCTACAGAACCTTCCACAGCACAGAGACAGTCAAAGTCAAAGACTCGTCAAAGTCCAGTCTGATCTGCTGCTAAATATGGATCACCAGTGCTTTACACTGCTGGTAATGCTGGACCTAAGCGCAGCGTTTGACACCATTGATCATACCATCATGATGGAAGCAATGTAGTTTGAGGCCGGGGTTATACGCATGCGGCTCTTAGATGGTTCGCCTCATATTTAGATAACCGCACGCAGCAAATTCAAGTATCTGGAACAACTTCAGATAAGTTTCTACTGAAGTACGGCGTCCCCCAGGGGTCCTGCCTCGGACCAGTGCTGTTCACGATCTATGCAGCAACATTGTTGCAAGTTGTCAGGCAACATTTACCAGCAGCTCATGGCTATGCCGACGACCATCAGCTGTACTTAGCATTCCGACCCGACGGTTCAGTTAACCAGGATTCTGCACTGATAACCATCCAAGAGTGCATCAGCGATGTGAGGCAGTGGATGTTATCAAACAAACTTAAAATAAATGATAGCAAGACAGAGTTTCTTATACTCGGTAGTAAGCAGCAGCTAGAGAAGGTTACCATCCAGGGGGTACAAGTTGGTGAAAAACAAATATTACCAGTAACGTCAGTGCGTAATTTAGGCGTAATATTTGACAAAAATTTTAACATGGAAAACCACATATCTAAGCTGTGTTGTGCAGCTTACTTCCAGCTCTATAATATTAAGAGCATACGGAGATATCTCATAAATGAGGCAGTGAATACAGTCGTACATGCCTTCATCACTAGCAAAATTAACTATTGCAATGGTTTAATGAGTGGCCTACCTGCATGTCTCACTAAGAAATTACAGTGTGTTCAAAACGCGGCAGCCAGGGTGGTACTAAATCTATTAAAAAGTTTGACCATATAACGCCAGCTCTGAGACAGCTTCACTGGCTTCCAGTGCGGTTTCGAATTGATTTTAAAGTATTAATGATGGTTTCAAGGCATTACATGATATGGCACCTGAATACATCACTGAAATGATAATTAGAACGAATTGTGCCCGCTATAACTTAAGGTCCAACGAAGAAATTAAATTGAAGGTTCCCAAGGCCAATTGTAAGACACTTGGCAGACGTGCCTTTGCTGTCAATGCTCCAATGTTATGGAACGCCCTACCAAGCGACCTTAAACAGGGCTTGAACAGGGCTTGAAAACTTACTTGTTCACTAAATTTATTGATGAAGGTTATTAGTGGTATGCATGTATTTCTTATTTCAGTGAGCTACCTATAACATGTTTATGAATAAGCGGGTATATTTTGTAAATTACCCGGTTTACTTCAATGTACAGCGTCTTTGAACGGATTCACGGATTTGACCCTATATAAACCCAATAATAATAATAATAATAATAATAATAATAATAATAATAATAATCGTGGGCCGCTGTGTGATCTGATCGTGGGTCACTTTGATCTAATCGTGGGTCACAGTGATCTAATCGTGGGTCTCTGTATGATCTAATCATGGGTCACTGTGTGATATAATCGTGGGTCACCGTGTGATATAATCGTGGGTCATTGTGCGATCTCATCGTGGGTCACTGTGATCTCATCGTGGGTCACTGTGATCTAATCGTGGGTCACTGTGCGATCTAAACGTGGGTCACTGTCATCTAATCGTGGGTCACTGTGCAATCGCATTGTGGGTCAGTGTGTGATATAATCGTGGGTCACTATTTGATATAATCGTAGGTCACTGTGATCAAATCTTGGATCGCAGTGTGATCTAATTGTGGGTCACTGTGTGATCTAATCGTGGGTCACTGTGTGATCTAATCGTGGGTCACTGTGATCTAATCCTGGGTCACTGTGTGATCTAATCGTGGGTCACTGTGATCTAATCCTGGGTCATTGTGCGATCTCATCGTGGGTTACAGTGATCTAATCGTGGGTCTCTGTGTGATCTAATCGTGGGTCACTGTGCAATCGCATTGTGGGTCAGTGTGTGATATAATCGTGGGTCACCATTTGATATAATCGTGGGTCACTGTGATCTAATCGTGGGTCACTGTGATCTAATCGTGGGTCACTGTGTGATCTAATCGTGGGTCACTGTGATCTAATCGTGGGTCACTGTGCAATCGCATTGTGGGTCAGTGTGTGATATAATCGTGGGTCACTATTTGATATAATCGTAGGTCACTGTGATCAAATCTTGGATCGCAGTGTGATCTAATTGTGGGTCACTGTGTGATCTAATCCTGGGTCACTGTGTGATCTAATCCTGGGTCACTGTGTGATCTAATCCTGGGTCACTGTGTTCTAATCGTGGTCACTGTGATCTAATCGTGGGTGACTGATCTAATCGTGGGATACTATGTGATCTAATCGTGGGATACTATGTGATCTAATCGTGGTTACTGTGATCTAATCGGGGGTTACTATGTGATCTAATCGTTGGTCACTATGTGATCTAATCGTGGATGACTGTGATCTAATCGTGGGTTACTATGTGATCTAATCGTTGGTCACTATGTGATCTAATCGTGGGTGACTGATCTAATCGTGGGTTACTATGTGATCTAATCGTTGGTCACTATGTGATCTAATCGTGAGTCACTGTGATCTAGTCGTTTGTGATTGTGATCTAATCTTGGATCGCAGTGTGATCTAATTGTGGGTCACTGTGTGATCTAATCGTGGGTCACTGTTATCTAATCGTGGGTCAGGTTGTGTCTTACAGGTTGTGTCTTACTATTAATATTTAGGTATCATATTTTCTTCTAAATTGATGTGGTCCGTGGCTCAAAAGACTCTCGCCTCCCAAGCGAGTAAAGCAGTGACAATTATTAAAGAAATTTAAAAAAACTGTGGTGGTTTGGAGGTAGAGACATATTTTGATCTCTTTGGCAAAATAATGGTACCCATTCTTACATACGGTGCAGAAGTTTGGGGTTATGATGTCAGAGATTGTATGGAACGTGTGCACACGAAATTTTGTAAATATGTCTTGGGCATTCCATGGAGTGCACCAAATTCAGCGGTTTATGGTGAGTGCGGTAGATTACCTTTAAGGGTAAGGTGTACAATTAGTTGGGTTCAATACTGGGTGAAATTGTTATGAATGCCTGAAACCAGACTTACGAAATGTACTTACAATATGTTATTTAGGCTGACAGAGGCTGGTCGTATGACCTGGGTTTCTAAACTCAATCACTTACTTTTCTCTTATGGATTCGGCTATGCCTGGTTTCAGCAACAACTTGGAGATCCTGAGGCCTTTATTAAACAATTTTCCAAAATGGTAATTGACTCCGCTTATCAGAACTGGCAGAGTAAGACAGACCTGATGAATTGTAAAGAATATGAGAAGTTGCTCATATGCGAACCATACTTGTGTCTTCTCGAGGATTTTAGACTACGGCAGATCTTAGCCAGATTCAGATGTAGGGTGCTATGGACAAGTTCGTACTGCAGGGGAGCAAATTCTATCTGTAAATATTGCTTACAACATGAAACTATTTCTTCTTTTGACGAGTTCCATATTTTAATGAAATGCCCATTGTATGACAATCTCCGCCATAATAATTTTCCTACAAGATATTTAACGACATATCATATTAGGAGTTTTTATGTATTATGACTTCCGAGGAAAAAACATGTTTAATCTAATTAGCAAGGTTTATACAAAAAGCATTCACTATGTATGAAAAAAGGTTTAGCCTAATTCTCTCTAATTAACTAAGTTTGTTCTAGTCGGTTGCATGTTATTTTTGTGTTCTGTATTTGTACGAGGGGCCTGGTGCCTGAAGTTACCAATAAACTATCTATCTAATCGTGGGTCACTGTGATCTAATCATGGGTCACTGTGATCTAATCGCGGGTTACTATGTGATCTAATCGTTGGTCACTGTGTGATCTAATCGTGGGTCATTGTGATCTAATCATGGATCACTGTGATCTAATCGTGGGTCACTGTGATCTAATCATGGGCCACTGTGATCTAATCGTGGGTCAATGTGATCTAATCGTGAGTCACTGTGATCTAATCGTGGGTTACTATGTGACCTAATCGTTGGTCACTGTGTGATCTAATCGTGGGTCACTGTGATCTAATCATGGATCACTGTGATCTAATCGTGGGTCACTGTGATCGAATCGTTGGTCACTGTGATCTGACCGTGGGTTACTATGTGATCTAATCGTGGGTCACTGTGATCTAATCGTGGGTCACTGTGATCTAATCGGGGGTCACTGTGATCTAATCGTGGGTCACTGATCTAATCGTGGGTCACTGACCTAATCGTGAGTCACTGTGTGATCTAATCGTTGTAACTGTGTGATCTAATCGTTGTCACTGTGTGATCTAATCGTCGGTCACTCTTATCCAATCGTCGGTCACTATGTGATCTAATTGTGGGTCACTGTGATCTAATCGTGGGTCACTGTGATCTAATTGTGGGTCACTATGTCATCTAATCGTTGGTCGCTGTATGATCTAATCTTCGGTCACTGTGTGATCTAATCGTGGGTCATTGTGATCTAATGACTGTATGTGATCTAATCGTGGGTCAATGTGTGATCTTATCGTGGGTCACTGTGTGATCTAATCGTGGGTCACTATGTGACATAATCGTGGGTCACTATGTGATATAATCGTGGGTCACTAGGTGATATAATCGTGGGTCACTGTGATCTAATCGTGGTTCACTATGATCTTATCGTTTGTCACTGTGATCTAATCGTTTGTCACTGTGATTTAATCGTGGGTCACAGAGCGATCTAATCGTGGGTCACTGTGTGGTCTAATCGTGGGTCACTATGTGACATAATCGTGGGTCACTAGGTGATATAATCGTGGGTCACTGTGATCCAATCCTGGGTCACTATGATCTTATCGTTTGTCACTGTGATTTAATCGTGGGTCACTGTGATCTAATCGTGGGTCACTATGTGATCTAATTGTGGGTCACTGGGATCAAATCGTGGGTCCCTGTGATCTAATTGTTTGTCACTGTGATCTAATCGTTTGTCACTGTGATTTAATCGTGGGTCATTGTGATCTAATCGTGGGTCACTGTGCGAGTTAATCGTGGGTCACTGCGTGATCTAATCGTGGGTAACTGTGATGTAATCCTGCGTCGATGTTTGATCTAATCGTGGTCACTGTGATATAATCCTGAGTCGAAGTTTGATCTAATCGTGGTCACTGTGATCTAATCGTGTTTAACTATGTGATCTAATCGTTTGTCACTGTGATCTAATCGTGGGTCACTGTGATCTAATTGTGGGTCACTATGTCATCTAATCGTTGGTCGCCGTGTGATCTAATCTTCGGTCACTGTGTGATCTAATCGTGGGTCATTGTGATCTAATGACTGTATGTGATCTAATCGTGGGTCACTGTGTGATCGTATCGTGGGTCACTGTGTGATCTAATCGTGGGTCACTATGTGATATAATCGTGGGTCACTAGGTGATATAATCGTGGGTCACTGTGATCTAATCGTGGTCCACTATGATCTTATCGTTTGTCACTGTGATCTAATCGTTTGTCACTGTGATTTAATCGTGGATGACGGTGCGATCTAATCGTGGGTCACTATGTGACATAATCGTGGATCACTATGTGATATAATCGTGGGTCACTGTGATCTAATCGCGGGTCACTATGATCTTATCGTTTGTCACTGTGATCTAATCGTTTGTCACTGTGATTTAATCGTGGGTCACTGTGTGATTTAATCGTGGGTCACTGCGTGATCTAATCGTGGGTAACTGTGATCTAATCCTGAGTCGATGTTTGATCTAATCGTGGTCACTGTGATCTAATCCTGAGTCGATGTTTGATCTAATCGTGGTCACTGTGATCTAATCGTGTTTCACTATGTGATCTAATTGTGGGTCACTGGGATCAAATCGTGGGTCACTGTGATCTAATCGTTTGTCATGGTGATCCAATCTTGGATCGCAGTGTGATCTAATTGTGGGTCACTGTGTGATCAAATCCTGGGTCACTGTGGTATCTAATCGTGGGGCACTGTGATCTAATTGTGGGTCACTTTGATCTAATCGTGGGTTACAATGTGATCTACTCGTTGGTCACTATGTGATGTAATCGTGGGTCACTGTGATCTAATCGTGGGTCGATGTTTGATCAAAATGTGTGTCACTGTGTGATCTAATCGTGGGTCACTGTGTTCTAATCGTGGGTCGATGTTTGATCTAATCGTTGGTCACTATGTGATATAATCGTGGGTCACTGTAATTTAATCGTGGGTCACTGTGATCGAGTCGTTTGTCACTGTGATCTAATCGTTGGTCGATGTGTGATCTAATCGCGGGTCACTGTATGATCTAATCGTGGGTCATTGTTATCTAATCGTGGGTCACTAGGTGATCTAATTGTGGGTCACTGGGATCAAATCGTGGATCACTGTGATCTAATCGTTTGTCATTGTGATCCAATCTTGGATCGCAGTGTGATCTAATTGTGGGTCACTGTGTGATTTGATCCTGGGTCACTGTATGATCTAATCGTGGGGCACTGTGATCTAATTGGGGGTCGATATTTGATCTAATCGTGGGTCACTATGTGATATAATCGTGGCTCACTTTGATCTAATCGTTGGTCACTATGTGACCTAATCGTGGGTCACTGTGATCTATGCATGGATCACTGTGATCTAATCGTGGGTCACTGTGATCCAATCATGGGTCATTGTGATCTAATTGAGGGTCACTGTGATCTAATCGTGGGTCACTATGTGATCTAATTGTGGGTCACTGTGATCTAAACGTGGGTTACTATGTGATCTACTCGTTGGTCACTATGTGATCTAATCGTGGGTCACTGTGATCTACGCATGGATCACTGTGATCTAATCGTGGATCGATGTTTGATCTAATCGTGGGTCACTATGTGATATAATCGTGGGTCACTATGTGATCTAATCGTGGGTCACTGTGATCTATGCATGGATCACTGTGATCTAATCGTGGGTCACTGTGATCTAATCATGGGTCGCTGTGATCTAATCGTGGGTCACTGTGTTCTAATCGTAGGTCACTGTGTGATCTGATTGTGGGTCACAGAGATCTAATCGTGGGTCACTGTGATCTAATCGTGGGTCACCGTGATCTAATCGTGGGTCACTGTGACATAATCGTTTGTCACTGTGAGCTAATCTTGGGTCGACGTGTGATCTAATCGTGGGTTACTGTGTGATCTAATCGTTCTTCCCTGTGTGGTCTAATTGTGGGTCTGTGTGATCTAATAGTTTTTCACTGTGATCTAATCGTGGATCACCGTGATCTAATCGTGGGTCACTGTAACATAATCGTTTGTCATTGTGATCCAATCTTGGATCGCAGTGTGATCCAATTGTGGGTCACTGTGTGATCTAATCGTGGATCACTCTGATCTAATCGTGGGTCACGGTGATCTAATCGTGGGCCACTGTGATCTAATCGTGGATCACTCTGATCTAATCGTGGGTCACTGTGATCTAATCGTTTGTCACTGTGATCTAATCGTTTGTCACTGTGATCTAATAGTGGGTCACTGTGATCTAATCGTGGGTCACTGTGATCTAATCATGGGCCACTGTGATCTAATCGTGGATCACTCTGATCTTATCGTGGGTCACTGTGATCTAATCGTGGGTCGCTGTGATCTAATCGTGGGTCACTGTGATCTAATCGTTTGTCACTCTGATCTAATCGTTTGTCACTGTGATCTAATCGTGGGTCACTGTGATCTAATCGTGGGTCACTATGTGATCTAATTGTGGGTCACTGTGATCTAAACGTGGGTTACTATGTGATCTACTCGTTGGTCACTATGTGATCTAATCGTGGGTCGCTGTGATCTAATCGTGGGTCACTGTGATCTCATCGTGGGTCGATATTTGATCTAATCGTGGGTCACGTGTCTAATAGTGGGTCACTGTGATCTAATTGCGGGTCACTATGTGATCTAATCGTTGGTCACTGTGTGATCTAATCGTGGGTCATTGTGATCTAATGACTGTCTGTGATCTAATCGTGGGTCACTGTGTGATCTTATCGTTGGTCACTGTGTGATCTAATCGTGGGTCACTGTGATTTAATCATGGGTCACTGTGATATAATCGTGGATCACTGTGCGATCTAATCGTGGGTCACTCTGTGGTCTAATCGTGGGTCACTATGTGATATAATCGTGGGTCACTATGTGACATAATCGTGGGTCACTGTGATCATAACCGTGGGTCACTATGATCTAATCGTTTGTCACTGTGATCTAATCGTTTGTCATTGTGATCCAATCTTGAATCGCAGTGTGATCCAATTGTGGGTCACTGTGTGATCTAATCGTGGATCACTCTGATCTAATCGTGGGTCACTGTGATCTAATCCTGGGTCGCTGTGATTTAATCATGGGTTACTGTGATATAATCGTGGATCACTGTGCGATCTAATCGTGGGTCACTCTGTGGTCTAATCGTGGGTCACTATGTGATATAATCGTGGGTCACTATGTGACATAATCGTGGGTCACTGTGATCATAACCGTGGGTCACTATGATCTAATCGTTTGTCACTGTGATCTAATCGTTTGTCATTGTGATCCAATCTTGGATCGCAATGTGATCTAATTGTGAGTCACTGTGTGATCTAATCGTGGGTCACTGTGTAATCTAATCGTGGGGCACTGTGATCTAATCGTGGGTCATTTTGATCTAATCGTGGGTTACTATGTGATCTAATCGTGGGTCACTGTGATCTATGCATGGATCACTGTGATCCAATCGTGGATCGATGTTTGATCTAATCGTGGGTCACTATGTGATATAATCGTGAGTCACTATGTGATCTAATCGTGGGTCACTGTGATCTATGCATGGATCACTGTGATCTAATCGTGGGTCACTGTGATCTAATCATGGGTCGCTGTGATCTAATCTTGGGTCACTGTGTTCTAATCGTGGGTCACTGTGTGATCTGATTGTGGGTCACTGAGATCTAATCGTGGGTCACTGTGATCTAATCGTGGGTCACCGTGATCTAATCGTGGGTCACTGTGACATAATCGTTTGTCACTGTGAGCTAATCTTGGGTCGCCCTGTGATCTAATCGTGGGTTACTGTGTGGTCTAATTGTGGATCTGTGTGATCTAATAGTTTGTCACTGTGATCTAATCGTGGGTCACCGTGATCTAATCGTGGGTCACTGTGACATAATCGTTTGTCATTGTGATCCAATCTTGGATCGCAGTGTGATCCAATTGTGGGTCACTGTGTGATCTAATCGTGGATCACTCTGATCTAATCGTGGGTCGCTGTGATCTAATCGTGGGTCGCTGTGATCTAATCGTGGGTCACTGTGATCTAATCGTTTGTCACTGTGATCTAATCGTTTGTCACTGTGATCTAATAGTGGGTCACTGTGATCTAATCGTGGGTCGCTGTGATCTAATCGTGGGTCACTGTGATCTAATCGTTTGTCACTCTGATCTAATCGTTTGTCACTGTGATCTAATCGTGGGTCACTCTGATCTAATCGTGGGTCCCTGTGTGATCTAATCGTGAGCCACTGTGATCTAATCGTGGATCACTCTGATCTAATCGTGGGTCAATGTGATCTAATCGTGGGTCGCTGTGATCTAATCGTGGGTCACTGTGATCTCATCGTTTGTCACTGTGATCTAATCGTGGGTCACTGTAATCTAATCGTGGGTCACTGTGTGCTTCAATTCGTGAGACACTTGGCGATTTTATTCGTGGCTCCCTGTTATCCTAATCATGGGTGTCTGACTTCCTCCAGCTCTTGAGCCTGTGCCAGCGAGTCTGACGGTGACTGATGACGTCCGGTCGGCAACCCGCAGTGGGCGGCTGACTCACCTGGGCGTAGACTAAATACGTGCCGTTCCGTCTGATGGTGACCTCTCCGGCCTCTTGGTTTAAGTGGAAGACGTCCTTGTCACTGTCAGGCGTCGCCCTCCAGAATTTGTAGACGGTGTCTGGGGAGAGAGGAAAGATACGTCTCTTAGGGGTCTTGAAGTTGTAAATGGCCACACGCGACACAGGCTTATTCGAAAAATCGACATTCGACATTTCCCCAAATTCAGACCTAGAGGATCTGAAAATGCGACATCGGCACAGATTTTTTAAAGACAGGCACTGTACTGAGTAAAAATGCGACATGGAAGGTCGTAAAACATCGACATTCGACACTGAGATGTTTGAAAAAGCGACTTTTGACCAATAATTTTGAAAAAAGCGAGATTCGAAAGCGATCATTTTGAAAAATCGACATTTGACACTGAGAAATTTCGAAAAATCTCACCTGGCAAGGCAGAGGTGTGAAAGACCCATGTATCTAAGTAAGACCCCGACCGTTTCACCAGGCAAGGCAGAGGTGTTAAAGACCCTTGTATCTCAGGACAGACCCCAAGCGTCTTACCAGGCAAGGCAGAGGTGGTAAAGACCCATGTATCTATGGATATGCCTCGACCGTCTCACCAGGCAAGGCGGAGGTGTTAAAGACCCATGTATCTAAGTACAGACCCCGACCGTCTCACCAGGCAAGGCAGAGGTGTTAAAGACCCATGTATCTAAGGACAGACCCCGACTGTCTCACCAGGCAAGGCAGACGTGGCAAAAACCCATGTATCTCAGGACAGACCCCGACCGTCTCACCAGGCAAGGCAGAGGTGTTAAAGACCCTTGTATCTCAGGACAGACCCCGAGCGTCTTACCAGGCAAGGCAGACGTGGCAAAGACCCATGTATCCCAGGACAGACCCCGACCGTCTCACCAGGCAAGGCAGAGGTGTTAAAGACCCTTGTATCTCAGGACAGACCCCGACCGTCTCACCAGGCAAGGCAGAGGTGGCAAAGACCCATGTATCTCAGGACAGACCCCGACCGTCTCACCAGGCAAGGCAGAGGTGTTAAAGACCCTTGTATCTCAGGACAGACCCCGACCGTCTCACCAGGCAAGGCAGAGGTGGTAAAGACCCATGTATCTCAGGACAGACCCCGACCGTCTCACCAGGCAAGGCAGAGGTATTACAGCCCCTTGTATCTAAGACAGACCCTGGCCCTCTCACCAGGCAAGGCAGAGGTGTCAAAGACCCATGTATCTAAGTACAGACCCCGACCGTCTCACCAGGCAAGGCAGAGGTGTTGAAGATCCATGTATCTAAGACAGACGCTGGCCGTCTCACCAGGCAAGGCAGAGGTGTTGAAGATCCAATGTATCTAAGACAGACCCTGGCCGTCTCACCAGGCAAGGCAGAGGTGTTGAAGATCCATGTATCTAAGACAAGCCCTGGCCGTCTCACCTGGCAAGGCACAGGTGTCGAAGATCCATGTATCTAAGGACAGACCCCTACCGTTTTACCAGGCAAGGCAAAGGTGATGAAGATCCATGTATCAAAGACAGACCCTGGCCGTCTCACCAGGAAAGGCAGAGGTGTTGAAGATCCATGTATCTAAGACAGACCCTGGCCGTCTCACCAGGCAAGGCAGAGGTGTTGAAGATCCATGTATCTAAGACAGACCCTGGCCGTCTCACCAGGCAAGGCAGAGGTGTTAAAGACCCATGTATCTAAGCCAGACCCTGGCCGTCTCACCAGGCAAGGCAGAGGTGTTGAAGATCCATGTATCTAAGGACAGACCCCGACCGTCTTACCAGGCAAGGCAGAGGTGTTGAAGATCCATGTATCTAAGGACAGACCCCGACCGTCTTACCAGGCAAGGCAGGGGTTTTGAAGACCCAT
Source organism: Arenicola marina (assembly GCA_964019135.1). NCBI lineage: Eukaryota > Metazoa > Annelida > Polychaeta > Arenicolidae > Arenicola > Arenicola marina. The sequence goes on from OZ025265.1 coordinate 26,484,764, forward strand.
GTATCTCAGGACAGACCCCGTCCGTCTCACCAGGCAAGGCAGAGGTGTTGAAGACCCATGTATCTAAGTACAGACCCCGACCGTCTCACCAGGCAAGGCAGAGGTGTTGAAGACCCATGTATCTAAGTACAGACCCCGACCGTCTCACCAGACAAGGCCGAGGTGTTGAAGACCCATGTATCTAAGGACAGACTCCGACCGTCTCACCAGGCAAGGCAGAGGTGTTGAAGACCCATGTATCTAAGTACAGACCCCGACCGTCTCACCAGGCAAGGCAGGGGTGGCAAAGACCCATGTATCTAAGGACAGACCCCGACCGTCTCACCAGACAAGGCAGAGGTGTTAAAGACCCATGTATATACGGACAGACCCCGACCGTCTCACCAGGCAAGGCAGAGCTGTTAAAGACCCATGTATCTAAGTACAGACCCCCACCGTCTCACCAGGCAAGGCAGAGGTGTTGAAGACCCATGTATCTAAGGACAGACCCCGACCGTCACACCAGGCTAGGTAGAGCTGTTAAAGACCCATGTGTGTCAGTACAGACCTCGACCCTCTCACCAGGCAAGGCAGAGGTGGTAAAGACCCATGTATCTCAGGACAGACCCCGACCGTCTCACCAGGCAAGGCAGAGGTATTACAGCCCCTTGTATCTAAGACAGACCCTGGCCCTCTCACCAGGCAAGGCAGAGGTGTCAAAGACCCATGTATCTAAGTACAGACCCCGACCGTCTCACCAGGCAAGGCAGAGGTGTTGAAGATCCATGTATCTAAGACAGACGCTGGCCGTCTCACCAGGCAAGGCAGAGGTGTTGAAGATCCAATGTATCTAAGACAGACCCTGGCCGTCTCACCAGGCAAGGCAGAGGTGTTGAAGATCCATGTATCTAAGACAAGCCCTGGCCGTCTCACCTGGCAAGGCACAGGTGTCGAAGATCCATGTATCTAAGGACAGACCCCTACCGTTTTACCAGGCAAGGCAAAGGTGATGAAGATCCATGTATCAAAGACAGACCCTGGCCGTCTCACCAGGAAAGGCAGAGGTGTTGAAGATCCATGTATCTAAGACAGACCCTGGCCGTCTCACCAGGCAAGGCAGAGGTGTTGAAGATCCATGTATCTAAGACAGACCCTGGCCGTCTCACCAGGCAAGGCAGAGGTGTTAAAGACCCATGTATCTAAGCCAGACCCTGGCCGTCTCACCAGGCAAGGCAGAGGTGTTGAAGATCCATGTATCTAAGGACAGACCCCGACCGTCTTACCAGGCAAGGCAGAGGTGTTGAAGATCCATGTATCTAAGGACAGACCCCGACCGTCTTACCAGGCAAGGCAGGGGTTTTGAAGACCCATGTATCTCAGGACAGACCCCGTCCGTCTCACCAGGCAAGGCAGAGGTGTTGAAGACCCATGTATCTAAGTACAGACCCCGACCGTCTCACCAGGCAAGGCAGAGGTGTTGAAGACCCATGTATCTAAGTACAGACCCCGACCGTCTCACCAGACAAGGCCGAGGTGTTGAAGACCCATGTATCTAAGGACAGACTCCGACCGTCTCACCAGGCAAGGCAGAGGTGTTGAAGACCCATGTATCTAAGTACAGACCCCGACCGTCTCACCAGGCAAGGCAGGGGTGGCAAAGACCCATGTATCTAAGGACAGACCCCGACCGTCTCACCAGGCAAGGCAGAGGTGTTGAAGACCCATGTATCTAAGTACAGACCCCGACCGTCTCACCAGACAAGGCAGAGGTGTTAAAGACCCATGTATATACGGACAGACCCCGACCGTCTCACCAGGCAAGGCAGAGCTGTTAAAGACCCATGTATCTAAGTACAGACCCCCACCGTCTCACCAGGCAAGGCAGAGGTGTTGAAGACCCATGTATCTAAGGACAGACCCCGACCGTCACACCAGGCTAGGTAGAGCTGTTAAAGACCCATGTGTGTCAGTACAGACCTCGACCCTCTCACCAGGCAAGGCAGAGGTGGTAAAGACCCATGTATCTAAGTACAGACCCCGACCGTCTCACCAGGCAAGGCAGAGCTGTTGAAGACCCATGTATCTAAGACGGACCCCGACCGTCTCACCAGGCAAGGCAGAGCTGTTGAAGATCCATGTCTGTCAGTACAGACCTCGACCCTCTCACCAGGCAAGGCAGAGGTGTTGAAGACCCATGTATCTAAGGACAGACCCCGACCGTCTCACCAGGCAAGGCAGAGGTCTTGAAGACCCATGTATCTAAGTACAGACGCCGACCGTCTCACCAGGCAAGGCAGAGCTGTTAAAGACCCATGTATCTAAGTACAGACCCCCATCGTCTCACCAGGCAAGGCAGAGGTGTTAAAGACCCATGTATCTAAGGACAGACCCCGACCGTCACACCAGGCTAGGCAGAGCTCTTAAAGACCCATGTGTGTCAGTACAGACCTCGACCCTCTCACCAGGCAAGGCAGAGGTGGTAAAGACCCATGTATCTAAGTACAGACCCCGACCGTCTCACCAGGCAAGGCAGAGCTGTTAAAGACCCATGTATCTAAGTACAGACCCCCACCGTCTCACCAGGCAAGGCATAGGTGTTAAAGACCCATGTATCTAAGGACAGACCCCGACCGTCACACCAGGCTAGGCAGAGCTGTTAAAGACCCATGTGTGTCAGTACAGACCTCGACCCTCTCACCAGGCAAGGCAGAGGTGGTAAAGACCTATGTATCTAAGACAGATCCCGACCGTCTCACCAGGCAAGGCAGATGTGTTAAAGACCAATGTATCTAAGTACAGACCCCGACCGTCACACCAGGCAAGGCAGGGGTTTTGAAGATCCATGTATCTAAGACAGACCCCGACCGTCTCACCAGGCAAGGCAGAGGTGTTGAAGACCCATGTATCTAAGTACAGACCCCGACCGTCTCACCAGGCAAGGCAGAGCTGTTGAAGACCCATGTATCTAAGACAGACCCCGACCGTCTCACCAGGCAAGGCAGGGGTGTTGAAGACCCATGTATCTAAGTACAGACCCCGACCGTCTCACCAGGCAATTCACAGGTGTTGAAGACCCACGTATCTAAGTACAGACCCCGACCGTCTCACCAGGGAAGACATGGGTATAAGCGAGCACTAATCGAACACGCCAAAACAACGATGAGCACCTGCCAAACGGGGATAAGCCAAGAAAGTGAATGAAAAATGAAGTCCAATTGCTCTTGAATGCAAATTACAACGTGTATTGGAAAGAATACTTGATTGTTTACATTATATACTGTTACGCTGTAATAGATGTCGAGAAGGCTTTGATAGTTTATTAGTACTATTTGATTTTTTACAACGCATATTATAAAGCATGACAGTGACGTACATACAGTTACATAGACTGAAAGAACTGCATGATTATTACGCAACATTGCCCCTGCATCTGCACCAAAGTGACCTAAAACAGCCACGTGATATACATGTGGACGCCTTGTGGAATTCTCCGCCAACTCGCTAACTAGGAGACGAATGTCAACTTCATCAGTGTCGTTTTTAAGTTTTCATACCAATGTTAATACCAAGGTGAAATTTGTTGTCACAACAAACTGTTGGTGATTCGTTCCTTACCGTATGGGGTGAAACCGTGAGCTGATACCGTGCCCACGTGTGTCGTGACGGTAACTAAAGAAAACATAAACTTGTAGTAAACAATATAAGTAATATAATTTACAAACACAGGGAAGTAAACAAGAAAAATAGTCTTTGTCCTGCGCCTTGATACTTCATCAAGATGAATCGCTTGCGATTTTAATCTGTTGCCTACATACTAAACAATGATGACAAGCTGACCGCTTTTTTTCTTTTCTTTGGTAACAAATAACAATAAATAGCTTATCGTTGTTGTCCTTTGCCTTTCTACATAATAAAGGTGAATAGCTTACCGTTGTTGGCATTTGCATTCAACGTATTAAAAATGAATAGCTAACCGTTGTTGTCCTTTGCCTTTCTACCTAATAAAGGTGACTAGCTTACCGTTGTTGTCCTTTGTCTTGCTACCTAATATTGTGAATAGCTTACCGTTGTTGTCCTTTGTTTTTCTACCTAACAAAGGTGAATAGCTTACCGTTGTTGCCATTTGCTTTCTACCAAATAAAGGTGAATAGCTTATCGTTGTTATCATTTCCCTTTCCACATAATAAAGGTGAATAGCTTACCGTTGTTGTCCTTTGTCTTTCTACCTAATATTGTGAATAGCTTACCGCTGTTGTCCTTTGTCTTTCTACCTAATATTGTGAATAGCTTACTGTTTCCGTCCTTTGCCTGCTGGATCCACTCCGGGCGAACAATGCTGTGGAAATGAGCACGCGGTACCTGGCGGCCAGTTAGCAGTAACTGAATCATAACAAATTTGTGGAATATGAACACTTAAAATACTATTTCCATAATAACTAAACATCGGACGAACGGGGCTTAACATACTTGGCGGGAAGGGTTTCATGAGTTCGGAAGCAGACACATTCAAACACCGGTAGTGTCCGTGCGTGTGTAGCCCCTTGGGGTCATGCTGTCCAGAATCGAATCCAAGGGGTGGGGGGGGGGGGGGGGGGTTCACCGTATGCCCGGCCGCCAAGTTAATGGCTAAATCGACTTCCGGTTCTTTCGTTCGAATGTCCATCACTCGCTTAGTATTAGGCGCCGGAGAGTATATTGTCTCCAAGTCGACGTTGTTAGGGGTTCCGCCATTGTCTTTAGCCTCAGACCCTTATATTGAACGGACGCTTCGTCGTCCAACAATGGCTTAATATTGGATGTAGGAAGTTTGGTTTTGCACCAAACCGGACGATATCAGTCTAACACTACTGGGGCGGTGGGGGTGCGAATTTTGACAATCTCGACTTTAACAGTATATCTTTCTTACGGAACTGAAAAGTATATCTTTTTGAACAATCTCGACTTTAACAGTGTATTTTTCTCAATGATCTAGAAGCTAACTATCTTTCCATTGGTTAACTGTATGTTTCCATCGGCTCTCGACCTTAACAGTGTAATTTTCTCAATGATCTAGAAGCTAAGTATCATTCCATCGGTTCTCGACTTTAACAGTAACCCATCCAACGGAAGTAAAAATTTGGGCTCGGTGGATGCTCTCAAGTCACCACGAAATCTGGTTTGAGAAAAGACCAAACGACGAGTCATCGACGCGACGACCATGGCAGAATGTTAGTGAAAAAAATAGACGCAGTCGGTCACCAGGTGGATAAGCCATCTCGTGGTCTTCGACGACTGACCTTTTCAATTGCCTCTTGAAGCGCCGATATTTGTTTCTGGTGCGCGTCCACCTGTGATACAAAAACAACATGTAATTGAGTTTACCTGTTTACGTCTTAAACTTACGCTTACAAACAGTTCTGTTCACGTAGTTCGTGAATAGTGACTTGGGGCGGCATCGGGAGTAAGTTCGTAAATTAATCATCACTTGTGGTTGGCACCCGTCCGTCTGCGAAAGACGATGGATTTGCAGCTTTGTTTTGGTTTAAGTTATGCGATTCGTAACGCGGCATTTACGCTTATGACTAAATAAGCCTATCTGTGATCGGAGCTTACCGCAGTCGTCGCAACGGTGACCTGTCGATAGATCTTGGTTTGTGCTCGCTGGTGGACGCCTAGATTGGCGTTTCAAGTCCAGTTTCACAAACCAAATCCCGTCGTGGTGGGCCATTCCCTCACGCACGACACGTGCCTATCCCCTCTTTTGTGATGCCAGATCCTCCCAAGAATCTGGACCAATTCCGAAAGCCTTCATGTCCCGCTTACAAACATCCTTAAACCTAAGCTTTGGCCGTCGAGTTGGCCTTTTGCCGTCGGCTAGTTCACCGTAGAGCACATCCTTGGGACTGCGTTCATCTTGCATACGATGAACGTTCCCAAGCCAACGTAGACGACTTTGCTTCACAAGAGCAAGAATGATTGTTAGGTTGGCCCTGGCTAACACCTCAGCATTCGTGACCTTGTCTTGCCAAGATATGCCTAAAATGTTTCGCAGGCAACGAAAAAGTTATTCAATTTACTGTCTTGGTCACAATATGTAGTCCCCGTTTCACTGCCATACGGCAAGCTACTTAGAACGCACGCCCTGTAGATTAGCATTTTGGTGCGAATGGTAAGTTTGGAATTTCGCCAAGCAGGTTTGTTCAACCTACCGAAAATCGTGGCTGCCTTCCCAATTCGAGCGTTTGTTTCCTCGTCCAGGGATAAATGTGACGGTACTTCCCAAGTAACAAAACTTATTAACCACCTCTAAAGAGACGTTGTAAGGGTAATCACTCGCGGTGTAATAGCCCCTTGGCTCAGCAGTTTTTTAACACTAATAGTCATAGCAAATAAAGTACACGCATTTAATGTAATGAATAAGACCTGGTAAACCGAAAAACACCAAGGAGCATAGTTTGAGGCCGGACTCTGAATCAGCAGATATCTCGCTGAAATATTTACTTAGATACATTACGGTGTATTGTTACGTTAAGATACATAAAAGCAGTCATGGGAAGAAGCATAACACCATCCGGCATGTTTTGTTTTTTTGCATTTTAGGATTCTTTTTTGCGCAAAGTAATTACATTTGTTCTTGGTGGCTTTACCTCTTTTCGTAGTTTCTTCAGCTTTCTCGTGTCGCCATTGCTCCCACGTGACTTGCGCCTTCCGTTCTTCTTCGGGCGCCCTGAGCCATCGCCAGTGTCACCTCCCTCCGCTTGGCGGCGCTGTCTACTCACATCGATTCTTTTTCTGAGGCTGACCGAGGCATGTTCCAGATCTGACTGAGCATTCCAAAGTGGTGTGCTAAGGCCTTCCGATGAGGGCAACCCATGGCCTTGACCTTGTCTAGCTGTGTCGGGGATTGAGATATCCAACGGTTCGGGGCCCGACAATGTCGACTCACTGGCGGTGTTCGGCATTGAGTCGGCGCCATTAACGGCATGCAAACCTTCAGAAGAGGCGGCGCCATTAACGGCATGTAAACATTCACAAGAGTCGGCGCCATTAACGGCATGTAAACCTTCAGAAGAGTCGGCGCCATTAACGGCATGTAAACATTCACAAGAGTCGGCGCCATTAACGGCATGTACACCTTCAGAAGAGTCGGCGCCATTAACGACAGGCAAACCTTCAGAAGACTCCGCGCCATTAACGACACGCAAGCCTTCAGAAGTGGCGGCAGATTCACTCTCCTGCTCATGATTCACAGATTTCAAGCCCTCTGGTAATCGCGCCGCGTGAAAACAATTTCGCGCATTACCCGAAGTTTGGTCTCTCCACAGAAAATAGACAATTGCTATGACGATCAAGAATAGAACAGTAGTATGAAGGTCAGGGCGACGCCTCGCAGGTCGCTGGCAGTGACACAAGGCCGGGGATATCACGTGATGTCCCGGCGGGGGAGGCGACTGTGGTAGCGGGCTGTACTTCATGATCCTCAACCGAGTAACCAACAATAGGAAAGTACTTTTTCCTCAGATTTCGGCTTGCATCAGATCATATACTGAAAGAATATAAGTCATCTTCGTTTAAAGACAATTCTCATCTAATAGTCAACAACTAAAAGTCAGAAGTTTCCGAAAAAAAGTGTAGCATGTTATTCAATATAAGAACTGACCAAAACAGAAGGAAAAACTGGGGGTCACCGAGGAACTTTTGAGCTATGGAATCACGGAATCAGAACTGCGATTCAGACAACTTCGCATTACCCACCTTCTCAATTGCAACAGTTGCGGAAGTTATTAATTGTTGTCTTCACATCTATGATCATACCAGTATATAATATACATGCATACATCTACATTAAACAATATCTATATGTAAAATTATGAGAATATATGTTAATATATATGGTTGTTTCATTTCACCAGCGTTATCGCTGACTGCGCATAATGGAGGACATTTCGAGTGTATTTACAATGACAGAATCAGCGAGCTCTAAAGAGTGTGACGCGGCCTCCACTGTTGGAAATTCACACGGCACTTGGGCTAGCAGATCTTACTCTACCTCGTTAAAGATATGCCACGCCAATGTTAACGGTCTTGGTGACGATGAACTGTTATTATACGGAACAACTACAGCTTTAAATATGATATAATATGCATTACCGAAACTCACCTTAAGTCTGAATCGGAGCCGGATTTGAATTTAACCGGGTATCAACAAGTCTACCCTAGGGACCGTAACTCAGTTAGGCCTGCATGAGGAGGTGTGCTTATCTGGGCGAGCGACTGTCTTGTTGCTAAGAGACTGCCTGATCTGGAGGACGTGGAAATAGAGGGTATATGGTTGGAATATAGGGCCAACGCAGAACGGTTTCTGGTGTGCTGTGTATATCGTCCACCGAGTGCTAAAGTTGTATTCTGGGAAAGGCTCCAAACCTGTTTAGACAATGCTAAACTCTCGTCAATACATGACATAGTAATAGTAGGTGACCTGAATGCCGATGCAGTAACCGACCCGTATAATCACTTACACATACTGAGCGTGGCAAATAGTAGTAGGCTCACGATTTATGTGGATACCCCAACAAGAATTAATCCCACTTGCAAGTCTATCTTGGACCAAATATTAAGTTGCCGACCAGATCTAGTTTCAGATGTTGAGGTTCTTACGCGCATAACTACTATGATAATTGTGCTGTTTGTTGTAACCTCAATTTTCAAAGTTACCAGGTGTCCAGTTACCGGGACATATAAACGGCTAGTGTGGAACTATAACAAAGCAGGTTTTACCGGGCTTAGATCAGCTTTAGCTTCACACGACTGGGACCAATGTGTCGCAACCAATGATCCCGATTCAGCTTGCAAAATATAGACTTCAGAGTTTCTAGAAATTTGTAGGACACTTATATCTAACCGTTTTGTTACAGTTCGCCCTGATGACAAACCATTCTACAATAATAACCTGCGACGGGAAAAACGGAAATTAAATCGTTCGCGCAAGAGTGCAAATAAAACTAATCATGACTCAGACCGTAATCAAAGATGCCAATATGTATCAAATGTTCGCAAGGCAAAGTCTGTGTATGACAAGCATCTGGAGGAATCGCTTAACTGTAGGACCAAATAAAAAAATGGTGGAAACTGAGTAAAGAACTGTTAAGGGTGAAAGAAAGTGCCGGTTATCCGGCGTTATTAAATCCAGATGGCAATAGTATCTCCGATCATAAAGACGATTATGTTGTTGGCCAATCATCACGTGTAGGACCGATATCAGATATCCCAGAGCAGACTAAATGCAATTTCCATCTATTTATTTATAACTTGGACTCAAACGAAGCTGCGGGGTATGATGAGATTAACCCGATGATGCTAAAAGAAGCTGGTAACGCCATAGCTGAACCCTTGTCAAAATCTTTACATTGTGTCTCGATCAATCCAGGATGCCTCGACTTTGGAAAATGGCTAACGTAGTCCCAATACATAAAAGATAGCTGCGTTCCCAGGTCAACAACTGTCGGCCAGTTTCTCTTTTAAGTTGCGTAGAAAAACTGCAAGAACGTGTGATTTTCAAGCACGCATTTAACTACTACGTGATAATAATATTCTGAATAGATTCCAGTCGGGTTTCATTCGGGGCACAGTACGGTTCACACCCTTGTTGAGGTAAACAATTTATTTTGTGAAGCCTTAGACAAGAAAAAAACGGTAAAAGCGTTTTCTGTGATATCTCGAAGGCATTCGATACGGTATGGCACGACTGTCTCCTGAGTAAACTGCGTAGCATCGGAATTGATGGTGAACTATTTAACTTGTTTAGTAATTACTAAACTAAATGTGTGATAGGCAGCAGAGGGTTGTCGTTGATGCAGCTTACTCAGTGTGGGGCCCAATTGCAGCAGAGGTACCCCTAGGTTCGGTATTGGGACCTCTTTCGTTTCTAGTCTATATTTAATGACTTAGCCAACGATCTTGAATGTAATATTAGACGTTTCGCTGATGATACCACTATATGTGTTGCCATAGATGATTTAGGTGACGCATGCGGTATGTTAATGCGAGACTTAACATACAAAGATCAAAAATTCAAGCGTGAGCCAAAAAGTTGTTTCAAGATTTTAATGCACCTAAGAATAATGTCATGAACATTACGAATAAGCTCAACCCCGATCCTACGCAACTTAGTATGGGTGGAAATAGTCTTGTAAACGTATTCGAGCACAAACATTTAGGTCTTAATATTGATTCCAAGTTATCATGGACAACGCATATTAATGAAATATACAACAAAGCTATGAGAAGGGTTGATATTCTGTCTGAAGTTTCAGACAGAATATCAATTTCAGTCTTGTAACGCTTGAAATGATGTTCTTTTCCTTCATCAGACCTGTACGCGATATGCATGTGTTGTGTGGGCCGGGTGTTCTCAGTATGAGTCGGACAAATTAGAATCGGTACAGATAAGGGCTGGGCGCATTGTAAGTGATGCAAGGTGTACAAAGAATTGGGTTGGGAAACTCTGTCAAAAAGGAGGGACAGATTCAAATTAATTTTGTTTCACAATTTTTTTTATAACCAGGTACCTTCCTATGTGTGTAGCTTACTTCCTATGTCCGTGCCCGACCGCACTCAATATGGTTTACGTAGTGCTAGCCCACTTAATATTACACAATTTAATACAAGGTTGACAACGTTTTACAAATCATTCCTACCTAGCGCAATACGAATGTGTCATGGCCTGTTTAACATGAATCTTGTAGCCAGGCCGAGCTGTCGCTGCGGAGGTGAGAACGAGGACTGTTTTAATTTTTTCCTCGGGTGCACGCTGTATACGAATTTTAGAGATATTTTATTTCGCAAAATCCATGTTCTATCGTCAGTGTCATTTGGCACCATCCTTTTGGGTAATCCGTCTCCATCCATTGACGATAACCGTTACATATTTCAAGCAGTTCACGACTTCATTGCAGCCTCTAAACGTTTCCCTTGAAATACCACGTATTTTATGTCATTTAATCTTATGCCTGAATGTATCAATAATGAAAATTCTATTACAGTGTAATGTACGCAACTATTATGTATGTGTGTATGTATGAGCAATTGATCCAAGTTTAGCATGAGGAATTCACATAGGCAGTGTGCCTGGTTTCCAATTGCCAATAAAAATATGTTTAAACTAATATATATGGTAATACCGGGAACCATGTGGTTAGTGAGATATTAATTTTGTAAATTTTTGCCACAATGTCAAAAAGTTATTTTTGACAGTGCTATGGCCATGAAATTTTTAGCTACCGACCCCCGGCACTGGTTGCTTTCGCGCATTCACAAAACGTTTCGGGTTGCTTCTAGCCACAATATGTCTCCTTAGGTGCTCATTTTCGTTCATTTGCCAGATTTGTATACACGGATGAAATTCATTGCAAGCTTTTGGTTCATGCAGACGTTCTCTGCCAGGAGGGAAACAACGCCGAGAGGCATAGTCAATGAATATTGATGAGGCGGGATGCTGGTGACGTAACAAGCATGAATATTCATGTCGAGGTTTTCTGGCGAATTTAAGGCGCACCGAGGCATAGCAACGCTAGTTCTAACCTGGTTCCGCGGCACTTCGCTCATTCAGCAATGCTTATATACGAATTCGAGCGATGGTACCAGCTTAGGCTCTCTCCAACGCAATCGCTAGGGACCGCTGTTGCATTAAAGTTGCATGTCGAGCTCTTTACCGCCAAAACTAAAGAGGTCAAAATACAAATAAGAATCAGTTCTTGAATCATTCAAGATTTCTTTTGTCCATACTCCACCTATGCCAGACTGCCAAATAGTGTCTCTTAGCCTTGCCCGTGATATCAATTTACCACAAATTTTCATTTTAGTGGTAAACGTCATCAGTTTGTGTGCTTCGCGATGCTTTGGTATAAGTAACAGTGCCGCGACGGAGTTCTGTGGTGTCGTGGGATAGACACGTTTGCCACACCACAGCCGAAACGGCAAGGTTTATCAGGTTTCTGAATTTATAGAATGAAACAATCGAGTTTTCTGCAAATTTTGGTATAAATTTCGCCTGGGCTTAGTTTTGGCGGGAAATAACTCGACATGCCACTTTAAGTGAGAATTGTCTTTAAACAGTTCACCTGGCGCTTCCATGTAATCATAAGTAGGTACCTATTTACTCTTTTTAGGGGCGTGTGCAGAAATTCTTGGAAGCGGTGGGTGGGGGGCACAACAAAATGTTCCACACATGTGGTATTCCCCGGCCACAAACCCGTTGGTTTGTTGACCAGGGAACGCCTTTTTACTTCTCGTTTTAACCCAAAAAAATGGCGATGTCAACAAGTAGTTTTAATCAGGTCTTATCTAAATAGTATCTACAGCAAAACGGTTTTTGGGTCTAATCTAACTAACGCGTAATTGAAGACTCACAGGTTGGGCACTTACAGTTAATCGGGGCTGAGGCTTAACCGAACCGCAATGGCCGGTTACTTCGCGTTTCAGTCACTCGAACTTAAAACTGATCCGTCTCCCGAGCCGCATCCCCCGGACTCTCTGGCTCCGCTTCCCGCGGAAAACCCGTTTAGCGCGCGCAAAACCCAGCGTCTCCAGAATGACGTCACTAACTAGCGGGTCGTGCGGCACGCTACTAAAAAGGGAATGACTAAATGCACCCGGATGTACTACAATACAAACTAAGGACCTACTTTATGACAAAAAAATATATTACACACGAACAGAAAAACAAATTGTGAAAGGCAGAATAGCATACATATCTCGCTCTCCCGATCCGATAGCGAAAGTATTTTGTTCATGGGTGTGAGTCATTCTGAGAACCTTTCACTATAACTGTCTCCAAGAGACCCCACAAGGTGGCAGCCTTTTGTTTAAGTATTTTGTTTATTTACAAGCAGGCATAGTATAGGCATTTTCAGATAGTGTGATTCCGCCGCTTCCTACGCGCTCTTCCGAAATACGTATCTGTTGATTAACGACGTCATTATCACCTGGTAAGACATATCCGCTAGGAGACAAAGTTCTCACAGGCGGCACTAAACTATTCTGTCTAAGAACACATGCGATGAAATGAAGGTCAAATGTTTATATTTCTGGTTTGCACAATCAGGTTGCTTGCTAATATAGCCGATCGCTTTATCTTCCATCGTTCTGTTGTTCATCTCCAATTCTACAAGCCTCAATCTCAGAGGCTGTCCCATGGACAATTCGGACGAGTCTGAACAACGCGCCGACAAAAGCGATGGCGGATAATTTCAGAGAATGAAAATGGCGTTAGCCACCGCAGCATCAGTCATTTCAACTTTATAAAGAGCCGTAAAGGTGGACAGGGTGGACAGACGTATCAGATCAGGCACGCACACGTGAAAGACATTAGGATAACTCAAACATTGACTACAATGAGTGCGCGTCACGCAGCTGTAACAAGGCACCAGCGTGATGGGGCCAATAGAAGAAGGCTATGGTGAAGGCCTGGGATGCGCCACGACGAGCTAAATTAGAACACGAACGCCTTGTATTTGCAAAACTAATGGCTGAAACACCAAATCAGTCACCTACCTGCATTCTACGAACCTTTGTGAAACATGTGCAGCTACCTTTGAAGCATGACCTACCACTATTCCATGCTACAAGGCAACTTTTGGCACTCGCCGCGCAAATTTACTCGATCAGCCAGTTTTGGGTGTGGCAATTTCACAACTCTGGCGCTAGGGGCGCTGTTTCGTTGCTCATTCACTAGCCTGGTTCCGCGGTCCCAACTTCGCTCGCTCAGCAAGGGCCCGGTGTTAACCACCATTAACGGCCTTGACCTTCGTGTGTGCAGTTAAAGCGGTGCCAGACCGCGGCGTTATGTCAGTGAAGACTGTTCTCTAATTTTGAAGGTAGACAAACATGTCAGGCGGCAAACGTATTCCCCAACGTATACGTATGGATTATTAGCCATAAATATGTATTGATTAAGTGGATAAACTCACTTGTGTACTACATTTGCGCATCCATGTCATATCAGTTCGTGACAGTCCAGAGAAGCGTTGCCATTGTGTTGGTGGGAATGCCACAACTTTAAAATGCTGCAGAGTTCTCAATATTTAATATAGGAGCATAATATTTTGCATAATTGAAGTTAAATACACTAGGTTTCTACAACATTCCCTGTAATCAATTGACACAGCCCCACAAACAAATTATTAGCTCTCCCCTCTCTGACATATTTCATTAATGGCAGTGCATGAAATGGGTGGGAATATCATTTAGAAATGCTGCAGAGTTCTTAATATTTAATATAGATGCATAATATTTTGCACAATTGAAGTTCAATACACTAGGTTTCCACAACATTCCCTGTAATCAGTTGACACAGCCCCACAAGAAAATTATTAGCACTCTCCTCTCTGACATATTTCATTAATGGTGGTGCATGAAATGGGTGGGAATGCCACTTAGAAATGCTGCAGAGTTCTTAATATTTAATATAGATGCATAATATTTTGCACTGTTGAAGTTCAATACACTAGGTTTCTATAACAGCCCCTGTAATCGGTTGACACAGCCCCACAAGAAAATTATTAGCACTCCCCTCTCTGACATATTTCACTAATGGCGGTGCATGAAATGGGTGGGAATGCCACTTAGAAATGCTGCAGAGTTCTTAATATTTAATATAAATACATAATATTTTGCACAATTGAAGTTCAATACACTAGGTTTCTAAAACATTCCCTGTAATCAGTTGACACAGCCCCACAAGAAAATTATTAGCACTCCCCTCTCTGACATGTTTCATTAATGGCGGTGCATGAAATGGGTGGGAATGCCACTTAGAAATGCTGCAGAGTTCTTAATATTTAATATAAGCACATAATATTTTGCACAATTGAAGTTCAATACACTAGGTTTCTAAAACATTCCCTGTAATCAGTTGAGACAGCCCCACAAGAAAATTATTAGCACTCCCCTCTGTGACATATTTCATTAATGGCCTTGCATGATATGGTTGGGAATGCCACTTAGAAATGCTGCAGAGTTCTTAATATTTAATATAGGTTGACACAGCCCCACAAGAAAATTATTCAGTGGATAGAACCTTCGAGAAAAATAAGTAACACCCCCTTCTTTGACACATTTTCCTTATGGTAGTGTATGACAGGGGCTGAGAATTACCCCTCCCCCAGAGAGACATCCTGGACATCGTTTAGGTGGGCATGAAACAATTTTAAGATGCTGCTGAATTTTATTATTTAATATAGGTGCATAATATCTTACGCAAATGAAGATCCTTCACAATTTTGTTTATAACACTTTCCTGTCTCACATTTCAGTAATGCTGGTGCATGAAAATGGTGCGCAATGCCATTTAGAAATGCTCAGGTAGACACTCAGATTGGTTGACAGAGCCTCCCCAAAAGATAAATAAATCTCTGACACATTTTTATTTTATTTATATTTTTAGCAATGCAAATGCCACTTAGACAACCTGCAAGTACCAGCACATGATATTATGCACTGTATAATATCAATATTCTATTGACAATTCCCCTCCCCTCCCCAAGAAAATGATACCCCAGCCCTTGCAATTACTTGTACCATCTTTAATATTTAGTTCATGTACTGAACTGTACGTATTTGTTAAATTTATCAATCTATAAACACTTATGCTACATCGTGACAAACTATACTTACACTACATTGTAAAAAAAACTATGCTTACACTAAAATTTATAATCCTATTCTCCTAAGATATATTTTGGACCAGTTCAGTTTATGCTTGCACACAATTAAGTAGTCTAATTAAAAAACCAATCCATCTATCCATAGGGCTTGAGGAATACCTGCTTGATCATGCAGTAACAATATTTGGTGTTCCAAGAGATTATGCCCAGGGTCCAGTTCATCGCTGATGCAGCACTTTAGTACCAAAGATGATGTGAAAATTGAAGATGTGTAAGTTCTACCGGTACTTATTGATATGGAAAATATTTTTTGGTAAATCATTTAAATATAAATATAACTGAAATGTAATGTATGGAAAGGAAAACAGTGTATTCATTTTATTTATATAATACAGCAAAGCATTCTTGGGCTTGCAAATATTTAATGCCTAATCTATGTAATGAAATATTGAAAATTCTTAATTATAGATTTGATACATATGATATATTAAATTACATATCTCTTCTCAATTGTCTGATACATATTTGCTCAATCCATCATAATTACTTCATATTTGACAGCTACTCCAAAAAAAAGAGTAAACGGTTTGAGAGTTGTGAGTGGTCTCCCTTTGAGGCCACCGAAATGGCCTGCAACTGCTTTGGTCTCAAGTGGTTGTACTCCTTTTCTGATTCTATGTTCAGTTTCACGAGAGCCTTTCGCACATTCACGTACTTGTCGTACAAAAGATCTACATTCTGGATTCGCTCGTTCATGTTAACACTGAGTAGAGTGGTGAAAAGGGTATCCTGTATCTCCGCACAGGGGAACCAGTTACGTGGGAGTAGTGCGTCACCTATCGGGCAAGATAGAAATGCCGTGACCTTGACCTACGCGCAATACCTAACACCCGCTCTTACTTGTATGAGTTTGAGCGGCGGTACCAGCTTACTCATTCACCCCTTCTCAAAATATGAATATTCATTGCAGTCCAGAACGCGGCGGTGACGGCAAACAATCATGGCTTCAGCTAACACTCGCTTTTCTGCAGGGGCTAAATCCCGCAATAAAGCCAGCGGGGATAAACACATCTTAAAGGGAATTAAGTACTTCTCCGAGGGCTATATCAAAAACATTCGAGGTAAGTGAAATAGCCAGCAGTTCTGTGGCCTTTAGTCTGTTTACATCTCCATCATTCTACCGACAATCTTCCCTCCCCCTGCGGGGGCCCCACTCATGACTGATGCTGGCCCAGTTCCAGACTAGGCCGCCCAGGGTCTTCCCCGGCAGGGGCCCCGGGTGCTGAGCAATAAAGTACTTATGTGGGTATGTTGCTATTTTGCTGCAGATTTATATGTTGGGGATTCTTTCAACTTAGTTTTGGGTGATCACAACTTTCATATCACTGTTTGCCGGATTTTATGTTACTGTACATGTAATTCTATACAAGCATTTCTCTCTTTTGAGATTTGCGTTCCTCTGGAATGCATGGGCTTTTCATTTTACCGTGAACTCGGAATGAGGAAAATAATTCTTCGTGAAATTGGAATGGGGTACTAGCCGACCGCCTTGATCAAGGAATTTCATTAATCGTGAACTGGAAATTTGAATATTGAATACTAACCGTGAATCGGGAAATCGTCAATTTAATATCGTGTATCCGCCCTTCTATTGCATGTGGAGAGTTAAGTTTTAATTCATCGTGACTTGGGAATAAAGAAATTTATTCTTCGTGATCTGGGAATACGACCCCCCTTGCCCCCCCCCCCCCCCCCCCCCTCCCCGGCCCCCCTAAGATAGTCTGCTGATCCTGTTTTTACATGTGCAGTAATGTATTTTTAATGCCAAAACCTCCTTTACTGGGCTCTTATTTGCCAGCGGCAAGGCATGCAGCCTGGCGGGGGAGTAGCGAGGGGTCCCCAGCAGGGTTTCTCAATAAAATTTCCTGTATCCAGATTATTGAGGATCGCCTGTGTATGTCCGTAGCTAATGAACTGATAAAACGGTTTTATTACCTTGAAATTGAGTCCTTCTTCCCTTCTGATAGTCCACAACCATTTTTTCTTTGGGAAAGCAGTGGAAGCTTAGTTCCTTAGTCTCCCATCTCCCGCACAGAAGGGCACACAACAGTGGTCTTTTCGACATGTTGGATGTTTGCCGTCTGAGCCTCGTTTTCGGCATCGGAATGTGCGGCATGCATAACATTTAAGAAAGGCGTTGGTTTTGTAGCTCTCTTGCGCACCCTAGTACAGGTGGCGCTTACCCTGTACGCTCTGTACACACTTTGAGTCCCGCGCTTTGAGTGCTTCCCTATAATTCTCCGCCTGCTTCCCTATCATTCTCCGCCGTCAGGGGCGGATCTAGGGGGGGGTTGCGGGAGTTGCAACCAACGCCTTGGGAACTTGAGAATACACTGTACAAGTCTGGCTTTTCGACGAAATGCATATCTTTTGCCGATGCACGCACGGGGGGGGGGGGGGGGCAGGGGGGGGGTCGTGTTCTCAGATCACGAGGAATAAATTTCTTCATTCCCAGGTCACGATGATTTAACTCAGAGCTCTCCGCATGCAATGGAAGGAGGGATACAAGATACTAAATTGACGCGTGACCCGGGGGGGGGGGGGGGCAAGGGGGGGGGGGGGGGGGTCGTGTTCACGATGAATTATTTTCCTCATTCTCAGTTCACGGTAAAATGAAAAGACCAATCCCGAGGAACGCAAATACCACTTGCCCTTCTGAAGAGCACATGTTTTTTAGTTGGTCCCCAATATACCTAAAACCTGCGAAACCTGAAACAGAACCCACAAGGTCTGTACAGACATATTGGGCGTCACATTAGGGTCATTGCTTTAGTAACCCGGGTATATCCCACAGCTGAACCGAATACGCACATTGAGCATCGGTATACCGCCCGGAACGTCTTTCACGCGGGTATGGGTGGGGGCGCATCTATTCGGTATGCCGATGTGCCCCGTTCAAAACAGCACAGGACATTCGAGAGAAGAGGGCGGCTGATTGAAAGGTGATAAAAGTAGGTTGGTTTCAGTGCCCCTACGTGCACCGGATGTGAACGGTGTGTGCATTTCATTGGAATAGTAATATCCCTATCGGGACACCCGGAAGTTCCCTGTCACGTGTCGCGGGTCCCGGGCGGGATACCGAACCTGGCCCGAAAAAATGCGCCCACTTTCTATATCGCTTGTATCATATTTGGTTGGTTGCTTCTACATTCAGGACGTTTTAACCACTTTTGGTCATATCACATGAACGGGAGAAGGAAGGGAGAGTGGAGCCATGTCCCCCGGGGGAGTAACCACCTACACTTTGTGAAGAAGGACATAGGATCGTTATCCTGCGACCCCCACAGACGACATGGACACAGCGGGCTCTCAGGTGGCCACACTACTCTAGGCGAGCGCTCTAACCAACTGGGCTATCGGTTTGGACCCCTGCTTTGGGGCTGTGGTGGGATGGTGGTATATGCGTGTGGTATTGACATAGATTGATTTCAAGATGTGTTGTTACGAAACGAAATCGTAGGGGTTCAGAATTGAAGTATACAATGGAAGGGCTGATATATGATATGAATTGGCCATTTCCCAATTCACGATTATTTGGTATTAAAATTCTCAGTTCACGATTAATGAAAATCATTGATCATTATTAAGTCATTAAGTCGCTCTCGTCGCCAGATTTATGCGGCACCGCTCTTCCAATGTTTACTGTTTTTTGAAATAGTCACTTTAAGGTAAAACCATAGAAAGTAATCATGATTTGTAATCAGCTCAGAGCGGACATTTTAAAACTTACGGCCGAGGTGTGTGTGTGTGTGGGGGGAGGGGGAAGCTGAACATGTGCATTCACAGAGAGGGATGGCCATGAGAAGGGTTAACCGAGCGGGTCTACATGGAACTGTGACATATAGAGCGGGTCAACGGAAAAAAATACCCCTTCCGAGCGGATTTTGGCGGTAAAACGCTCCTTTCGAGATGAAACGCCCCTTGCGAGCGGGTTTTGGAGGTGAAACGTGGGGGGGGGGGGCTTTACCGCGGAACCCCCCAAAACACAGCAGTGTATTAAGTATCCCCACCTCCCCCCACCGGGGCCAAGTCTTTGCCAGAGGGATAAATCGCACGAAAGCAGCATAAAAGGAAAATAAAGCCAAACGAACGGAATACTTCGTTGAGTCTCTGCTCAAAAACCCAACACTATATTAACCTCCCGAAAACAGATCGTGGTGAGTCATCTCTCCTCTAGAGATCCCTTCAGCACACGAGCAGGCATTTGGAAATGTACACTGAGGCTTGGGACTATTAACATCGTGATTCAGAAGCTTGTAGCCTGATGGAGCTTCTAAACGTGGGGGTCACTTCAGAAAAATATTGCTACAATTTTACCCCACTTCCCCTTACTTGCATTCATCAAGGCAGTTGAAATAGTGCCAACGGTACATCTATACAGAATAAGTCACATTCTACATACAGCAATTTGAAAAACAACGATCGGACCGTGTTGTCAATTTGTGATCTTACCGCCCTGCTGTCCTTTGGTGGTCTCTGGGGTGGAATGTCATCGGTTGGTAGACACACGCCCCGTCAGGTCAAACGGCCACGTTTTAACAAAGTGGTTATCCAATTCCGAGTTAGCGACGGCGCAGTTCACATGCTGCATCAATCCGCCTCAACTTGTTGTTGAGCCGTGTAGTGCGTCAGTCATAGGCCACACGAACACATTATCACTGACGGAGTATATATTTTTTTGTGGCCGCTTGTTATAAATACCTAGAAATATTAAAAACTGCTTATTTTTTGGCGAGTAACCATGCGGGCGATAACTGGCCGGCTTGAGAGTGGTTTCTGTCTGCGAGCGGCCACTGGTGACTAATGTCACGTGCACGAGGAATCGTATATGGAACGGCTAAAAATAGAAACCAGCGTCATATTGTGACATTCAACTGTTACAGTCACTGGTAGGCCTCCTAGCCTTCCTGAGTTTCAAACGTGGAGAATGCATACACTCTGCCAGCAGAGGGCGCCCGTTCTTCATATCACCTCTGCCCCACGTCACCGCCCACCTCACGGTTGACCCCAACGGTCTTGGGGTCACGAGTGGTTTTAGACGTTTGTTTTTATCGAATATTGTATTTTCTACGCAGAATTTGAAAATATGAACATTCCGCTTTCGAATGATCACAACGGAAAAGTTAAGCAAAAAAATATTTCAAAATAACACGGGGTCAGAGTTCAAAACGCTTCAGGCCATTGACCTCAATCGAACTCGAAAATATAGTTCAAAAGTTACATATGGCTTCTAGTTAATCAAGCTCGAATGAATTTGTCCCGTACGGTACCAGCAGCACGGTAAATGCTCAACAGTGGTGTATTTGATGGCAAACTGCATATTCTGATAATTCTGCTGGTTACCATGGTTAGAGGTAACATTTGGCCATGGGTAAGAGGTAACATTTGGCCATAGGTAAGTGGGGGCGTAATAAACAATCATCCTGACGTTTTACGCTTGCAAGGCTATGTACGACTTTTTGTACAGAAAAGTGTTGAAAATACCACAAGCAAGTACCATAAACAGTCCAGCACTGACGTTACGTAAACACGTCCGAACCCAGCGCGTCTTGGAACACTCCTGTGTGGGGTAAATGGACGTCCTCACGTGCGGACGTATGGGGCGTCTTCGCCGAAACCATCAACGGTTTTCACGTCTGGACGCCGGGACGTCAGTGATAAAACCATTGCATGCATTCAGGTCCGGACGTCTTCGCGTCCGAACACGTTACAATTTTAAATGTGTGTCGTGTATTGCTTTTTCGACAAGAGACAGAATAGGGAGGTATTCAGTCATGGCAGGCAGGCGGTGTTGCTTCACAATAAATTATTTTCGCAACAATGCATTTTTACATCACACGGTGGTCCACTTAAATTTGCCAAAGTGTGGGTTCAGTCTCTACGCGGCGTACTTTGCCTCATGTAACATATAGTTCCGGACCGACTCACTGAAAGTCTCACCTTAACAAATTCGGGGAGAGGAACGTCCCCCTCATGCGCTATACCGCCACCCATACACCCACCCATTGTCTTCCTCTTCGGCCCTACTTCATAACATCACACGCCATACGCAGAGTCTCACTGTCGTTCACGACCGAGTTATATGACACCGTTTGACCTTTGCAGATGAGTTCAAAAACAACTGCACGTATTTCCTGTCAACCGTATTTAGTGCATTGTAGCTCGGGTGGGTGTTAGGACGGGAGGGAGCGCAAGGGCCAGAATAGCATAGAGTTTAGTGAGTGTTAGGACGGGAGGGGCAGGGGGCCAGGAGAGTCTGGTGGGTGTTAGGGAGGCGGGGGCCAAAGGGCCAGGAGAGTCTGGTGGGTGTTAGGGAGGCGAGGGACAGGGGGCCACGAGAGTCTGGTGGGTGTTAGGGAGGCGGGGGCCAAAGGGCCAGGAGAGTCTGGTGGGTGTTAGGGAGGCGGGGCCAAAGGGCCAAGAGAGTCTGGTGGGTGTTAGAGAGGTGAGGGGCAGGGGGCCAAGAGAGTCTGGTTGGTGTTAGGGAGGCGGGCAGCACGGGCCAGGAGAGTCTGGTGGGTGTTAGGGAGGTGGGAGCCAAAGGGCCAGGAGAGTCTGGTGGGTGTTAGGGAGGCGGGGGGCAAAGAGCCTGGAGAGTCTGGTGGGTGTTAGGGAGGCGGGGGGCAGGGAGCCAGGAGAGTCTGGTGGGTGTTAGGGAGGCGGGGGGCAGGGGGCCAAGAGAGTCTGGTGAGTGTTAGGGAGGCGGGGGCCAGGGGGCCGGGAGGGTCTGGTGGGTGTTAGGGAGACGGGGGGCAGTGGGGCAGGAGAGTCTGGTGGGTGTTAGGGAGGCGGGGGGCAGGGGGCCAGGAGAGTCTGGTGGGTGTTAGGGAGGCGGGGGGCAGGGGGCCAGGAGAGTCTGGTGGGTGTTAGGGAGGTGGGGGGCAGGGGGCCAATAGAGTCTGGTGGGTGTTAGGGTTGCGGGTGGCAGGGGGCCGGGAGGGTCTGGTGGGTGTTAGGGAGGCGGGGGGCAGTGGGGCAGGAGAGTCTGGTGGGTGTTAGGGAGGCAAAGGGCAGGGGGGCAGGGGGCCAGGAGGGTCTGGTGGGTGTTAGGGAGGCGGGGGGCAGGGGGCCAGGAGAGTCTGGTAGGTGTGAGGGAGGCGGGGGGCAGGGGGCCAGGAGAGTCTGGTGGGTGTTAGGGAGACGGGGGGCAGGGGGCCAGGAGAGTCTAGTGGGTGTTAGGGAGACGGGGGGCAGGGGGCCAGGAGAGTCTGGTGGGTGTTAGGGAGGCGGGGGGCAGGGGGCCAGGAGAGTCTGGTGGGTGTTAGGGAGGCGGGGGGCAGGAGGCCAGGAGAGTCTGGTGGGTGTTAGGGAGGCGGGGGATAGGGGCCAGGAGAGTCTGGTGGGTGTTAGGGAGGTGGGGGGCAGGGGGCCAGGAGAGTCTGGTGGGTGTTAGGGAGGCGGGGGCAGGGGACTAGGGGAGTCTGGTGGGTGCTGGGAGGCGGGGGGCAGGGGGCCAGGAGAGTCTGGTGGGTGTTAGGGAGGCGGGGGGCAGGGGGCCAGGAGAGTCTGGTGGGTGTTAGGGAGGCGGGGGGCAGGAGGCCAGGAGAATCTGGTGGGTGTTAGGGAGGCGGGGGATGGGGGCCAGGAGAGTCTGGTGGGTGTTAGGGAGGTGGGGGGCAGGGGGCCAGGAGAGTCTGGTGGGTGTTAGGGAGGCGGGGGCAGGGGGCTAGGAGAGTCTGGTGGGTGCTGGGAGGCGGGGGGCAGGGGGCCAGGAGAGTCTGGTGGGTGTTAAGGAGGCGTGGCGCAGGGGCCAGGAGAGTGGTGAGTGTTAGGGAGGTGGGGGGGGGGGCAGGGGGCCAGGAAAGTCTGGTGGGTGTTAGGGAGGCGGGGGGCAGGGGGCCAGGAGAGTCTGGTGGGTGTTAAGGAGGCGGGGGGCAGGGGCCAGGAGAGTGGTGGGTGTTAGGGAGGTGGGGGGGGGGGGGGGGGCAGGGGGCCAGGAGAGTAGGTAGTGTCACCAAGTAGCTTGATTACTAAAATAGGTGTGGCGATGACATGTTCGGTGCAACAAATTGAGTGATTATCTTCGAAAACTGCTCCGTTATATAGGCCGATACAACGACTCAACGCGCAAAGGGGATGAGCACCCAGGCACTTCTGCGCGGTATTCCGCTAAACACTCACCACCAGGTGGAGCTACTTCAAGTACATTCGCACGTGAACGAACTGCCATATTTGTTTATCATCGCACACGACACGGCGTGAAATTTTGAGCAGCAGATTAAATCGCCGATAGTTCCTTTATAATGTGAGTAAAGATTTCAAACAAAAGGTAAAGTAATAGATAAAGTAACATAGAAGGAAATAAGGAAATGTTCATATCGGGGAATGATACTCCCAGAATTGTAATGCGCTTCTTCGGGACACTAAAAAAAAAGTCAAAGTCAAAACTCTTCGCCCCTCGATTTTTGCCAATTATGAAAAAATGTACGCTTCGATTTTTACGCAAACGGCTGAAATATTGTCTATAAACATTCCGCCGATAAGTCATGCATTGTTCACAATCCTACCTATCAACTTGTTGCATTTAGCCTATTGATCCCATGTTAGCAGACGTCTGTTTCGTTGTTGTTGTCGCCATTTGCAAGTGTCGTCACGATGCCTTACGCGGCGGTGATTTGGCTGAGCGAACTACATTGCGAGACGCGTGAAATGGAATTCATAGAAATGGCCTGACGTCACAAGTTTGGTGCGCATGCGTAGTAGGTGAAAATACGGAGCCTCGTTATCGCGCAGGTGAAAACATTGCCACGTGGTTATAAATCTGCATACAAATCTCGTGTTTTGGTGTCTTTTGTACTAGTTTTGTTCCGTGCGTTTGCGTCTGATTTCTTTCGTTGTGCTATGTCCTAGAACTATTTGGAATCCCTACCTGGTGTAGTTAGTGCCAGGTACCCAGAAAACTAAAAGTAGCTGACCTAAAGCCCAACGAAGCAACGGAGAAGTGGGTGACCGTCTACTTGGGATGAAGCCTGTTGTTATGAGTAGACCCAAGGCATGCAAAAATTTAACGCAGAAACAAATTTATGTAGGTCAGAATGCATATTGAAACCTCATAATTTATATTAATCCAGTGGATATCCCCATTCCTCATTTGTTGCTGCCAAGTTCTTACCTTACACATAATTGCAAACGTACCTAATTATATAAGTGGTCCTGATTAATAAGGCCCAAAACAAATGCATACCCTAAATTTGGGGGAAAGACATTTTCTCTTGCCTTCAATTTGTGGATAAAAAATATTCTTGTTGAACTTGACAGAAAATTCTCTCCTTACCAAATGGGGGGGTGGTACAGGGTGGCTCGGTTCTCTGATCTCTTTTTGGGGGGTTGGCATGTTCTCTGATCTCTGATTTATTGGTTGGCATGTTCTCTGATCTTAAGCAGTATATTTGATCTCAGATGTTTCTCTCATCTCTGATATTTGATTTTTCCCAAGGTCTGATCTGAGATCTCTGCTGTTTGTAGGCCCATGTTCTATGATCTTAGATTGATTTCCACTCCCCGCCCCCCCCCCCCAAAAAAATAACCTTGCATTGAACTTGACAGAATTGCTTGAATTTTAATTTTTCCTTACATTTATTGAAGAAGTTGCCTTGGACGGAATAAATTACTTCCCCTCAATCTTATAACCTTGTGGTGAAAAATAATACATATTTATTTATTTTTTTGGTGGGGGGTAGGGGCTTTTATTGGCGTCATGGTAATGGACTGACGTCACAATTTCTGTGCGCATCAGACTAAGCACACTGAGCCTCGTTATCGCGCCCTTGAAAACTTTCCCGTGGATACGTAAGCATAGCATCTTTCTCAGTGTTTTCTGTTGAATTAGTCCGTGGTTTCGCGCCCATTTTTATTCATTTAAGGATGTCCTACGATTTTTTTGAATGCCTGCCTGGTGAGGCTAGTGCCAGGGGGGTGGCTAAAAATGGGTTAAAGGCTATAATGCTCTGTAGATCAACAGCTCTTTTACACCTAGCTAACAATAATGCTTGCCATAAATTTGGGAAAAAAATAATTCAACCCTTGACCGGATAGAAGAAAACTGTGGCGGATCTAGGGGTGGGGGGTTAGGGGTGTTGCAACCCCCCCCCCCCTTGGGAACCAAAACATACAACATACAATATCTCTAAGCCCAAGCGCCCCCCCCCCCCGTCACAAGTCTTCAGAGCAGCCCCCCACCCCAGTCGCAAGTTTCCAGTGAGAGAGAGCGACGCCCCCCTTGGAAACCTGAACATACACTGTTAAAGTCGGCTTCTCCGAGCACGACCCCCACCCCCCCCCCCCCCGGTCGGAAGTTTTTCAGCGAGCACACCCCTCTTTCGGAAGTTTTCAGAGAGCAACCGCTTCCCCCCTTGGCAAATTCCTAGATCCGCCCCTAAACAAAAAAAGGTTACATTAATCTTGGTCCCATATTAGATTATCACAAATTCTTGCTCTCATATTACCCAATAACAATAATATTATCCCATTGCAGCGCAAATATTTGTGGCCCAAGCTAGAAATGATAGCTCAGAAATAGTCCTGCCCCCACCCCCAGCGTGGATACAGAAATTAGCAAAAGGGGACCGGGGGGGTGGGGGTCCAATAAAAGTTTCCGACCGAGGGGGAGGAGGCAGCACTACAAAAGGGCGGGGGGTCCACGCCTCAGATGGCCTAACTTTTGCATTGAAAAACAGCATTCCTCCTCAAAAAGGGAGGGGAAGTCTCCCCCCCCCCCCCCACTGGATCCACCCATGCCCCCCCCCCGGCCCTTGTTTCGTCTTGCATATTGTGGTTGGAGCAACCCCAGACCTTGCACGACTTCGACATGATTTTATTTGCATAGGCAGAGCTATATATATAGGGAAAGTACGGCTGCCGATATGGGGAGAACCCGGAGCGGAACGCATGCAAATGGTTGGGCCACGTGGGTCCATTTCTATGACATTACTGAGGGTACCATGACTAAGCAATGCAACCTTTCTTGACAACCATTAAAACAAATGAGTGCCATAATGTAAACAAAAGCACGTTTTTTTACGGGCACAAACGTTTTTGGGGGCAGGGGTTTAAAGAATAAAACAAGCGGTCCTGCGGGATAGGTCGGGTAAATGGCCCCAAGATAAGTAAAAAGTAAAGGGGGGTGGGGGGGGGGTCATATCGGTGTTGCAAACGAGAAGCACGCAATCATAACGTCATATCGTAATGCAAGGTTCCCGTTCAATGAGATATGATCATAACGCCAAACAACAGATTATATCAACTTGGGAATGGGATAGCCGGCCGGCGGTCTAACGATTTTCCTATAAATGTTACGAAACGTGAAATCCGCGTACAAACAGTATGAAGACCCCTTTCCCATCTTAAAACCCCGGTGGGAAATTCACACAGGGGAGACAAAGTTCTGTTGTCGCCATCTGCAAGTGTCGTCACTGTTTCTTTTACAGCAAGTTCTGTACTTGCTAGGAGGCTAAAACGGTAATGTACCCGGGGGTAATCATACTCCCACAAGAAAATGCACGGCCGCGTGTTCGGTAGGCCTTGGGTATCGGGGATCCAACGCCAAAATTTTGAAATCGCCTCCGGAAGCGCGTGATGCATCGTCCTGCCCCGCTTGAAACTTAAGTCAGGCAAGGACTTTATCTCGTCGAGCCCCAGCAGGCCGACTCTATCCCACAAGTTATAACGCCGGTTTTAAAATATTGCCGTAAATGAAGCAGTTAAGGCGTCTGATTAGCGGCTCACATATAGGGGTTGATTTATACCGTCCAGGTACACCAACGTTGAAATACGTTTTTATATTTTCACATCTGCCCACGCTTTATGCATTTCCCGGTGAAAAGGTGCGACGTTTCTGATATTCCCCCTGTGTAGGTAACATTAAATTGCTATAGCCCATGGACATGTCCCGGTATTTCGCATGGCCGATAAAATGGTTGGGTAACGTTTGCCGCTATGTTTTTGGAGTTGTGTATAAACTCACTTTGCACCCCAGTTTGTAGATCGCTAAATGATATGTCTTTAGCTGGAAAGGTCTTTAACTGGAAACCCCAAACCTTAATTGTTTCCGACGTCCATTTTAAATCCAGGCCGCACCTCCCCCCCCCCCCCCCCCCCCGCCCCCTTCACTTGAAGATACAACCCATTATCCATCAGTTTTGTCTGCGTTAATCCAGGGGCTTATTAGCATAACATAAGAAAGTAGCATAAACATCAAGGATATAAACATCAAGGCTATTTATTGAATAGTGTGACATTTTACGCCCAAAAACGGCACATAAAGCTGAATATAAATATTTAGTAAATAGAATGCGTTAACAATGTAAAAATGTAAATAGTAAAACAGTATAAAGGAGCGTTTGGCGATATCATTCCTCTGGCTGGCTTATCAGTGCTGGCAGCACTGACGTGTCTCCGCCCTGGAGCCGCCGCACCAGGCACAACTCGCATAGCCAGTCCTGGTTGGGATCGGCCAGCGACGCGCGGACCCGGGCCATCGAAAGGCTGGAAATACAGAAGCGGAAACATATGTTGATAACTGAAATGTGTACAGGGGGCCAATTAGAAAACGCGTTCGTCTATTGTCGAGTATTACGATATGGCTCTACCTTAACACTTCACATTGTCGCTGTATACATGTTCCACTACCATGATTACGGTTAAAGGGTCAAAGCAAACCAAAAGACAAAAATGTTCATTGGTGCATGACAGAGAAAGTATTTACGCAATAAGTGACATGCAAAATAGAAAAGGACAGCCAGCTACCCTTCGGTTTAAATACCTGTCTAGACACTGCTCGTGCCACCAGGAGTCGCACGGGTCGCACCCAAACCATGCCTCGGCGTCCTGGTTGCCCCAAATCCCGCCACACTCGCTGCAGCGGCAGGACGGATCGCCTTCTTCCGCTGGCACCATCATGTCGACGTCGTCGGCAGCCTCTCCTCCACCCGCCTCCAAATCCACCACCTCCTCCCTGCTCACCACCTCAACTTCGTCCTCGGCCACATCTTCCATCTCTTCGTCGAGATTGACCACGACGGGGGCGACGCCCTCGGCATCCCTGATGCCGTCCAAGTTCCAATATCTAAAAGATAAAAGGAATAACCAACAGTTGCAATTGGTAAATCTACAACTAACACCCCTTCCCCTCCCGGTAGCAAGTCTCCATGCCCTTTAAAAAAAAAAATGTTTGGGATCCGCGCCTGATCCCACACATTAACTATGAAACTGCAATAAAATAGTGGACTACACACAATGCGTACATCGATCAGTGAATGTAGCTTCGAAGTAATGATCTGCAACAAATCAGATTTTCTTTAAGAACCGAATGCTGCAGTTACAAAAAATGTGAATGTCAATTATGTGTCATACTATTCGAACTATTTTAATAGGCGGTTAATATATCAGTACATGATGAATAATTGAACTAAATGAAAAAGTAAAGATCTTTCCTCAATTGACATTTTTTTGTTTATTGATGGTTCCCGAAACTAAACTAAAGTAAACTAGAGATGTAATTACGCAGCCGTGCCATGGCCCTTGGGGACTCTTACCGTTCCTCGACTTTACGACAGTGCCGCACAAAGGAAGGCCACATGTTTCTCTCCGCCACCTTCTCCCTACCAGCAAGGAACAGAGCACGGACGTCCTCCATTTTCTGTGTCACGTTGAGTGAGGCCACGTGGCCCTTCTCCACCGCCCACACCATCTCAATTGGATTGAACTCACAGTGGTAGGGCGGCAGACGAAGGACCGCGTGGCCGGCCTCTTCGGCGAGTAGGTCCACGCGGGACTGCTTTACTGGGCGGTGTGCCGCGACCAGTTGCAGTAATTCAGCCTTAATCATGTCTTCGCTGAACTCCACTCCTGCGAATTAATCAGACATTTGAGGTTCGGACTAAACACATAAAAAAGACCCATAGATATGTGATCCCCCCCCCCCCCCCCCCCCAATAAAAATATTAACGTTTACGGGGAGCGGGGGGTCGTTCTTTTCTTCCATGTAGGGGCAAACAATTGTTTCAGCATAGCTAACGTATTATTCACGCATAACGTTTACTACAATAATACATTTCGTTGGTTCTAACATGGAAGATGGACCAAGCGGGGGCACCTGGCATCAGCAGACCAAAACGTTTTGTAAAAGGTTGCTCGGCTTACCAAAGCATACACCTGATCATGCTGCGTTAGGTGAGTGCGGGCGAGTGTCGCTAGCGGCTAAGGTCTATCTTACCAAATGTGTCAAATATTGGCCTAAACGTGTACAGATGCCTGACACTAGATACGTTCGATGTTGCTATGAAATACTAAAGGATTTAGATCAAAATGGCAAGCAAACATGGGCCTCTTCAATCAGGGCGCTACGGATAAAAACTAGTTACAGTGATGCATGGGACAATCAGGGAGTGCAAAATGAAAACGTCTTTTCGGGTAAATTGAGCACCAACATAAAAGTCAATGAAAAGTGAATGGTGCTGGAGCATAAGAAACCTTAATCGACTTATTGTTGTTTCAAAACAGTTAATTCCCGAGCATCACTTATTTACTGTTAATATTGTTAAAGTTAGAAACCTCTCGCGCGCTTTAGGTGTTCAGCCCACAGACTTGCAATCGAGCTTGGTGGATGTAATGGTACTTTGTTAGCCGAATTATTGTAATTTAATTATAGGAAATATCGTATCGCTCTTAAGTACTAACCTTTATTCTGTAGCCAAGTTCGGATCTCGTCTTTCTTTGACCCCGATGACGGGGATTTGCTTGCCTCCGTCTGAACATTATGATATGACGCATTGTCAAGTATGACAACGCTTGCCGGTGGCAGCCCAAGCAGCAGCTGGTCTTTAAACCAGGCCTCGTACCGGGGACCATCCATTTCACAATGGTAATCCCCGGTACCGCTTTGAGCCCTACGGCAAGGAAAGTTAATAAAGAATTAGACAGTGCAACGTCATATTATTTTTGGTACAAGATTTCATTATATGAATTGTTTCAATTAATTGATATGACGCCATTTGATCTGTTCAATGATACATTTTTTGCCGATCTTGTGCAACACAATATTTCGATTTATTCAATAACATGAGATTGATTTGATATAAATTTATTACTTTCCTTTACCTAATTATCATGGAAGCACCTTGGATAAACCCTGCCTCGCTTCCGGCATCCGTTACTATCCACCTGGAGAAGATAATAATATGTAATCAGTTATGTGACGTTAGTTGTGTCATGGTCTTGATGTACCTGATTTCATTCAAATCAGGTCACCTGGTTCAGTCTCAAAGATTGTTGCAAAAAGTAATGACGTAATAGCCAGAAGGAAAGTAGGAAAAAGATACGCGAGTATCAATCACAGCCGGCTAATTATTTTATCAAAAAAGGATGTGGCACATCAGACCGCGCTATTCGGAATTTGATTAAATAATTTGGTGGATAATATGGATGAAAGAAATTTGTCGGAATCATGACGTCGCTACGGAGAATGAAACCCAGGACGACAGGATATACATTTACATGTATTCGCTTACACAATTGTCGGTTAAAGCATAGCCTACCGTCCGCCCTTGCCGCTGACGCGCTTCTTCTTCCGGACGACCCCTGGTGCACACCACTCCTTGGCTGGGGCGTGCCCCGCGTTTACCCAGGTCTCATCAGTGTACACCAGGGGTCGGCCCTGCTCCCTGTAAATGGCAACCTGGCGCAGGTAGCGGCGACTCCATACAACGATGTCGTCGCGCTCCCGCACCTGGTCGTCAGCGCCAGCTTTTGCACCCTGGTACCTGTAAAACAGTTCACGCACATTGCAAATATTAAATGCCATTGTAATGGGGCGCCAATCCAGACAATTAATATCAACAGCATGGGAGTCATGTTAAGGGAATGCCACCGAAGATGGTCGGCGGCAAGCTTTGCATCAGGTAATATTTTCGATTTCTTGACCTATTTCTTCTTAAATATTTATGCTTATATCTTAATATACTAATATTAGAAGTATATAGCACTTCATATTACGACGATATTTACGGTCAGAAATTCATTGTATTACTAATACGCATTACTCACTTGAATCCTACAACGGCTAAACTGCGTCGCAAGGTTGATATGGAAAGATCGATGTCGTGCCGCCGCAACTGCGCACGCAAGCCTGCGAGCTGCACGATCTCTCCTCGTTGTAGCTGGTTGGTTATTTCTCGTCTAATGACGTCTAAGTGGAACTCATCAACTGAAGAGAGCCTTCCTTGCTTTTTGGCAACTTTGTTGTCGTCTGAAATATATATATAAGCTTATAGTAAGATCGAAATTAATTTAAAGACAACTTGGGTAGAATGTGTTGGTTGGGGTGGGAACCCGGGGAGGCACTATTATACAAATCTGGTGTGTGTGTGTGTGGGGTGGGGGGAGGGGGCTCGACCGGGAGGATTGGGGGAGCTCTGAAAATATGCGTTTACAGAGCAGGTTGCCGCTAAAAAATACCCCTTTCGAGCGGTTTTGGCGATAACACGCCACGACCGAGCGGAGTTTGGCGGTGAAAAAGGGTGTCTTCACCACGGAGCCCCCCCCCCCCCCCCCCCAAAACTCAGCAATGCATTAATATGCATTAAGTAAGGAAGGAGTAGGGCAGTCCCCTGGTGTAACTAATTGATCGAGAGCCGTGAAGAGTGGGGGGGAGCTAACAAACAATGAATTGGTTCGCAACTAATTAGGATCGTAGGATCGAGGGGGAAGCAAGGCATTTAGGGGTAGGCTTTACTTTGAATTATGTTGGGTGGGGTTTTAGAGTTGGAAACAGAGTCCCGAAACAACTTATTTGCTTTCAAAAAAACACGGCTAAAAATATGGTTTATGCTATGCATATGATTATTGCATATGATTATAGTCTTGCAAATTGTAATAAAAACATCGTGAGTATTTCGCAGGTCAGAGTGGATCATAAAGTCACACATATTGTCATATAAAGGTCATGGGAATAAAAATCACAAACTTACCGTTTACGTTATGATCTTGTAGCCGTGCATGTCGAAGTTGGCTCTTAGAAATACCTAAAGCGGCGCAGGTCCTTTCATTGACTCGGTTTATAGAAATCGTTAACCGTTCTTCACGTTTCTCGCGCTCAAAGAATTTAAAAACGTTGAGAATAATCTTTTGCGCATCCATTTCATACAAATATGGCGTCTGCGATCGTGCCAAGCATAACGACACTCACCAGGTGGCGCTGTCGTGAAACAGCGCCATCTATGCATAGGATCGAGCAAGCTGACGTCACGAAATATGCAACACACTGGCTCGCAAGAATATATGAGGCAATGTCCAATGACGGTGAGACGACACTTGCAAATGGCGACAACAACAACGAAACAGACGTCTGCTAACATGGGATTAATAGGCTAAATGCAACAAGTTGATAGGTAGGATTGTGAACAGTGCAGGACTTATCGGCGGAATGTTTATAGACAACATTTCAGCCGTTTGCGTAAAAATCGAAGCGTACATTTTTTCATAATTGGCAAAAATCGAGGGGCGAAGAGTTGACTGACTTTTTTTTTCAGTAGCCTACGACGGAGAAGCTTGCGAATGGGGTCCCTCGGCTCGGGGCTAGTCTTGATACAGCGATTTGAAGGTGTGTTTGAAGGGGATTGCGTGATAATTTCGTGAGTAAAGTGTTGAAGGTACTGAATGAAACGAGGAAACCGTCGAAATCGACCAATGATTGGCAATGTTGTTCGGGCTGAGGTGAATCCGGGCTCGGGCACCTAATCTGGGGCATGTTTCATTCCTTCATCCTTCATCGTCTCGGGAGGTTCCTTGGCCCAATTTAGCCTGTATGTGCACAAAAGTGGCCTAAAACACCAACATTCCATTCCATTCAAGCTGAGTTTTCTGGCTGCAAAATGCTTTGCCTACCTTCTCACTTTTTAATATGACACATGTGTGAAGCCCCACCCCCCCCCCCCCCCCTACCCACGATTGTGAGCGGACAAGCCTGGCGGCCATAAACAGGGCTAGAACCATCGTAGTCCTGCCACACTCACAGGCACAGTAAATCGACTGACGCCACTAGCTGTAGCCACGGAGTAGTAGGTAAGCGGCTTACGACAGGCCACTTCATCACTCACAGGCTCTCACTAAAGTGGCAGTAGTGACCACAATATCCAGAGTGAATTGTTTGTGTTCGAAAAAAAACTGTCAAGATCTGTGCAATTTTAGGCCAGCTCTAGTAAGTAAGCGACCAGGCCTGTAACATGGCAGGGCTAGGTATGCCACATATCCAAGTTGGGAGCGAACCGCATTTAATTTAATTGTTGAACTAGAGCCATCGCTGTTACCGCGACCATAGTTTGCCCTGATCTCTGTTTTTAGGCGAAATGAACTATTGATTGCAAAATTGCTAGGTACTATATGTCAGCAAACTTAAAGTTGCATGTCGAGTTCTTTCCCGCCAAAATTAAGCCTAGGCGAAATTTATATCAAAATTCGCAGAAAACTCTATTGTTTCATTCTATGAATTCAGAAACCTGATAAACATCGCTGTTTCGGCTGTGGTGTGGCAAACGTGTCTATCCCTGGACACCACAGAACTTGGTCGCGGCGCTGCTACTTATACCAAAGCATCGCGAAGCACACAAACTGATGACGTTTACCACTAAAATGAAAACTTGTGGTAAATTGATATCACAGACAAGGCTAAGAGACACTATTTGGCAGTCTGGCATGGGTGGAGTATAGACAAAAGAAGTCTTGAATGATTCAAGGACTGATTTTTATTTGTATTTTGACTTCTTTAGTTTGGGCGGGAATAAGCTCGACATGCAACTTTAAACCAAGATAATTAGTCTAAAAATGGAAACTTTAGCGGTGGCTCAGATTCATGCAGCTAGGCTATATTCACTTATATATTGAGAATTTTTAACAAGAATATTTCTAACCGCAAAAGGGGGATTCTTGATCATGAACTGTTTAATGTCCAGGTAACTTTGAGTGCATTCATCATAAATTGTTTATGTTAATATACAAATACATCTACCAAATGTATTTTATTTATAAAAACAAAGTGTATTTAAATATCAAAATGATTCAATTTCTTGGATTCAACATTTCTTTGGTATATATAATTACTAAACATGGTCACTTTAAATTCAAACATCCGGATGAACCATACTACAAATAAATATACTACCGCTAAGTATGTGTGAAATCACAAAATAACAAAGCATGTAAGGTTAGCTGGATACTTTATTGATAAATATGGCCTTATATAGGCCCATTGTACAATAAATACAAAGTGAAATAAAAATCAATAGATATTATATAAATATTAATCAAGTAGACCGGTACATAACTGCCACATAACTGCTATGTTTGAGATATAATCAATAAAATGCCTGCAGGTTTGAAATACAAGGCATCAGAAAGTTTGAATTAATAACACTACATATAATATGAATGCTACCAGTATATTCCAATATAAACTGCCTCTAGCTAGTCAAAGCACGATTGTGCACAGGGTTAGAAAAATAACATTGCCATCAACAAATTACTACGGTATGCATTAAACGACACTTTAAAAAAAAGTAAAATATGAAAGTACTGGTCTAGCTAAAGATACAACCACTGAATGGTAAATTTGTTGTTGTTCGTAATATGATTACCGGTATTTGTTATATAGACGAGTATATGACATGGCGGCAATGATTATATGTTCTTAAACTTGCATATATATAACTTGTATACCGTCATGAGGGTAGCACAGGACACATTTAATACTACCAGATTTTTGTTTGTCTCTTTTCTAATGTGTCCCTTATGCTAGTAATTGTTTTAATGATAATTCTAACAATTAACCATACTTTGTGAGTGCAATCCTGAGGAATCCATGTAAAGACAATTGCTCACTTTGTTACATTTCGGACCCAGGTCTCATTATCCACCATTAAATTGTCAATGTGTTTGAACTAAACTAGGTTTGGCAATATGTAACAGCTCAGATGCAAGACTGGCAGTTTGAAATATCATATTACTTTGCTGGAAGTGAGACAAAAAATGCAAATACCCGCACTCAAAATGTTATGTAATCTAGAAATATAAAACCTGGTAAAATGTTCTTGCCATCATGCTTTAATAATTAATCATAATAGTATAACATTGGATATTTACAGATCTACATACCAAAGGAATATAATTGAAGAGAAAGCAGCATATGCAGACTCTATATCTGTTCTTGATGACTTATTTTTTCATTGTGGAAATCTGTTTTAACCCACAAGTTGTATTGCAGTTTTTGAGCGTGGCTAATATTAATAACCAAAGCAGCAATAGTCATACAAATTCATTATTTATACAAATATTCGTCAAAATCAGCGGATGCTACTTATACGTCGGTGCGAGTTATAACCCGGAAGTTACAGCCGTCCATAGATCAATATACAGTGACTCTACTCCTCTAGCAGCTGTTAGTCTTGTAGGCACTTTACTTTGAGGATGGTTATGCCACTGAAGCGTAAGAACAAATTTGTTTATGCTTTTATTGAACAGTGTAATAGTTGCCAATATGATCCTATTATAAATCATTGGTAAAGCAGTTGACTGCAGCTTTTTGACTTTTTAACAGTTAACAAATAGCGAAATGCTGTCCAGAGGCTGAAATTATGAAAATTATGTTTTTTGTTTCCTTTGACTTTGAAGACCAGCTCCTAAAAAACTAGAAACCCCCCGCCCTCCTACTACAAGCAATAAGTCTTAAGTTCCTGCCATTGTCAGTCTATCGGATTGTGTGGTCTGGGTTATGACGCTCTTATAGCAAAGGGGATTGTGTGGTCTGGATTGGAATGTTCTTGCAGCAAAGGGGATTGTGTGGTCTGGGTTGGGACGTTCTCATAGAAAAGGGGATTACGTGGTCTAGATTGGGCCATTCTTACAACAAAGGGGATTGGGTGGCCTGGATTGGCACGTGGTTATTAATTAAATGGGATTGGATGGTCTGGATTATGATGTTCTTATGGTAAAGGGGATTGTTTGGTCTGGATTGGGACGTTCTTTCAGCAACGGGGATTACGTGGTCTGGGCTGGGATGTGGTTATTAATCCAAGGGGATTGGGTGGTCTGGGCTGGGACGTGGTTATTAATCAAAGGGGGTTGGGTGGTCTGGGCTGTGATGTGGTTATTAATCCAAGGGGATTGGGTGGTCTGGGCTGGGACGTGGTTATTAATCAAAGGGGGTTGGGGGGGTCTGGGCTGGGATGTGGTTATTAATCAAAATGGGGGTTGGGTGGTCTGGGCTAGGACGTGGTTATTAATCAAAGGGGGTTGGGTGGTCTGGATTAGCACATGGTTATTAATCAAAGGGGATTGGGTGGTCTGGGCTGGGACGTGGTTATTAATCAAAGGGGGTTGGGTGGTCTGGGCTGGGACGTGGTTATTAATCAAAGGGGGTTGGGTGGTCTGGGCTGGGATGTGGTTATTAATCAAAGGGGGTTGGGTGGTCTGGATTGGGACGTGGTTATTAATCAAAGGGGGTTGGGTGGTCTGGACTGGGACGTGGTTATTAATCAAAGGGGGTTGGGTGGTCTGGATTGGGACGTGGTTATTAATCAAAGGGGGTTGGGTGGTCTGGGCTGGGACGTGGTTATTAATCAAAGGGGGTTGGGTGGTCTGGATTGGGACGTGGTTATTAATCCAAGGGGGTTGGGTGGTCTGGGCTGGGATGTGGTTATTAATCAAAGATGGTTGGGTGGTCTGGACTGGGACGTGGTTATTAATCAAAGGGGGTTGGGTGGTCTGGATTAGCACATGGTTATTAATCAAAGGGGGTTGGGTGGTCTGGGCTGGGATGTGGTTATTAATCAAAGATGGTTGGGTGGTCTGGACTGGGACGTGGTTATTAATCCAAGGGGATTGGGTGGTCTGGATTAGCACATGGTTATTAATCAAAGGGGATTGGGTGGTCTGGGCTGGGATGTGGTTATTAATCAAAGGGGGTTGGGTGGTCTGGACTGGGACGTGGTTATTAATCTAAGGGGATTGGGTGGTCTGGATTAGCACATGGTTATTAATCAAAGGGGATTGGGTGGTCTGGGCTGGGATGTGGTTATTAATCAAAGGGGGTTGGGTGGTCTGGACTGGGACGTGGTTTTTAATCAAAAGGGGTGGGGTGGTCTGGGCTGGGATGTGGTTATTAATCAAAGGGGGTTGGGTGGTCTGGACTGGGACGTGGTTATTAATCCAAGGGGATTGGGTGGTCTGGACTGGGACGTGGTTATTAATCAAAGGGGGTTGGGTGGTCTGGATTAGCACATGGTTATTAATCAAAGGGATTTGGGTGGTCTGGATTGGGACGTGGTTATTAATCAAAGGGGATTGGGTGGTCTGGGCTGGGACGTGGTTATTAATCAAAGAGGTTGGGTGGTCTGGACTGGGACGTGGTTATTAATCAAAAGGGGTGGGTGGTCTGGGCTGGGATGTGGTTATTAATCAAAGGGGGTTGGGTGGTCTGGACTGGGACGTGGTTATTAATCAAAGGGGGTTGGGTGGTCTGGATTAGCACATGGTTATTAATCAAAGGGATTTGGGTGGTCTGGACTGGGACGTGGTTATTAATCAAAGGGGGTTGGGTGGTCTGGATTAGGACGTGGTTATTAATCAAAAGGGGTGGGGTGGTCTGGGCTGGGATGTGGTTATTAATCAAAGGGTGTTGGGTGGTCTGGATTGGGACGTGGTTATTAATCAAAGGGGGTTGGGTGGTCTGGACTGGGATGTGGTTATTAATCAAAGGGGGTTGGGTGGTCTGGATTAGCACATGGTTATTAATCAAAGGGGATTGGGTGGTCTGGGCTGGGATGTGGTTATTAATCAAAGGGGGTTGGGTGGTCTGGATTGGGACGTGGTTATTAATCAAAGGGGATTGGGTGGTCTGGGCTGGGACGTGGTTATTAATCAAAGAGGTTGGGTGGTCTCGACTGGGACGTGGTTATTAATCAAAAGGGGTTGGGTGGTCTGGGCTGGGATGTGGTTATTAATCAAAGGGGGTTGGGTGGTCTGGATTAGCACATGGTTATTAATCAAAGGGGGTTGGGTGGTCTGGGCTGGGATGTGGTTATTAATCAAAGGGGGTTGGGTGGTCTGGATTGGGACGTGGTTATTAATCAAAGGGGGTTGGGTGGTCTGGATTGGGACGTGGTTATTAATCAAAGGGGGTTGGGTGGGCTGGGACGTGGTTATTAATCAAAGGGGATTGGGTGGTCTGGGCTGGGATGTGGTTATTAATCAAAGGGGGTTGGGTGGTCTGGATTGGGACGTGGTTATTAATCAAAGGGGGTTGGGTGGTCTGGACTGGGACGTGGTTATTAATCAAAGGGGGTTGGGTGGGCTGGATTGGGACGTGGTTATTAATCAAAGGGGGTTGGGTGGTCTGGGCTGGGATGTGGTTATTAATCAAAGGGGGTTGGGTGGTCTGGATTAGCACATGGTTATTAATCAAAGGGGGTTGGGTGGGCTGGGACGTGGTTATTAATCAAAGGGGATTGGGTGGTCTGGGCTGGGATGTGGTTATTAATCAAAGGGGGTTGGGTGGTCTGGATTGGGACGTGGTTATTAATCAAAGGGGGTTGGGTGGTCTGGACTGGGACGTGGTTATTAATCAAAGGGGGTTGGGTGGTCTGGATTGGGACGTGGTTATTAATCAAAGGGGGTTGGGTGGTCTGGATTAGCACATGGTTATTAATCAAAGGGGGTTGGGTGGTCTGGGCTGGGACGTGGTTATTAATCAAAGGGGGTTGGGTGGTCTGGGCTGGGATGTGGTTATTAATCAAAGGGGGTTGGGTGGTCTGAATTGGAACGTGGTTATTATTCTAACGGGATATGGTGGTCTGGTTTAGGACGTGGTTATTAATCATAGGGGGTTGGGTGGTCTAGACCGCGACGTGGTTATTACACGAAGGGGATTGGGTGGTCTGGATTGGGATGTTTCCGCCATTTCCAGGTCTGACTCAGTCTAACTTCACCAAGCCCCAGAATGTAAGAGATGACCCTGTGACGGTCTCACTTTATAGCGAAAATACGTGTCTTTTCGCGAAAAGACACTGATCTCGCGAAAAGACAACCCAAATGCCAATTAACCCCGATTTGAAGCTGTTGAACCGGCTGATTCGGGTTGTAATATCTTTACTGCCGAGAGGAATGCAAATATGTATTGTTTAATCGGGCTCATGTGCATATTTAACAAATATTTCAACACGGACGCCGTTCAGCGATCGGTACGGCTGCCGCCATGTTGGATAGACACTTGCCCGTTGCCTCACTAGATGGCGTAACGCGACAAATGATGTTACATACATGTTTGCGTTATGAGGTCTTTTCGCGAAAAGACGGTTACATCGGCGTAAAAGGGACATGTATCGCTGCTAAAAGACACTTAAAGCATTAGTCATAGTAGATTTGTACAGTTTATTTGCACACATCACACCACACACATTGCGCCTTCTTCTTACTTGTCGTCGTCGTTTTAGCGGAGCGCTTCCGTTTGCGCTGGCATGGCTTCTTGCCGCCAGTGGGTGCAGTGACCATGAGTTGACCGTCTGTTGAGCGGACACAGCCTTTGAGCAGGCCCGACTTCTACCCCATTGTTATTTACCTTTTGCTTCAAACCTCTCGACACAGTCATGTAACAAGCCAAGTGATGAGAAGCCTTTGCTGAACTAAACTTCCCTTAGATGTAAACTCGATGTAACAAACTAATTGGTGTTAACTGACTGATTAGCACTGCACGAAACCGGCGCCCCGAAACCGGGTGTCTTCCGACTTCTACCTCAACTAATTGGTGTCACATAACTGCGGCATGCGTGTCTCCTACACCAATAACACTAACATTTTATTTCGTGGAAAATGGCAACCCAATATTGATGAATTAAAAAAAAACGTTTCAGGCGATACATGTCCCATTTACGATTAGATTGTCGCATTATCGTCTTTTCGCGAAAAGACTTCATAACGCAAACATGATTACGATACTGCACGCCATCTAGTGAGGCAACGGACAAGTGTCTATCCAACATGGCGGCAGTTGTACCGATCGCTGAACGGCGTCCGTGTTGAATTATTTGTTAAATATGCATATGAACCCAATTAAACAATACATTTTTTCATTCCTGACCGCAGTATAGACATTGCAAACCGAATCAGCCGGTTCAACAGCTTCAAATCGGGGTTAATTGGCATTTGGGCTGTCTTTTCGCGAGATTAGTGTCTTTTCGCGAAAAGACACGTCTTTTCGCTATAAAGTGAGACCCGTTCTTCGAGGGTATGTCCTTCAGGTAGGCTTTCTGGCCGTGCGCCAGGACTTGCACTGTGTTTGTGTTGCACTGCTGGAAGTAGTTGTGGGGTGAGGTATGAGGGTCGTCCGACTGGAAAATGCTGCCCTCTGATCTGTTTCCGCGCACCTCGTACACCAAACACTGAGTTAGTGGATCAACCTGAGTGTCGGTAAAGACTCGAAAGGAATTAATGCCGCTTTCGTCGTGGTACACGATCTGTTTGGATAAGACCAGCATTAAAACATGCGTCAGAAAAGCAAGAGTGTCAGCAGTGACTACAAAGGCGATACAAGTTACAAGCGAAGACGACCGCAATAAGCATCACCCGTGGGCACGTATCACCAGCCAGGCATTACGTATCTAAACACGTGGGCGATATCACCAGCCAGGCATTACGTATCCAAACACGTGGCTGATATCACCAGCCAGGCATTACGTATCCAAACACGTGGCTGATATCACCAGCCAGGCATTACGTATCCAAACACGTGGCTGATATCACCAGCCAGGCCTTACGTATCTATACACGGGGGCGATATCACCAGCCAGGCCTTACGTATCCAAAAACGTGGGTGATATCACCGGCCAGGCCTTACGTACCAAACACGGGGGCGATATCACCAGCCAGGCCTTACGTATCCAAAAACGTGGGTGATATCACCGGCCAGGCCTTACGTATCCAAACACGGGGGCGATATCACCAGCCAGGCCTTACGTATCCAAAAACGTGGGTGATATCACCAGCCAGGCCTTACGTATCCAAAAACGTGGGTGATATCACCGGCCAGGCCTTACGTATCCAAAAACGTGGGTGATATCACCGGCCAGGCCTTACGTATCTAAACACGTGGGTGATATCACCGGCCAGGCCTTACGTATCCAAACACGTGGGTGATATCACCAGCCAGGCATTTCGTATCTAAACACGTGGGCGATATCACCAGCCAGGCATCACGTATCTAAACACGTGGGCGATATCACCAGCCAGACATTACGTATCTAAACACGTGGGCGATATCACCAGCCAGGCATTACGTATCTAAACACGTGGGCGATATCACCAGCCAGGCATCACGTATCCAATCACGTGGGCGATATCACCAGCCAGACCTTACGTATCCAAAAACGTGGGTGATATCACCAGCCAGGCATCACGTATCCAAACACGTGGGCGATATCACCAGCCAGGCCTTACGTATCCAAAAACGTTGGTGATATCACCAACCAGGCGTTACGTATCTAAACACGTGGGCGATATCACTAGCCAGACCTTACGTATCCAATCACGTGGGCAATATCACCAACCAGGCATTACGTATCTAAACACGTGGGCGATATCACCAGCCAGGCATTACGTATCTAAACACGTGGGCGATATCACCAGCCAGGCATCACGTATCTAAACACGTGGGCGATATCACCAGCCAGGCCTTACGTATCCAAAAACGTGGGTGATATCACCAGCCAGGCATCACGTATCCAAACACGTGGGCGATATCACCAGCCAGGCCTTACGTATCCAAAAACGTTGGTGATATCACCAACCAGGCGTTACGTATCTAAACACGTGGGCGATATCTCTAAACACGTGGGCGATATCACTAGCCAGACCTTACGTATCCAATCACGTGGGCAATAT
This sequence comes from Arenicola marina, assembly GCA_964019135.1. Classification (NCBI taxonomy): domain Eukaryota; kingdom Metazoa; phylum Annelida; class Polychaeta; family Arenicolidae; genus Arenicola; species Arenicola marina. The sequence goes on from OZ025265.1 coordinate 26,527,363, forward strand.
CACCAACCAGGCATTACGTATCTAAACACGTGGGCGATATCACCAGCCAGGCCTTACGTATCCAAACACGTGGGTGATATCACCAGCCAGGCCTTACGTATCCAAAAACGTTGGTGATATCACCAACCAGGCGTTACGTATCTAAACACGTGGGCGATATCACTAGCCAGACCTTACGTATCCAATCACGTGGGCAATATCACCAACCAGGCATTACGTATCTAAACACGTGGGCGATATCACCAGCCAGGCCTTACGTATCTAAACACGTGGGCGATATCACCAGCCAGGCCTTACGTATCGAAACACGTGGGTGATATCACCAGCCAGGCCTTACGTATCCAATCACCTGCGCGATATCAATTTGACGATCCAAACATCAGCAAAAGAACCGCTGACTTACGGTGGGGGGGGGGGCAGCAGAGGAATATTTTTTTGTTTATTCCTAGGTCACGATGAATTGAAAGGGATAACTCCCTGCATACAATGGAAGGGCGGATACATTATACTAAATTGACGATTTCTCAATTCACGGTTATCTAATATTAAAATTCCCAGTTCACGATTAATGAAAATCCTTGATCACGGCGTTCGGCTAATACCCCATTCCCAGTTGACGAAGAATTATTTTCGTCATTCCCAGTTCACGGTGAAATAAACGGTAATATACCTTGCCCCCCCCCCCCCCCCCAGTTCACGATTAATGAAAATCCTTGATCACTGCCAGTTTACGAAGAATTATTTTCGTCATTCATCGTGATACGCATCAAAACCAAAATTTTTGTAAATGAGTTGCATATGGCTAAATTATTATGCTGAGGTTAATGTATGCTTCAATCTGTTTATAATTAATATTATGTGAGACGTTTTGTGTTACTTTAGTCTTATTTAAGTCATCCTTTTTGTATTGTGAGGTCGTATGGGCAGCATTAATCTAGATATTTGGGAATGAATGGTTTCTGACGTAATCATATGACAAATGTGATTAACTGTCTTGATGTCAGTGATTTAACTTGATAAGCACTACCGGCTGCATACTATGTAATTGTGACGTTGGTCGAATTATACGTTTCCACATTCCTGATGATTATACTTTATATTTGCAAGCTTAGATATTACGCTATCCCTCTTAGTTCCAGTTTTTTCTTTTACGGCAGATCCTACCACAGTGCCCGTCAAGCTTCTGTTCTGCCGCACAAAGCGGTGCTGGTACTGGACTCTGGACATGGAACTATTGCATGGACGGAATGTGTTTTCGGTACAGCCCGTCACACAAGTCGGACATCGTCATTGTCTAATTTGTAAGTGTGAATCAAATTCTATAGGATTGCATTCTCCATTCTTGTCTTGTCCTACCGACCTAGGATCCTTGCCGAATTTACGGGGGTTTCAACATTGCCTTGTGCTGATATGTTGATGTCATCGTAGAGTCGACATTTGCTCTAATCTACGACAGAGGTGTTCTGACACCATTATTCCGGTGGGTGGAAGGTGTGGCGGTCATACGGCAATGGCGTCCTGCCGTACATAAAATACGTGATACCTAGTTCTCATTTGCATTACTGTATCTTATCTCACCACCCTACCTTAGCTAGCGTTTGCTTAACACAGCCGGTCGCTGTCTAACATATGCGTCTGGAGACCCCTCATCTCTCTCTAGCTTGCTGGCAATGAATGGTCCTGTCACCGTAATTATGTTACTATTGTTTTGAACAAATTGTTTAAATTTTAAGATGATTCACGACCCGACACCATATATGACCAAGAAAGGCCGTTTGGTGACAAAGGTATGAAAGCAATTTACTACCTACACGAATGTAATTGCAAGGGTAAACTCTTCATGGTTTTAACAGAACTCATAGAAACGGAATTTCATGCTTACTTGCATCATATATCATGATCGATATATATATCTATATATATATACATTATACATACATTAGAAAAAAATCAATAAAGTAAAGATTTTATTCGAGCCGTCCCCTATATCCAGAAGCCGCTGTGACGTTCAAAAGCCCGATTCAAGAGACTGTTGTTCCCCGTCCTGTCGGCTCAGTTGAGCATAGGGAAGACGCAGATCCAGATGTGGGAGGTAGGTGCCGTAGTTTGATAAGTAACACAACCTCACATCCAGGTATATGTAAACCTACAATCTTACCTTAGGATCAGACAGGAAGTAATCTTGACACGGACAATTTAATCAAAGTGGTGATTGCTGACAATGACTATATTCCAATACAACCCTCTCCTGTGAAATATTAAATGGCTCTAGGCTTCTCTTGTGATATATAACTCTTGTCTATGTTTATCTTTGGCCTCAAAATCGGGTTGGCAGGCACCCAGAATCATTTCCGGAAAAGTACATATTATAAGCCGCACCCGGACTTTGGTCTCTCGACCCCCCCCCCCCCCCGGCTGTATCCCTGCTTAATCCCGTCCCGCCAACGAAACCAATTAATTGTTTATACAGGCAGTCGCGACTACTAACAACATTTACCTCTCCCTCTCCGATCGCACCTCTTTTCACGTGTCACACCAGTGGCTCTCCTGGTTCTTACTGCATGTTTATGAATCACTGTCGTACCTAACCAATATCAAGTTTCTGTCTGGCACAATTAACTTATTGCATTTTGTTCAAGGCCGGCGGCAGCCGTATCAATTTCTCCCGACTTGTTGACTTGTATGACGTTATGATGCAATACATTATTTTTGCAACACCGGTAATTTTCGTATCCTCCCCCCCCCCCCCCCCACCACCGGCTTGTCTCGCCACGCTCATTTTAAATCGACAAAAGGCCGTATTTAAAGCCGCACCCTGACTTGCGACTCAAACCCGGAAAGTGGAACCTCCAACTTCCTAATATAAGCCGCGGCTTCAAATAGGCAGTTTACGGTATGTCTTAGGCAACCTTTTTGGTGTTAATCGTACTTTTTACGCCTATGATTAAGTACGCACGTACCTGGATATATACCGAAATGGAAAGTTTTGCTTAACTTAATAATAATAACTCCTAACCAAAGAAGATTGGTACTCGGAAAGGTAATGGCAACTGTGGAGTTTAATTTGGCAATTAAGGTGAATTCTTATATGATAGAATATATGTCAAAACAATAATGAGAATAGGCAAAAGCTGACATGTAAAGAAAGAGTCACTAGTAAACACTTGATTTGAACTTCGTTAATCTTGACATAGATATAGTGAGATACAGTTGATGAAATGGAAACTTTAGTTTGAATGTGTTCGTTTCATGTGCGACAAATCGCATTTCACTGTTTTCGATTCTTAAACAAAATGACACTTTCATTGTAAAATATATGTTAAAGAGGTATGCATTGGGCTTTTTGCAACGTGAATGGAGCGCCACACATCCTCTCTCTAACTTGTACAAATATCCCCACACCCGTAGTCAAGGGGACGGATGTCAGACTTCTAGTTTAAAAAAGCTTGCAGACGAAGGAAACTTTCGATCAAGAAACCCGCCATTCTTCCATGGTTAATTGTCGTAACCCTGGTACACATTCGTATCCAGCGCATTGACTTCTGCAATAGAACCTCCCTAAAGCGAAACCTCAGTTTACCAAAATTGAGTCAATATCTCCTGTTTCCGATTTGGCAGTGGACCCGTAACCGTGAACCGTATAACTTCGTGGATCAGATATAACGTTCAGAATCATCCCGTGCCTTAGTACCCAGCCACGACGATGTTGAAGTGTTCACCAAGTACAAGCGAATAGTTTGTGTGTTTCGTTCATGACTTATTCATAAACTGTTAATGAATTGCTCATGAACATGAAATGCCACAGTTCTTGAAGTCACCTAGTTCACGAACCTGAGTTATTGAACAGCAGACATTTTCAGGAGCTAAGCATTTCATGATCACTTCATGAACTGAGCATTTCATGACCTGAACATTTCATGATTACTTTATGAACTGAGCATTTCATGGTCACTTCATCAACTGGTAGCGTGTTTTGCTAGGATAGCTCAAGCGGCGTGGTTCGAATCTATATAGAATTCATACGATCACCGATATGTTTATATGATGCCCAGTGGTAAGACCATTCTGGGACGTCTTCTTATCTTGGTGGAAATTTAATGTCGCAGAAAGTGTCCATCTACGGGAATTGCAATTATTATTAGGAGGTATTGCGGCCGATTACACGTTTAATAACTGGTTGCTTGTTGCAAGGAATGAAAAACAGAAGTGTAAGGTGGCACCTATCAGCTTCTATATTTTTAAGGTCTTAAGGTATCATATTATGTTGGAAAAACTAATTCTTTTTCCAAAAAGTAGCTAGACAAGCATGACAAAAGTCGCATTAACCTATGAAATCATGCAATGGAATATTTTGCTATGTTCATCAAGAAAACCGGCATGGATACTCGCACACGCACTTCATATGATATTTACAAACAAAACATGTTTTTTAAAGTATGCAGGGTTGCAGGTCAGGAAACACCTGTTCTGCGTTGAAGACGTAATGAGCATCGGGATATCTTTACGTCATACTTTCAGTCAGCAAACGTAAATTCCAATCAGTAACTCAACAACCGAATTCGCCGAGCAACTCCTTTCCCAGGTGGTTGTGTCTAAGCAAACTTAATCGTGTGATAAGTCTTGGATAAGCTGTGATAAAACTGTTGACTCGAACCTGTGTTTGTCACATGTAGCGGCTGCAGCGGAGGCCGGTATATCGGTGGAGGAGACTGAGCCACCCGGAGACTTCGAACCCCCTGGCCAGCCGATGTCCGCGGAGCAAGTGATGGAATTGATCAGCGACGAGAGACCACGCGAAATAAGTAATGACTTTATACTCAAATTAATACCAACATGACTTTCAGAAGAAGTCCTTTCAACACAGCCCACGAAAAGAAAAGTATTAAACCTCATACTTTTGACTTTTGAGGTTACTTGTAAAGTAATATATAATGGGTAAAATAATGATACTGCATTATTATTTAGTATTACATGCCTAAGATACCGTTTTCTGATTTATTTCGTAGCGGATGGGCGGATGGGGCACGGGTTACACATCGATGTGCGTTTCGATGCGGAGGACCTGTTGAACCACGCTCAGTATGATATAGATAACTATCAGCCACAAAGTTTGTTAGGCGTGTTGGGCATTGTGGAGATGGGTCCCCCATCAGAGGGATCATTGTTGCTACCCATAGTCCTGCTCTCACGTGAGGAACTAAAAACCATCCAATGCCCGGATGTTCAGCAAATGCTGCTGACGAGGATGCGGAAGCTGCTGATAGAACAACGGAAGGCTGGCGGTGTCCCGGTCGATGCGCTGGAGTCACTGACAATAGAGATATCACCAGAAGACATATCCAAATTGGAGCACTTCTATGCCGCAGGTACGTGAATTTGCAATATCCGGCAATCTACTGTGGGTTTTTTTTTCCGTATGCGGCTGAACTTCTATAGAATTTTATTTCATGTGTTAAGATTCAGTGCGCATGCATGCCTTTCCGTGTATCAGGCTATGCTGCTTTAGTTGATTAGGTCTATGCACCAGCCAAATGATCGCACATCTTTATTTGACTTGTGCATATCGAAAGACGGAACTCGTCATATTCCACAAAGTATATGTCAAGCATTATACCGATAATTGCTGATAACATCTAATTGAATAGCAGCACTTACACTAAATTATTCATGTTATATGTTTCAGACCCCATCCCTCTTCCGGCAAGTTACGTGTTCTGTGGTGAGACACGCTGCTGGTATTGGACTGCGGACGGTGATATTTTTCACCGAGTGGATGTCTGCCAGGTTCAAGCAGGGAAGTACGAAGGCAAGAGGCTCCGAGAGCACGAAATCCAACTCTGCTGGAAGCTTTGGCAACTCATCGACGGACCGCTCGGCGATGACAATCGGTGTGTTATTTGTAAGTGTATCGTTCAGTGTCATCATATTTGAAGTAACTTGTTATAGGCATCACCAGTGCTTGCATAAACGTTGACGTCTAAGAACAGGCGAATAATATTCTATATTTGTGTAGTGTTTGCATATAAGTTTGTTTCGAACAGTAATGCTAAAATTGATGTGTATTTTATTCACATTGCAGGTAAACACATGCAATCAAATGATGGTCACATATTTCCACAAGAGGCCGCCGAAAAGCCAGAAGCACATGGTTTGTTAAACTAATACAAAATATATGAAAGAGTGTTATGTGAAATACCATGCTAAATCAATTTAAATATCACACGACACTGTAATGAATGATATAGTTTAAGAAAAAAAAACGTACTTTAAGACATTCCGTATTTTGCACTAAAGACCCTGCTGAAACAATATGGAATTGATGTTATATTATCGCGCATGGATCGGCGCCGAAAAGTTGAGCTCTTCCGTCCAAAGAGACTTTCAAGACATGAATCCCAGTATATTGGGCCATCAAAATAGCATAACCGTAAATTTTATTGAGGAAACTATTAGAAATATTTTTGATGATTTCACGATGATTTGCTACAAAACCTCGCAGGATAAATATAATTAGCTTGATCCACGATGAAGCGGAATCTGTATCTACGTAAAATGGCGCGAAATTACAGGCTTGGCCGTTTAGATTTCATTCCTCAGATTTTTGGACTCTAACCAGTGCCACACTAACAAAACTGTGCGCCATATATATTTCAAAATATAGGAGGGGGGGGGGGGGGCTGCAGTGGTTGTAACCTCCTCTGGGTAGGACTTGGAATTTGGAGGCAAATAAATATGCAGAAGCGTGCAAGTGCAGATAGAAACCGCGTCATCCCAGCGGGGCATCCTGCAGACAATAATAACGTATTAATTCATCGTTATTCATAGTTCTCCTTTTGTGTTGCAGGTAGTGCCACTTCCACGACTGTGAAACCTGGTAAAATGGTGAGTGTAATTCGAAGTATAAGCGACTATGTCAACTTACTGCTAATATGATTGTTCTCGCACTCTATTGTCAGTGGCCAATTTTGACACCAGTTCCGACAAAAACCCATCCCGGTAGGCTTTACTTGTCAGAAATTGAAATTTCAACATATTGTGTTTCAGTTTGACAAATTAGTTCATGTGACGAAGTTTGGCGGCTTGAAAGCTGACACTTACTGCGTAAAATCGATTTCAGTTTCCCAATCGTGTGTTCATTTTGCTGCCGCCATTCACTTGACAGATCTTGTCACTCAGTGCTCACCGCGGTGTCAATGCGCGAAATATTTACCTCTATATTTCCAACAAACCAACTGAACTTAATAGCTATAGCCATGAATCCTATGAGCACTATAAAAGTAATAACTCCAATTTACGAAACAACAGAATCTCTTGACAGGAGCCCTAACTTTACTTGTATCAATCAGATATATGTAATAAAAAAAGCAGGAGTGTAACCACGGGGGCGGGGTGGGGGGGGGGGATGGCTCTCGCTCGCCGCCTTTTCTGAACGAAATGGTTTTTATGGTAACTGCATTATGCCATGTATGATGTCCCCCCCCCCCTTGTGGTATTTGATCCATGATATTCTTTTGTGTACCCTCGATCTGTTTCGGTCCAAAGTCCCTATTCCCAGTTTCAAAATCCCAGATCCGCTATTGCTAGGTTTTACATGTCCCGTACGTGTTGTGTTGTAGACTTGACGTCGGATATCACGCAGATAGGTGCGATCGGCGGCGGCAAGACGTTTAACCAGTATATCTTGCCAGACCAAGAAATATCGTCAAGTGCTGCAAAACTCACACATTTACAGGTGAAAGATGGTACCTTGCTCTACAGAGGGGAGATAGTTGATAGCGTGGATGCAAAAACCGGTTTGAGTCGCTTCTTGGAGTTTTTAAAAGCGTTTGACAAAAAGGTGATCTTGATTGGGCACTACATCCGAAGATACGATTGCCATGTTCTGACCCGCGCTTTGAATAAGTACGATATGTATCGGGAGTTTGAAGGACATTTTGTTGGGTTTGTGGACAGCTTATGGGTCATGAAGCGAGATTGCCCCGAGTTACCACGGCATGCGCTGCGGTATCTCACGGAAACCCTCTTACCGCCACAAGAATACGAAGGTCACAATGCCCTTGTGGATGCATCCTTGGTGAAGGATCTCTTTGATGAAGTGAAAGCATCAAAGAAGGACAAGCTGGCGTTTTCGTTTACCTCTGGTTCTTTCCTAGAGAACCTGAGTACCTAGCGTTAGATGGCAAAGCTCGGGCTTCCACTGGTATTGATACACCTACTTTACGATGCGCAAAGTTAATTAATTAGAGAACAAATTGTCGGGCGATTATCGGCTTCGAAATAGAAAAATATTCACTCAAGATTCTGAATTAAGTTTTTTTTTAAATTTTGTTTAATACCACCCCTCAGACAGGCGGTATTGCAACATGCGGCTTTCTCACATGTACGAAACACAAGCATAGTAATTATTATATAGGATCAAAGTTGTCACATAACCTATATAGTTACTTAGGTGATAATGTCTGTTAATAAATATGTTTGGCTATAATATTGACACGTGATGAGGAAGAACGATTAGTTAACCGCGTGGTATCGTAGCAAACTGTTGTAAAACTGTATTCTATGAGTAAGACCGCTTCATTTATTCCCATATTCGTTGATTAAATATAATTCGTTTATTAACATTCCTTGCGTAAGTTTGCATACATTTGTGTGGTTATATATTTCCGACGATTTCTTTACGTCTACCCAAAAGAGAACAGAAAAGGGGTCTTAAAGGGGATAAAAATATTAGCCCTTGTAGCTGACCCAAGCTTTTATTTGCTATCCATGCGTCAACCCTCCAAAGCGCAGATTTTGTGACGCCCCAGTTGGTTTAATAAATGTTTAAAGTGACCGCCTGTCGAGAAAGCGCAGCTTTCCCGGGCGCGGCCCTCTTGGTGGGCGTGGCTGGCGCTAGCCAATCAGAGAGCGAGAGCCAAACCGAACTAGCGAAACGGGCGATGTGTACCTAACTTCGCTCATATTCAACACACTATAAAAAACACAGTTTATAGTCTAAGCACTCATATTAGACGGATACAATCTGTTGAATTTTTAGTTGCGAAAGTGGTTCTTGTAATTGTAACAATTCCAGCGCGAAGCGAGGCCACGGTATGTCTTTTCACGCGTGTCCGCTGGCCCCTGGACAAGCGAGATAAGCCCAAATTCAACCGCATGTGGGCACCGCATGTATTATCATCAATGACGTCACGCTCTGTGGCAAAATGGCGCGGCGCTTGAATTTACTGTGGACAGGATTGCAGATTCATTTCTTTGAAGCCGTTGTTCTCTAAGACGTGCCGTGTTTTGCAAAGTTGCTTTCAGGACCAAAACATTACTAAATCCTCACGATTATATTAACGTTGTTACCCGCTTTAAGTGCACAAATGTTGTTTCCTTCGATATGTTTACAATTGGGAAACATTTGGTTAATACGTTTTAAGTGCGGGTTAGCATATACCGTTAAGCAGCGAAACGCAAGGTTAGGTTGGTAATAATTGGAAATTGACAATTGATAGTACATGTAATTGGAAGTTGAACTTTTGTTGATGCCCGCTTGTAGATTATGGCTTAATCCACTGCATATGTAATTCGTGAATGTTTTAATTTTTTTTTTTTGCGATCTAGTGCAAGAAAGCATTATACTGTTTGTTTCGGAACATTTCGGTCCTTTACTAAGAAATATTAGACACATGGCATATCATCAGTAACTTAAATTTAAATTTCAATACCTTGATATGTATATATGTGCTCGCTTGTTCGCTTCAGTTGAAGCTCTTGAGTCTTAATTTATTTAAGTGACCTGTTTGTATACTCCTCACTTCGATGGGAAATAAAGATCAAATCAAATCAAAATCATTAGTGATAAAAGAACGAAAATGGGTGACGGAGCGTGATATAACAGGACCATACGCAGCACAAACGCCAATTAATACGCGCAAAGGTGGGGGCCAATCCACCCACACAACGCAAAAAAATAAAAATAAATTAAACACGCGGCGGAGACTTGAGGAGGCGGATGTTGTAAAGAAGGAGCTGCAGGCGCGGTGGATGACACATGCGACAAGTGCAGCTCCTATATATAGGCGAGAGGCATTTATATATTACTATGCAGGTCACATCGGGCACGATAAAAATTATAACTGAAAAGACAGCGTGTTAATTACAGCGCCTTAGTTCTATCCGAAAGATACGAGACAGAAGGCGTGCGGGCTTTGTCAATAGATGGGAATAGGTAACGAATATATTAGCCATAGATACATGAAAATCTAACTAGTTTGTCGGCGGCAATCTAAGTGTTACCCGGAATGTCGCGCCAAAAACAAACAGATACGCGGTCAGCATCAATACAGCTGTGGAAGGAAATCCACATGTACGAGATGTTCGGGCCGGACCCCCTAGAGCCCCCACTTCCCTAGATCCGCCGCTGGATTTTAGCAGTCGTTGACATCCCCTTGCTTGTGTGTGTGTCGAGTGGGTGTCACGGGGCCAACGTCACTAGTGCTTTGCCATCCCCTGTTCCTGGTCTCTCGGGGTGACTAACTCACCCAACGAGCTGCTCTCCCACCTTGGAGCGCGCGGGGTGGGGGGGGGGGGCGGAAATGACTTGGCTGTGACACTGTTGTACTTGGCACTCCCTTACCCGGGGGGTTAAATGGAAGAAGCCGCGACCGAGAAGGACAGATGGTGGCCGGAGACGAGGGTCGCGCCTTACTGCGTGATGCGTGCTGTTGACAGCCTGCGTCTTATTTCGTGCTGTGTGCTGTTTGCTGGCCCGCGTCCTGCTACGTGCTGTTTGCTGGCCCGCGTCCTGCTGCGTGCTGTTTGCTGGCCCGCGTCCTGCTGGGTGCTGTTTGCTGGCCCGCGTGCTGCTGCGTGCTGTTTGCTGGCCCGCGTCCTGCTGCGTGCTGTTTGCTGGCCCGCGTCCTGCTGCGTGCTGTTTGCTGGCCCGCGTCCTGCTGCATGCTGTGTGCTGGCCCACGTCCTGCTGGGTGCTGTTTGCTGGCCCGCGTCCTGCTGCCTGCTGCTTGCTGGCCCGCGTCCTGCTGCATGCTGCTTGCTGGCCCGCGTCCTGCTGCGTGCTGTGTGCTGGCCCGCGTCCTGCTGCGTGCTGCTTGCTGGCCCGCGTCCGGCTGCGTGCTGTGTGCTGGCCCGCGTCCTGCTGCGTGCTGTTTGCTGGCCCGCGTCCTGCTGCATGCTGCTTGCTGGCCCGCGTCCTGCTGCGTGCTGTTTGCTGGCCCGCGTCCTGCTGGGTGCTGTTTGCTGGCCCGCGTCCTGCTGCCTGCTGCTTGCTGGCCCGCGTCCTGCTGCATGCTGCTTGCTGGCCCGCGTCCTGCTGCGTGCTGTGTGCTGGCCCGCGTCCTGCTGCGTGCTGCTTGCTGGCCCGCGTCCGGCTGCGTGCTGTGTGCTGGCCCGCGTCCTGCTGCGTGCTGTTTGCTGGCCCGCGTCCTGCTGCATGCTGCTTGCTGGCCCGCGTCCTGCTGCGTGCTGTGTGCTGGCCCGCGTCCTGCTGCGTGCTGTTTGCTGGCCCGCGTCCTGCTGCATGCTGCTTGCTGGCCCGCGTCCTGCTGCGTGCTGTGTGCTGGCCCGCGTCCTGCTGCGTGCTGTGTGCTGGCCCGCGTCCTGCTGCGTGCTGCTTGCTGGCCTGCGTCCTGCTGCGTGCTGTGTGCTGGCCCGCGTCCTGCTGTGTGCTGCTTGCTGTGTGCTGACCCGCGTCCTGCTGCGTGCTGTTTGCTGGCCCGCGTTCTGCTGCGTGCTGCTTGCTGGCCCGCGTCCTGCTGCGTGCTGTGTGCTGGCCCACGTCCTCCTGCGTGCTGCGTGCTGTGTGTTGACCCGCGTCCTGCTGCGTGCTATTTGCTGGCCCGCGTCCTGCTGCGTGCTGTGTGCTGGCCCACGTCCTCCTGCGTGCTGCGTGCTGTGTGTTGACCCGCGTCCTGCTGCGTGCTATTTGCTGACCCGCGTCCTGTTGCGTGCGGTTTGCTGACCCGCGTCCTGCTGCGTGCTGTGTGCTGGCCCGCGTTCTGCTACGCGCTGTTTGCTGGCCCGCGTCCTGCTGCGTGCGGTTTGTCTGATTCCTAATGTGTGCTGGTTGGCGTCCTGCTGTGAGCCGTCTGCTCGTGCTGGCTCAAGAGACTGACCGGATCCAAGCTGGCCCTTGGAATATGTAAATATCTTTGTGTATAAATTGTCTTGTGAATCTAATCTTGCGTTAGTTGTCGTTCCACCTACTCTGATCCCGACCTTGTCTCTATGACAGTGGGTTAAACCTAGCCTCTTCTTAATGTCAAAAGCAGCAATATATCTATAAATATACAGAAGAGTACCAGGGCCGTGGGATGAGTGGTGCTTTGGATTGGAAATTGGAACTCCCTTCTTTAGATAAGAAACGACAACACCAAGGGTGAGGGTGGGAGCCACTCACGCCGCTTCACATTGCGCCATTTTTGTGGTTACCACGCCGTTACCCTCATTTGTATTGGTTTAAACACATTTCTGTCTAGCAATTAAAAATCGCGCAAGGCCTATAACAAATTCCTCCTGCTAAAAAATGGCTCACGTAGGCCTTATTATGGCACGGTTCCACGACCTATGTGTCAATTAAACCAGCCGCACAGCCGTTTCTGTCTCCCAGCTGAGCACCCCCCCCCTCTCGCCTTACGCGGAAAGGTGGGGGCCAATCCACTCACACAACGCAAAAAAAGGAAAAACAATTGAACACGCGGAGGAGGCGGATGTTGTAACGAAGGAGCTGCGGGCGCTGTGGATGACACATGGATGGGCATTTATATATTACTACGCAGGTCAAACCGGGTTAGAACAAAACTATACATGCAAATACAGGGCGTGAATTATACCCGAAAGATACGAGGCAGAAGGCGTGCAGGCTTTGTCAATAGATGGAAATAGATAACGAACATATTAGCCATAAATACATGATAATCTAAATGGCGCTAGTTTGTCGGCGCTAATTTAAGTTTTAGCCAGTCTCGTAGCGAAAACAAATCTACAATGGACTGATTGCGTGTAGACAGGACATGCAGTTTAAATGCACAATAGAAAGCGATTATCGGCGCCCCTACACCCCCCCCCCCCCTCTCCGTGTGATGTTTACGTGAATCGTATGGAACGGCTAAAAATAGAAACCGAGATTTAAAGCCAGCGTCATAGCGTGACATTTTACTGTTACACTCACTGGTAGGCCTCCTGGCCTTCCTGGTTTCAAATGAGTTTCGAACGTGAGGAGTACATAAAACCTCCACGGATGCGTTATGACGTAGGAAATAATATTAACTTCTGATTGATGTTTATTTCGTACCAGATGATGCAGTGACCATCTATCATTTCATCAAGTTGTATAAGAATATCGCATAGTTCTTGCTTGTTTAAAAAAGCAGAATTATGTAAACCATTTAACATTTCTTTGATGAACGAGGTATCGGGCAAAAGATGTTCATCTACACTTGAAACGTAAGTATGGTGTAAACATGGTTCAGAATCAACATTCAAAGAGTTAACATATGATGTATCAACCTTTTGGTTTGCCATTATGAGATTTAGAGATTCGACATATCCGAAACACTTCCCTGGAGGGCTAAATTCGATAACGGTCTCGCCACTTCATTGGTGTCCCAAAGGCGGCCAGAAATAAAAGAAGACGATCGACAAGATGATTCCAGCTGCACTGGGAGACAATCCGCGATTAGAGGTAACAGTTTATAATGCTTAACGCAAAATCATAACGCTTAATGCAAGGTTCATGTACCATCGGATTTAAGCCTATGGCAAAACGACAGGTCCGCGACATGATACAAGAATAACGCTTTAAGGGCAGCTTCTCGGTAAATTATTTTGTAAACTTAACATAAATTTAGAATATACCGACAGAAGAGTAAATATGGAAGCACTCTGGGTGATTGTGCAAATTATGTGGTTCGTAGTTTGGTAAGTGTGGCACGTGTTAGTCACGACATATAATAATAATCTACTGTATTTACTCGATCAAAAGTGGCGTGGATAAAAGTTTCGGATTAATAGCTAAATATAGGCAGAGAGAGATTTATGGAAACATTCAGATGAATTGATATTTTTTAGAAAGGAGTTAACACCCTAGGATTTGGCTTTTCAATGTGTTCAATTTATAGTATCTGGAATAACGTTTTAACTCACGATGTTTTGTAACGGAGTTAAGATACAGTGTTACGTACTGCCTTTCTCATGCGTACAACACCCGAGTTATTCAAAGAGAAATCTACATTTACGTCACAAAACGCCAAATGATCGTCTCTGACTAGTTCTTTGATCTTTTAAAGCAGCCTACTTACATGCGCCATCTTAGATTTTTTATATTTTAGAATCAAGACTAAAAGTATCTCAAAATTATGATGCATATGTTTTATATATTTTTGAGTCTGTGATACCTGCGAAATACTGCGGAAAAGTTCAGAAAACACGCGTCATATGCGATAATGGCTAAGTTTGCTCCCCAATAAAATGAACGGGTGTTGTATTTTGTTGGCGTGATATATTGGGATTAATATCTTGAAAAGTGCCATACATATTATTAAAAATACGACATAGCTTACCGTATGGTTTATGGACTCTTCTCAAGCTAGAGATCAATGTAACAGTAGCATACCGCGTTGTGTTACCCTCTGCCGCTCTGCAGCAATAGTGGAGGCCAATCCACTCCCAACGCAAATGGAAAACAATTGAACACGCGGAGGAGACTTGAGGAGGCGGATGTTGTAACAAAGGAGCTGCGGGCGCGGTTGATGACACATGGAGAGGCATTTATATATTACTACGCAGGTCAAACCGGGTTACACAGGGCATTAATTATGGAGACAAATGGAGAGGCATTTATATATTACTACGCAGGTCAAACCGGGTTAGAACAAAACTCTACATGCAAATACAGGGCGTGAATTATACCCGAAAGATAGGAGGCAAAAGGCGTGCAGGCTTTGTCAATAGATGGAAATAGATCACGGGTATATTAGCCATAGATACATGATAATCTAAATGGCGCTAGTTTGTCGGCGCTAATCTAAGTTTTAGCCAGTCTCGCAGCGAAAACAAATCTACAATGGACTGATTGCGTATAGACAGGACATGCAGTTTAAATGCACGATAGAAAGCGATTATCGGCGCCCCTACACCCCCCCCCCCCCCCCGTGTGATGTTTACGTGAATCGTATGGAACGGCTAAAAATAGAAACCGAGAATTAAAGCCAGCGTCATAGCGTGACATTTTACTGTTACACTCACTGGTAGGCCTCCTGGCGTTCCTGGTTTCAAATGAGTTTCGAACGTGAGGAGTACATAAAACCTCCACGGATGCGTTATGACGTAGGAAAAAATATTAACTTCTTATTGATGTTTATTTCGTTCCAGAAGATGCAGTGATCACGTATCATTTTATCAAGGTGTGTAAGAATATCGCATAGTTCTTGCTTGTTTAAAAAAGCAGAGTTATGTAAACCATTTAACATTTCTTTGATGAACGAGGTATCGGACAAAAGATGTTCATCTACACTTGAAACGTAAGCATGGTGTAAACATGGTTCAGAATCAACATTCAAAGAGTTAACATATGATGTATCAACCTTTTGGTTTGCCATTATGAGATCTAGAGATTCGACATATCCGAAACACTTCCCTGGAGGGCTAAATTCGATAACAGTCTCGCCGCTTCATTGGTGTCCCAAAGGCGGCCAGAAATAAAAGAAGACGATCGACAAGATGATTCTAGCTGCACTGGGAGACAATCCGCGATTAGAGGTAACAGTTTATAATGCTTAACGCAAAATCATAACGCTTAATGCAAGGTTCATGTACCATCGGATTTAAGCCTATGGCAAAACGACAGGTCCGCGACATGATACAAGAATAACGCTTTAAGGGCAGCTTCTCGGTAAATTATTTTGTAAACTTAACATAAATTTAGAATATACCGACAGAAGAGTAAATATGGAAGCACTTTGGGTGATTGTGCAAATTATGTGGTTCGTAGTTTGGTAAGTGTGGCACGTGTTAGTCACGACATATAATAATAATCTACTGTATTTACTCGATCAAAAGTGGCGTGGATAAAAGTTTCGGATTAATCGCTAAATATAGGCAGAGAGAGATTTATGGAAACATTCAGATGAATTGATATTTTTTAGAAAGGAGTTAACACCCTAGGATTTGGCTTTTCAATGTGTTTAATTTATAGTATCTGGAATAACGTTTTAACTCACGATGTTTTGTAACGGAGTTAAGATACAGTGTTACGTACTGCCTTTCTCATGCGTACAACACCCGAGTTATTCAAAGAGAAATCTACATTTACGTCACAAAACGCCAAATGGTCGTCTCTGACTAGTTCTTTGATCTTTTAAAGCAGCCTACTTACATGCGCCATCTTAGATTTTTTCTATTTTAGAATCAAGACTAAAAGTGTCTCAAAATTATGATGCATATGTTTTATATATTTTTGAGTCTGTGATACCTGCGAAATACTGCGGAAAAGTTCAGAAAACACGCGTCATATGCGATAATGGCTAAGTTTGCTCCCCAATAAAATGAACGGGTGTTGTATTTTGTTGGCGTGATATATTGGGATTAATATCTTGAAAAGTGCCATACATATGCTACCGTGTGGTTTATGGGCTCTTCCCAAGCTAGAGATCAATGTAACAGTAGCATACCGCGTTGTGTTACCCTCTGCCGCTCTGCAGCAATAGTGGAGGCCAATCCACTCCCAACGCAAATGGAAAACAATTGAACACGCGGAGGAGACTTGAGGAGGCGAATGTTGTAACGAAGAAGCTGCGGGCGCTGTGGATGACACATGGATGGGCATTTATATATTACTACGCAGGTCAAACCGGGTTACAAAGGGCATTAATTATGGAGACAAATGGAGAGGCATTTATATATTACTACGTAGGTCAAACCGGGTTAGAACAAAACTATACCTGCAAACACAGGGCGTGAATTATACCCGAAAGATACGAGGCAGAAGGCGTGCAGGCTTTGTCAATAGATGGAAATAGATCACGGGTATATTAGCCATAGATACATGATAATCTAAATGGCGCTAGTTTGTTGGCGCTAATCTAAGTTTTAGCCGGAGCCTCGCAGCGCAAACAAATCTACAATCGACTGATTGCGTGTAGACAGGACATACAGTTTAAATGCCCGATAGAAAGCGATTATCGGCGCCCCTACACCCCCCCCCCCCGTGTGATGTTTACGTGAATCGTATGGAACGGCTAAAAATAGAAACCGAGAATTAAAGCCAGCGTCATAGCGTGACATTCTACTGTTAAACTCACTGGTAGGCGTCATGGCCTTCTTGGTATCAAATGATCGTCTCTGACTAGTTCTTTGATCCTTTTAAGCAGCCTACTTACATGCGCCATCTTAGAGTTTTTTATATTTCAGAATCAAGACTAAAAGTATCTCAAAATTATGATGCATATGTTTTATATATTTTTGAGTCTGTGATACCTGCGAAATAATGCGGAAAACTTCAGAAAACAAGAGTCATATGCGATACTGGCTAAGTTAGCTCCCCAATAAAATGAACGGGTGTTGTATTTTGTTGGCGTGATATTTTGGGATTAATATCTTGAAAAGTGCCATACATATGTTACCGTGTGGTTTATGGGCTCTTCCCAAGCTAGCGATAAATGTAACAGTAGCATACCCCCCCCCCCCCGTCCTTCCGGGCCTGCCGCCATAGGATTAGGGAACGATGAGTACAATGACGGTCACAGTAACCAAAGCCACAGACAACTGGAATGGTTGAAGGTGAACGAGTCACTAAACCTTTAGCGGGTACATCACTTGCCCTTAGTTATTAGCAATCTAGAAGCGTCGTGTAACAGTGCAACCCCTCCCCCCTCCCCCCAATCCAACGCACACACCCGGCACCCCCGCCACCCCTCCCTGTCCCTCGCGCTAGAGTAAGGTCAGGACCGTGTAGATAACCGTTGCGCGCGCAGACAGACAAGCGTTCCCGTGTCTGGGCTTTCCTACTCGCCATGCATCGCTGTGCCCGCAGGGAAGGAAGTTGAAATACGAACATAAAATTTCACGCATTTCTGCCACTGACGCTGCGACAGTAGCACGGACTCCGGGTGTTGGATCAGCTGCGTAAAGGTTCGTGCATTCGATTTGCGATAAATGTTTCATTTTGGCGGTCATTTAATGTGTCTGTTCCTCAGTGTCTTTTAAGGGCCACCCACTCGACCAGCTCATCCGAAACTAACACGTTACAAACGTGCACCCTTTGCTTTGCCTTTGACCTAGTTCAACAAATTAAACGCGGGCCGGTCCCAACTTGGATATGTTGCTGCTCACCGACTCCGTGGCTGCGAAATAGTGTGGCTGGACCCAGCCTAGCCAACTTTCTGCGCTTGGCAGATAGGGTGACCGCGCGCGAGCCCTTCTGGCACAGTTAGGCGGCTTAAACTAATATCGTCCGGCGGACACGCTAGCTTTGATTCAGATTACCAGGGTGGCGGCCTCCATGACGCAGCACACTAGATCAATAGGTCCTGGATGGGACCACTCCGACCCGGACCTCAAATTATAGGATATGGAATATTTTTTATCTATTCTCCCGGCTCGATGCCACCAGATAGTATAGGTCCATATCCCACACACCCTGTGGGGACAGCCACTGGGTAATGTGAACTCGGTCAATGCCATGATTTGAGTTAGAATCGCAGCTCTTTATATTAGCGATGATCACGCGCTCTTGTTTTGCTCACACAATAGGCGCAATTTCCGGCTTGAATAAATTAGAGTATCACCTCCTGATTGGTCAATCGCGGACACACCTCCAAAAGGGCTGCCGCCTGGGTAGGCGGCGAAGTCGTGCCCGGCGGTCACTTCTAAATTTTATTGTGAGCTATAGATAGAACGAAAAATTCTGTAATTTGGAGGATAGATAATTAGGTATTATATGAATCGGTGAAGCAGCACTAGAGGCCAGGCTGGCGGTTCCCTTTAAAGCAAGCTTAGCGTGAGCACTCGCTGCCAGGCGGCGTTTGTTGACATCCGGTGAGCGGCGGAGCATTCAAAACGAAGCGAGAGGTGACAAATATCGCCCGGATTACAAGAAAATACGTTACCAAGCAAATATATGAAAGTCCGACGAAAGTCAAAAAAGCTTTAGGAACGTCGTGGCGCACATTGGCGGGTAGTCACTGTATATTTATTCTGTTATGAACTTCAACTTGAGCCACCGGTCCGCGATTTCTTGCTTTCAGCCGTGTCAGCGGCATGGCTCTCACCCTTGCTCCGTTTACGGGCGTGGTAAGAGAGGCATGTACCAGGGCTATACTATCCCCACCCCCGCGTCTAGGAGGAAGTTATATCTTAGGCGGCGTGGAGGGGTGGGGGGGAGGGGGGGGGGGCGATGTCATCTGTCGGAAAGTCGGTTTTATTTGGTAAATCTGGGGTAAGAGCTATAATCAGAGCTACAAATGGAGTTTTAGCGAATATTCATTATAATGGCCTTCAATTGTTACATTATTGTAGTTTATCCATTCACACTGCTCGATGACACTAGAGAGTATTATTTTCGAACGACTCGTTATGTATGTCACCAGATGGCGAAACAGTTCGTCTTTAATATGATTTTTAATGTACTGTTCAGCATAGCCTGAAAAGACGTTACTCAGCTTACGGCAAGATAACGTCTGAACTCATCGCACTTGTTCCCTGTTCAAGAAACCTATTTCACCATCTTGACTAAAACACTCACTTGTCAGCCGTATTTTAAAATCACATATTTCTTCCTTGATATAAATCAAAGCGTGGGCACACAAGAGTCGCACTCATTCAGGCAAGATAACTCCATAAATCAACATTTTCACGAACGCGCAATTTCACTTATTCTCGCGATTAGCCATGATTGCTCTCGGTCAACATGCCTCCAGGGCGGCGCCACCACGAACCCGCCTACTGGAGGTTTCGCGCGTTGGCCGTTCCGTGTACGTTCAATGACCGGGTGGTTTCCAATCGGATGTCATGTCTTCGCAAAGTCTTATTAAGCAAGTGGCAAAGGAGCTGAGCCTGCCTTATGAGCAGAACCAGGAGCAGGTTACTGCCATACAACGCGCCTTTGACGGGCAAGATGTCTTTTGCGTTCTGCCCACCGGTCACGGCAAGAGTGACATATATGTTTTTCCGCCTCTGATGAAAGACATTGCCGAGGTAAGTTAAGGGCTACCTATTTCTATATTTAATTGAAACAGCGGTACCATTAATTGGAATTTATTTTAATATAAATGCTGGGAAAATTCTGAAACAATGCGCCCCAGCCTTATTATTAAGAGCAGCTGGCCGGCTTACATCGATCGCATGGTAACAGTCCCAGCCCGACACCACGGCACGGCTTATCATCTCTAGACTAGATATATATACAAGCGCTGTTTCAATAACGAGGGAAAGAACAACAAGGAGCGGCGAGGCGGTGGGCGGTCGCGAGCGGTGACAGTGGCGGCGCGAGTGTGTGTATTTGGATGGGCGGGTTCAACTGGGGCGGTGGGATTATTGAGTTGGTTGCTATGAAAGTAATATGCATAGTAGGCAATGTAGCAACTAGAAATGTAGATCGTAATTGAATAAACGGTGAGTTTGGCTTTAGCATTTGGCCGAGTGAAAGTTGCGTTTTAAATACTACCTGTTGCTGTCTCTAGTGCGAGCGTGCGGCGCTATACAACTTTGGAATCTGGGCCAACCGGCCGGGGAGGATGCTGATTAATGGGCTGCTAACAGGGGGGACCCTGTTCATTGGGGGGGGGGGGGCGTGCGAGCGCTAAAGTAACTGGGTTTTTCTCGGCAAGCCCCATCCCCCCACCGTATTTGTACAATAGCCCCCCTCCTTCCCCCTACCAGGGAGTTTAGCCCGATATCATCCACCTAATGTCACAATGTAGATCAATTATTTAGCTCTTGTTGTTCAATATTCATTCCATCCACCCCGTAATAGTATAGGCCTACATTTCTTATTTGTTAGTGTGGGGTATCAGGCCCGTCGGAAACGGGGGGGGGGGAGCAGGGGGGCCATTTGCCCCCATCCCCCCCTATCCCCCCCCTGTCCCAAACTAATTAAAGGTTACACGTTAAGAAGTCACCGATGGCAAGTGTTCAGCCACCCCCCCCACCCGCTCCCTGTCACAAGCATGAGCTGCGTCTACCCCATCACTTTCATTTTGCTCCGACGGTGCTGGGTATACATGCATTGGTGTACAAGCGTGGGAACGTGTGTGTATGGGTACAAGGTGTAGAAGACTTAGATTAAATGCATAAACATGGGCCTACTTAGAAAACCCGTAACCAGTTGCTCTCTTTGCAAACTGACTTTTACAGACGACACAGAGAAAATCGTGACACATGTTCTTGTTCCAGTCAGCAATGAACTCAGTCACCGCAGTCATGGTAACCGGCGAACAATTCTGACGTCATTTGCAGCCTGACGCGTGGGAAATCCTTGTACAGTAGAATCGACATTGAATTTTTGAATTGATTTTATTTTTCATGTATAATAAACGGTGTTCAATAGTATAATATATTATTAAGTAATTATTTCCATTGTTTTATCGGTCGATTTGCATGCGGATCATACTTAAAATTACGGACTGAGAACTTGAGCGTTTGCCTGTGTGTATTTCGTGTGTGTCTCCAGAATTCTTAGTTCGCCGCACCCCGGAAGGTGTCGCTACGAAAACCATCATGGCTGATCGCGAGAGAAGTGAAATTGCGCGTTCGTGAAAATGTTGATTTATGGAGTTATCTTGCCTGAATGAGTGCGACTCTTGTGTGCCCACGCTTTGATTTATATCAAGGAAGAAATATGTGATTTCAAAATACGGCTGACAAGTGAGTGTTTTAGTCAAGATGGTGAAATAGGTTTCTTGAACAGGGAACAAGTGCGATGAGTTCAGACGTTACCATGTCGTCTCATTGCCAACTGTCTTACGACAGTAACGTCTTGTTTTCAGACTATGTTCAGCACAGCTGACATGTGTAGTGCCGCCATCTAGCGTGAGACTTTTCGTAGTTCGCTGATGAATGGGGCTTTCATGTAGTTAGACATTTGGTAAGGATTGTAACGGTGCGAGGAGGGATGGTGGCGGGGGGTGACAGTAACTGCCTGGGCGACTGACGACGGTTATGGACCATGCATGCCATGAATATCACTCTCAGCCAGTGGCGGATCCAGGGGGGAGGTTAGAGGGGTTGCAACCCCCCCTTGGGAACCTGAACATACACTGTTAAAGTCGGCTTCTCCGAGCAACGCCTCCCCCCCCCCGGTCGCAAGTTTTCCGAGAGCAACCCCCCCTTGGCAAAAAGAGAGCTCCCCCCCCCCTCCCGGTCGCAAGTTTTCAGAGAGCAACCGCCCCCCTTGGCAAATTCCCAGATCCGCCCCTGCTCAGCATGCATTAAAGTTCATCATACGGATGGTCGTGATCAATGCTGGGAAAACCTACTGTCATGAGTTCAAATTCCTTCAAAGAGCAAACTGTTATATTTCCCGCATAGCAAGCCGGATGGCACACTTGAGCCAGGCTTCCCGCAGACACTCGGATGCAACAAGAATTACCATTGACGGGAATAGAAAGAGAGAGAGAGAGCGGGGGGGGGGGCGAGAGAGAGAATGATATAGGAGACACAGGCAGTGTAAACTCGCAGCGTCCATGACAGGCGGAGCTGAAAATACGCAAAGATCGAAGACACGCTTGAATAGTAATATACCATCCTCATAAGGTAAATCCTAAAATTCGCATGGAAATTTGTAAACAGGTGGATTATTATTACCACGCCTTTAACGATGCCCTCGGCGTTGTCGTCTTGTATGGGGGGGGGGGGGGGGCAAGGGCGGGTGGTCGTGTTTCAAGATCATGAGAACAAATTTCTTTATTCCCAGGTCACGTTAAATTAAAACAAGCACTCCCCGCATACAAAGGAAGAGCGGATACATGTTATAAGTTGGAAATTTCCTGATTCACGGTTATTTAATATTAAAATTCCCAATGATTGCGAAGTTATGCTTCCTTGCGGTACAAATCAATGTCCTGGAGAAGCACATCACCGTGTTAGGAGAGACATAGCGTAAAGACTTTGTTTGTGCCACGGAATTCCGGCGAGATATGGGGCCAAGAGGATTGCACACTAGTCATCAAAGGCATCACCACCACAAAATTAGACGTCGAAGAAAAGGCAGACGTGAAGTTAACGCGCTTTAATACAGACTTACTTCAGTGCAGATCAGGAACAACGAATGCAACAAGTAACCAACTTCGATGAACCTTTGATAATCCCAATCGCCTCCCCCCGCCCCCCTCCCGCTCCCTCAGTGGAACTCCCTATACCCAACACCCCCGGGCCGTCACCGTCACCGTCACCGCCTCGCGACCGTCCACTTATCGGTGTCGTTGTTGTTCCGGGGACGGCGCGATAGCTCAGTGGGCTAGAGCGCTCGACTAGAGTGCTCTGGTCACCTAAGAACCTAACGGCGCGTGGATCGATGGTTCGAGCCCTGCTGTGGCCATGTCTGTGTGGCCGCAGGATATAGATTCCAGGTCTTTCTTCGTAAAGAGTAGGGGGTTACCCCCGGAGACATGGCTCCACTCTCCCTTCCTTCTCCCATTGACGCGATATGACCAAAAGTGGTTAAAAGCGTCCTGAATAACCAACCAACCAATCCTTGTTGTTCCTTCGCCATCGCTGATACCTATTGGTCGATGCCGCGCTTGTTTATATGTAGTCTATACATGATAAGGTACCCAATGATGTGGGACAGTGACCATGGGATGAATATGGTCGATATAACTCGGCCAAAAACCAGCTTGGCAAACGCAGGATGGTTCAAGTATGTTCACTACTCAATATATTTATAATTGATTTACTTCAATATGAAATGCTGAAGACAAGTTTAATGCACTAGAATGTAACAGTTTAACGTCATATATAATATAAGTATCTGTCATTGTCAACGTCAAATCAATCTTTACACAAGAGATTTGCTAACGTTAGAAATGAATAAGCGTGAGGGCGAATTAACGGGGAGGGGGCGGGGTCCAAGCAAGGAGTCCGCCCTCCCCCCCCCCCCTCTGCCTGCCTTTGAGGAGGAATGCCGTTTTTGAATGCAAAATTTAGGCCACATGAGGCGTGGAGACCCCCTCCCCCGTTTTGAGGAAGAACGTTATCTGGGGCCTGAAGCCTCCCCCCTCCCATCCCCTCCCACCCCCTCGGTCGCAAGTTTTAATGCACCCCCCCGCCTTTTCAAATTCCTGGATCCCCACCCCTGAATCGCCCGATGTTTATGTTGATTTAAAAGCTGCATACGATATGCTCTATATTTTTATTCATGCATCAGTGGAGTGGCTGGAGATTTGAAGCTGTGGACCATCACCGTAGATCCCATACCCGACCACTTGTCCCACCCACCCAGAAAATGTCAGGCACCCGGCTTAACGTGGCTAAGCGACAGGCGTCTGCACAAGAGGGCGCTGCTGGTCAGGTGAGTGTAATTAATTCACACATCGACGTTTATTTATGTATTTTTTTCGCCCGGTCCCTGAGTACGCGCCTGAATTATTGGGGTGCTTGAGGGCCAATAGAAATGTGTTGAACGCGTGTTTAAGATTGCCATACTTCCCGAATATTTAAGGTGAAAGCTGACGCCGAGTACAACTGGAACGGCCCTTCGGTGAATATATTTAAATCAATTCTCACAAGTGAAATGCAGGTCTATACGTATCCAACTGTACCTCTCTGGTTGCCCATTACTAACGCTATGTGGCTCGATACTCACTAGCCTTTTTTCTAATTGTAATATGCCGTACACATCATCACTGACACTCAATCTTTGGGTATCTGAACAGATCTTCGGAGTGCCGAAGAAGGCAAGAATGGGATACGATGTGGCTGAGCTATTCCCGGTTGTGAATCAGCTGAGAGACGATATGGAACAATATGAGGAGGTTTTTTTCGACCTGGAAGCGACGTCTCTAGGTAATCACTCTTTTGATCAATATATAAACAAAAACTCGCAAAGATGAAATAATTTCTGAATTAAGGTTAAAAGAGAAATATTGTGAAAATAAAATAGGAATGACGTCTGAGGAGATTTTAAGTTTTGAACCCGAAGAAATGAACAACTTTACTTGTGTCAATCACCTTAAAAGCTTGAAAGGAGGGGTGGATCCCCGGGAGACGGGTGCTGGAGGGGTGGAGTGGGCGTGCATGGGTCTCGAGCTCCCACTTGTTTTGAGCGAAAATGTCATTTTTAATGGTAGCTATATTATGCCATGTATGATGTGTCCCTTCCCGTCTCCCCCTTTTTGGCACTGGATCCATGATATTATTTTGTGTACCGTCTGTTTCGGTCCAGAGTCACCCCATCCCTACCCCAGTTTCAAAACCCTGGATCCGTTACATGTGTCCCGTATGTGTTGTGTTGTAGACCTGACGTCGGATATCACGCAGATAGGTGCGATCGGCGGCGGCAAGAAGTTTAACCAATATATCTTGCCAGGCCAAGAAATATCGCGAGGTGCTTCAAACGTCACACATCTACAGGTGAAAGATGGAGCCCTGCTCTACAGAGGGAAAATAGTTGACAGCGTGGATGCAAAAACCGGTTTGAGTCGCTTCCTGAAGTTTCTAAAAGCGTTTGACAAAAAGGTGATCTTGATTGGGCACTACATCCGTAGATACGATTGCCATGTTCTGACCCACGCTTTGAATAAGTACGAGATGTATCGGGAGTTTGAAGGACATGTTGTTGGGTTTGTGGACAGCTTATGGGTCATGAAGCGAGCTTGCCCCGAGTTACCACGGCATACTCTGCAGTATCTTACGGAAACCCTCTTACCAGCGAGAAGATCTGGCCATACAGACCAAAGTAAACCGCCACAAGAATACGAAGGTCACAGTGCCCTTGTGGATGCATCCTTGGTGCAGGACCTCTTCGATCAAGTGAAGCCATCAGAGGAAGACAAGCTGGCCTATTCTTTTAGCTCTGGTTCTTTCCTAGAGAACCTGAGGATCCACCGTTAGATGGCCAAACTCGGCCTTCCACTGGTGTGCACACATCTACTGAACGCAGCCCAAAGTTACTTATTTAGTGAAGAAATTGTCGAGCGATTATCGGCTTCGAAATAGAAAAATATTTATCCAAGTAGTTTATTCTGAATTAGGAAAACATATTTTTTATGCATATAATTTTGTTTAATTTTTTTTATGAATACCGCCCCGAGAACAGGCGTTATTGCAACATAAGACTTTCGCACAGTTGCCAAGCATAGTAATCATTATGAGTAAGACAGCTTAATTTACTCCATATTCATTTATTCAATATCATTCTTTCATTAACATTCCTTGCGTAAGTTTGCATACGTTTTTGGCTGTATATTTTGGCGGACATTTTGAAACGGGCGGACATTTTGCAACGTAACAACAGTTACCGAAAAGCCAACGGGAAAGAGATTTAAGTGGACAAATATTGTTTCCTACTTATGTTTACGATTTGGAAACATTTTGATAATACCGTTTGAGTGCGTGTTAGCATACACCGTCAAGCAGCGAAACGCAAGATTTGGTTGATAATAATGGGAAATTGACTATTGATAGTAATTGAAAGTTGGTCTTTTGTAGATGCCCGCTTGTAGATTATGGCGTAATCAACTGCATATGTAATCCGTGTATGTTTTAATACATGCGATGAACGGCGGTAATAAAGGGATATATTACGGATCATGCAAAGTGTCTGGTCTCTCTCACTGCAGTTTCATCTGGCGTTCCGTACATGAAGGTCTGTGTCGGTATTTATGAACCGCCGTTAACTTAATGCTGTGTAAATCTATCCTATAGCGCTAAGTAAGGCGTTGAATATTTAAAAAGGGTTTTCGGCCATAACAGAAACCCCTTCCTAGACCCTCACCCAACATTTCGAACGATAACCAAAATGTCCAGCCCGGGGGAATGGGGCTCCGCCTGGCGAATGGAAGATCGCGCATGGCCGTCGCTTTTGATTCTGGGAACCAGCATGCCTGTGGGGAAAATCCGCCGTGATAAAGTGTATGTATACATGAACTGATCTAGGAATTTGAAAGGGGTGGGGGGGGGGGGCGGAGGAGAGGCGGGGGGGGGGGGTCACCAATGTCCAGATCGGAATGATTTGTAATTGATTCAAGTACACATATAGTCGGCGCGGCAATTATCTGTTGCCGAATTTTCTATTGTTACACGAACTAATTCATTACGAGGTCTAATATATCACACGATTTGCGTAGGAAATCAGTTTTATGATGCCACGAGTTCCATCATAACGGTCTAAGTACAAGATTCAGTGACCCCCCGCGCTTGGACGGCGACGCTATGACTTTGTCAACCAGCATCCTTCGTCATGTCACTTGTTTTGAGGTCAGGTGACCACACTTACGGGGAATGCATCCGGTGGCCATCTTGCTGCGGGGAGGGGACACACAACTTTGCTGTCGTATTTTGATCGTTGTTCCTCTCACACTCGGGGGCGATATCGTTGCAGATGTTTTGCTAATTTGTGGATCACTTTCGCGATCACTTCAGGCAAGTTTAGCGTCCTCTTCCTCCCCGCACGCGTCAGCAGCTGCTGTCATCACCAAGAGCACAACAACTCCGGTCTCCGGCTTGGCGCCAAGGGCACGGTTGCCGAGAATCAGGCCTATCTTCAGCCGTTTACTACGCCTAGCCGGTGGCTGACCCTCCTCTCGGACCTCTCAGCACTGCGGAGTAAGCGTTCATATCCGTTCCCGGCCATGTCGTTGTCACATTGCATTGCTGCACCAGACGTCATTGTTTCCATACCCGGTAACCCCACCCCCGTGCTGCTTATGGGACATTCCTTTGTTCGCAGCCTTGGGACCTATGCCAAGGATGTCAGTAGTCCCTTCTTGGGTCTGGACCCCTCCACACACGAGGTTGTGTTTCATGGTGCGGGTGGCCTGACGCTGCCTCGTCTATGGTCCGAGATGCCCATTGTGCATGCATTTAAGTTGTTCACCTTGATTTCGGTACTAATGATCTCGCGGCTGGTGCCATACTCTCTGTCCTAGCTTCAGACGTGTCAGCCTTTGCCCATTCTATAACTAGACATTGCAGCGTAATATAGGTTTATGTTTGGCGGCTTGAACCAACACAAGTTTCTTTCGATTCAGAGTGGATTTAGGATTCATTTCATTTATTAAACCAAAAATACATGACATAGCCCTTTACGGAGTTAACGCACCAAAGTACCGTGCCAAAGTCACGCTACGGGTGGGGGGACGGGTAAAGGGGTGGGGGCGGGGGGTAAAGGGGTGGGGAAGGGGGGTGGAGGTCCGGACCCACCTGGAGCCCCCCCCCCACCCCTCCTCTGGATCCGCCACTGGATTGTAGTAGTCCTTTTAGCGAACATGCCATTAGAGCATCATTCATAACGTCATTCGTACAAGCCACACACAAGTTCTTTACTGTCATAATGCAAAACGATATCAAAGCTAAAATTCCCAATCGAGATCGACACTTTAGAACATGCGCTAACCTTACAGTGCGTTGAAAACCGGCGTTCCAATTTTAGGTTGGTCGAAATGTTGATTTGTTGCAATGAACTGTACAAATTATTGCATCGTGTGAACAGGGCATTTGGCATTGGCCATGGGTTTACGAAGTTGTGCCGGCATAAATATGCCGTCTGTTCCTTTTCTACCCGTGATTGGACCATCGTTGATATATTAGTCTCATACCTTTGTCCATAAATATCTATTTATTAATTTGTGATTAGCTATGGTGTATATGTTGATCGAACTGACAGTTCCGCGGAACCGAAACTGTTTAATTGCTTTCATGTAAATCGAACTCGCCCTGACTCTGCGCCGACAGACCCTGCTCGATGCCATCAGAACGTATGGATCCACACCCCACACACCCCAGGCGGACAACCCACTATGGACGGAAAAGTCGGTAAAAGGTACAAGTGGGTTAATAGCGACAATTTCATGTTCTAAATCTATAACCGAGGTCTGCACTCTTAAAAACAAAACAAACGAAACAAATAAAAGTAATCGCCATATTATTCCTGCAATATAAATTGTTTTGAATTTATGCGTGGGTCCAATTGTAATTAACTAATAATTTTAAATATATCAGAATTGACTTTATGGTTTCGAGGAGAATTATTGGAGTACTACCTTATGGCACTACGTGTTGGTATCACCCCTACCCGATAGTGAGAAGAACGAATGAACTCGTCCAAGTGAAGCCCCCCTGACAGCGCGGATTGTTCACTCAATCACCGACGAAATGATAGGTGAGACATCTGATAGCAGCATGTCGACATTTCTTGATAGTAACACTCTTTTCATTGTCACTATTTCTGTTGGTCGCTTAGTAAATTTAAGTGCGTTTCATAAATCAATATCCATAGACTTGGCGTTAGAGACTCCAAATAAGGCCTATGTCGTTTAATTTGTATCCCTAATCCTCTGCAAATGTAAGCTAAGGTTATTTCAAGCTTACCGATATCTCGTTTCATTTGTCTCTCCAAATCTGGGACAAAAAAATAGACTATTCAGTTTCTCGAAGTAGCTAATTTTAATTATTCTGCATATTTGAGACAGTGATATTTGAATTAAATATCCTAAGTTATGGGCTCAGAATATCGTCGGTACGCAGAATATTACTCTCATTCATTGCGGTCATAGAGACAATTGTTTGCCATTTGAACCACTCAGTGTCTATATAGTCAAGGTCTATTTATTATGATACAATACATTGATATGCATGTGATTAACATAAAACTCATAGTGGTCTCATATTGTTGGTTTTCTACCAGCTTGTGTTTTGGATACACAGCTTGACATTTATGCCGGGTTTACACAGGATCCCAGTGGGCACACCGACGTCGTAAACTCGTCGCATTTCGCTGATTATTAAAGCCTATACTCCGGTCTTGTAGGATTCAAGAAACCTAAGTCGTTTTCACAGCGAGCACGTGACGAGAAACCGACGTCATTGGGCATGCGTGCCATTGTCTTTCAGTCCCCCCGGTATCTATCACCCTTTCACGAGTTTATAATGCGGGCGCAACGACTTCCGTTATAATGCGAGCACACAGTGAATATATTGAAGCTTTTTATGTAGGTGTTACACAGGTCTAAAACACTATTATTCTCACGCCATAACTGTACTGCCGCAAGTGATTCAGCTTCATACCCCCGATCCCCCCACCCCCTGCACCCTCGCATCATGCCATCCCAGTACAATTCCTTCTGAGCCAGACAGCAACGTTACAAGTAAAACACCAGTGAGATTTGTAGTGTGCCACAGGCGCTCAGATCAGTTGACGCGACGCCCGCCTCCAACACGTAAACTACCTGTGCAGCGTCCCAAAGCTCGCGAACTCGAGCTCCATTCACATTTAGTGAGGCAGATTGCGCTGCCGCCTTGCGGAGATATCGGTTGCAGGTCGTACTGCGCATGCGTGAAGTTTTAAAATATTGCAGAAAAGGCTGGGAACCGGCCTAGAGCTGCTCGCAGCATACTAGGCCGGTAACTAGTAATTTTTAAGCCTCCGTGATTGGTCGAGCGCCAGTGGTCGTGCAGATGCTATGGCAAGCCAAAATGAATTTTCATATCTTCAAGAAATTATCCGTAAAATTGTTGTATACATGTCTTTACATTGAGTTGGACATATGTCCTATTATTTAAAAACATATTACAATGTGAAGTAAATTGGATAATAATTTGGATTTCACATAGCATATGAAACATAGAGATTAGGAATAGAGAGACATTGAATTTGTTTGCCGGGAGGAGGATATTTTGGCAAATATTATACGAAGCTGATGTCTTCCTCGTCGTCATTACTGGTTATAATTGTGTTGACGAAACGGAAACATTGCCTATAAGCCGTGATAGTTCAGCGGCTAAACGACAAATTAGGTCGAGTTGTGCATTTGGTGGTAAAAGCATGAAAGTTAGCACACTTGTCCTTAATATGCCTGTATTTAAATTAGCTAATGTCAAGTCGACTTTACCCCTGGCGGCTTTGGACGGGCAAAACTACCCAACAAAAAGCTCAATATCTTGCAAATCGACGATCGAACTAATATTTTATGTTTATGCATAGGTTTTCGGGGTCGCTGAATTAAACAAAGATATTTGTGTGTATCTAGGTGCAACGCATCCTTTAGTTCCACGATGGCGGACAAAGGCCAGCAAACATGCTCAATATCTTAAAAACTAAGAGGCGCAGGGTCCCTATATAGGGAAAGGGCTGATGCGTTGTTCTTGAATATCCACTGAGGACTTATTTTACCTTTGCTTACACAAAAACCTATGGACAGACATCAAAATAACAGTTTTATCCTTCTTATTGTTAGTCCAAGATATCGCTTATAATTGGTGACATTTTCTACCATTTAAAAACATGGCCGCCATGGCCGTCAGGGATCAAATCTAACTCGACACTTAACTAAATTCGATTAGACATGAATTTCTAACATGTGAGCCAAATTTCATCCTTTTACCACAAAATGACATGACATCCTGTAGTACAATTCGGTAATACTCCATGTGTTTAGTGGTCAGCTAGAAAAAATCTAAAACACACGTTTTATAAATGAAATGTAGTATTGCAAAGGAGGGAAGATGGACGCGCACGCACGTACAAACGTATGTAACTGTTTTTTTTCTTTTTCATAATTTAAAACACGTGGTAAGGCGTCTGACACGTACCCGCAATCTCGAACTTGATCATGTTCATACTGTCTCCTCTCCGCAAGGTCTCACGATCAGTTGCATTCATCAGTCGATTAAATTCCACTTTGGCTTTCCATGGTTTCGAGGTCAGACCCCCGTCTTATAAGTCAGCATATGTCGTAATTAGATATTTCCTTAGATAAATTACAATGCGAGGTTTCGTGAAGGTATATAGAAACACTTATGAGGTGCAGTATGGGAACGTCAGTTATGTTTTTTAAATTTGGCGACTAAGGAAAAAGACCGGAATTCCGGCCCTTTCTAAAATGGAGGATACCCGTTACCAGCGGTCTGTTTCGGACAGGCAGGCTGGTTCCCAGCGAAATTGCGGAAAGGCGAACAGATTCCTGCGGCCCGTGTACGTATGAGCTATAGATTCACGAATATTTGCTGATGATTACGAATGAAAAGTATTTATTTATAAATACTTCACTGTCCAGCACCTGAAGAAACCCAAGGTTGAACTTGACATCATAACATAAGGCCAAAAGGAGACTTTATAAATTGTGTTTGTTTGACAAGACTTGCTCATACGAGTAGCCTACGGTTATGCCCCCCCCCCCCCACCCCTCCCACTGGCTGGCTGTAGCTTATGCTATTTGCCTACTGGCTGTTGACGACTCAGACCGTGTGACTTCCATCGACTATGAACCAAGCGTCTGTGAATGCATGCAGTCGAGAAGTGAAAGTGACACCTCCTAACTGATGGCAGGTAAGCAAAGCAACTGAGTCTTTGTTTACTTTGATCAACATACCTTTCTTGGGGCGCGGCTAAAGTAAAGTCCAAAGAGCAAAATTGGACTGCGGTTTGTACACAGGCACAGTAAATCAAGGGGGGGGGGGGCCGCCGCCCCCCCCCCCTCTGTGTCAGTCGAGTTACTGTGCCTGTGGGTTTGTACAATAAAATGCATATGACATAGCTTCTTGCTTTTGACAGTTCAGGAACAATCTACTACCTTTTATCCTATCCTTGCCTGGAGCCTCGGAGAAGATATCAAAGACTTGTGCTGAGATAAATCTTAAAATCTTACACTTGAACCAATACCATATGCATATATATATATCCGCTAATGCTCAATTGGCAGCAGCCGCTCTGTGACGCAAACATATTAAGACTAAAAGGATCTAGTTGCCATGGCGCGTAGGTGCTCTAAACAATACTCGCCTTATATTTGCACCTGATATACACATGCCATGCAAACTAGATCATTTCATGGTCTGTGATTTAGTAGATATTTATGAGAGTGGAGCGTCAGCATGAAGAAATATTGTTTGTGTTATAAAACAGATAAAATTGCAGCACAATCGTAAGTTTGGTATCATCAAAGTAGTAAGTGTTGCTTACTCACGCCAGAGTGATCACGACAAATTTGCGTTTCTTGTGTACTACATCATACAAATTTGCGCCATTTTTTACCTATGGCATATAATAAACACATTTAGTTTCAAATAGACAAGAGATCAGGAGATATTGTTCGAATTTTGTGAATAATTTCATATTTCAGACCATAACAAGCACCATGATTTCCAGCCGGCAAGGAAGAAACAAGAAGCTGCAATAAGGAGACTTGTCAGAAGCTGCTACGCATATTAGAGAATGATCCAGCAGGAGGAAGCTGAGGCTGTATTATATATAATCATAATTTTGTGACTAATTAATATGTGTATGTAAGCTGTAATTCGCTGAAGATTGTGAGAGTAATATAATTAAGTCAATTGCAGCTTTGCAGCGACCTGACTTTGCAGCTGGGGACTATTATTTTATTCATTCGAACACATTCCTGGTATTGGTAGAGTGTCTGAGCAATTCTCATGGACTTCTATTTATAGTTGTTTCTTCTCTGGTTAGTAATTGGCATTCATTGCCTTCAGTAGAATGATTAAGCTCCACGGTTAGATAATATTTGTAGGTATAAAGCAAGGTATATATGTCAGAAAAATATTTCTTTTTTGAAATTACAACTTTTCAGGATCTATGATGATAAAAATTGCTTCTAGCAAATGCAAAGTTCTGTTGACATGATTGACCAAACATGATTTTCCTCAGGGTAGGTCATGTAGGGTAGGTCATTATTCCTAGAATATTTTACACTTTTTATTAATTTTTTGTATAGTTTGCCTGTTTGCATAATGTTATTATGCATATACTGTACCTTGTTTCTATAATATATGTTTGGAAACATGCATAATAAATATTGAATGCCTTATTTTTGTGTGTTTTGTGACTCAGTGACTTTGTGTGCAATGTGGCATACCAACGAAACTGGTCATACACCAGTCGCTCTGCAGACGTCAGAAACTGGTCATACACCCGTCACTCTACCTACGTCAAAAACTAGTCATACACCCGTCGCTCTACAGACGTCAATAACAAGGCTGCACTCGTCGCTATGCACACGTCTGGAACATATCAGGAACCCGTCGCTAAACACACGTCTAAAACACGTCACCATACGCACGTCTATTTGATTTGCAAATCCGGTATACTTTCCAACCAGTTTCCGACGACTGAAAATGACGTCGTTTTGACCAGTTTTACGACGAGTTTTGCCCACTGGGGACGCTCATTCTTTCAACAGCCGTAACAACGGTGGAAGCATCGATTGGTCAACAGTACACGCGATCAAATCTTGTACCAACTGATTCAACAACATCACTATCGCCATCTAGCGAACATACCGTTAGAGCATCATTCATAACATCATGCATAAAAAAGCCACATATAGACTCATAACTGCAATGATGGGTTCATTTTAATACACTCTTACATTGCGTAAGAAAATCTTTCGGTTCAGCTCAGCCAGGGCTGAGGAGCTATATGCGTGGCGGCGTAATGGTAGAACGAGATTGCATCACCCATAGAGTGAGAATGACGTAAAATGTAAAATCCGGATTATCTCTTGGGTCCACTACAATGACCTTGCCCTTAACAATTGACCTTGACCCCATTCCTGTGACTTTGACCTTTGACCTACATACCCCGTTTACGAACTTGATCGATTCATGTCGGATAACGGATATCGGTAATTAAATTTATACGACAAACTGTTGCGTTTTGCCATCTACAGAGAGTGCACAGACACACCCTAAGATCAAGATTTGACCCCTCAGATCCAGAGTTGACCCCTCAGATATGTATTTGGCCCTTCAGATCCATATTCGATCATTCAGATCCATATTGATTCCTCAGATCTACATTGACCTTTCAGATCCAGATTTGACACCTTAGATCCAGATTGATCCCTCAGATCTATATTTGACACTTCAGCTTCATATTGACCCCTCAGATCCGGCAGCTCCTAAACTGTCGCTATAGTGAGCATCCTCTCAATTATTGGTTCCATCCCAAAGGTAAAAGTCACTCTTCAGTTTCGCTACCAAGTTCACCTGCGCAGGATTTAACAAGTAACAATCTCGCTCGGTGAACAGCTGAAACCAAACTGCCCGTCTATTCAGTTTCGGTCTACATTTGTAGCTTCTACATCCCTGCTATGCACATTAATTTCATAGTAACCAACTCAATCACCCCAGCTTCACCATCGCCGCCCCCCCCCCCCCCCCACCCACTCAACACCAACTAGCACCGCGGTCGCGCGTCACCGCTCGCGACAGTCCAAAATTTTTGTAAAAGCGGACTAGCGGACTGACGTAACAAGTCATTTCAATTTAACATTTACGAAATTCACGGTGCCCTCAATATTGACCGTAGAGACTTCAGAAAAGCATAGAGCAATGTGGAATTGTTTTGCCCGTTAGGGAAAAATATGCTAAATATGTTCTTCCGGTGTCATGGCGGAGTAGAGAGACGGGGCTTTTCACTCGTGCAGCCAAACACCATATTAACAATAACATGTAGCTGATGTCGGCAAACTAAACATACAGACGGATAGCTAATAGCTCATAGATCAATTTGGATACATCTTTGTCGGATTATACTTGTTCAACACCGAGGATGGAAGCCGATTTAAATGACAACCCTGAACAAGCCAGTTGTCCGCCATTACCATCGCCGGATGTTATTCAAGGTGAGATGTGGAAACTCCTCCATAAGCTGGACCAAAAGTTAGACTCTATGAGCAATGAATATTCTATACTACAGAATGAAATCTACGATAAAGATGGACTGATCGAAAGAGTCTTCGCTTTAGACGATCTGCCGAAAAAAGTCTCAGACTTGCAAACTGAAAGGAGCGAAATGCGTAACGAGCTCAATCTACTAAAAGCAGTGGTTATAAAACAAGAGAACTGCATAGTCACTTTGCAGGAGAAAGTTTTGGATCTGACAGATCGCTCGATGAAAAACAATATATTACTACATGGGCACGAAGAAAGGACCGATGAGAACCCTATTTCAATTGTGAGGGCCACCCTAGCAAAACTACAATTAAGCAATGTGGACAGTATTGGCATTGAAAGGGCACACCGTCTTGGAGCAAGGCGCGCAGGGGGCACAAGGCCTATCGTGGCAAAACTCAGCCGCTACCCTGACGTGGCCGAGGCCCTTCGCCGTGCCAGAGAGGCAAGGTTACCCAATCAAAGGCCTTCTCTGACACCACAAACGCCACGAGAACTGCTAGAGAAACACCGAAAGCTCACAGCAGAGTCCAATTTGGCCAAGCAAAAAGACGCTTCGGTGAAATCCAAACTCGTCGGTGGGGCACTGTATATTAACAACGAGCGGTATAAAGACCCCCTCCCTACCCCAAGACCGAGTGAAATTCTGTCCATTACACCAGCGGAGCAACAAGCAATCGAGGCCATACCCTTGTTGAACGGCGCCACCGCCAGAGACGGCATGATCAAGGCCAGAGCAACCATCGCGACGACCACATCGCTCAACGACGCGCGTATGGCATACAAAAAGATGTTTCTTGCGCCGGACAACATGACGTCATCCCATATAGCCGCGACCGTGCGCTTGTCATCGGCAGCAAAGGACTACACACAAGACAACGGAGCATATGGTGCCAGCGCTAGGGTCCTGAAACTGATGCAGGCAAACTACCCAAGCATAACCAATGTGACTGTGTTCATCGTCGTAAACAACAGCACGGCGAATGCAGGACGAGTGATAGACGAGGCCACCGAAAGAGCACTGGCCGTGTGGGCCAAGAAAGAGACTGTGCAGTGAGCTTGAGAAATCGAGTACACCTCGCGAATTGAGTTCTTGTTATACATTTCAATATAAGGCAGAGCTAACACTTGCGCCCGTCGACATGTTATTTCATGGGCTGCAACGGGTGAAGCTATACTGACGAAGTAGCCTCTCTTTCTTCGTCACACGCTTTTTGACACCTTTCTTCCTCTTTTTTTTCTCTTTTCCTTTTGCTCTCTTCTTCTCTTGTCATCCTTTTCTTATCTTATAGCTAAGTTTAAATTCTTTTCTGTTTGTTTCCTTTGTTCCTAAATTAAACTCTTTTTTTTCCTTCTCGCTTTATACACTTGTCAATGCAGGTTATTTGTATATTCATCTTCTTCTCTATGGAGACTAGCTTAAATACAACAGTGAAAATGCATGCACGCAAACTTTTCAATATTCAATGTACATTAGGCAAT
Organism: Arenicola marina; assembly: GCA_964019135.1. NCBI lineage: Eukaryota > Metazoa > Annelida > Polychaeta > Arenicolidae > Arenicola > Arenicola marina. The sequence goes on from OZ025265.1 coordinate 26,564,686, forward strand.
TTGGAAACTTTATATATTTATAATTAATGACTGATACATTTGAAATATATAGTATGAATGTACGGGGCTTAGCCACAAGACAAAAACGTATCGATGTTTTTGAATGGCTACGTGACAAAAAAGCTTCTATATACTGCTTACAAGATGTTCATATTAGTGAGAATCTGAAAGAGACGTACAAGAATGACTGGGGAAATGAATGTATATTTAGCTGCAATTCGACGGAAAGCAGAGGGTGCGCTATAATGTTTTCTAAGAATGCTCAATATGAGATATTTGACTCTGTTATTGATCCTGAAGGTAATTATATAATCCTAGATGTCACAATAGGTAAGCTAAGGGTTACGCTTGTCACGTTATATGGTCCAAATAATGACCGACCCGATTTTTATGATAGATTTCAAGGACAAGTTAATAATTTCGACAATGCTTCGATCATAATCTGTGGCGATTGGAATCTTGTTCAAGATTATAAACTTGATACGATTAATTATAAGCGAAATAACAATTGTAAAGCTAGGCAAAAGGTGCTAGACTTGATAGAGGCTTTTGAACTATCTGATATCTGGCGGCTATCACACCCCAAAAAAAGGCACTTTACTTGGATTAACCCCAAGAAAACCTCCCAGAGATCGAGATTAGATTATTTCCTTGTAACGCAAGATATTTCCGCTTTAACGATAAAATGTGACATCATCCCCGGGTATAGAACTGATCATTCATGTGTAATACTTAGGCTAAAGGGATCAGAATTTAGAAGGGGGAAAGGCTTTTGGAAGCTAAACACATCACTTTTAGGAGATGTAGAATATGTTAATATCGTTAAAACTTGTATAACAGATGCCATTAAACAATACGCTCAGCCCCAGCACGACATTCTATCACCAGATGTCCCATTCTTTATTAATGATCAGATATTCTTGGAAACACTCAAGATGGAAATTAGAGGAAAGAGCATATCATATGCTTCGTTCAAGAAACGAGAAGATAATAAGAAAGAGAGTAGACTTGAAAACGAAATTAAGGATCTAGAGAGAGGCGATAATGATTGTGGTAATCTGCTACAAATCAAACACAATGAGTTAGAAACACTTAGACTCAGCAAATACAAATTTAGAATGCTGAGGGAAAGAGCACATATATATGAAGAAGGTGAAAAACCTACGCAATTCTTCTTAAATTTAGAAAAACGTAATTACACCAAAAAGGTCATTAATAAGCTAAATATAAATGGAAAAACTATTGCCGATGAAGAAACAATTCTTCAGGAACAAATGAAGTTTTATAAACAACTATATTCTTCGCGCAAGACGGATGCAAATATCGTAGAACAATTTCTATGCCCTGAAAATATCAAACCCATAAACGAATCTCAAAAACAACAGCTAGATTCTGATATAAATGATAGCGATATTAAGGACGTTTTATCAAAGATGAAACGAAATAAAACTCCAGGTTCAGATGGTTTTCCACCAGAATTTTACATTTTTTTCTGGAGAGACCTGGGACATTTCTTAGTAAGAAGTATACACTACGCTGTAAAAAATAAACAGTTATCAACTATTCAACAACAGGGTATTATAACTTGTATTCCAAAGGGAGACAAGGCCAGAGAGCACCTGGCAAACTGGAGACCGATAACATTACTTAACACAGATTATAAAATAATTTCGGGAGTGATAGCCAAGAGATTAAAGGAGGTGTTACCATCTGTGATTAGTGATTGTCAAAAGGGATTTCTTAAGGGCAGATACATAGGCGAAAATACCAGATTAATTTACGATGTTATGTTTGAATTATCCAGGAAAAACATGACTGGTATGCTCTTATTAATTGACTTTGAAAAGGCCTTCGACTCGATAGAGTGGCGCTACCTAAGAAAAGTCTTGCAAGTCCATAACTTTGGTGATAATTTTTTGTCTTATGTCGATCTATGTATGAAAGATTCTCGCAGCTGTGTTATAAATAACGGATTTTTCTCTCAGTTTTTTACCATAACTAGAGGTTGTAGACAAGGGGACCCCTTATCATCTTACTTGTTTCTTTTAGCGATTGAACCACTTTCGCGTGCTGTACAAAACTGTTCATCGTGTAAAGGTATCAGCATAAGAAATATTCTATACAAGATTGGCCATTACGCTGACGACACGTTTCTGCTACTGGACGGCACGAAAGACAGTTTAAGATCAGCACTTACGCTCTTTAATAACTTTGAAAGATGCTCAGGATTAAGACTGAATCTATCTAAAACCAAAGCTGTTTGGCTGGGAAAGAAGCCAAAGTTCAAAGTATGTATAGATGAATCTCTAGAGTGGGTATCAGAATTCAAATTGTTAGGAATCTCTTTCTCTGCCCATATGGATGACATGTATGCTAAGAATTATGATAGTAAACTGGAAGAAATAACACGACTTTGTAATATCTACGCTAAAAGAAAACTATCGTTACACGGGAAAGTTACAATTGTGAAATCACTTTTTATCCCGAAATTGGTACATATATTATCGGTGCTTCCATCCCCTTCGAGTGCAGTGATAACGAAATTAGAAAACATCTTCAAAACATTTATTTGGGGCAAAAAATGTAAAATTTCTTTGAATAGATTGGCTCAGGATATTGAATTTGGAGGTGTAAAGTTAACAAACTTGTTGATATTTATTGATGCTTTAAAAATATGCTGGATAAAGCGATTAATCGAAGGTGATGGGAAATGGCAACAACTGTTCTGCAGTGTGGTCTGCACGGAAAAAAACTTATGTTGGGAATTAGACGAAATCTCCCTTAAACACATGGGAGACAAGACCCAAAACCCATTTTGGAAAGAAGTGTTTTACGCCTGGTATAAACATAAACTTGTATTATCAAAGCAAACCGTACCTGAATACCCACTATGGAATTCTAGTTTTATCACATCTTCTAATATTGTTTCGCGTAAACAGGTATTTATCGAACATGGTGTCATGTATGTTAACGACTTATTAGATGACAATGGCTCATTCTTAACTTGGTCACAATTTCAAAAGAACTTTAATATGTCTATGAACTTTCTAGATTACGAAACACTGATTAGAAGCGTACCACTGCAAGCAGGTTCAATGTTTAAAAGTAATAATCAAGGTTGTGAATGTCTAAAGTCAATTATGATAGTTCCCAAAGTATGTTCTTTTGCTTACCAACACCGTGTACGGACTATTCCATTCACGTGCAATAATGAACAGAGGTGGGAACAAGATCTTAACATGGCAAATATCAACTGGAAGCAGATGTATAAACTGCCATACCTATGTTCAATAGAAAGTAAATTGAGGAGTTTCCAATATTTAATACTGACTAGAACACTGATAACGAAACTATGGCTTAAGAAATGTAATATATTAGACACTGATTCTTGTACCTTTTGCGCGGATAAACCTGAGACAATCTTACATCTCTTCTGGGAGTGTCCGGTTGTAAGAGCTGTATGGACTGAGCTTAGTATTGTGTTTGACTCGCTTTGTAATTTCAATGTTGATTTAACGGGACCAAACGTCATACTTGGAAATTTAGCACCCTTTGATAACAAGCTACTGAGTAATCATATTATTTTGATTGTAAAGAGATATATATACATTTGCAAATGCTGTAACACCAATATTTCCTGTCAAGGTGCTCTTTCATTTATAAGATATCATTATAACATCGAAGAACATGTAACGAAATTTTCAAAAGGTATTTTAACATCGCGATATAAACGTATAAAAACGAAGTGGGAGCCCGTAAAATGTTTGCTGATTTCTGTATAAGCTTGTTTGCTATGTATACCACTTATTATGACTTGCATGTACTTGGATTATCCACATTGATATTGAAATAAATATATATTTAACAAAAAAAAAAAAAAAAAAATAAAAAAAAAAAAAAAAAAAAAAAAAAATCAATCACCCCAGCTTCACCATCGCCGCCCCCCCCCCCCCACCCACTCAACACCAACTAGCACCGCGGTCGCGCGTCACCGCTCGCGACAGTCCAAAATTTTTGTAAAAGCGGACTAGCGGACTGACGTAACAAGTCATTTCAATTTAACATTTACGAAATTCACGGTGCCCTCAATATTGACCGTAGAGACTTCAGAAAAGCATAGAGCAATGTGGAATTGTTTTGCCCGTTAGGGAAAAATATGCTAAATATGTGCCGTAAGTATAACACTTTGGGGTAAATCGACTAAAGAATGATTGCAATGGTGAACTATACGGCTTTCTCCTTCTATTGCATCATCCCCCTCGCCCACACGACCCTTGCCTGCCCGCCAATACACACTCGCATGCAAGCTGTGAACCGTTACGCTGGCGCACGCCCCTCCACTCCCCCCTCCACCCCTGCCGCACATCCGTACCCTATATACTCGTGGCTGATCCGCTGCATGGTGCTCTTATCGCGATGCGAGCTCTTCCCTCCTCCTCCTCCCTTCTCCTTCTCCCCCCCCCCCCTTCAATCCCCACCTGTTCTCGACTCGAGGTGACAGCGATGGCATTGGCATGTGAAGCTGCGGGCACTGTAATTCCTTTAATAATCGGCCCAGAAGATCCCGGTCTGAATTATACTGTTCAGCGAGACGACCCCCATGGAACAATCATGCGTCATCAGACGTTAATTTTCGTCAAAATTGTCTCTGCCCGGGTGATTTGCCTGGTCATGTATGTTTGACAACTCGTCAGGTCTGTCTACCAACTCGTGATGCATGTCAATTAACTCGTGATATATGTCGATTAACTCGCGTTGTATGTCGATTAACTCGTCGTTTATGTCTAACAACCCGTCAGAATGTATATCTAGTAATTCTCCATGTATATCTAGCAACTCGTCATGTATGTCTAACAACTCGTCATGTATGTCTCATAACTCGTCATGTATGTCTAACAACTCGTCATGTACGTCTAGCAACTCGTCATGTATATTTAACAAATCGTCATGTATATCTAATAGTTCGTCAGGTATGTCTAGCCTAACTACAAAGCCTCATCCTGTTATGTCCGCCTCGGTTTGCTATATCATTGTTTCGAATTCAGTCTAGTGATATTTAACTGTTATCTCTAGGCATCCCAATTCACCCAGTGGGGGGTGGGGGTTGGGGGTACTTAATACGTTGCTGTGTGGGTGGGGGGGGGGTGACAGATGTAACTGCGTTAGGGCGTGGGCGACTGGCGAAAGCCCTGGACCATGCATACCATGCATATTACGCTCAATGTATATTTAGTTCATCGTGCAGACAGTCGTGATCAATGCTGGGAAAACCCACAGTCATCATTTCAAAGTCCGCAAAGAGAAAACCGTTTTATTTTCCACAAAAGGGCACACTTGAGCCAGGCTTCTCGCGCACACTCGAATGCAAAGATAATAATCATTGACAGAACGAGAGAGAGAGAGGAGAGACAGACAGCGATAGGTGGACCGGCAAATACGCAACGATCGAAGACACGGAAAAGAGCAACGCTTGAACAGTAACATAGCATCTTCATAGGTAAGTCCTAAAATCCGCAGGGAAACATGTAAACAGCTTGTATCAATTCCATGCCTTTAGCGAGGTCCCCAAAAATGTCGTGTCATCATGAGCCAACAGTGGAGCCGTTACTGACTACATTAACTGAACAACGGGGAGATGGGCCCAAGTATCGCTCTCAACTGGAGACATTCTGCATGAAACAGCTATGACTATATTAAACTATGTCAACCCAAAAATGATTGATTCTCCCCGCCTTGCACTATAGTATACTCGTAGCATTTAACCCTGATTTGAGGCAATCTCAAAATGGCGCATTAGCGGGGTGGTCTCATTAGCGAAACTTGCCCAATAACAACAGTTAGTGTTATTATAGCCGGGATTATAGGATTATCTCGCACCGACAATGCGGTGAGACGCAGTGCGGGGGGTGGGGGGGGGGGGGCAGGGGGTGGATGTCGGTGATGTAGTATGATAACAATTGTAGTCTCTGAAATTGAAGGGAACACTAAGGAACACACTGAGTATATATGAGAACCTTCAAAATGTCACGTCATTTTATACACATTTGTGGTATTGAACTGTTAACACCTTCAGCATCAATCAATGAACTTGAAAGGTTTGGCCAGTTTACAAGTTGTGGAGTACTATTACAATGCCTTTTGGGCGCAATCAGTGTTCAATCTGTAAAATAAACATGTCACTAACAAAGAGCCCGCAGCGGTGTCTCTGATATAACAGACCAAATAATGATGTGTGTTACAATGTCTTTGTACGCATCAATGTTCACACATACAACGCCATCAATACTGTACATCAGCCGAGAAGAGGTTAATCCGCATCCTTTAAGCTGTAAAATAAACATGTCACTAACAAAAAAGACAGAGCCCGCGCGCGGCCGTGTCCTTAACGATGTGTGTCTTTGTACGCATCAATACTCACGAGTGCATTGCCTCTTCCCAAGAAAGCAGTTACTCTTTGTTTCGAAAAAAATCGCCGAAACTTTGGTGGTCGCATTAGCGGGGTTGAGTTCCATTTAAATTGATTGGTTGGGTCTGGCCTTGGTGGTCTTAATACCGGATTAGCGGCGTGGTCACATTGGCGGGGTTCAGGCCAATGTCAAAATATCGGCAAAAATTAACTGGGAAAAAGTGGTCTTCATGACGGGGTGGTCACATTACCGGGGTGGTCTTAAAGTAGGGTTCCACTGTACTCGACTGTAATTATTTTGAATACATATTGAACATCAAAATACGCATATGTCATTGTCAACGTCAATGTTATCTACCCAAGAGATATTATAGAGGTATAAATGCACTTTTTCTATATTCATTTACACACTGTAGACAAGATGCTCTATCTCTTTATCATGCATTAGTGGACTTCTCCGACCCAGAAAATGTCAGGCACACGGCGTAACGTGGCCAAGCGACAGGCTGCTACACAAGAGCGCGCTGCTGGTCAGGTGAGTGTTATTAATCTACACATCGACTGGGGCTGACTCAATATTTTTTGTCCGAATATATGCAGTCCCTGATTTATTGGGGTACTTGAGGGCCAAAAGTAATGTGTTGCAACCTGAAGGATGGTTTTCGTCTTTTTTCTGGGGTAAAAGGTGAAAGCAGACGCGGAGTCTCTGGTTGCCCGATACTAACGCTATATATCTTGATACTCTCTAACTTTTTTTCTAACTGAACTCTACCCTACACCTTATCACTGACACTCGATCTTTGGTTATATGAGCAGAACTTCAGTGTGCCGAAGAAAGCAAGAATGGGATACGACGAGGACGAGCTATTTCCGGATGAGGATAGATTGGGTGACGATATGGAACAATATGAGGAGGTTTTTTTCGACCTGGAGACGACGTCTCTAGGTAAACACTCTTTCTATAAATCGGTAAAAAAACAAGAGACACGAACCCCTCGACATGAGTCCTAACTTTACTTGTATCAATCAGTTAAAATGTAAAAAGAAAAGCAGGGGTGCATCAGGGGCGAAGTGTGGGTGGGGGTGGGGGGGGGGGGTGGCATGGCTCTCGCTCCCCGCCTTTTCTGGGCGAAAATGCCCTTTTTTATAGTAACTGGATTATGTCATGCATGATGTGCCCCTCCCCCCTCACCCCTTGTGGTATTGGATCCATAATATTATTTTGTGTACCCTCGATCTGTTTCGGTCCAAATTCCCTACCCCAGTTTCAAAACCCGGATCCGCCATTGCTAGGTCTTACATGTTTCCCGGACGTGTTGTGTTGTAGCCTTGAAATCGGACATCACGCAGATTGGTGCGATCGGCGGCGGCAAGAAGTTTGACCAATATATCTTGCCAGACCAAGAAATATCGCCAGGTGCTGCAAAACTCACACATTTACAGGTGAAAGATGGTGCCTTGCTCTACAAAGGGCAAACAGTTGACAGCGTGGATGCAAAAAGCGGTTTGAGTCGCTTCTTGAAGTTTCTAAAAGCGTTTGACAAAAAGGTGATCTTGATTGGGCATTATATCCGTAAATTTGATTGCCACGTTCTGACCCACGCCTTGAATAAGTACGATATGTATGGGGAATTTGAGAAACGTGTTGTTGGGTTTGTGGACAGCTTATGGGTCATGAAGCGAGTTCGCCCCAAGTTACCACGGCATGCGCTGCAGTATCTTACGGAAACCCTCTTACCGCCCCAAGAGTACGAAGGTCACAATGCCCTTGTGGATGCGTCCTTGGTGCAGGCCCTGTTCGATAAAGTGAAGCCATCAGAGGAAGACAAGCTGGCGTTTTCGTTTACCTCTGGTTCTTTCCTAGAGAACCTGAGTACCCAGCGTTAGATGGGAAAACTCGGGCTTCCACTGGAGTTGATACACCTACTTCACGATGCGCAAAGTTAATTAATTGGAGAACAAATTGTCGGGCGATTATCGGCTTCGAAATAGAAAAATATTCACTCAAGATTCTGAATTAAGTTTTTTTTAAATTTACCACTCGTCGGACAGGCGGTATTGCAACATGCGGCTTTCTCACATTTACGAAACACAAGCATAGTAATTATTATATAGGATCAAAGTTGTCAGATTGCCTATATAGTTACTGTCGTGATAATGTCTGGTAATAAAAATGTTTGGCTATAATATTGACACGTGATGAGGAAGAACGATTAGTTCACCGCGTGGTATTGTAGCAAACTGCTGTAACACTGTATTCTATGAGTAAGACAACTTCATTTATTCCCACATTCCTGTATTAACATTCCTTGCGTAAGTTTGCATACATTTGTGGTTATATATTTCCGATGATTTCTTTACGTCTACCCAAAAGAGAACAGAAAAGGGGGTTTAAGTAGACAAATGTCGTTTCCTTCTTCTGTTTATAATTGTGAAACATTTTGATAATACGTTTTGAGGACGGGTTAGCATAAACCGTTAGGCAGCGAAACGCAAAGTTAGGTTGATAATCATTGGAAATTGACATTTGATAGTACATGTGCATGTAATTGGAAGTTGATCTTTTCTTGATGCCCGCTTGTAGATTATGGCTTGATCCACTGTATATGTAATCCGCGAATGTTTTAATACATGCAATGAAAAGCTATAATAAAGAGATATCTTACGGATCATGTAAAGTGTCTGGTCTCTCTCACTCATGTGCGGTTTTCCTGTGCAGAGTTACATGCTAAGTTTGCGTCAGAAGCAGCACATAGCCATAATCCTTTCAGTTGATCTTTGATCAGTTGATCAGTTGATCTTTTCATAACATAACGAAAATGGGTGACGTAGCGAGATATAACAGGACCATACGCAGCCCAAACGCCATGCAATACGCGCAAAGGTTGGGGTCAATCCACTCACCCAACGCAAAAATTAAAAAAAAAAATACTCGGAGGAGACTGGAGTAGGCGGATGTTCGAAAGAAGGAGCTAAAGGCGTGGTGGAGGACGGATGTGACAAGTGCAGCTCTTATATATAGGCGAAAGGCAATTATATATTACTACGCAGGTCACATCGGGTCGAACAAAACTATACTCGAGAAGACGGCGAATTATATTTTACCGGAAACATACGAGACAGAAGGCGTGCAGGCTTTGTCAATAGATGGGAATAGGTAACGAATACATTAGCCATAGATACATGACATTCTAACTAGTTTGTCGGCGGCAATCTAAGTGTTACCCGGAATGTCGCGCAAAAAACAAATCTACAGCCGAACGGTTGCGCGTAGACAGAATATGCACGTGAAATGCACGATAGAAAGCGGTTGTCGCCACCCCCCCTATCGACTCCCCCCCCCACGATGTCTACGTAAAGACCTGCACGGATGCATAATTATTATTATCTTTATTCGTACGTAGCATAAAAGCATGTACACAGTGAGTTGATACGTATAAGTGTCAAAAAGTGACGTATTCAAGTAGTACAAATAAAATTCAGTATACAGTTTAGTTCGTCAGTTGACATAGCACCGTGGCAAAAGTCTCGCTCGTATAAAATAGTTTGGGCAAAAACCCCATAAGACATGTCGTGGCTAAGAGAGGCCCTAAAACGCGTATAACATGTTCTCTTCATGTGGTTGGCGTCAGACACAATATGATTAAGAGACAACTTATAAGTTGCTAAAATATGCCTTATGTTAGATGAAATAATTGACACGCCACCACTAGCAGCCATTTTGAAAATAAATCGTAGGGTGCTATTATCACTGTTGTGTGCTCCGTGAGCGAATTTTACAGTGCGGATGGCAATCTGGTCTGCGATTGGGAGACACTCAGCTATGACAGGAATTAGTTTACCGTGAGTGCGTGCTGGTAACTTCAAGATTTTCCTCATGCACACCCTCCATGTGGTAAAAAAATGGGATATGTCTCTGGCATCTAGATTCCATAAGTGCCACCTGTATAAAGTATTAGAGTATGACTTAAACAGTTGATAAACCACAAATGAGTTGCACACCCCGTAATTAGCTAATACATAATTCGTACGGCGCGTTAGGTCGTAAGACGCCTGACGTATGACGTCGCCAGAGACGTTTGGGCCAATAGTGTGACCGAGATGTATATCGCTTTTCACCGTTTTGACAAGCTCATTGTTGAAGTAAAATTCTACACATTTGTTTAAGAGCATACAGTGTAGGCGCAAGGAAACTTACGTCGTCTGCATAACCAAACGCACCGCAGTACATATGACCAATAGTGCAGCCGCATCCAGATCTCTTTAACCGTTGCAGCAACTCGTCTATATAAACACCGAACAAGATAGGCGACAATACTGCCCCTTCCTTTACTCCATTTGTGGTGTGGAAATACGGACTGGTATTAAAATTCCACCCAACGTTCAACTGCTCCCTTGTATACATATTCAATAGACGTCTGATGTGAAGTGGGTTGACGTTTCTTTTTATCAACAGGTCGAATAATTTTATATAATTTACCTTATCGAAGGCCTTGGAGGCGTCAAGCAGTAGCACATATGGAGGGGAATCGTTTTTCACAAAATAACTAACAGTTTCTAACAGTGCAAAAGTACACTGACCAGTAGAGCTATTTAGCTTAAAGCCGAACTGTAAATCATCTGTGCTTAGACTTTCACTGTTTTTCTCTAATAAGATCAGGTCGAAAAATTTCGCCAGAGGGCTACTTAGGGCGATCGCTCTATAATTATCGGATTTGTTCAGTGATTGCTTTCCGTCTTTGACTAGAGGTTTGATCGTGGCAATGTTAAAACCATGTGGGGGTAAAACCGTGGTAAATCACCGAATTAAAAAGCACGGTTATGTGCACATAAAGCTTGTTAGTACCGTTAATCAAATGGTCGGAATACAAAATAGCACTACCATCTCTTTTGTTACGTTTTACACGCGACATGGCACACTTCATATCTTGTACGGTCACAGTCTTACCAGCTTACTGAGTTTATAATTTTTAACGTGTCCATATCTTTTGCGTTGTATGATATCGAGTTATACAACTTTTCATATTTTTCAGCAAACAGCGTGGTGATACTTTCAGTTCCTACCGCGTCGTCAATTATATTTGGCACATTCTTATTGGGTTTAGTAACCTTTTTCGTTTCAGACCAGAAATCCCTAGTATGATTACTTAATAGTGCCTCGACCATTGTTTGTCTGCGAATGTCGTCTTGGTGACGTTTAGCTGAGCGTATGGCTTGGTGGTACTTGGCTCTGGCTCTCCTCATGACATCAGCAATCGCCGCATCGCCGGGAGAGCCACAGTCTCGCCAGATATTGTGCCAAAACATGGAGGATTCTCTGTACGGTTGCACCAGCTCTTTCCACGCAGGTATGACTTTGGCTTTTGAGTTTGACCCCGTATGTGGTATAGATACCTTGCTAACACATGCGTCCACTATCTGGTCATGTAACAATTGAATCTGGTGTCGGTGGTCAGCAGTCTCTGGACAATTTACGTCTTTACATGTCAACATATTTGAGGGTAAATATGTTGAGAGTGACTCGAGATTTCTGTCCATGCAGGCACCATATTCTAGAATTGCTTCACGACTTAAGTTTTCCCACATTGGTTTGCTATTGTAGGTTCTTGCTACTTCTTTGTAATGGGACACAGTGCAGTTAATCTTTAGTACAATTGGACAGTGCATTGACAAATTATCACCATCGTGGACACTGCGGGGTTCCAAAATCGTGTCAAACATGTTTTTGTTGACCAGAAAGTGATCAAACATGTGGCGGCTATGATTTGTAGGGCTAATAAACGAGTAGTCCACACGTGCGGCGGGAAACGATAAGCAGCCCATAAGGCCTTCTTCTCGTTTGACGCATTGCAGGTGGCGCGTAAAAGCTGAGTCTGGGCGTTCAAAACTGGTATTAAGATCGCCGTCAATTACAACGTCGGCACCCTCGTATGCATTACAGGTGTCAATGACTTCGGATAAAACTTTCCTGTACTCGTTAAATTTAAGAAGAGAGTCACATGGCATGTAAATGCTAAATATTAGCAGTGTATTACTTGTTGTCTGTACCTTTACAGCACATATACGTCTACATTTTAATTGTATTGAAGTTACTTGCCCGTCAATGGTATTTCTCCAAATGATCGAGCACCCCCCCCATAACCCATCGTCAGTCATTGGCGTGACACTATGGGATGCAACAGAGTAATTTGCTGCATCAGAAACCGGTATGTTCATAATTCTGTGGAACTGTCATTCCCGCAACCAGTGCTCTTGTAGCAGAACAAAGTCGCTACCTTCCAGTAATTTAGCGACATACTCAGGCTTACCATGCCCAAAGCTAATGGAATTATATGTCGTAATCGTAAGTTTTGAAGCCATTTTTAGTTTTGTGTTTTGTCTTAGGAAACCAAAAAGTCATTGGCATTACACATTATCCTGTCCATGTTTTCTTTGACGGAAACTACGGACACAAACACCCTCTGGCCACAGTGCACAATCCAAGAGCCTCTTCTAAATCTGATGGCTTCACATTTAGCTTAAACGACTTATTCTTGGCTTCTTCATGTGAGACACAATCTAACGACAAAACTTCAATATCTCTGCTGGTGACGTATTCAAGAAGGTCTTCGGTCATTACACTGCTGTCCACTCTATATATGAATAGAGCACGACTGCGTCTCCTTTCACCGCTCCGGATGGTGTCGCTGATCCCGTAACAGTGCGACACTGTTGGTCTCTCTCCAACTTGCGTCGTGCACATCGCGGGATTTCGAAGCCGTCTTCTTCCGAGGGGGCGCCTGGCGCGTGTGTTGCAACTCGCGTCGCATCCTGCTGTTGGTGATGCTCCGGGTCCGACGCGTGTCGCCCAGGACGCTGCATGCGCTGCCCGGTTCCCGGCGTGTGGCGCCGTACGCCTGCCGTTTGTGAATCGGGCTTCCATGCCTGGGAAAGAGCCGTCGATCCAGTCGGGTGTGGTGCCATTTGCTCGACGGGTAGGTCGGGCAGATTAACCACCAGTGGGGGGAAGTGATGACTCAGTTTTGACCCACGTGTGGCTTCGTTGCCATTTAAGACTGTGGTCATTGTATACGCTAGATTGTTCACTTTTTTCTCTGTCGATATTCTCTGAACCACGTTATCTTCTGCGCCTTGATGGGGTGGTCTTATTTGTGCCTCCACAGTCGCTAGCCGTTCGGCTATTGACACTTCTAAGAGTTCCTATGGTGCGCAACGCGGTAGGCGGACGATATCTTCCGCCTTCATAGTAAAGCTCTGTGGGTTATCTAGGCTGAACAGCTTCCGGATGGCATTTAATATGTCGTCCGTGTTGGCGTCCGCGGCGATCCTGGCTGCGGTGTCGACTCTGTTTACCATTCTATCCAGTGAGTGTATCTCACTGCAAGACACCCGTAGCGTCTCCTTGGCATTCAAAATTTCAGCCCTTGAAAAGTGGGATGTAACTACAGTTACTACAAATGGGTTACGTAGCGAGATATAACAGGACCGTACGCAGCCCGAACGTCATATAATACGCGCAAAGGTGGGGGCCAATCCAGCCGCACAGCCGTTTCTGTCTCCCAGCTGAGCCCCCCCGCCTTGTAAGATGCGTAAGTTGCGACGTCTTTTAGCGATAACATAGCGAAAATGGGTGACCCGAACGCCATATAACACGCGGAAAGGTGGGGGCCAATCCACTCACACAACGCAAAAAAAGTAAAAACAGTTGAACACGCGGAGGAGACTTGAGGAGGCGGATGTTGTAACGAAGGAGCTGCGGGCGCGGTGGATGACACAAGGAGGGGCATTTACATATTACTACGTAGGTCAAACCGGGTTAGAACAAAACTATACATGCAAATACAGGGCGTAAATTATACCCGAAAGATAGGAGGCAGAAGGCGTGCAGGCTTTGTCAATAGATAACGAATATATTAGCCATAGATACATGATAATCTAAATGGCGCTAGTTTGTTGGCGCTAATTTAAGTTTTAGCCGGAGTCTCGCAGCGAAACAAATCTACAATCGACTGATTGCGCGTAGACAGAACATGCAGTTTAAATGCACGATAGAAAGCGATTATCGGCGCCCCTACACCCCCCCCCCCGGTGTGATGTTTACGTAGACCTGCACGGATGCATAATGACGTACGAACAAAACTAGAAAATACAGACCATACAGACAACATACAGGGTGGTCACCTTAAATATAGCGTAATTTACTCAGCAAAAGTAGGATCCACGCTACAAACCTATAAGCATAGAATGTGGGAATGACTAGAATGGATAAGAATTTACACTGAAAGCAAGGTAATATCGTACTGCACGTAGGGCGAAATACGCTCTTGCCCCCCCCCCCAACTTTTTAATGCAAACCGAACCTTAATGTTAGGTCCCCCCAGGTTATGTCCTTCTGCATTGTCATATGGTGAGAATTGTATGCTTAGAATTAGGCAGTTTTTATATAGGAGATCATGTTCATGTGCACAAGTTGCATTTGAGTAAATCCGATGTTTGTGCAGCGGTGTTTCTTCTACTTGAGTAATATTCACATCAACATGTAACTTATAATTATGCTCCTTAGATGTCATCGTAAATCGATCGTATACGGTGTTATTATGTAAACGGATCCCTGGTCCAGTCAGTTGAAATATATAAAATAATACATCAGAATTAGTATCATTCTTATAAAGTGTAGTGTTTAAGTGCATATAGCAAAGGTCTATATTTAAACTGACTGGACCAGGGCTTCGTTTATTTATGTTTTTAAATATTACGTTACCATATCACATTTACCACATGTATTAAAGGACCCTTCCCCGAAAGAGCGTAGCGAAGAAGGGACTGTTAACTGCTGAAAATATGAGTTCACACAGCGGGTTTGCCTACAAAAAAAGTTAACCGAGAGGGTCTGCATGGAGCAGGGACATAGAGCGGGTTAACGAAAAAAAACCCGCTCCTTTCAAGCAGATTTTCGAGATAAAACGCCCCTTGCGACCGCGGGTGTTGGTGAAAAGGGGGTGGGGGCTTTACCGCGGAACCCACTCAAACACATGTATTAAACCCCCCCCCCCTCCAACCGCTTAATCTCGCTATTCCGTTACGCAATTTACAGATAAAGCATTGATGCAAGGCATTCGACATTATGTATTTATTTATTCGCAGGCATGGGTCATTAACTATGAACATAGTCATTGCTATATGCATGATTTAATAGGTAAGATCGTATAGTAGGTAAGATCGGTATGTACTGCCTTACCTGGCGTGTTATAAGGGGTACTTGGTCTACATAATGCACCCAACCGAGTAAGGGTTCTACAGCGTAATCAACATACAGGGCAAGGTATTATGGTTGACAACTTGGCGGCAGAGAGAATATGCCTGAACATGTTACATTGTTAACTTATAATGCGATAATAACACTTGCGGCCTTTCAGCTGATATATGTTATCTTTTATGACGCTACCTGTTGCAGCGTGTTCGCTGGTCAGGACAACTCCAAGCCAACCCAGATCTCGCCCTCGCCCGCGTGAAGCCAAGCATAAAGTCATTGCTGAGCCTAGGGTTATTGATATAAATACTGTTTACATAAAACCTTTCCCGTCGTGGGATGACGGTGGTTGTGTTAAGTAGTGTTTAGGGCCACCACATCGTGCTTAGGGATCAATACTACATATGTTGTTGTCGTTTTGTAATGCAAGGCATGACATTTTCAGCATCTTGAGGCAAAGGTAAGGGTGTTTTTTTCCTATTATATCATCATTTTAGAGTCGCAGTCATTGTTTCTTTTCTTTTATTGGTTAGGCATCACGTTAGGATTGATGATATTACAATTATGACATTAATCGATGTAATTTGCATTTTCGACAATCTGCCAGTTTCAATGTCGTTTTTTTATTTATTTCAGCGACCACGAATAACGTTTAGTGGATCTTCGATACTATTTCGCGATGATGCCGTTTTGTCGGTGGCGGCGAATTTTCTACTTCGCCATTGCTGGTCTGGCGGGAACATTCTTTTGGAACGGCGTTTCCCTGGATCACGCTCTCCGTTCGTTCACGATTCCTGGTGAGTACATTCCGGATGTCACGTGCAAAAACTGCAGTGACTTCCGGTTTGATTACGTCATCAATAACAGTCTCCTCTGCTCTTCACGGGATGTCTATCTACTCATCATAGTGACGTCCTCGCTATCTGCAACTCACAAAAGACAAGCAATACGTGAGACGTGGGGAGGGGTGACGTCACACAATGGACAAGGCGTCCTGACTTTATTTCTAGTCGGATCACGTGACGAAAAGAATAACCCTGTCAAGGCTCGGAAGATGATCGCTCGAGAACAAAGCAAACATGGAGATATGATCCAAGTGCAGCTGCTGGATAGTTATAAAAATTTGACCTACAAAACAGGAGCGGCTCTGCACTGGACTGTCAATTTCTGTCCGGCCGCAAAATATATCCTAAAATCGGACGACGATAGCTTGAATATCCCTCAAGCTTTCGTCGAGCATCTCAGTACCGGATCCAAGGTGGAAGGGCCAGACTTCGTGGCGGGGCGGTGTTCTTCAGGCAGCACACCCGTAAGGAACCCCAAGCATAAGTGGTATGACCCGGTCAATTCGTACCCAGGGCCTTACTATCCACCCTATATACAAGGATGTGCGTACATTATGCCGCGCTCCACCGTATCAAAACTGCTGACGTCAGCAAACAACGTCACATGGAACTCGATGGAAGACGTCTTTTGGACAGGAATGGTCCGTGTTGTCGCTGGCGTCGCACGCACTTGCTATACACATACCTACTATAAACTCACTCCTAAAAACATCGGACGCTGCGATATGGCTGGCCTCATGAATATTCATCATGTGGATAAAGCTCGCATGAGGTCGTATTGGCCATTTTATACGGACCCGCCAGATAGATGGGAATGCCACCGAACTGCTATCTTCGTGTTCTGTACAGGTCTTGGTTCGGTCGCAATGGCTATGGCGTGTGTCGCATTGCATCGCAAACGAAAGTCTATTGCAACCTCGGCCTACAGTCTTAAGCATCTGAACAATACACGATATCATGGGTCTAGTGGCAAATCGACCTCGCTTGCTTTCGAAATATAACTTCCCAAGTTCTGACGGATGTGTGGACATCGTTGTAACCGTCAACATCTCCTTCTTTCTCAATCATTCGCACTTAATCGTGGTTTCTGGTGGATGGAACACCAATATCGCTGCGATACGTCATGGAGTCCTGTAACTTTCCCCTTCTACGTTTTCATCGATCATTGTATTTTACTGTAACAGAAATAAACGTTCAAGCAAACTACACTTTGAATATTATGTTCACGGTGATACTTACCTAATTACATTATCTTATGTTATACATTGTTCTAAGCAACAAACCACTGTGTGTTGAGCTAGTATGCTACATTTCAAAATTTACGTAAACGATTTTTCCAAAAAGTGAGGTGGAAGCACCCCACCCCCCTAATACACTTTAACATGGCGGCCGATGGGGGTTTCAGACATTTTTTTTTATTGTAAAAAAGAAATAAGACGGTAAAACATCAAGATTTTTGCACCATGAGTACTTTGTTAAAAACTTGCAAGAATAATACACTTATATTTTTTATTTATATTATTTCCTAATATATACACTTCATTAATATTTAGATATCGAAGAGAAAAAATGCCCGCAAAGTTAAAAACGGTCACGTTTGCATCACGAATTGCATTTGCTAGGTGGCGCCACGGTGATCCCGCTTACTACCTTAAATGAAATATCTAAATATCAGGTTTCATATTCTCGTAAACAAATCAAAACATTTCATTGACAGAAACATATCATGCGAATGGTATCTCTATAGAATACCAAATCTTGGAGTTGCGAACATTAATTGTCAGCATTAGAAATCGGTGGTTGATAACATATCCAGGGCGTGTGTGTGGCTAAATACAATGCAGTTACCTGACCGTATGACCAGAGATGACCAAAAAATAAATCTACAAGTGCGGAGATCAAAAAGGGAGAAATCCTCAATCGTCAAATAAAAAGAGCTGTAGGCAGATGCGGGATCAAATATACCACGATTTATCATGACATATCTGTAAGACACGTTATCACATTGCTTAGTATCATCATACATGTAATGCTTAACACAGCGGGCAAATGTTTGCCATCGGCGTTGCAGGTGTAAAATAACGTCTTTCATTGCATTGATTTTCAAACGTTTGATATAGCGGGTCACATACAACACAACAGGGACACCTAACACAAGCTGAACATGAAACATCAAAGGCTGGAGGTGTCAACCAGGAACCGATGAAAGTTGTAATTAGGCATATTCAGTCCAAAGTTAACAATTAAAGGTGCCGTTAATCGTAATCCCTTACAAGTTAACAAAGCAAATAGAAAACAACTGAAGGTGCAATTAAGCGTTACAATTCGACAAAGAAAATGCGTGATGCTTCGCGAAGGATGATTGGGTGAGAATATGTCAACAATTGAAAAGCTGCCTGTCGAGTCGATATTGGGGATACATATTAATAAACGGACTTGTCTGTTATTAGCACTCATTTTGCAATCACAGCTTGTCACGTGATTGGCTCGAGATGTGTTGCCACGTGACAGTATGTTAATTCACAGCTAGAGCTGTATATAATAGTGCAGTCCACAGTACGATGCATTCACAACCCGTTCGATTTCCAAAGAGATCAGAACGCACTAAATATTTCCGACGGCGACACTGACTAGGCTGATATATCCTTGTGAAGGCCACTGCTTACTTCGTTCAGACATAGGACTCGTTGCCTCAGATTGAGACAACAACGTTTCGGTAAAAGATACATTGCCATCTACAATCTAGGCCTAATTTGCGCAAGACGTATCAACATGGTTATCGCAGCGGTGATCTTTTTTGTCTCGATCACCATGGTGATTATTGTTTCATCAGTAACGGTAAGAAATAACATAATGCGTCGATAAGTTTGAATTACATCTGATATTTTGTCATCTTGGCCCCTCTGCATAGAGTCATGAATTCAATGTATTTATATAAATATGCCATAGGGTGATTAGTATTGAACAATAAATCTACAATAAATCTTCTACATTTAAAGAACATCTTCCACCCGTTTATTGCCTTGCTTCTGGAACCGATTACTCGGTTGTTTTATCACATAACGAAAAGAATTATGTATAACTGTTATATCCGCACCTCCCCGTATCATTGAGTGTAGATTGCTTGAATGGATTTCCCAACGGCTATATTTTCTTTATTTACAGAGAATCTTCTGATGCGGTTTGATTCTCGGCACATACAACTATGGCGTCGTTACAGAGCTTCATTCACAGGTTTCCTTCGCTGGTCGGAGTAAATTTATCATCGTTTCATAATACTCATGGAGCGACATACATAGAGCGGTACTTCACGGGATAGCTGCCAAAGTTCTGACGGATGTGTGGATATCGTTGTCACCGTCAACATCTCCCTCTCTCACAATCATCATTTCGCACTTAATCGGGGTTCCTGGCTGGATAGAACACCAACATCATTGAAAGGCATCCTGAAATCATGTAAAATTCTTCTTCTGTGTGATCATTGTATTTTACTGTAACTATAACGGAAATAAAACGTTCAAAACTACGCTTTGAATCTATTGTCGCTATCTGCAGTTATGTAACGCATTGTTCTAAGCAGCGAACCACTGTGCGTTAAATGTAATGTCTGAATATCACGTTCCATATTCTCGTTAACAAACCAGATCTTTTCATTGACAAAAACAAATCATACAAATGGTATCTCCATAGAACACCAAATCTTGGGATTGCAAACCCTAATCGTCAGCATTAGATATCGTTGGTTGAAAACATATTTAGGGCGTGTGTGTGACTAAATATATTGCAGTTACTTGACGATATGACCAGAGATGACCAAACAATAAATCTACAAGCGCGCTTGGTTGCTTATTCAGGATGCTTTAACCACGTTTGATCATATCGCGTCAATGGGAGAAGGAAGGCAGAGTGAAGCTATGTCCCCCGGCGTAACCCTCTACTCTTTACGAAGACAGACATGGGATCTTTATCCAACGACCACACAGACATGGCCACAGCAGGGCTCGAACCACCGACCCACGAGCCGTTAGGTTCTCAGGTGTCCAGAGCACTAAATGCGAGCGCTCTAGCTCACTGAGCTGTCGCGCCGGCCCCATCTACAAGAGCGGAGATAAAGAGGGAGGAGTCTGATTCTGGATTCAAGCCATTGACATGTCACATACCAGTGGCACGTTAGGAATAAATGTCAAGTTATTTGCTTAAGCAGGGATAGCTTTTGGCTTGTTTATATAATAATAATAATGTTTATTTCAAACTGTAGGCACCAGGTCCATGGTACAAAAATAGAAACATTTAATTTGCGACAAAGCACAACATTTTTAAAATAGAAAACCCAAAAGCCATTAAGTGAAGTCTCAAGGTAAATATGCTTCTTCATACAGTTGAATTGCACATTTAACAAATAGGGCTAGGTTGATGCTATAATAGACGAATGGATATATACATCATTTATATACTGGTTCATAGATGAAGGTCCCTGGTCCGGTTTAAAAGTTAGAAGCTCGCAGCATGTTCAAGATCGCCCGATGTCACTGCCCAGTATTTACGCGCATAATATGGATTAGCATGAAAAGACAAAGCGCAAGGTACCCCACTTACACAAGACAATTCTCGATATAAAGCATAAATCCGTCCACAAAATTCTCAATCGTCAAGTGAAAAGAGCTGTAGGCGGTTACGGGATCAACTATTCCCCGATTTATAATGACTTATCTGTAAGACACGTTATCACATTGCTTAGTATCATCATACATGTAATGCTTAACACAGCGGACAAATATTTGCCATCGGCTTTGCAGGTGTAAAATAACGTCTTTCATTGCATTGATTTTCAAACGTTTGATATACCGGGTCACATTGAATAAAACACAGCAGTGACACCTAACACAAGCCAAACATAAAACATCAAAAGCTGGAGGTGTCAACCAGGAATCGATGAAAGTTGTAATTAGGCATATTCAATCCCAAGTTAACAAAGAAAATAGAAAACAATTAAAGGTGCCGTTAATGGTAATCCCTTACAAGTTAACAAAGCAAATAGAAAACAACTGAAGGTGCAATTAGGCGTTACAATTCGACAAAGAAAATGCGTGACGTTTCGTGAAGGATTATTGTGTGAGAATATGTCAACAATTGAGAAGCTGCCTGTCGAGTTGATATTGGGGATACATACAGTACGCGCCACTTAATCGCACTTCGGTTAATTGCAACTTCCGCTTAATGGCAACAAATTTCATACCCGAACGCCATTTCCTATACATCCCCATGTTAACAACTTCGGTTAATCGCAACTTCGGTTAATAGCACATTCCGCTTAATCGCAACACAAATTTTACTGAAAATGGGCGGGAGCCCTCGGATAATTGCAACATTCGAGGGCAAACCCAGGTGTTGTTAGCGTATACGCAATGCGCTATCAGCTGACGCTTAACACCTTTTCTAGCTTTGTTGTTAGCGCCGGATTAACAAAGCCGCATGTTTTGTTATTCTTTTGGTCTTTGTGTTCGGGTGATTGGCATTGAGCAACGTGTGGCATGTTTGAACAATAGACGTGATGAGTGCGATCATGTTCATAATCTAAGAAGTATGAGTCATCTCATTGCCCTTAAACCTGTTAACTGTTCGGGTCCTCCCTTAGATTATGGAGATGATAGGACTTGAGATGCTACTTAAGTAAAATTCATTGCAACATGCATGAAATTTAGCTGCATGATTCCACGAGAAGGGAGGCCACAGCTAATTCGAACAGTTTTACAACTTAGAAACTGAAATCCACAAGTCAGTGGCAGCCAGAACCAAACAGAAGATGATCTTTGATCGATTAAGTCCGCAACTCGATTAAATCCCAAAATCCTCGAACAGTTTCTGTATCTGAATATTTTAATAATAACAATTATAATTTCCAATGATGATCCGTGTTTTATAATGAATGTTTAGCGCACACTTGTGAATCTGAAGCGCATATAACCGCAATAGGTGTACATGTAGTCCGTCCTGACCCGTCAAAATCGCCAACTTTGGATAATCGCAACTTTTTTGCTGACAAACGGAAGTTGCAATTAAACCAAGTGCACTGTATTAACAAACGGATTTGTCTGTTATTAACACTCACTTTGCAATCACAGCTTGTCACGTGATTGGCTCGAGATGTGTTGCCACGTGACAGTATGTTGACTCACAGCTAGAGCTGTATATAATAGTGCAGTTGACAGTACGATGCATTCACAACCAGTTCGATTTCCAAAGAGATAAGAACGCACTAAATATTTCCGACGGCGACACTGACTAGGTTGATATATCCTTGTGAAGGCCACTGCTTACTTCGTTCAGACATAGGACTCGTTGCCTCAGATTGAGACCACAACGTTTTGGCAAAAGATACATTGGCATCTACAATCTAGGCCTAATTTGCGCAAGACGTATCAACATGGTTATCGCAGCGGTGAACTTTTTTGTCTTGGTCACCATTGGTATTACTGTATCATCAGTAAAGGTAAGAAATAACATAATGCGTCGATAAGTTTGAATTACATCTAATATATTGTCATCTTGGCCTCTTTGCATAGAGCCATAAATTCACTGTATTTATATAAATATGATATAGTGTGAATAGTATTGAACAATAAAGTTACTTATCTTTTGCTTTTTAATGAACATCTTATACTCGTTTATTGCCTTGCTTCTGAAATCGATTACTCGGTTGTTTTATCACATAACGAAAATAATTAATGTAATGTATGTATAATTTATAACTGTTACATCTCTCTGATGTGTTTGTCATAAATCTGTCGTGCTGCTAATTAGCACCGTCATTGAGGCGTAGCGCCAATAAACGCAGCCGGATGTGATTGCCACCTCCTATGTACAAAAAACATGGTGTGACATCGTCCACTATAACTTTTCAAGTATCATCTGATGTCGGTGTGTTCGGTTTGTCCATCTGTCTGTTTGTAACGTAACGCATTATCTTTCGAATGCATCAAGATATCGACTTCCAAATTCGCAAAGAGATGTGGAATGAAAAATCGTCAGGCTAAGTTCGTAGATGGGCCATGTAGGTCAAAGGTCAAGGTCAAGGTCACAGGAATTTTGTGAATTTCACTTAACCATTGAAAAATAGAACCAAAAATCGGAAAAATCGCTATAACGACATTAAACCACTCTGAAACTTATTTCACGTATTGGGCCCATGCGTACGTTCTATACCGTCTTTCATTTGTGCAAATCGCCCAAATAGTTTTTCTGCTAAAATTTCTTTCCAATTTAACATGGTACCCTACGGGAACATTTTGGCGGGAACATAGCCTCCTCAATTTCTCCACGAAGGGGACATTTCAGGCAAAGAACACTTTGCGTGAAACATGACATTAGCATTTGGGCGCAAAGAACTATACTCATCAAGGTCACACTTCTAAGATCAAGGTCACATCAAGGTCAATTTCACATCGAGGTCAAGGTCACGAAACATGTTTCCCGCGTAACTCCGTTAATATTTGGTCTAGACATTCGCAGTTTGTTTCCGAGTATTTTTCAGACAGGCGCAAGGGGAACGTGACCTCAGATTTCACCTCACATTTATAGTTTTCGAGTTATTGGACGATCAATTTTGACATTGCCGAAAGTGCAAAAATATCGCTGGGACTACATAAATGCAGGTAGATGACTGATATGTGGTGGAATATGTACCCATATTACTGGCATCATGTTTGTCAAATGGCATCAAAATCGAAACAGTAGTTTGGACGCTAGCAAATAATAACACTTTAACATGGCCAAGCCCATTATAAAGCCTCGATACTTCAAAAGACCGACGGCATGCCTGCTTGCGTGCCTGCTTGACCGTCTAGTTTGAGTGTCAGTCACAATATCGAATCCCCTACTAACATTTCCTGCATGTCGTAGTGACACAAATCACTTCGGGTCGTATTCAAACGCAGGGGAAGTCACACATAAAAACTGTTGATATCGCAACAGGGCATCCTCCGAAAGGGAAGCTACCTTGAGGCCCACAGGTGGGCACCCGTCCGTCTGTTTAGGACGATACATTTGTGATTGATTTGTGGTCTTTTAATTATTCCAATTTATTATGCAGCATTTGGGCTTAAGACTGAGTAGGTCTTTCTGAGAACGACAGAGCTTGACACAGACATCCCAACGATATCATGTCTTAAGTTTAATGTTTCACGTGTACGTTTCTCAACCCATAGCTCGTCTTGGTTGATCATTCTTTGTAGCCGGAAACGCTCCCATCGCCCTTTATTGGCAAGCATTGTGTGACCTTGATAATTAAGTCAACCGCGTTTGTCAATAAAACGTGTGTTTAAGATAAGCTATGGTGGAGGACATATAACATAAAATATTTGTTTTCTCAAGACCCGTATTTCGTTACCTTTGCGTAAACCTCGCGTAAGAAATAGGGTAATCTTCGTTTTCGCCGTCTTCTCGTTCACGTACCAGGTATCTGGAATATACTCCAAGTCATGTATTGCTTCCAGATGTTTACCTGCAGTGTAAGCACAAGTCATCGACAAAAAATTCAAGATGAGACACTTGGCGCATGACGACTAAGTCTGATACCTGTTCAGTACGCCTCAGTGATCATATCGATGTATTCCACCTGTTTGCTGCTATAGAAAGCCAACAGCAGCGGTCCATGCAAGGAACCATGTAGGGTACCGATATGTTAGTGGCAATAGTGAGTGAAACCATGATGGCTTTGGTGGCTGACTTAAGTCTTGTATACATTGATCGTACAACATTGATAACCCTTACACAAAGCGCTGAAGGGGGCATACTGGTATGCTAGATCTGTGTACTCAAGTAATAAATCGCGCATCATCTGCTAAAATGAGCTCATTAGTAACTATATGCCCGATATGTTTTGCTGCTCAGTTTCAAATTCATATTGGCTAAACTGGAGTGACACCAACATCTCATGAAATAACTATGAGGTGTCACTCATGCCCAAAGGTTACAAATATAATAATACAATTACTATAGTTTAAATATTTCCAGACGCTCACTGCTAAATATAACAGATTAGCATACAAAAGATGCTTTAGGATTGAAGAACGAAGACGGACATTGAACCGATTAACATAGGGGGCTAAGTGACGGCGTTATTACGCGGTGGTTGATAGGTTGTGACGGTGGAGCTTTGGCTCGAGACGTGCCTAGATAAGTAACGGCGTGAATATCAACTCCCATGCAGTGACAATAACACGCAACGACATGGTATAAATGGTTCTGACGTCCGAGAGGCACGGCATAAGAAACTGTATTGAAAGTGCATTCAGACCAGTATTACAGAAGACATTGTTGTTGGAGGCAAATCTCCATAATTGGTCGTTTATGCCCTATATACGCATCGGTCAACCACTATGGTCAATACACTGCTTAACGCCCTCATCATCGTTGCCATGGTGACCTCGGCGTCTTACATTGCGCTAATAGACACTATTTTGGAGACATTAACTCGATGCATCAGAAGTATTTCCGTAACTACTTTGTGTCTATATCTACAAAAGTTATGCCGTATTCTATATCGGATTACTCTGGCTGGACTAAGGAAACTAAATCAAACGTAAGTAGATCCTACTAATGAAATTTGATGACATAATATACGAATAAACTATCATTGTATTTATAATCGCTCAAAACAATTAATAATTAAAAACATTAGTATTTAAAATAACGTTGTATTTAACAACGATTAAAGCAATTAATAATAAAAAAAACATTAGTATTTAAAATGACATTGTATTTAAAATCGATTAATTATGTAATTGAGATGACATGGTTTAAATGTTTTATTTGCGCCCTTTGTTTGCAGATTCATTGCGCGAGGAAGACGGGAAACCAGCGGCGATAATTAAGTGCTTTGGGATCCATGCATCATCACGCGAATCGTCATCATCACCACTCGTCCCTTTAACGCAGAACCCGGATTGATTCTGATGATTGAGCAGTGCACGCCGCGTCTGATGCCACACACCCAGCATCATTATTTCATCCTGTCTCTTGCATCCCATGACTCTTGCCAAAGTCTCGCGCTGCATCGCGTCATCCTCTCGTGAGATGAGCGAGAATATCGCTGGTGGATTTTGACTATGACGTGGTCAGTTCAACGCTTCAAATCGCGCGTCATTTCGGAAGGATTGAGTTATCATATTTATAAGCTGTCTCATATTTTATGCTTATGTAGTGTTGCAGTCTTATGTGTTGTTATCGAGCTTGGTTATGCCACAAAAGACATGCTAAATACGTGGTTACGTAGCTTCCTCTACCATTGCCAGTGGATGCGGTTTACCTTCGACGACCAGATGTCATTTTCAAATGTTACAGCTGGCTATAACATATAATAAATTGTATTTATTCATCAGCGAATATGACACGTTAATTATTGAGCTTCCAGTGCTATATTGAGCCTCGGACCGTCCATCATAATGATCTCGTGTAATGGGCTTCGTGATGCCTTGAGACCTGCACGGTTTCGTAATGACCTAGTTAAAACTTTTTTGTTGAAATCTCAAGTGCAGATACTGGGCAGAGAATTAAGACCAATTTCTATGCTGGGAAAATTACATGAATATATCTACCTCTAGATGAAATGGTCAGTTAACGACGTGATGAATCACATGCTGGTAGTAAGCGTTTCTAATTTGTATGCTCTACATGGGACAAACAACGGTAAGGAATGGTAAAATATCCTGTGGGGTTAAGCATGAATTTAGTTACTGCACTGAGATCATGGCCAGTTCTTTGCATTCTTAAATCGTTCCTAACTTAGACTAATTAACTGTTCAGTATCTGTATTTGCGTTGTTAGCTATTTCCGTGTTAAGAAACCATGCTGTTTTCGATGGAGTTCGTGATATCTAGGTAGCATTTTTATTTGTTATTATATTGTATGACATGAAAGACTTGAGTAAAGTGGTCGCATTAGGTATTTTATCCAAGGCTAAAATCGATTATTCTCGTATTTTACATGATTTCACAAAATAAACAATCAAGTGTTTTTGTTCATCGTTTAACGCTATCATTTTGTGTACACCTTTCGTGACTAGATCCGTTACCATGGGCCATAACTGTCGAAGAGGTAAAACCGTAATGTGTGTGTCAAAGCACACTAAATGTCGCCCACCAATGCATGAAATACACATGCAAGTATTGCCTTCTACACTTTTTTGTTTGTACTTCTCGGCATCAGATGGCATAACTACATGTGACAATTTAATACGCATAAGTAAAGCAATCAATATTGACTGAAAATGTGACTACCATCACCCACTTGTTTATTGAAGGTACTTAAACCAACCGGCCGCCTCTCTCGCCAATAACCGTTATCTGCACATATATATATACATATATATATATATATATATATATATATCCCTTGTACCCATATACGGCTCCCGGAGTGGAGTTAATAAATACATTGCTGAATTTGGAGGGGTTTCCTCGGTAAAACAACCCCCTTATTCATCGTCGAAATCCCGCTCGGTAGGGGCGATTTTCCGCCCAAACCTGCTCAGTAGGACTATTTTTTTGCGGCAACCCGCTCTATGAACGCACATTTTCAAAGCCCCCCATGCATCAAGGCACCCATGGACCCCTCCCCCCCACCCCCGACACCAAATTTGTATAACAGTGCCCCTCTCCTCCTGGGATACTCCTGTATCAAAATTGTGTTGAGAAATGCTTCTTGATCCTTATATCTTTGTCATGGCTACTTTTTCGACTCCCTTTAGCCACCATATGCCCAAGCGGCCTAACTATTAAAAGTTACGTTTTCAACAAGAAGTACGCATTAAACTAGACTCCCGCACATCCTCCATCCGCATGCGAAATGGGCCCGTCACATAGCGGTGGGCTGTGGAGGAGACATTGCACCAGTCGGGCCGCACAAATTTGGCGGGAGATGTTTCGTGAGTTTAGTTGGTTGGTTGGTTGGTTGTATATTCAGGTCGCTTTAACTACTTTTGGCCCCTTAGCGTCATTGGGAGAAGGAAGGGAGAGTGGAGCTATGTCCCCGGGGGTAACCTCCTACTCTTTGCGAAGAAGAATATGGGACCTTTATCCTGCGACCACACAGACATTGCCACAGCGGGGCGCGAACCACCGTTCCACGCGCCGTTAAGCTATCATCGTGCGCCAGGCAGAACCAGGCATATGAAAACGCAACCAGGTGCATGCAAAACGCTACCAGTCGCTATTTAGTCCGGTTAGCTCTGTCGATAGAATGGGCCGTATGGTTGTAATCACAGATCATGTAGACCATCATATCAAATTTGGCTGCTTTTATTTTTTGGTCATTTATAGTTTATACCGAATTCAGTTTAAGTTATACCGAATTCAGGGGCGAATGGGAAATGGGGTAGTAAAGGCACACGCGATGATAGACACCATAACATACATTATTGGTCAGAAAATAATGTCATTTATCCGGTTATGGTTCGGGTTGTATATATAGGAAATATATCGAGTGACATATGTTTGTTTTATTATGGTTAAAGAACAGATCACAGCTTGACTTCGCGCGTGCATGGAAACAAAACCGTGAGTGAACATACCTGACTTTCTTACTTAGCTAACCAGAGTATGAACTTTGACTAATTATTGACGCGCCAAAACAGTTTTCATTGGAGTCGGCCTTGACGAGTTGATAAAAAGAATGACATTATGAAATCGAAGATGTGACGTATTTTTTTCAATTGAGTATGGTGAGTGTTGATGCATTCTTGAAATTGGCGATACTAAGTGTCGACGCGTTATTGTGATTGAGGATAGAAGTATTCGATGGAAAAAGACCCCCAGAATAATCACTTAAGGAGACCATCAACACCCAGTTGAACCAAGTAAACGTAAGTTTTGTTAGTTACTGCATTCCGAAAGCAACTCCGGGCTAAATCTTCTAGTGGTATTTACCATGCCTTCCCCGAGCATCAAGGCAGCCCTGAAACCAATTACGTACTTAACTGTAATGTTTCAACACGAGAACTGCGGGAATTTTGTAATACGCTTGCTTGAGATTCGTTAATGTAATGTTGGAAACTTATACAAATACAGTGACATGTATGTATTTGTGATGGGACGAGTGGGGTGCGAAAGACACAGCTGAGTTGTGACCAACTTATTGTTATTTTAATCCCCCATGCCCATTCCAATTTTCTCTGGTCAGGTGAGATAACGCTATATTAATCTTTGGGGCATCTCTGGCTCATTTATTAAGCAGGTTGAGCAGCAAATCAACTGATTATAGCTTTGTGTAGTCCTGCCCGAAATATCGGCGGACATGCCCGTAATACCTCGTTTCACTATTCCGGCACAATCTGTAGACAGAAGCCGAGGCATTTCAGAAAAAAACCGGTTCAGTTCACCGATGCATCTCCCAGCAGAGCGCGTTCTGTCCATACTCGTTCGTTAGGGACAAGTGATGTCATGGGGAGAGTAGCCTGTTCGATTATGCATGCGTCTCACGACGTGACACCTTTATCACTGACAAAGCAAATGCAGTAATTATTCACACTTTCATTTCGGAATTGGTTGTTATTTACTTTTTCGCCCAGACACGATGTAACACGCTGTCACGTGAATAACAGCGCAGGAAAAATAGGCATTCCCTTTGGCTATAAAAGAGAGATTCATCCTCATCAAGGAGACTTGAAATAAACTGTTCAGTTGGATCGGCCACCGGCGCAGCCAATAGTTGACCAAAGATTTTTAACTTGGCAACGGTGTTAGCTATTGTGGACTCTAAATTGTGGAATAGTATCAACATGGTCTCCGCAGCAATGATCTTCTTCCTCGTCGTAGTCACGGTGGTGTCAGTCTCGGCAACAATGGTAAGAAACGCCATTTTAAGCGTAGAATCCATTGACAACTTACGGTACTTAGTCATTGCCGGGGCAATTAAACCGTTTTCACCGGTGTGATTGAAACATGGGAAAGGAAGTGGGATGGTATACCGCTTTAGCGCGACATCCAATATTTCAAACAGAATTCAGTTACGTAACTATGGAATTCATAGAGAATAATACGTTTACGCGCAATGTCAACATTAGGGTCAAATACGTTAAAGCTTAAAAACGGGAGATTAATATCAGATGAATGTGTTTTTTTGTGTCATGATCTGTTTGCATGAAAGTGACATCTCACATCAACATTTTTGCTTGGAAAGTCTTTACCAGCTCATAAGCTGCTTGTTTCAGACAGATGCACCAGATCTGACAACGGACTACGCCGACTACGTTACTGGAGCCGAATCTACCGTGAGTGCTAAAATAAATACTAACATTACCCTTTCTGTAGTACATACAAGTATCGATCTTTCAAGAACCAACATTATCAACGCAACGCAAGATATGGGAAACCATAGGCACATATCTGGATAAGTCAAACCGATCTAACTTTTATAAATATATAAATTTCGCATCTGCTATGCTCAGGGTAGCTTCACCACATAAGGAACTGGTTATTTTGGTTTTTTATTGTTGCCACATACCATACACATCGTTGTAAGTAGAAAGGAGATACGACAAAAATGAATGTTCTTATTAGGCTCATTCAGTGCTATTGAGAGATCAATAAAAGAATGTTGGCAAAAACACAGCGAAAAGCGAGGGAGAGTTTTAAAGAAAAGTTTGACCCGGTATATGATGCAGTCGCTGATATTGAGATGTGACGTTCGTGGGTTTGCCTAGTTGTATATTGATATTGTCAATGTGCTATATGCCGCTTTTAAGAGAAATAACACACATTAGCAACGCCCAATTATATTGTATATGGTGTTCATCTATATTTCGGTAGATTTGTCGCGGTCGGCGTCAGTGTGCGCCGGATGATAATCGAGTATTTTGGTTTGTAGTTGTATTTTCTCGCGAATTCAGATTTGTTTTCTAAGAATAGCTCAAAGTGTCAATTAGAGTAGTTAAGTTACTTATCTCACGTCGGATATTTGTCTCAATTCAGTGTTCAGGTTTGCCTATGTTTTGGTACCGAAGTACACCTGCCTTCTATGGGAGTGAGTGAGTGCGATGAATGTAACCCCTTGTCTATGAAAGTTTGTAGAGATAATGTTTGGCAAAATGTTACCTGTACTTTGTTATTTTGTACTGAAGTGTATTATCGGTAAATTTAAAGAATGCCTTATGATCTTTTCATATGGAAGTAGTCTTTTTTTCTGGGCGTAATGATACTTAGCTGACTTGCGCCGTACTACTTTCAGTCGTAACCAAGAGAATGGAAAGGTAGGGTCAATTGGGGGGAAAATCACGAAAAATGTCGTTTTATCTTGATAATCACGCATGTTAACCCAATCTGTGTCATATTTAAGCCATGGGGAAGTTTTGTAGTCAATATTCTCCCACTTTTATGAAGGTAAACACATATTAGAGACCAATGGATAGGATTTTAGTCATAATTGTTTTCGTTGGGTTTTCATTGTTCAGAAAGTCTGCCCGTACAAATGCTGAAGTGGCCCTCCGCCCAGCTGGTGGAATAGTTGGTAAGATCTGTCATTTGGTTACTCTACCTGACCGTAACAGTATTGTATCATTCGTTTCGAACTGTCATTAACTATGACGTATGAGTGCTATCAAGGTGTTATCAGTCTGAGATTATGCATAGTATAAATGCTTGTTTATTTTATACAAATTAAAAAAGTGTCATGTAGTCACCCTACCTCACCTGAACAGTATTTGTTGTATTTCAAATAGTCATTGATTAAATAGGTGCTACATGTGTTGGCAGGCCAAGATTATGTATGGTATAATCGCCTGTATGTTTTTCTCCTAATCGTATGGTAATTACGGTAGTTATGTTTAAAGATATCTAGCAATTCTTTGTTCGCTGTATTTCCAGTCGACGGTCAATAAAGGATCTGTATGGCAACACACGACAGGTATTGGGGTCACTTACAAGATTGACAAACTATATATAATATTACTGTAGGTAGCTGTAGACAATAGTAAAAATGCGACATAATGGTTGATGATCGCATAAATACCGCTTTAAGTTATTCAGATCTAAGTGTCAGAGCATCACCATAGTGACCTTGTAACTGTTCTCCATTACAGAGCGATTACGCCTACGATGGATTCCATTGGCCTGATGTAAGTTCACGCATACATTTTGTTCTTAAAACTTTATTGTTTATTTTGCAAATCGTGCAGCATGCCTAAATATATTATTTTTTAAAATACACAGTAACAGGCTAATAAAGAGGTATTTGTCTAAAGAGAGATTGTGTCATTGCCTAGTGGTAACCGTATCTGTAGACATTCATTTAGCAAGGCACGTCTATGACCAGATGAGTAAGACATTTCGGTATGCTTGGTGTCTTTCAGAATGCGGCTGCCGTCTTAACATTTAACAGCCTGGTGTACCTGGTGACCTTGACCTTGACATTTGGCCGGTATCAACCTTCACTGATGGTAGCAGCATTGCGAAATCTGGTGCAAAAATTTCGCAGGTCGGAAGGATAGAACGTTCGTGTTCAAAATAAAGTGCAACTATTAAGTGTTCATTCTTGCAATATATGAATTAAATATAATATATGACATTGGCCGGTATCAACCTTCACTGATGGTAGCAGCATTGCGAAATCTGGTGCAAAAATTTCGCAGGTCGGAAGGATAGAACGTCCGTATTCAAAATAAAGCGCAACTATTAAGTGTTCATTCTTGCAATATATGAATTAAATATAACGCTTGGTTGTTCTTGATTTCTTTTGGCAGCCACAGCAATATGCAGTTGTCGTGGATAACTCCTTTTTAGAATAGCACCTAATATGTATAATACACCATAGCATTAAATCACACTTGGGGCCTCCGAACTATTTTCGTCGGAATGTTAACCAAAGCACACAACCGCATCTCATATTTCACTGAATTAACAACTATAGTCCTGAATTAGCACCCACGCATCCAAACGCTTGAAAGAGGGGCACACTCCTACCTCGACCGCCAATGACGAGTCTATGAGGGACTGGACATGGGGTAAAATATGCTTAGCTGTTGTGCTAAGCTACGGATCGCGTTTTGGGTCACAGTTTGACAACAGTATTTGTAAGCCTATAACAGGCTGATAGTCATCGTGTTTTGATCCTTTGAACAGAACTTTGTGGGCCTCAAATAATAGCGCATAAGAATCGAAAAAAACGACAACATGTTGCATATTCTTACAATGAATCAGTTTATTTATACATATTCGGAGTATATCATATAATCATCTGCATAACAAAAGCGATGATTTGGACATGCATCAGCACAATTAGCAGCATCACCAGCAAGTACGTTTCGCTTGTCGATAATTCAAAAGTCTTGATTAGTCGTGTTAAGTGTTCAGAACGCAATCGTCGAGTCGACCCGTTTGCTCGATCCAACCTGCAACGGATCCTCTTGGCGCTTAAATATGACCATGGAATGACAGCTTACCTGCATCATGTGTCCTTATCAATATCAGCTTTTGGGGGGTAATCCATTCGCGCGTATGTCCTTGAGACCTCTGCGCAGAGCACGGCGCACGCTCCGGTGATATTTCTTCAGGCCGTCCTCACTGAGATGGACGCCGTCTGCCGAGACGTACCGTGTCCCATGTCGGCTAAGTTTCCCGTGGCGCCAAAAGGACAACTTGGCGGCGCCCTCCGTCTCGCAGAGGGCCGCCATCGTGGAGTTGGCAAGCTCACCCTGGCGTTGTAATCAGCCGGTGCCGGCCACTTACCCCTGATGAGCTCCCTCTGCATGATCTCCGCCACGTATACCCTGTAGACCCCTCCACGGCTCAGCGCCAGCCTGGCCACATCGACGACACGGTGGGCCAGCGCCACGGCCGAAGTACCTTGATCGCATAGATCATTGGAACCGATATCCTATAGATTTGGTTCCAAGCGTCCACCATCAGACGCATCTCCTGCTCCAGTCTGGGAAGCTTCATGCCTCCCATCCCGTGTAAAGCGACTGTGCACGTGGCCTCCGATAGGCCCAGGTTGCTCAAGCCGGAGGTGTCCGCAAATCCCTTCAGGCGGCGCACGAAGGAGTGTCCAATGACCAAGGCGTTCAGGGGTCCTTCGTCTGCCAGAGAGTCAGAGGTGCTGTCATCTACCAGCAAGACATGATGGCTCGCGTGAGTCGAATCAGCTACATTATAGAAGGATACAATTGGGCTGTTTACTGGTTGTGCGTATTTTGATTTTGATGTAAAATTATGCAGTTAAATTCACCGACGAGTGTGGCGTTAACACTGAATTTTTGACTGGCTTAGTTTTCACTGACACTCACCCTGCAAAATATTGCAAATTATTATATTTCACTTACCGTTTTAGTTCAATACTGGATGGATGGATGGATTCGTTTATTCAACAAAGTGTTACATAATAAAATAAAACGCACAATGTTTGTCTAAGTATAGATCACACTTTGTCCAGGAGACTCGAGTTAAGGCCGTGTTAGGCCGCTGGCACTAGAGCCATCTAATAAATTAAATTTGGTAAATAATGACCCTATTTAATTGAAAAAAAGCAGAATAACGGGATTAAGCTAGGAAAAAAAATAAACAAAAATAACAACTTGCGCTATTTGATGGTCAAACATACAAAACAAAACGTACAAAAGCATTTGATACATAATTTCAAAATAGAACCCTCTATGCTTGACATACAAAACAGTTCTGTATATCACACTCTATTGGGTAATCATTTATCATAATTTGTTTAATAAATTGAGAGAATCCCTGTAGACTATGTGTGTAGATTTTATCTAAGATGGATTAGGTTCAGAATTTATTACATATACTAGACTATGTCTTATACATTTAGTGGCATATTGATGATGTGCACGGGTTGTTTGAACCAAATGTTTACCCCTGGTGCTGTATGAGTGCACACGTGAATGCTGGACCAGTGGTATTTGTTCAAAGTATATTGGAAGTTTTTTATTTACTAGTTGATAGTACAATTTTAGCGTTTGCAATCGATGAATATCTTTTGCTTTTAGTAATTTAAGATCTTGGAACCGAGGATTCGTGTGTGCGTTATATTTGCTGCCGGTTATGATCCGCACAGCTTTCTTTTGTAGCTTTTCCAATCGTTGTGTTTTATAACCCCAGGCTAAGATATAATAGTTTAAGTGTGGTAACAAAAGCGTTTTATAAATTGATAACAACGTATGTTGCGGAAGGATATACTTAGATCTGCTCATAATTGCAATTACTTAAGATACTTTAATTGCTATTTTATTAATATGGCTATTCCATTTTAAGGTTTTCTCTATAATTAACCCGAGCGTATTAAATTCGCCCACACATTCGATAGACGTTGTACCAATCACAAGATTGGGAATATCTATTTTTTCCCCGGCATGTAAAAGAGCATAAATTTACATTTATTTGGGTTTAGAGCCAATTTATTTATTGGCAGCCATTGGCCAATTTTGCTCAATTCTCCATTTTAAATTTTCGCGCTGGTCTCCTGAGATGATACTTGTAACTTTACGTTTAGTGTGCTTGAAAGGGTTGTGTCATCCGCGTATATAATAAATTTTAAAATGTCACTGGCGGAGGTTATGTCATTTATGTATATTATAAATAAAAGAGGACCTAGAATAGAGCCTTGTGGAACGCCAGTATGAATATTTAAATTATTAGACCAGGTATCTTCAAGTTGTACGTATTGTTTTCTGTCGCAGAGAGAACTTTTCATGAGCTTTAAGGAGTTTGAATTCAGGCCATAATGCTTTAGTTTATGTAGAAGTATATCATGATTTATTGTATCGAATGACTTAGACAAATCCAGATATATATGTATCGGACTTTCCCCGTTACCCAATTTTTGTAGAGTCTGATCAATTAGTTCAAGGCACGCAAGTTCCGTGGAATGCTTTGGTCTAAAACCGTATTGGCTGTTATTAAATAATTGTTTAGCCTCAAAATGTGAATAAAGTTGATTAGCAATAACTTTCTCTTAGAAAAGGCTGGTAGTATTGATATAGGTCTGTAGTTATTAAATACATCCTTTTTCCCACTTTTGAAAATTGGAACCACCTTTGCTATATTTAACGAATCAGGGAAAATACCGGTTGACAACGCTTGATTAATTATTAGTGTAAGGGAGGCACTAACTTCCTGTTTGATAGATTTGAGCAACTTCACAGATATATCATCATGACCACATCTTGTTTTAGGCTTTAAAGCATCAATTATTTTATTCGTCTCCGAACTGAAACGTTGTAAGTGTGAAAGTCGGATCCACGATTATTATCAGAGTCAAAGCAGTTCCTATTGGTTTTATACGTCTGTGGGCTTCTGTGTGTGCACATTGCTCGTTTCCGCCAACGAGGATTTACCACAAAAGTGTTGTTACACCAACAGACCAGAGGTGTTAGCAATTACCACTTTATTGCCACATCTTCTGTCGAATGTCCCGTCTGTTTTGAACGGGACACATCGGCATATCGCATGGATGCGCGCATCCGACCCGGGTGAAAGAAGTGTCGGGCTGTAAATCGATGCGTAATGTGCGTATTCGATCCGCTTTGGGGGTACACTCGGGTTACCAAAGAAAGGCGCCCAGTCTCTTCGTGTACACATGTCAACCTACATCGCGAGTGTGAAGGAAGAAACGCGACTTACCCCTTACTCCTTGCAAAAAAAACATGGGCTATTTTTCCTGCACAACAGACGGCGACAGACTCGTAACTTAAATTATGTCTAATCTTTTATTTGTGTTCGCTCCAGATTTGGTGCCCCCCCCCCCCACCCCCCGGCTCACGATCCCCAACCAATGCATATAATTGATGTGGGCTGTTGGGGTCCATGAATCATGTTTGAGCCCACGAAATGGACTAATGCAGTAAATGTTAGGCGTGAGTAATACCTGAGCTATGCTGAAACAGCATGCCCAAAAATAGCAGATAAATACCAATTGAACACGGGGAGTGGTGTGGTAATTTATCGTATGCTTATGATATTATGGTTCAGAATCCGATCAGGCTGTATTTGTCTTGATTATCTTGATTATTGCAGGTTCTGCATTTACAATTATAATACAAAGTATTAAAATATGGTAAACTGTCTGCTTCTGTTTACGTAATAACAGTGAAATTGGACCTATCTTTGTATGAATTATGAATTAATCTTAACGCCCCTCCCAACATGTTAGCAAAACTGACACCCGTGGATGACATTATTATCATAGGCATACATGGGCCCCTTACCCTCACCCCCTTCCCCTCCCTTAGGCGCTTTACGGGGCGCGTGGGTCTGGAAATGAATTAGTCTAACGATATGAAAAAAAACAGATTTCTCCTGTGCTGACTATAGTCGCGCCGAACGACAAATTCACGAGGCGAACACAATGGTGTATACCTGTACCTGTAAATACATGTACACAGCCGCTCCTGGCTGCATGCTGGCCAGCACGGGGGGCTACCCGCTCTGAAACGCATCTCCAAGAATTGGGGAGAGCAATATCAAATCTCCAAGATTAGGACATTAATTTTAAAGCTCGGCGCGCCTTTATGATGATAATGCGATATTTGCTACAGGATGTCATCTATATTCCAGCAAAAATAATTACGCACTTATGCCTAAGGTTTATATTTTATTACAAAAAAAAATTAATTATAAAATATCTAGTACAAGTTGACGCGAAGACAAATGAGGCGAAGCGACGACAAGTGAGACGAAGCGAAGAGTGAAGAGCTGAAGTGGGTTGAAGTGGGTTGAAGTGGGTTGGAGTGGGAACTTGTAGTTGAAGACTGAAGTGGGTCGAAGACTAAAGACTTGAACTAAGGTGAATTGAAGCGAAGTGGAATGAAGAAAAGTGAAGCAATGAAGTGGTTCTATCTGTCGAAGAAATCAGTAAATTTTAGAAATAAATTCTAAAATATTTAATATTACATTGTAGCATGTCACAAGTACTTAATTATCTAAAAATTGCTGTCACACACATTAAATTGTCAAAAGAAATAAAAAATGGCTACAGGAAAAAACCTAAATTGTAAAGATGACAGGCTGTCATTTCACCATAACGATACCAACAAGTATACACGAAAAACCCGATTACATGTCTATAAACAAAGTTTAATATTTACTACGCTGGGGTGTTAAAGTTGTAGGAAATGTCAAATGCTCGTCAAATTAATGTGTTGTCTTGTCAATGACTTGTCAAAAAACAAACTCAACCGGAAATGAGAGGAACGAGACTAGTACAAAAAAAACTGAAAAGTTTTACGGGAACACCCATGAGCCTGCGGAACAAATAGTGGTGACATCTATGGAATAATGAGGGACTTAACATGAGATAAACATAATTAGCTACGTTATGATATGATATGACGTTATGATACGTTCCGGTTGATTCTGTCCGCAACAGCGAATAGCGAGGAATTCGCTATAACGGATCGCGGTAAATAGGGAAAGGGTCTTGCGTTCAACCAGGAATTGTACGGATAACGATCCCCCAAAATTGCCAACAGCTTATCGCGAATCTCCAAGAATTCCTGGATGGCAGTCACGGAGATCGTGAAAGGTATCCACCCCCCTAATATATCACAGTATATATAATATTATGAAACATATAATGTTGATCATGTGATCCACGAGCAGATCCTCAAACTTGCAGGTGAATCTTGTTTATCATATTGAAACTATTGCAGCTACGTGCAGCGATCCGGGATAACTCACATTGACGATAGATTCGTGATATGATTCACAGTGCGGACAATTATGACGTCACTGAGCCGATCGGTCACTCTCTGTCTTTGGGTGGACGGACGTTTCGGCCAACGACTGTTTCGGCCTAGGACGAATCGGCCTAGAGCTAGGACGCTTCAGGCATGTTCTTTTGCGAGGGTGGACGTTTCGGCCAAGTATAATATTACAAAACTTATATCATGGAGTCATACATGTTTTATTTGGTACAAAGTTGAATACTGTAATCACACTTCGCACTTTTTATTTACACATTTGGTCACCGTTTAGTGTGAGTTTAGTTGGGACTGCTAGAATCAACCGGCTAAACGTAAACTTAGTGTATGTCTTGTCACAGGCACCGTAAAGCGACTGAGAGAGGGGAGGGGGTAACGG